>CM061747.1:229631404-230231404 GCA_030979885.1 Lolium multiflorum
TCCTCAGGAACTTGGGGTAGTTCTTCAATTTTACTTCGTACACTCTAAAACTAAAACTTGTTCCGAAGTTGTTGCACTCTGCAACTAGGATAACTCTTGCTTATTGCTTGGTGCAGTTATGTTTCATGCTAACTTTGCCTGTCAAATCCTTGTGGAGTTACATCTGCCTTGTCCTTTAGTCCATATTGCTTTCTAAATTGCTCATACCAATACTACCCAATCCATGTATCAAAATTCTGTCTGGCCGCATGACTCATTATAGGACCGTATGCTGTTAGTTGTTACTATAGTTGCGATCTACTCTCCTCTTGTAACGTTAGATAAGTAAATTGTTCATTCATTTTCTAAGTTATTTCTGTAGCTGTCTTCTGATATGGTTTCTTCTTGTAGAATGCTAATCCAGGTGGTTTATCCAACCCACAGTTGGCCCACTCTCAGGGAAGCACCAGCGTTGCTCCAGGCCCTCCTCTCCCTCACCATCTTCATCCTTACGCTCAAGGAGCTCTTCCTCTTGGATATGCAAGCATGTTTGGGTACCCATCTTTGCCACAAAGCTATGCATATCTCCCTCCAGCTGCCTTTCAGCAGCCATACATGAGCAATGGTCTATTCCACCAAGGAGCAGCAGCAGCTCCAAATTCTGGTATAAAATACTCTGTGCCACAGTACAAGACCAATGTCCCTCTTGCGAGTTTGCCACAGCCAGCCTCATTGCTCTCCAACTACATGGGAGGTTATGGAACCGCAAATGGCTTGCCAGGAAATTTCGCTCTGAACCAAAGCACTCCGTCAGCAACCACGTCTCTTGGGTTCGATGGATCAATGCCCTCCCAGTACAAAGAGGGCAACCACTACGTTTCTCTTCAGCAGCAGCAGCAGGTAAGAGAGATTCACAGAAGCTAGATCAAGTAATAAACATGACGACAGGTTATATGATTTACTAACTCCTTGTTTGTTGCTACAGAGCGAGAACCCTGCAATGTGGATGCATGGAGCTGGTTCGCGAGGAATGCCACCTCTTGCTGCCAATACCATGTATGGCTATCAAGGGCAGCAGGGCCACCAGGGCAGCTTTCGGCAGGGTCAGCTGCCCTCACAGTATGGTGCAGCGCTTGGGCAGTCACAGCAAGGCTTGGGACCTGAACACCGAAATCCGAGCGATAGTAATTTGAGTGCTGCTGCTCAGGCTAATCAAATGTGGCCGAGTAACTATTGAGAATAGATAGTTAGCTACCGTGAAATTTTGAGAGGCCCGTGAGATGTGTTTGAGCATATGTTCAATTAGTAGTATATCTAGGGACCTCAACATCTGTAGCTCAACTTATTTATTTTCAGATAGAAAAGAACGGTTCATTCTCTGTTTATTCTTCTTTTTTGTCATTTGCATGTCATGTAACAATAAACCAAAAATCTCTAACAAGCAGTAGTAGTTTTGTGGAAGTATCCAAAGATCAGCCTGCTTCTTTTTTGCTTGGTTACTACTATCTTTTCAAACTCGTTCCTGTGAACTCACTGCAAGAGATGTGTTTTAAGAACTCTAATAGGAATAAACTGGGTATTTTTTGTTTCTGAAAAACACGTATTTTCAACACAAAATGTAATTGATCTCTTATATAAAACCTAGTGTTATTTTACAAGCTGAATCAAAATATAGTTGGAGAGAAAAGAGGAATATGTGTTGAATGAGAAATAAAGCATGCTTCACACAGATTCATCACATAGTTTTCTCCGGAGTAAAATACAAATCGTTGTCACAGTTGCCCTGCCTCGCATGACCTGTGGATCCCTTCTGTCAGTGACTGATTAATAGAAGATTAACACTTCATTCCTGGGTGATGATTCGAACACACGATCTGGAGGAAGGCCCTCGCGGGCGAGCCACTACATTAAGACGTGATATTTGCCTCCCGGGTCGCACGCGCGTGCGACTCCGGAGGAGAAAACCCTAGCGCACACAGGCCACACCCCGGGCGCTCCCGCTGGCCGCCGCCGCTGCCGACGCCGGCGGTGGTGGCGGCGCCTGGCCGTTGAAGGCGGCCGGCGAGGAGGGCGCTGCGCCCCGACGGGCCTCCTGCGTGCGCAGGAGTGGCGTCATCTAGGGCTGCGCATGGAGGTGGAGGGAGGGCGGTGGCGCACGGCGGGCGAGAGTGGCTGGAGCGGCTGAGCTCGGCCGGGGGTGCTGCGGAGGGCTCGTGTGCGACGTGGGGTCTGGAGGAGTCGGCGCCTGCGGCGGTGGCGCGGCTGACCTGGGCCACAGAGGAGGTGCTGGAGGCGCCACGAGGGGTCGGTCCGCGCTGTTCTCCTGGAGGCGGCGTGAGGGTGCGGAGGTGCCGGCGTGGCTGGCCCTGGATGTGGCGTGGCGGGCCAGATCTGGGTCCATCCGGGCCTGATCTGGGTCACGGGGCCGCGACCGTGGAGGGCTGTCCGCCTGGAGCTGGCGCGACAGTGCCGGTTCGGCGTGCCCTTCGACTGAGCTGAAGGTGGGAGAAGGTCCAGGATGCAGCTTCTCGGCTGTGCAGTAGGTGGAAGACGGAGGTGGGGAGTCCGAGCACCGTCGTTGGAGACCACGACCTCGCGTCTACGAAGACAAGGAGCTGTAGCGCGGTGGTGCGAGGCTACATGGACAGTGTCCCAATACTCGATGGCACTGCGATGGTGACACTACGGGCGAAAGTCCTGCTCGACTTTGTCGGGCCGGCGACGATGGCGCATGCGGTTGTCGTTTTTTCCTCCTTGGAGGCGTCGCCGAGTAGTGTCCCTTGCTACCTCGTGGTATTGGTAGTTGTCTCCGGGCGAAAGCCTAGATTCGGAGTTGGATCGGCACGATTTGGTAGTTGTCGATGACGCCGTTCCTCTCTTGGGAACATCGTGTTTGGAGACACGGCTTGGAGGTCTTTTGTTGCGCTCCTCCGGCGATCGCTGCTGTTCATGGCTTTTCCTCAGCGGCGCAATGTACGTCGTCGCCGGTGAGTCCAAGACGGTGCCTTCCTCGGGTCTAGCAAGTCCCGCCATTCACTTGCCACCTCCTTTTTGGCATCAAGGGTGGATGGTGCGTCGACAAGGGAAGCCAGTGGGAGTTGTTGTTCTTCGGAGGTGACCGGCGTTGGTCGAGACGCGGCGTTGGTGTTTAGTTTAGGACATGCTTTTTTGCTTTGTATTTGTGGTGTTGGTGGTGGCTGTCTTAGGACTAGCCGGAGTGGAGTCTGTCTGCTCTTGTTGTCCGCAGCGAGTTGCAGTCTTCTTGTATTCATAATTCTGCCTTCTATAAAGATAAGACACACTTTGGTGTGCTCGCGAAAAAAAATATTTAACATGTACATGGCTTTATATAGGTTTTTTTTTTGAACACGGAGTGATGTTTTGGAACATGGGAGCATATGCTCCCTCTATTTTGAAATGTATCTTACACATATTTTGAATTTCAAAAAAATTGAAACGAAAAATTAGCATGTACATCTTCTCGTGCTACACGCTCACCAAGTTGTTTCATAAAAAATCGACTTGTCATGTCACGTGTGTAAAAAAGACAAAAGTCACAGCTGAAAATAATGCTTTTCACACGATAAGTTTTCTCTTTTTACGTAGACCACAAAAAATATTAGTTTTTCGTGAAACTTGACGAACGAACATATATTATGAAGATGTACATGTAAAAATTTTTGTTAAATTTTTTCTACATTTCAAAATATGATTTTTGGTAGAGAGAGCATACGCACCCAAGAGCCGAATTGAATTTCCGTTTTGAACAAAGCTTTATATAGGTTGTTATTGTATTATATACCAGGCGGATGTCGCTTGGTTCGTCGTTTAGCTTAAGCACCTGTTGCCGAGTGTGTCGCATCCGCCGCCATGTCTACGTGCCGCAGTATCTTGACTTCCAAAAGAGATGTGCTTAAGGAACTCTAGGAATAAAATAATTTATTTTAAGAGTTTCTAAAACACCGTCGCCCACTAGAGCACATAGTCGTTTGTTCCATCCTCCTAGACCGTAGGGCAGTCCATCACCGTCGCCCGCCGCTATCGTCTTCCTCGCCTTCGATGTGGAGCATCCCGCGTGCCATTGATCCTCCTCCGCTCTATCCCGGTCCTTGCCGCCTGATTCTGCGACGAATTGGGCTCGCTCTCGTGCTGCATAAGCATTTCACTATGAGTCGTGGGTCCCTGAACCACGTCCCCGCATGCCTGTGGTTCAGTGGTTTCGTCGTCGATTATGTCAGTCACCACCGGGGTCCTTCCCTCGAAAACAACAAAATAGAGTTGATTCGACGAAGGGTCGTAGGGGCATTCTACAAAATTTTGAGGGCGCTCATTAATAGACGAGATGTGGGATGGGCAACTTGCAAAATTCCAGTACAACTGCCCTCATGTGTGTGGGCCAGGCCCATGTCCACGTGTCATCCTCATCCCCACAATTTCAATAGCTGAGCTAAATTCAGGCCAAATCGAGTCAAATCAACAAGTTTAAGGCAACGATTCTGCGATTCGAATGTACGAGGACTAAACCAAATCAAATAGTGTGCAAGTACAGGGATCGCTGATGCATCATGGATGATGCCTATTATGTTGTCAAAGCATGCTAGCTTAATTTTCTATCTAATTAATTATTTTGACTAATTAGTTCTTTTGTGTATGTTATATGCTATAGGCATTTGCGGTGGCTTTTTGATAAATGGTTCTAGTATAGCTATTGTCAGTAGTAATGAAACATGATACTTTCAGATTACTCAATTAGTTAAGAATTGTTTGTAGGCCAGGTTATCATTTCTGTTGTATATTTACATCTTGGATAGTCATTTCGTTTCCTGAGATTGATGGTACAATGTGTTTGGCAAAGAAGAAATCACCATTTAATAGGAAGTAGGACTCAAACGTAAAACCTTGATACGCTTATCTACTAACATGTGCCACTCACAACTACAAACATGGTTATGGGTTGCAACGGAAAAACTGATTTGTAAAGACTCGAAAAGTAAATTCTCATAGGAAAGTCGTGCCGTGTTAGCCTCTTTAGCCAGACCACCTATACATGTGCGGCAGCGCCAGCAAAGACATGCACCGCCATCACCACCTCACCTCACTCCGGGATGTTCTCCCTTGGGGTTCTCCTTCAAGACCGACGGTGCCGACACCTTCACCAATGAATTAGCTACACAACTTCTTTCAAAGTAGAATGTGGACTTCCTAGACCACCATTGAGATCTTCCGGGTGCATGAGCTATGGGGCCAACGATATTGTGCATCTCATGGCTTCCACATATATAAACCAAAAGGAGGAGATATGCTTAACTTTAATCTTAGAAATTTGGGTAAGAAATGATTGTGCATTGCTATGGGTGAGTCTTTATAATATTTTCTTTTAGACCATTTGAGAGTATTTATTATGTGCCAAAGGGTAAAATATATACACGTACTCCCTCCATCCCAAAATATAAGGCACATATTTTTCCGCACGGTCTTCGATGTGCAACTTTAACCACTAATATATGCTCTACTAAAATATATGGATTGGAAATGTATAAATTGTATCGTTTCATTCATCTTGCAATTTTCTTCCATTTCATACATATATTTATATGAATTTTGTGGTCATATATTATAAATACAAATTATAGTCAGCGAAATTTAAGGGCGGCTGATATTTTGGGACAAAGGAAGTATAATGATATCTTAGGTCTACGAAATGTAGAAAGGGAGCAACGTGTTTTTGAGTAGTTAATTAAGTCTGTGTTGAGCATTATGAGTGAGATAATTTGCATAAATTAGCATAGATAATCCAAATATAGAAAATATTATTACAGTATTGGTTTTTTTTACATGTTGTATTTTACTGTTTTCGTTCCCCTTCCCATATAATAATATATTAATAGGTAAATTTGTCCCTCGACGGGGAGGGTCCAGCTCAGCATTTCTAACAAATTCTCCGCGCCGGGAGCTCGAAGCAAACCTCGCCGTCGCCGGCGACTACGAAGTCATCGACCATAAACCCCGCCGCTCCCACCGTCGCCGAACCCGCCGACCTCGCCGCACGGCATCACTCGAGGAGTATCATGCCTTCTCCCGTTCCCGGCGCCACCGGACTGGAGAGCGAGGAGCCCGACATTGCCGGCGAGGACCGACAAGTTCTTCTCAGCGCCGACTCCACCGGCCGCGGAGCCGCTCCGGACATGGTGATCGCGCCTGAAGACCGCTCCGCGCCGTGCTGCTTGCACGAGCTCTCCGACGTCTTGGATGTTCCTGATGGCGGCGGAATCCAGGCACCGAGTTCGCCGGGCGCCGAAGCCGAACTTGCAGCAACGCTTGTCAGCAAGGCCTACGTCGTCGGGTGCGCGTCCCACCTGAAGCAGAAGCCACGCCACGCGCTAAACCCCGGCGCCGTCGAGTTCACGCCGCACCCGGGTGGCACCGTCGAGATCAGGCCGCGCGCGCAGGGCCAGTACGGTAATCCTGGGCCCTCCTTGCAACTCGCACGCATTCGTCTACCAGCCACGCCCTCCTCACTACCAGACACCGCCTCCTCACTTCCGGCCGCCGCCTCCTCACTTGCCGCCGCCACAATACCCGCGCGCCTACGGGCCACCTCCTGGTCCGCCCCAGTATCCGCGCGCCTACGCGCTGCCCCGTCCCCAGTTCCGGCAGCCCGCGCAGGGACGGTACGGCGAGCCCGCGCCCTCCCCCCACGACCCTCGCGCCTCCGTCTACGAGCCGCTCGGGGAGGGCGCCCACCACCTGCTCGGCAGGTGCACGCCGTGTGGCGCGACAATTTCCACACCGAGCTCCGATACCTCAAGTGTTTACTGGAGCAAGGCCGGCGTGCCTTGATAGGCTTTGACAAGGAGTACTGCGCACCTGAGCCGGCAACAAGTACACTGGGCCTCCACGCAGCGCCGCTGAATGGTACCCAAGGATACAATCTCTTGTCAATGCCGGGGATGTGGTGCAGATGGGACTTGCAGTCAAGTTTGAAGACGACGACAGCACTGTGCACATATTCGAGATCAATTTATTCTTCGACAGAAATATGCGCCCGTACAACAAAACCACACTAGACTTTCTTGAGAAATCCAAACACAATTTGGAGAACCATGCTCTGCATGGGGTCAGTCCAGATCTGGTTCTGGTTCTTGACATCCTCAACACTTGTCTTGTTCCAAGTGTTGATATATTTGGTATAACTATATATTAGTAGTCTAGGATTTATAATCTCTACCTATCATATCTCTAGGAGATCTATCTTAGTCGTCAAATATAATATGTATCACTATATATACTCGCCCGAGAGACTCAATACAACATCAACATATTTCGCATATCTCTCTCCTTCTATCGTTCTACATGGTATCAGAGCGGCACCGATCCTAACCTAGCCGCTGCCCAAGCTTCCGCGTCGCGCCGCCCCCGGGTGGTCGATCCCCATGATCTATTCCGGGGGCCGTGCAACCCGTATGAGGGTTCGTCCACCGATCCGTTGATCCGCTGCCGTCGAGTCTTTTTTTTTTCCAATCTATAGATTGGTTTTATTTTTGCTCCGCCGGTCGCTCGACCGGCGTTTTCTTTTTGGTTTTGCCGATCATAGATCGGATTGACTCGTCCACCACCGCCGTCATCACGCACCTCTACTCCAACCTCAACGTCGACTTCACACCGGCTCTCCTCCATCATCCGCCGTACGCCAACCACCGCGGTCGACACGCTGGCTGGCTGCAGCGCCGGCCTTGGTAGGCTGCCGCGGCTGGCTCACCAGCGTCGTCTCCTCCTCGCCCGGCCCGCCTCCGTCTACCGTGGGGCACGACTGCACGCGATGCACATGGGACGCCGTTTGCGTTGCAGCCGTCCGCCTTCGCCTGCACGGTCTCCATCGCCGGTTCGTCTTCGCTGTCATCGCCCAGGACATCATCGACAACGTCGCCAACGACTCTGATCTACGACACGTCGTCCACGCCATGGCACGTGTAGCACCGCCGTCGGTCTGATCAATCGACCCCGCAAACGTCTCCGCCAAGCACGTCCCCGAGCACGGGCCTACCACCGATTGAGCATCGGGTTGCCACTACGTCGCCCTTTCGGGCCACATCGCCGCCCCCTTTGGTCCACGTTGCTAGCCAACGATGCGCCTTCCGAGGCGCGTACGTCGCTGGTGGCGTCCCGCCGCTGCACCGACTCGCGCCCTACAGCTACGCCGGCCCTCGGGCCGTGGCGTCGCCGCACGCGGTCACCTTCGCCGTCTCCCGCGCATCGACGTTCGAGGCCACCACAGCGCCACCCCTTCGGCGTGGGTCGCCTCCGTCCGCGCATGGTCTTCGTCACGCCGCCGGGTCTTCCTCGCCTACTTCATGCACCGCCGCCGCGCCTCCCCCCAGGTCGCCGATGGGCTCGCCAACCATTCCAGGTCACGCCGGGCTCGCCGACCACCGCAACGCCCGTCTAGGCGTCCAGCATGACACCCCCAGTCACCGCTGGGTTAGCCGCCTTCTACGTCTTCGTACACTACAGCTTTGCCGCCAGCGTCCTCGCCTCTTCCCCGACTACGCCACCTGCTCCTCTACTCCGACACCCGTCTTCGAGACCTCCTCTGCTAGTCCACTCCAACATGGCGCGCACTTTGTACTGTTCCCTGCCCCCGCACGCCTGGTAGTGGCAACACCGGTACGTGCCTTCGTCCCCGGGCCTGACAAGCTCGGACCGGCGCCTCGTCTTCATCGGCTTCGACGACATCTTCATCAACATCGCCTCTACGACTGCCTCGACCACGTCACCACCGAGTTCTTCTATCCGTACTCGGTTCTGGCAAAACCAGAGTATGCCTTCGTCCCCGACGTGCGCCTGGTTCTGGCAAAACTATGGTTGCACTTCCTCGATGGCTCGGACGCATCGACTTCGACATCGACCATCTCCACGACTGCCTCGGCGCGTCTCCGTCACTCTCCTCGCACACTGATACGCGTAGATGCACACGTCCGTTGGGAACCCCAAGTGGAAGGTATGATGCGTATAGAAGCAAGTTTCCCTCAGTATGAAACCAAGGTTTAATCGAACCGTAGGAGCCAAGAAGCACGTTAAAGGTTGATGGTCGCGAAATGTGATGCGGCGCAACACCGGGGATTCCGCCAACGCGGAACCTGCACAACACAACCCAAGTACTTTGTCCCAACGAAACTGAGGTTGTCAATCTCACCGGCTTGCTGTAACAAAGGATTAAACGTATCGAGTGGAAGATGTTTGCAAAGAAACAGTAAAACAAGTATTGCAGATTGTATGCTATGTAAAGAATAGGACCGGGGTCCACAGTTCACTAGAGGTGTCTCTCCCATAAGATAAAAGCATGTTGGGTGAACAAATTACAGGGGGCAATTGACAAATAGAGAAAGGCATAACAATGCATATACATGACATGATAAATATAGTGAGATTTAATCCGGCATTACGACAAAGTACATAGACCGCCATCCAACCGCATCTATGCCTAAAAAGTCCACCTTCAGGTTATCATCCGAACCCCCTCCAGTATTAAGTTGCAAAGCAACAGACAATTGCATTAAGTATGGTGCGTAATGTAATCAACAACTACATCCTTAGACATAGCATCAATGTTTTATCCCTAGTGGCAACAACACATCCACAACCTTAGAACTTTCTCACTTGTCCCAGTTCAATGGAGGCATGAACACACTATCGAGCATAAATACTCCCTCTTGGAGTTAAGAGTAAAAACTTGGCCAGCCTCTACTAGTAACGGAGAGCATGCAAGATCATAAACAACACATAAACAATAGATTGATAATCACCATAATCATAGTACTCTCTATCCATCGGATCCCGACAAACACAACATATAGTAGATAGATGATCTTGATCATGTTAGGCAGCTCACAAGATCCAACAATGAAGCACAACAAGGAGAAGACGACCATCTAGCTACGCTATGGACCCATGGTCCAGGGGTGAACTACTCACTCATCACTCCGGAGGCGACCATGGCGGTGTAGAGTCCTCCGGGAGATGAATCCCCTCTCCGGCAGGGTGCCGAGGCGATCTCCTGAATCCCCAGAGATGGGATTCGCGGCGGCGCGTCTCTGGAAGGTTTTCCGTATCTCTCGGCTGGGGGTTTCGCGACGGAGGCTTTAAGTAGGCGGAGGGTCAACGCGAGGGGCCACACGAGGGGCCCAGGGGGTAGGTCGGCGCGGCCGGGGCCGGGCGCGCCGGCCACCCTCCGGCCTCGTGGCCCCACTTCGTTATCTCTTCGGTCTTCGGAAGCTTCGTGCAAAAATAGGACCCTGGGCGAAAGTTTCGTCCAATTCCGAGAATATTTCTTTACTAGGATTTCTGAAACCAAAAACAGCAGAAAACAGCAATGGCTCTTCGGCATCTTGTTAATAGGTTAGTTCCGGAAAATGCATAAATATGACATATAATGTGCATAAAACATGTAGGTATCATCAATAAAGTAGCATGGAACATAAGAAATTATCGATACGTTGGAGACGTATCAGCATCCCAAGCTTAGTTCTGCTCGTCCGAGCAGGTAAAACGATAACAAAGATAATTTCGAAGTGACATGCCATCATAATCTTGATCATACTATTTGTAAACATATGTAATGAATGCAGCGATCAAAGCAAAGGTAATGACATGAGTAAACAAGTGAATCATATAGCAAAGACTTTTCATGAATAGTACTTCAAGACAAGCATCAATAAGTCTTGCATAAGAGTTAACTCATAAAGCAATAAATCAAAGTAAAGGTGTTGAAGCAACACAAAGGAAGATTAAGTTTCAGCGGTTGCTTCCAACTTATAACATGTGTATCTCATGGATATTGTCAACATAAAGTAATATAATAAGTGCAATATGCAAGTATGTAGGAATCAATGCACAGTTCACACAAGTGTTTGCTTCTTAAGGTGGAAGGAGATAGGTAAACTGACTCAACAATAAAAGTAAAAGAATGGTCCTTCAATGAGGAAAGCATCGATTGCTGTATTTGTGCTAGAGCTTTTATTTTGAAAACATGAAACAATTTTGTCAACGGTAGTAATAAAGCATATGAGTTATGTAAATTATATCTTACAAGTTGCAAGCCTCATGCATAGTATACTAATAGTGCCCGCACCTCGTCCTACTTAGCTTGGACTACCGGATCTTCGCATGCCATGTTTCAACCAAGTGTCACAAAGGGGTACCTCCATGCCGCCTGTACAAAGGTCTAAGGAGAAAGCTCGCATTTTGGATTTCTCGCTTTTGATTATTCTCAACTTAGACATCCATACCGGGACAACATGGACAACAGATAATGGACTCCTCTTAAATGCATAAGCATGTAGCAATGTTATTATTCTCATATGAGATTGAGGATATATATGTCCAAAACTGAAACTTCCACCATGGTTCATGGTTTTAGTTAGCGGCCCAATGTTCTTCTCTAACAATTTTGCATGCTCCAACCACTAAAATGATAGATCCTTCAGACAAGACGGACATGCATAGCAACTCACATGATATTCAACAATAGTTGATGGCGTTCCCCAGAAGCATGGTTATCGCACAACAAGCAACTTAATAAAATATAAAGTGCATAAGTACATATTCAATACTACGATAGTTTTTAAGGCTATTTTGTCCCATGAGCTATATATTGCAAAGGTGAATGATGGAATTTTAAAAGTAGCACTCAAGCAATTTACTTTGGAATGACGGAGAAATACCATGTAGTAGGTAGGTATGGTGGACACAAATGGCATAGTAGTTGGCTCAAGGATTTTGGATGCATGAGAAGTATTCCCTCTCGATACAAGGTTTAGGCTAGCAAGGTTATTTGAAGCAAACTCAAGGATGAACCGGTGCAGCAAAACTCACATAAAAGACATATTGTAAACATTATAAGACTCTACACCGTCTTCCTTGTTGTTCAAAACTCAATACTAGATATTATCTAGACCTTAGAGAAACCAAATATGCAAATCAAATTTTAGCAAGCTCTATGTATTTCTTCATTAATGGGTGCAAAGCATATGATGCAAGAGCTTAAACATGAGCACAACAATTGCCAAGTATCACATTATCCAAGACATTTTAGAATTACTACATGTAGCATTTTCCAATTCCAACCATATAACAATTTAACGAAGAAGAAACTTCGCCTTGAACATTATGAGTAAAGCCTAAGGACACATGTGTCCATATGCAACAGCGGAGCGTGTCTCTCTCCCACAAAGTGAATGCTAGGATCCATCTTATTCAAACAAAAACAAAAACAAAAACAAACCGACGCTCCAAGCAAAGAACACAAGATGTGATTGAATAAAAATATAGTTTCAGGGGAGGAACCCGATGATGTTGTCGATGAAGAAGGGATGCCTTGGGCATCCCCAAGCTTAGACGCTTGAGTCTTCTTAAAATATGCAGGGGTGAACCACGGGGGCATCCCCAAGCTTAGAGCTTTCACTCCTCTTGATCATAGTATATCATACTCCTCTCTTGACCCTTGAAAACTTCCTTCACACCAAACTTCAAGCAAACTCATTAGAGGGTTAGTGCACAATTAATAATTCACACATTCAGAGGTGACACAATCATTATTTTCACTTCTGGACATTGCATAATGCTACTGGACATTAGTGGATCAAAGAAATAAATCCAACATAGCAAAAGAGGCAATGCGAAATAAAAGGCAGAATCTGTCAAAAATAGAACAGTCCGTAAAGACGAATTTAGAAATGGCACCAGACTTGCTCAAATGGAAAAACTCAAAACTAATGAAAGTTGCGTACATATCTGAGGATCACGCTCGTAAATTGGCAGATTTTTTCGAATTTTCTACAGAGAATTGTGCCCAGATTCGTGACAGACAGCAATGCTGTTTCTGCGCAGCAATCCCAAATATAACATCAACTTTGACATAGAAACTTTACTTGGCACAAAAACATGATAAGGAGAGGTTGCTACAGTAGTAAACAACTTCCAAGACTCAACAAAACAAAAAATTGCTGTAGGTAAAAACATGGGTTGTCTCCCATAAGCGCTTTTCTTTAACGCCTTTCAGCTAGGCGCAGAAAGTGCAAATCAAGTAACATCGAGAGTAGAAGCATCAACATCATTATTTTTCATGCAAACACAACTTGTTGCAGAGGGTGCTTTAGGTGCTCCATTATCTAAATTTTCTATGGTGGTGCTAGGGGTTTTAGCAATTTTAGGCCTATAGTAATTCTTTTGTTTAGGCACTTTAGAGGCGTACATGAATTTTTGCTCTTTACCCACATAAGCTTTCTCATTATACTTGAGAGAAGAAAAGGTTGAACCCAAGGTTCCCATAGCTTTTTCAAGTTCATCAATCCTATTGGTTTGATTATCATGGACAACACAAGTTCCTAGGACACTAATTCTTTCATCAATTCCTCCTAAGGATTTATCAAGTTCATAAGTTTTGTCAAATAACATTCCCAATTTAGTTTCAACACTTGGAAAATTTTTCTCTATGGTTTCCAATTTTTTCATAACATCCTCAAGAGAGATTTCAGTTTTAACTTCATTAACAGGTGGTATTCCAACTAGACTCTCAATGATGCAACTAGCTTCTAAAGCGGGAGTACCTAGGAAATTACCTCCCAAAGAGTATCAAGAACATATCTATTCCAACTAGATAAACCAACATAAAAGTTCCTAAGAAGGATAGTGGTGGAGTGTTTCTTAATGCACCTATGATGAGCATTACTAATTCTATACCAAGCATCTTTAAAACTTTCTCCACCTTGTTGCTTAAAAGAACGAACTTCAACTTCAGGATTACTCATTTTGGTAGCAATAAAGTAAACTAGGCAAAGACAAGTAACTAATTTTTTTTTGTGTTTTTGATATAGAGAGCAAGACAGTAAATAAAGTAAAACTAGCAACTAATTTTTTTGTGTTTTGTTTAGGTGCAGCAAACAAAGTAGTAAATAAAATAAAGCAAGACAAAAACAAAGTAAAGAGATTGAGAAGTGGAGACTCCTTGCAGCGTGTCTTGATCTCCCCGGCAACGGCGCCAGAAATTTAGCTTGATACGCGTAGATGCACACGTCCGTTGGGAACCCCAAGTGGATGGTATGATGCGTATAGAAGCAAGTTTCCCTCGTATGAAACCAAGGTTTAATCGAACCAGTAGGAGCCAAGAAGCACGTTGAAGGTTGATGGTCGCGAAATGTGATGCGGCGCAACACGGGAGGCGCCAACGCGGAACTTGCACAACACAACCAAGTACTTTGTCCCAACGAAAGTGAGGTTGTCAATCTCACCGGCTTGCTGTAACAAAGGATTAAACGTATCGAGTGGAAGATGTTTGCAAAGAAACAATAAAAAATATTGCAGAGATTGTATGCTATGTAAAGAATAGGACCGGGGTCCACGTTCACTAGAGGTGTCTCTCCCATAAGATAAAAGCATGTTGGGTGAACAAATTACACGGGCAATTGACAAATAGAGAAAGGCATAACAATGCATATACATGACATGATAAATATAGTGAGATTTAATCCGGCATTACGACAAAGTACATAGACCGCCATCCAACCGCATCTATGCCTAAAAAGTCCACCTTCGGGTTATCATCCGAACCCTCCAGTATTAAGTTGCAAAGCAACAGAGACAATTGCATTAAGTATGGTGCGTAATGTAATCAACAACTACATCCTTAGACATAGCATCAATGTTTTATCCCTAGTGGCAACATCCACAACCTTAGAACTTTGTCACTGTCCCAAATTCAATGGAGGCATGAACCCACTATCGAGCATAAATACTCCCTCTTGGAGTTAAGAGTAAAAACTTGGCCAGAGCCTCTACTAGTAACGGAGAGCATGCAAGATCATAAACAACACATAAACAATAGATTGATAATCACCATAATCATAGTACTCTCTATCCATCGGATCCCGACAAACACAACATATAGTATTACATATAGATAATCTTGATCATGTTAGGCAGCTCACAAGATCCAACAATGAAGCACAACAAGGAGAAGACGACCATCTAGCTACTGCTATGGACCCATGGTCCAGGGTGAACTACTCACTCATCACTCCGGAGGCGACCATGGCGGTGTAGAGTCCTCCGGGAGATGAATCCTCTCCGGCGGGTGCGGCGATCTCCTGGAATCCCCGAGATGGGATTCGCGGCGGCGTCTCGGAAGGTTTTCCGTATCGTGGCTCTCGCTGGGGGTTTCGCGACGGAGGCTTTAAGTAGGCGGAGGGTCAACGCGAGGGGCCACACGAGGGCCGGGGGTAGGTCGGCGCGGCCGGGCCGGGCCGGCCGCCCCTCTGCCGCCTCGTGGCCCCACTTCGTTATCTCTTCGGTCTTGGAAGCTTCGTGCAAAAATAGGACCCGGGCGTTTCGTCCAATTCCGAGAATATTTCTTTACTAGGATTTCTGAAACCAAAAGCAAAACAGCAACTGGCTCTTCGGCATCTTGTTAATAGGTTAGTTCCAAAATGCATAAATATGACATATAATGTGCATAAAACATGTAGGTATCATCAATAAAGTAGCATGGAACATAAGAAATTATCGATACGTTGGAGACGTATCACACACCACCTCTGTGGGGACCCAGCATACCACTGCATGGTGTAGTATGCAAGTCTGATATAACTCCAATGAAACACCGTTCCACTAGTATTATATCGCTCAGAGTGGTACAACAGAAACATATGCGGGTCCAAGGCATGTCTATAGAATTACACACGGACTCTGTTACATAAGATCATCACAGCCTCCTACTTTACAATGAGGTAAAACTGCAAATAAACTCCAGAAGAACGACTCGCAGCCTAGTCTTATCACGAACTCTATTTGTAGAGTAATGACTAGCTAAAGAGGCTATGACTAGATTCTAGCTAAATAGGAGCTAGGTTTAGGAAGCTAGTTCCCTTCTACTACTTAATCTAGGTTTTCTCCATGGTAGTTGTGGTGTTTGAATCCTCCGGCAGGTTCCTGTCCCCTTGAAGTATTTGTAGACTCCTCGGCTTTCGAGTTGCACGGTAGATCCTCCTTCGATGCCTCCATATCTAAGCAGGGGATTAAGAGTGGGATGAGTACGAGCGTACTCAACAAGTTCATTATAGGGAAGAGGTGTTTAATGCACTAGCTACAGCCATAGACCAGAAAGTCATAGGCAATGCAAGTTTTTGTAAACATTTCTTCAAAAGGTTCCTTTTATTCTGAAGAGCTATGTCCGTCAGCCTTCACCGGTTGACTAGAACTTCATGGAGTTCCTTTCCGCAGCGTTCCAGTTCAGGGAGTGACAGTCACGATTCATTACACTCTGAGAGGTGTGTTGCTTTACCCATAAGAGATCTTAACCTTGGTGCCAACATATTCCCGTCCACACTTCCTTTGGTGTGAGGCCCGGTATAAGGTCATAGCCAATCATATTCCTCCGCTACCTCGTACACCCACCCGTTCTGCAAACTCCGACCACGGGTCCTCGCCGGTGCTCTTATACCAATTAAGGACGGCCCGACCACGACAGTTCGGTCTCTACCATGAACTCCTTCGCCGGAGATGCAACCCATCATAGACCGCAATAACCGTGGGGACTTCAATCGGGACCCCCACCCTACCACTTGTCCTCTCTTGGATCAAGGGTTTACGGTAAAGCGCATCCGTTGATGTACAAGAGGTGGAAATACAATTGACTATTCCGTCCCACTCCAGATCTTATGGTTAACACGGGTATTACGGCACAAGAATCACTGGACGACATTTGTTGTTAATCCTAGATGGATATAAACCCTTGCAATGGAACCTCCACCATATCAACACAATCCATGGTTCCATTGCCCACCACATAGTCATATTCATAGTTATGAAAATAGTGGTTTTGTTTTTTATGCAATAGTGATAAACATAGTACTTTGCAAGTAATTTGGTAAAAATACTCAAATGACATGAGCAAGCGATGAACTTGCCTTTCTTGGTGCAAGATTATGCAGACAAGGTCTTCGATACGCAATAACTCCAAATTCTGAAATAGCATCATCGTCCGTGGACGATGTTTAAAAGATTGGCAAGGATGCAGTGATGCATAAGTATGAGATGCAATCACTCTAAGCGTGACCTAACCCCGATGATTTAGGATTAGTGAGTTGAAATGATTTGTTTAGAGTGTGTTGCACTTTTAGAGTGATTCACAAACAAGGTTCTTATTCAGGTGTGATTACTTGGTATAATAAACATGTGCTGCAATATATCATAATAATAGTATTAATAGCACACAACAATAAGATTTGGTGTAATCCTAACATGTAACGAATAGTGGTTGGTTTTAGCACTATATGTCATGGTTAATGATTGATTATTATATATCTCAAAAGAATAATCTTTGAAGAACATGTTCTTTATCAAAGAACAAGTATGATAATTAGGTTTGTGGGGTTCTATGGTTGACTATGGTTTCAACTAGTTTCTGGAGTAAGTATTAGATGGATCCTAACAAGGTTGGAAGTATATCTTAGGCAATTCATTAAACATGGGTGCTATCAAGGTTGGTATACCTTACTGGTGATAGATGGCTATTGTCTATAGGCCCTATTAGGTAGGGTTGATGAACACTCTCCATTTACTTCAAAAGAATAACTTTTGAAGAACATACTTCTTAAGGAATAAGAAGTATTACAATTAAGGTTGAGGTTCTCTAGGTTTTTCTATTGGATTCACTAAGTAAGGAATAGTTAGTCCTTAAATATGATGGTTCATAAGTATCTAACACTAGTAGGGTTGAGTGTGTATGGAAGATGAAGCACAATGTTGGCATGGTTGATATTCGGGTTCATCACAATGGTGTGATGCTAAGCATGGTTAATTAAGGTTGATATCTCTAAGGATAGGAACTAGGGTTTGCATTTGGTTGTTCTCTTTTGATCCTCTTGGTTGTATGGGTAGGTATAGATCGGATGCTAAATTATGAGTGATAGGGTTTCTACATTTTATGTGGACATGAACTTGTATTTAATTGTTCATTAAGGGTTTATGAAGGAAAAGGTAAGGATCATGATTACATATTATAATCTAGGGTTTGGGTTCAGAAGCAATTTAGGTTTCACATGAAATGATAGAGTTAGGTTTTAGGGTTTTTAATTAATAGTTGAAGTAATGATCAATTAGGGTTTTCAATTTGTGATTCCATTTTAAGGTAATAAATATAAAGAAATAATGCTTTGAACAATTGATCAAAGTTAAGGAATAAACTTGGAATATAAGTTAACGTTTATTTAGTATTTTCTTCAATTTCAAATGATTAGGAAGATATATTTTTAGAATTTATGTCTTAATAGTTTAAGACTTAAGAATTGATTTTCTAATATTAGTGAAGAGTTCATATTATGTTACTATGGATTTTGTAATATTTGTTTCTGTTTTCACTTGTTTTTACAAATTCTTAATTTTATACAAAATTATTTATATTTGAATTTCTCATGACTTAATTTATTTAGAAGATATATAAATAAGTAAAAATAGCTAAATGGTTAGATGGGCTGACCCAATTGGTTTGGCCCAAACCAAACCTGGTCCAACCCGGTCCGACTGAGTCGGCCTGGTCGAGCCAGTCAAGGCCCCGACCCGACCTCTCTCTCTCTCACCACTCTCACACGCATACGGACGGGTACCGCATGATCTGCTTCTGGCTCGCCGATGTGCTCCTCCGGCGCCGCTCCGGCCAGTCGACGGCCAACCCTGGCGCCGCTGCTCACGGACTAGGTCTCGCCATCCTCTCCTCTTTCTCCCCCACCAACTCCCTCTCACCGCGACGCCACTGCCACCCACACTCGCCCCCAAAGCGCCGCCGTGCCGCCGCCTGTGCCTGGCTGCTCTCGGCCCTTTCCGGCTCCGGCGGTTAGGGCTTTGGTCCGCCTTGACCAACTCTGTAACTCCTTCTCGTCGATTTGATTTCCGTGGCTTTTTCCGTTCGTCCCCAACCTAGGAACCCTAGCGCTGATCGGTTGATTTGGGCACCGTCGGCCCCCTTCAGGCACGGCCGCCTGTCGGCGCGACTCCGCCACAGAGTCCACCACCACTTCCCTCTACCTCAAATTCATCTGCTTCCGCACACGGCTTCACCCACTGCTACCCCAAGCAGTAGTTCCAGTGTGGTCGCCGGTGTGGTGCCGCGCCCGCTGCGTCAAAAACTCTTCATTCACGAGATGGTGCTTGACCCCCTCCTCTCCGACGATCGCTGGACGGCAGCGTTGCTGCAACCCGAACGCCATTGATCTCCTGCCTTGTGACATTGCTGTCGTGGTAGTGTACTGACGGTGAGGTGGTGCTGATTCCTTGGTGGTGTATCGGTGATGCTGCCGTATGGTGATGACCTGGTGGTGTGGTGCTGCGGTGTTGTGCTGTGCTGTTGTGACTACTTCCTCCTCGACGCCGGCTGGACGGTGCCGCGGACGCAACCCCGGCGTCGAATACCACTTCTCCGCTACGGCACTGTGAGCTAAACCCCTCCTCTCTTCCTCTCTGTATTCTCTATAGCTATAAATTTGTCGGCCAAATATCTGTGTGTGCTTGGCCTGATTGCTGTATGACAAAGGTGATCATCAAATGATACTACTGTTAGATGATCTAGTGTCTTATGCTCGATTCAATTGCCTACTAGCTGTTTGTACTATGTTGGTATCTCACTTTGGATGATTTGCTCATTCTATGACGGATGAAACTGAACTTGTACAGTTCAGTCAGCTGAAGTAATTCAGCTATACTCATGTGTACCTTATTACTGAATTTGGAATTGTAAGAGGCATTTATATTTGCTTGCAGATTGATGCTTGGCTTGGTGGCTTGCTTATGAGCTTAGATTTATACTTATATTGCTGTGCTGCAACTTTGGTACTACTTGGTTGGTCAGAAACACTTCCTGGACAGTATGTAGCCTTATGTAATTGCTCTACTGGATGCTATATTCTTGTGATGCCCCTGTTTGGAATTGCTGTACCAACTCAGGCATACATGACTGGTTATGTTGCTTTTGCTGAAGGATACATTATATATTTACTTGATGCTCGACTTGGCAATTTATTTGATGGCTTGCTGTATTAGCTTGTATGCTTATAGCCCCTGATTGCTGCTATGGTACTGCTTGGTTGGCCTAGGATGATTTCCTGGACCCCAAGTAGACCACTATAGATGGTGAATTTATTGGTGAAAGATGTGTTGTGTAACATTTATAAGAACAGATGTTGCACTTGAGATCTTGGCCTAGCCTGTGATGCAAAGGCTGAGGCACATACTTGAAATAAGAACATATGCTATACTGCCTTTCCTTTTTTATCCTCAATGATGATTCAGCATAGCACCTCTATGCAGATCTGAGAGGAATAAATCCTTCCAATCCTCCTAGATAAAAATCTAGTGGAAGGGTAGTGGGATTTGTTGTCTTTGTATTATTCCTTTTCCCCCATATGTACTCATGCAAAAGTAAGAACAGATATTGACTGATCTAGCTTGTATTCTGATGAAGTTCTACCTGTTGCACTTATGTAGTTTGATAGTTGGTTCTTGTAGAGTCTGATATAAACCTACTAATGGCAGCCTCCTCCTCCTTGCTTCTTGATCTGCTATTTGGCTCTTATTTGTGTGGAACAAAATAGGATACTGCTGATGTGTTCTTGCTGTTCTAGCTACTTTGCTGGAGCTGATGGTTGGGTGTGTATCTGTTGGATGATCCTTCGGTAGTTCTATAAGAACTGTGAATGAACTGAGGATGGTGTTCTTGGTTGGTCGATGGGTATGAGAAAGATGAGGTGCTTGGGCAGCTGTGTGCTGTAAGCACAGGCAATAAATACTCTGCCCATATACTCTCTGTGGTCGACAGCACACACATGCAACTTTGTGTGTGTGCTGCTGGTTTGCCTGCTGCGTCTCCTGGGTAGATGCATCTCCCCCTGGGGATAGGCACTGCTGAGAAAATATCTCCCCCTTCAATTTCTCTTTATTTTTAACATAGCCACTTGGCATTACCATTTCTTCTTTGTTTGTTTTGCAGGTGAGGATCACTTAAACAAGATCGGTTGAAGATCACAACCTTCAAGATTTTAGTTTAGGATCTGTTTTACTTTTCTTATTCTTGTAATTGTATTTTCTATTATTTACTTAGTTATTATTGTAATACATATTGAATATTGTAAAGATAATGTAAATGTGTGTTTTTATTAATAAAGCTCAAGTTTTCTATTGAGCTCTATTGTAATAATGTTTTAAATTATCTATCTATTTTGAATTATCAAATGTCTTAACTTTTACATATTGTATTTCATATTTGATTTGAATTCAAACTTGTTCTCCCAAAAACACATGAATGTACAAAGGTCATGTCGAAATTTGTCGCACTTACATCGATGACTAACTCAATTCCATCGATGCAAGAGAAACCTCGATCACTTTGACAGTTTTAAACAAAAGCGCGAAAATTCCCCGGATTTTCTATGCATGAATGCAATGCACACATCTGTTTCCTCTATTTTTGTAACCCCAAATACTGGGATATTACAGTCTCTACCCCTTAAACTAAACTTCGTCCTCGAAGTTTGATCTCGCTCACGTTTCAGATTGTGGATCTGACTTGTGCAGACTACATCTTTTCTCGAATTCCATGGTGATCTCACTGGATATAATTGAGTACATCCCTTGTCCAGATTCTTCCTGGAATCCATTAGTGTTTATATCTGAACCATGGCTTCTTACTTCAATTCCATGATTTCTTTCAATACTACAATCTTGTTTCCTTTCTCATTGAAGATTAAATAATTGGAACTTCTTCTGGTGCTGATAGACTTAACTAAGACTAATTTGACAACATACTCCTAATTTGTAAATAGGTCTTTGTTTTCCCTTACTACCAAAACTGCAATAATGGTACTTGGTAAGGTACTTACTATGGAAATGGTCGTGATGGTTTATTTCCCTAAGAATGTATTAGACTTATTTAGTCCATCCAATCATGGTATATAGTTGATACCTATAACTATTTTGGTTCTTTAGGTTCCATGAAAGGAATCTTTCAATTAGACTTTAGTTTTGGTATAGTCAAACTCCTTCGGTCTTTGGCATTCCAAAGCTTTATTTGGTCTACGGTATTTCCTTCATCCAACTTCCTTAGATCCCTTCGTACTTGTGAGTAAATATTACTCACATTCTCAAGTTATAGTCCAATTCTTACTTCCTCGAGGTATAAACCTCGGCTTCTGGTCTGACATCCATCTGAAAGTAATGTCCAACAATCTTATGAAATTAAGATTGAACTTCCTCTTAGTTCAGACCTTCTTCATCTATCTTGCTCAAAATATTGAGTTATTGTACATCCAACTCAATCTTTACTCTACCCCTTAGAGTTTTCTTATGGTCTTCAACTTATTTTCTTCTAACCATTAGACTCATGGCTAGAATCTTCGTCTTGGTATGGCTTATGATTACATGTATTTTGTTTTGGTTTCATGGAAAAATCAGCGGTGTACCCACACAATTGTGAATATCCGAAGTGATTCCTACGATTATTTATTCATGATGGCAAATACATCTCATTTAAGTAAATATGATGATGGACGGTTGTTATCACCAGAATTTGACCAAGTCAGAGGTGGGCCGCGATCAAGACGAGCTTGAAGATATATGCGTGGAGACACATAGAGAATCGGCCTTGTGTATCAAGTTGGGCTAGTTAGCCCACGTATCTTTGTATAGTAGGTTACGTAGAGGTTAGATTTTATCTCGTGCACGGTTTGGTGCACGTCCACATTAGAAAGTCCCCTGGACTATAAATATGTACCTAGGGTTTATGGAATAAACAACAACCAACGTTCAACACAAACCAATCTCGGCGCATCGCCAACTCCTTCGTCTCGAGGGTTCCTCCGGTAAGCATCATGCTGCCTAGATCGCATCTCGCGATCTAGGCAGCACAAGCCTGCCTAGTTGTTCATGCGTTGCTCGTACGAAGCGTTTTGATGGCGAGCAACGTAGTTATCGTAGACGCGTTAGGGTTAGCATCGTTCTTAGCATCATATGCTCGCGTAGTGCAACCCTTGCGCGTCTAGCCGTCCTTGTGCCTCATCATGGGTGCGGGCGGCACCCCGCTTGATCTTTGTTTAGTAGATCTGATCCGTTATGGTCGATCCTTGATTCATCAAGGATTAGTTTAATATCTGCAATAGTTAGGCCTTACAAAGGGTTGGAGGATCCGGCATGCAGGGTGTAGTTCTGCCCCTAGACAGGACGTTCCGAGGATCAACCTAGTGTTGGTTTTTAGGCCTTGTCTAGGGCTGGCTTACGTTTGCGTGAGCGCGAGGCCCAATCGTGAGTAGGATGATCGATTATGCGGTGAAAACCCTAGATCGTCGTGGATCTCATACGCTTTATATTGATCAAGCAGGACCACCATATATTCGGCCACCTTGGACGAATCATGGGTGAATCGGCTCCCGAGCGATTCACAGGACAACCCGAGAGCCGATCGAGGCTCGTATTTAACGTGTACGTGTGTGCCCTGCAGGAAACTAAGCGAGGCATCATCCACACCTTCCGACCGGGTATAGGTCGTGGCACGCCTTGCGACCCAGCATCGGCGCGCGACCAGGGGAGGCTTTGCGGGCCGTCGCTGAGGGGCCCAGGGCCAGCCCGGCATTCCCCGGCTCTGTTGGCTCCGCGCCCGGTGGGTTTCGACGCCAACACATTCGCACGCCGGTGGGACAAATCTTCAACGACAATCTTCGGCGACAACCATCTCACCATCCACATCAGAGATGGCGAAAACACCCGGTCGAGTACGAGGATCGGAATGGCAAAGTCAAGGCCCTCCGTGAAGCCGACCTCATCGGCTCTTCCTACGACGCCCGCTCCCATGGCGTCAACACGGTCGGTCTCAGCCACTCCATAAGGGAACCAGGGTTCTCTGTCGATGCCAATATGGCAGGGTTCGTGATTCGCCACGACGCAGACAAAGCAAAGGGCAGCCACGCTCGTGGCAAAGAAAAGGACGAGGCCGTTCCACGTGACCGGCCCCAGGACGACGATAAACGGTACCTGGCCGAGGAGGAGGTGGGAAACGCAAGGCATCCACGCCCGTCGCCCGAGCGTCTCCTCAGCAAATATGAACAGCCATATGACCGACATCGCCGCTACGATGACGACGATGAAGGATATCATCGGTTCGGTGCAAACAGAGGTATCGTCAAAACAGCGGCCACGACGACGGGTCCGAACGTCGCGCCGAGGGAGGACGAGGAGCGGACAACGTGGATAGGCAGGGACTGCCCTTTCTTCGACTCTGGGATACGGAATGAGCCGATTACCAACAATCGGCAATTGCCCACAATGTAAACGAAAGGAGAAGGGTACAGCTAAGGTGTCCGTGTTCGCGTCTAGGGCCTCTCCCGCCTCGGGCAAGCGTACCGAGTCCGTTCAGGAAGAGGATCACGAGGAACTAGAGGACGGTGATGAAGACGACAAGTATCATCGGCCAAGATGGTGTCCCGACGGACTCAGCCGCTCCCGAAACGAAGGGTCCAGCGATTACGTGCGTTGGAAGAAGCCGAAAGGGTATATCTGCGCGCGTTGAGGAAGGCGCGGCCGACTGGCGCCAAAATTCAGCGAACCCTGGATGAAGAGGGTACAAAGGAAAGAGTGGCGCCCTAGGCAAAGGAAAGCCGATGATGAAACATCGGCTGGGACCAACATGGTTTTTATCCTTCCTGCGGAATTTAGCGCTCCAAGGTTATATGAGGCACTGGCACACGGGCTGCGGCACGGCCGTCATCTTCGAAGCCGCGAGAAGGAGTTACAGGCATCTAAAGGCCCTGTATTTACGAGGTTACATCAATGGGCAGCTTGTCAATAAGATGTTGGTAGACACCGGAGCGGCAGTCAACATCATGCCATACTCCATGCTACGGCGGTTGGGACGCTCCAGCTCGGATTTGATCAAAACCAATGTAACGTTGAGCGATTTCAATGGCCAAGCATCGACGCGCAAGGTGTTCTGAATGTGGATCTGACCGTAGGAAGGAAGACTATCCCTACAACGTTCTTTGTTGTCGACAGCAAAAGTACCTATGCTGTGATATTAGGGAGGGATTGGATCCACGCTTGTTGCATCCCATCCACGATGCACCAATGCGATACAGTGGGATGGAGATGAAGTGGAGGTCGTCCACGCCGATGACTCAGCCGAGATTTCAACAGCCGGCATGGGTATTTGGGAGGCATCAGGTCAAGAACCGCTATCGGGCATCAATTTGGACGACTGCGAACGCATCGATGTGACAAAGAACGGGGTAAGATTAGTTCTATCCACCGGGCTGACCGTATAACGGGAACAACATCGATGGACAAATGTGTCGAGGCTGATCCTTGCGATCGGCCCCAAGGGTTTGTGGAAGAACATCATAAAACCTTCACTGGGCAAGCAATGTGGAGGCCGATTCCAGCAATCGGCCAAAATTATCCCCACCACCTATTCGGCCTGGGATTGATATTTGACCCACCTATTACTGGGACTGCCTGAAGAGCCGATACCATCAATTACTTGACAAAATCGGCTCGGGGGCACAGAGGATGGTACGGAGTTGGGGACGGATGTCAAGTTTCCAGCAGATCAGCTCAAGTGCGGGGCCGATACATAAACAAGTCGGCCACAAAAATCGAAGACATCAAAACTTCGAGCACAAGATGCATGGCCATCGGCAGTCATCGCGCGAGGCTCCACTGAGGGCTCTTCTCAACAAAATGATTGATACCCCAAGCGGATCATGGTGTGGACAATGTCGGGTCGCAGCCCCGTGAAGCAGTATGTCTCTTCTGGAATCAGGAGAATAGTCAATGATGGGGCGATTGGCTGCGGCATGTCACGGCCGAAAGGAAAACGTTGGGAAACATCTTCACCAAGGGCTGCATCAAAGACGCGGGACTTGAACGGAAGAAGCTCAGGGAGACAGTTGACCCTGAAGGGTCCTTCATTATAGGAAGCCGATTTTTTCCCAGTCGGCTAGCCCTACATCTTAGCTTGCCTGAAGAATGATGCTGTGGTCACCCGAAACATCAGTGTCTACATATAGACCAATTGAGCGACACGCACGGGGCTTTGTGATGGGCACCTACCGGAACCAGATAGCCAGCCCGCTGGATTGGCTAGTAGGGCTCGTAATCTTGTTGAGGATTCATGGGGCAAAGCCGACGCTTGGCCAACGACTCAAGGGGTTTGGTGAGTTTCACAGAGCATCCATCACCAAATCGGCAGTGTTAGCGCAAGCTTGCGGATCGTCTAGGGTCATGAGAACAGCCGATGATCTTGAAGAGCCGAATCATTCTAGCCAAGCTATTTGCACCAGGAGCTGCATCAGTTCGCCCAAGAGGATGAGCTAATTAAGACAGCAAGGTGGATCCTCGGTTCAAGAGAACTGCTGACCCTTCCAAAATTTGCCAAAGGCCGGCTCCTTGAGCCTAACACGGTGATACAGTTGGGAAACCGATAATGGCTCAATCAGCTTGTCTGCTTTTATCCTCGCCTGAGCTAAGGCTCGGGGGCAGCTCGCCCTTTAAGGATTCCTTGTTCTATGGAGCCGATTTGGTTAAAATCGGCTTGCTCTCATCGTAACTCGTCAAGAGGGGTGAGTTATTGCAGACGGAAGGGCCGGAGGTAATGGGAAGAAGCAACGATCGCTGCGCGATTGCGGCTCGTCCTAGGGGTGGAGGTCGGATGGATCTACCCCGAGTTTATCATGAGAATCCGATGCGTTGCCATCGGCTCCTTAAAGCGCCGACCGCTTGGCGATCGGCAAGTACGGTATAAAGAGCAATCGGCTAAATTATCATAAAAAAGGACGACAGATCGAGTTGGGGAAGTTCTCCATTGATTAACTAGAGTTCTTACATAAAGAGTTGATTGCTCTCAAAAGAAGATCCTAGGGGCTACATTGCCCATCTACTATGGCCCTGAGCTAAGATCCTATCTAGGGGCCGTTGTGCCTTCGTCGTCGTCGCCGTCACCGTCGTCGGCGCTGCTCCGCCGGCTCGTCGCCGAGCCGCGGCAGGACCTTCGTTGTCCTCGTCTTCTTCATCGCGCCGTCGTCGTCGTCAAAGTCGCCGAGGTTGCCGGGCCGGGGCGGTGGCGCTTGGCCGGCGGCTCGTCGGAGAGCTGTCATCTTCTTCCTCCTCCTCCGCCTCTCCTCTTCGGAGGAGGGCCCGTCCCAGGGTGGTCGTCGTCGCTTTCCTCCACCGCCTCCTCCCCGGCAAGGAAGGAGGTCGCTCTCCCGTCGGTCGAGACGGTCGTCCTCGACCAGTGGAGAAGTCGTGGCTTGGCTCATCCCCGGCCTCGATGGCGCGGCGAATGTTGGCCGCGTGAGCTTCCTCCGGATTCCATTCCGGCGTCGGCTCGCGGGAAGAGGAATACTCGATGGGAGAGCCCGATGAGGCAGAGGAAGAAGAGGACATGGTGGTGCAGGAGGGTTTTTGGGGCTGATGCGAAGGAGATGCAGGGATAAACTGTGCGGAGTGGTTAAATAACGGGGATATAGTGGGAGTTTAATGCCCAAGCAGTTTCAAGGACGTGGTGCCCGAACCGTCAAATCGTGCAGAGAAGGTGTGGAGGCAAGACGTCATCATGAGGTATACTGCGGCAGTTCTCTGCCACGACGTGACCCGGCGAGGAAAAGCGTAATGATTTTGGAAATGTCATTTCCAAAACCAGGGGGCATGTGTTATCACCAGAATTTGACCAAGTCGAGAGGTGGGCCGCGATCAAGACGAGCTTGAAGATATATGCGTGGAGACACATAGAGAATCGGCCTTGTGTATCAAGTTGGGCTAGTTAGCCCACGTATCTTTGTATAGTAGGTTACGTAGAGGTTAGATTTTATCTCGTGCACGGTTTAGTGCACGTCCACATTAGAAAGTCCCCTGGACTATAAATATGTACCTAGGGTTTATGGAATAAACAACAACCAACGTTCAACACAAACCAATCTCGGCGCATCGCCAACTCCTTCGTCTCGAGGGTTCCTCCGCGCATCATGCTGCCTAGATCGCATCTCGCGATCTAGGCAGCACAAGCTGCCTAGTTGTTCATGCGTTGCTCGTGAAGCGTTTTTGATGGCGAGCAACGTAGTTATCGTAGACGCGTTAGGGTTAGCATCGTTCTTAGCATCATATGCTCGCGTGGTGCAACCCTTGCGCGTCTAGCCGTCCTTGTGCCTCATCATGGGTGCAGGGGCGGCACCCCGCTTGATCTTTGTTTAGTAGATCTGATCCGTTATGGTCGATCCTTGATTCATCAAGGATTAGTTTAATATCTGCAATAGTTAGGCCTTACAAAGGGTTGGAGGATCCAGCGGCATGCAGGGTGTAGTTTGCTGCCCTAGACAGGACGTTCCGAGGATCAACCTAGTGTTGGTTTTAGGCCTTGTCTAGGGCTGGCTTACGTTTACCGTGCGTGAGCGCGAGGCCCAATCGTGAGTAGGATGATCCGATTATGCGGTGAAAACCCTAGATCGTCGTGGATCTCATACGCTTTATATTGATCAAGCAGGACCACCATATATTCGGCCACCTTGGACGAATCATGGGTGAATCGGCTCCGAGCCGATTCACAGGACAACCGAGAGCCGATCGAGGCTCGTAACGTGTACGTGTGTGCCCTGCAGAAACTAAGCGAGGCATCATCCACACCTTCCACGACCAGGTATAGGTCGGTGATGCGACCCATCGGCGGCGACCAGAGGCTTTGCGGGCCGTCGCGAGGGGACCAGCAGCATTCATTCATGTTGGCTCTACTGTCCGCTGGTTTACGACGCCAACAACGGTATATTGACTTACCCGTCACTATGTTGCTGACAAGGTTGTCGACTTGGTTCATAGTCTCGTACTTTCGCTCTTGATCAGGCTTTCCACTTGACTTCCTTGAAGATGCCCCTTCCTCGTACTCACTCCTTTGCAGTGATACTCCCAAGTAAGGTCTCTTTCCTCCTGTTTGCTGAACTTGAGCTAACTGTCGATTTGTGCATTTGTTCCTCTTATGTCCCTCTTCTCCACATTCATAACAAATCACATTTGTTTTTCTGCATTCGCTCTTGTAATGTCCTCGTAATCCACAGTTGCGGCACTGAATATTTGATATTTTTAGTAGATTATTTCCCTTTCTTGATGGAGTTGCTCCTGGTTGATTCATGGGTTGAGAATAGGGATTGGTTTGAGATTGTAGGTTCAACTCTTGTTGATATGCGGTTCGAACTCTCTTTATTGATACTCCATCTTGCTCCTCATTATCCTTATCTTCCAAGGTTCTAACACTATCCATTAGTTCTTGGAACTCTTTTGCACGCACAATCCTGAGCTGCATTTTCATTACTGCCTGCAGTCCCTTCATGAATTTCCTTTGTCGTTTTGCTTCCATGTTGACTTCCTTGCTAATGTAATGAGATAGACGATTAAACTCTCGTACATGTTTCAGAACTAGAAGGTTGTTTTTCTCTGTTCCTTCACTTCTCTTCCTTTTCATGTTGCCTTTAACGACATACTCCTGGCGAAACTTATTCTTGAAGTCTGCCCAGGTGATAACACCTTCTTCATGCGATATAAACTTCAAGTCTTCCCACCATGTTGCTGCAGATCCAGCCAAAAGGTATGTGGCATATCGCACTTTCTCATCATCTTTACATCCCACACTTTTAAGTTTACGGGATGTATCCATCAACCAATACTCTGCTTCCATAGGCTCATCTACCATAGAAAAACTTAAGGGTTTGGTTTTCAAGAAATCCACCATTTTAATTCTTGGTTGTACTTCCTCATGTGGCTTCTCTTGTACTCCTTTCAATAAATCACTATAGAACTGGTGTTGTTTCACTTTATCCTCCTTATTTACTCCCATCATGTCTGCCATATACTGAGGAAGTTCTACTTCACTAACTGGAGGTAATATTGGAGTTGATTTTTGTTCCGCATTAGCATCAATGACCTCCTTTTGCTTGACTTCTTTCTTCTCCTGAGATTTCAACTCTACTTCCTTGCGTTGGTAACTCGTCTCTCCCTCACACGAATCCATTACCCCCTAGACCTGTAACATTAAGAAAGAACTCAATGATGCAACATGCATTTGCACACTAAGGTCAAACTTCATGTACAGATCTAGTCAATCAATAAAAATCCAATAAAATCCAAGAAGATTCAGCTTTGTGTTTATAATACACACCATTATAAGCCTGAATAAAATAATTGAGTAAGACATCTCTAAACATCAGGCTCTGATGTGTAGTATATAACACCACATAAGATAGGTTTATATCGTGATACTTAGCACTTATATATGGAAGTCTACTATTTGTCTCAACCTTTACCTTAATTGCACATTTGCAATGAGATAAACTTGAAACAAAGTGGTCTAGGATAGTTAAGGTTTACCTAATTTTGTTTGGAAGTTCTAACTTAGCTTCCATTATGTTGAGGATTACCTCACATAATATCTCTAGGTTCTAACATAGCTAATCTAAATACATAACTATTGGAATATAGCTCCGATACTTCCAAGTGTTTCTCCCATAAACATATGGTCTTGATGTGCTTGGCACACTTCCCATTATTTTGGAACACAATTCTTGCACTATTGTTTAGCACTTGGCTTCTTATTGTACTACTCCTAAATACTTTAGATGTTCATCACATAATGATTCTCAGGTGAATCATATATGATTAACAACTCTACCTTGTAAATAAGCATATATTATTCATATCTCTCTTCCTTACCTCTCATGATTGACTCATCATGGTCTCTACTACTTCATCTAACTTATATTTATCACTTACTATCAAATGTTTCACAAGTTGGGATAGATTTTACTTACCCATTACTTGTCTGATTATACCTGCTAGTAGGATATCTTCTTATATAACTATCTTTATCACTTGGTATTACTCTTACTACAAGTCTAAATAACTCTTTCTTACTCTAATAGGTGTTGGTACACATCTTCCAATAGGATATCTTCCTTATGGTTGTATCCTCTCTTTGGACTACCATGTATTGTATACCAATTGTGGTCTTCTCATCTATTGTTTTAAGGACTTGATGGTATGCTACATACTTGGGATTAGCTAACTAACTTCACTTAAGAAGGATAGATAGGAAAGGTTGACTCAAGTGTGTCAGGATTATTCTCAAGTGAATATCCATCTCAAGTCATAAGAAGAATTTGGTTTAGCTAAAACAACTTCCTATAGACTCTACCAATCCTATAGGTCTCCTTTAAAGGATTTTAATCCTAGGGTCAAAGCATTTGCTCTGATACCAACTGTGGGGACCCAGCATACCACTGCATGGTGTAGTATGCAAGTCTGATATAACTCCAATGAAACAGTTCCACTAGTATTATATCGCTCGAGTGGTACAACGAAACATATGCGGGTCCAAGGCATGTCTATAGAATTACACACGGACTCTGTTACATAAGATCATCACAACCTCCTACTTTACAATGAGGTAAACTGCAAATAAACTCCAGAAGAACGACTCGCAGCCTAGTCTTATCACGAACTCTATTTGTAGAGTAATGACTAGCTAAAGAGGCTATGACTAGATTCTAGCTAAATAGGAGCTAGGTTTAGGAAGCTAGTTCCCTTCTACTACTTAATCTAGGTTTTCTCCATGGTAGTTGTGGTGTTTGAATCCTCCGGCAGGTTCCTGTCCCCTTGAAGTATTTGTAGACTCCTCGGCTTTCGAGTTGCACGGTAGATCCTCCTTCGATGCCTCCATATCTAAGCAGGGGATTAAGAGTGGGATGAGTACGAGCGTACTCAACAAGTTCATTATAGGGAAGAGGTGTTTAATGCACTAGCTACAGCCATAGACCAGAAAGTCATAGGCAATGCAAGTTTTTGTAAACATTTCTTCAAAAGTTCCTTTATTCGAAGAGCTATGTCCGTCACCTTCACCGGTTGACTAGAACTTCATGGAGTTCCTTTCCGGCAGCGTTCGCAGTTCCAAACCGGAACAGGGAGTGACAGGTCACGATTCATTACACTCTGCAGAGGTGTGTTGCTTTACCCATAAGAGATCTTAACCTTGGTGCCAACCGGGCATTCCCCGTCCACACTTCCTTTGGTGTGAGGCCATAAGGTCATAGCCAATCATATTCCTCCGCTACCTCACACCCACCCGTTCGCAAACTCCGACCCGGGTCCTCGCGGTGCTCTTATACCAATTAAGGACGGCCCCACGACAACAGTCTCTACCATGAACTCCTTCGCGGAGATGCAACCCATCATAGACCAATAACCGTGGGGACTTCAATCGGGACCCCCACCTACCACTTGTCCTCTCTTGGATCAAGGGTTTACGGTAAAGCGCATCCGTTGATGTACAAGAGGTGGAAATACAATTGACTATTCCGTCCCACTCCAGATCTTATGGTTAACACGGGTATTACGGCACAAGAATCACTGGACGACATTTGTTGTTAATCCTAGATGGATATAAACCCTTGCAATGGAACCTCCACCATATCAACACAATCCATGGTTCCATTGCCCACCACATAGTCATATTCATAGTTATGAAAATAGTGGTTTTGTTTTTTATGCAATAGTGATAAACATAGTACTTTGCAAGTAATTTGGTAAAAATACTCAAATGACATGAGCAAGCGATGAACTTGCCTTTCTTGGCTGCAAGATTATGCAGACAAGGTCTTCGATCGCAATAACTCCAAATTCTGAAATAGCATCATCGTCCGGTAAGGACGATGTTTAAAAGATTGGCAAGGATGCAGTGATGCATAAGTATGAGATGCAATCACTCTAAGCGTGACCTAACCCCGATGATTTAGGATTAGTGAGTTGAAATGATTTGTTTAGAGTGTGTTGCACTTTTAGAGTGATTCACAAACAAGGTTCTTATTCAGGTGTGATTACTTGGTATAATAAACATGTGCTGCAATATATCATAATAATAGTATTAATAGCACACAGCAATAAGATTTGGTGTAATCCTAACATGTAACGAATAGTGGTTGGTTTTAGCACTATATGTCATGGTTAATGATTGATTATTATATATCTCAAAAGAATAATCTTTGAAGAACATGTTCTTTATCAAAGAACAAGTATGATAATTAGGTTTGTGGGGTTCTATGGTTGACTATGGTTTCAACTAGTTTCTGGAGTAAGTATTAGATGGATCCTAACAAGGTTGGAAGTATATCTTAGGCAATTCATTAAACATGGGTGCTATCAAGGTTGGTATACCTTACTGGTGATAGATGGCTATTGTCTATAGGCCCTATTAGGTAGGGTTGATGAACACTCTCCATTTACTTCAAAAGAATAACTTTTGAAGAACATACTTCTTAAGGAATAAGAAGTATTACAATTAAGGTTGAGGTTCTCTAGGTTTTTCTATTGGATTCACTAAGTAAGGAATAGTTAGTCCTTAAATATGATGGTTCATAAGTATCTAACACTAGTAGGGTTGAGTGTGTATGGAAGATGAAGCACAATGTTGGCATGGTTGATATTCGGGTTCATCACAATGGTGTGATGCTAAGCATGGTTAATTAAGGTTGATATCTCTAAGGATAGGAACTAGGGTTTGCATTTGGTTGTTCTCTTTTGATCCTCTTGGTTGTATGGGTAGGTATAGATCGGATGCTAAATTATGAGTGATAGGGTTTCTACATTTTATGTGGACATGAACTTGTATTTAATTGTTCATTAAGGGTTTATGAAGGAAAAGGTAAGGATCATGATTACATATTATAATCTAGGGTTTGGGTTCAGAAGCAATTTAGGTTTCACATGAAATGATAGAGTTAGGTTTTAGGGTTTTTAATTAATAGTTGAAGTAATGATCAATTAGGGTTTTCAATTTGTGATTCCATTTTAAGGTAATAAATATAAAGAAATAATGCTTTGAACAATTGATCAAAGTTAAGGAATAAACTTGGAATATAAGTTAACGTTTATTTAGTATTTTCTTCAATTTCAAATGATTAGGAAGATATATTTTTAGAATTTATGTCTTAATAGTTTAAGACTTAAGAATTGATTTTCTAATATTAGTGAAGAGTTCATATTATGTTACTATGGATTTTGTAATATTTGTTTCTGTTTTCACTTGTTTTTACAAATTCTTAATTTTATACAAAATTATTTATATTTGAATTTCTCATGACTTAATTTATTTAGAAGATATATAAATAAGTAAAAATAGCTAAATGGTTAGATGGGCTGACCCAATTGGTTTGGCCCAAACCAAACCTGGTCCAACCCGGTCCGACTGAGTCGGCCTGGTCGAGCCAGTCAAGGCCCCGACCCGACCTCTCTCTCTCTCACCACTCTCACACGCATACGGACGGGTACCGCATGATCTGCTTCTGGCTCGCCGATGTGCTCCTCCGGCGCCGCTCCGGCCAGTCGACGGCCAACCCTGGCGCCGCTGCTCACGGACTAGGTCTCGCCATCCTCTCCTCTTTCTCCCCCACCAACTCCCTCTCACCGCGACGCCACTGCCACCCACACTCGCCCCCAAAGCGCCGCCGTGCCGCCGCCTGTGCCTGGCTGCTCTCGGCCCTTTCCGGCTCCGGCGGTTAGGGCTTTGGTCCGCCTTGACCAACTCTGTAACTCCTTCTCGTCGATTTGATTTCCGTGGCTTTTTCCGTTCGTCCCCAACCTAGGAACCCTAGCGCTGATCGGTTGATTTGGGCACCGTCGGCCCCCTTCAGGCACGGCCGCCTGTCGGCGCGACTCCGCCACAGAGTCCACCACCACTTCCCTCTACCTCAAATTCATCTGCTTCCGCACACGGCTTCACCCACTGCTACCCCAAGCAGTAGTTCCAGTGTGGTCGCCGGTGTGGTGCCGCGCCCGCTGCGTCAAAAACTCTTCATTCACGAGATGGTGCTTGACCCCCTCCTCTCCGACGATCGCTGGACGGCAGCGTTGCTGCAACCCGAACGCCATTGATCTCCTGCCTTGTGACATTGCTGTCGTGGTAGTGTACTGACGGTGAGGTGGTGCTGATTCCTTGGTGGTGTATCGGTGATGCTGCCGTATGGTGATGACCTGGTGGTGTGGTGCTGCGGTGTTGTGCTGTGCTGTTGTGACTACTTCCTCCTCGACGCCGGCTGGACGGTGCCGCGGACGCAACCCCGGCGTCGAATACCACTTCTCCGCTACGGCACTGTGAGCTAAACCCCTCCTCTCTTCCTCTCTGTATTCTCTATAGCTATAAATTTGTCGGCCAAATATCTGTGTGTGCTTGGCCTGATTGCTGTATGACAAAGGTGATCATCAAATGATACTACTGTTAGATGATCTAGTGTCTTATGCTCGATTCAATTGCCTACTAGCTGTTTGTACTATGTTGGTATCTCACTTTGGATGATTTGCTCATTCTATGACGGATGAAACTGAACTTGTACAGTTCAGTCAGCTGAAGTAATTCAGCTATACTCATGTGTACCTTATTACTGAATTTGGAATTGTAAGAGGCATTTATATTTGCTTGCAGATTGATGCTTGGCTTGGTGGCTTGCTTATGAGCTTAGATTTATACTTATATTGCTGTGCTGCAACTTTGGTACTACTTGGTTGGTCAGAAACACTTCCTGGACAGTATGTAGCCTTATGTAATTGCTCTACTGGATGCTATATTCTTGTGATGCCCCTGTTTGGAATTGCTGTACCAACTCAGGCATACATGACTGGTTATGTTGCTTTTGCTGAAGGATACATTATATATTTACTTGATGCTCGACTTGGCAATTTATTTGATGGCTTGCTGTATTAGCTTGTATGCTTATAGCCCCTGATTGCTGCTATGGTACTGCTTGGTTGGCCTAGGATGATTTCCTGGACCCCAAGTAGACCACTATAGATGGTGAATTTATTGGTGAAAGATGTGTTGTGTAACATTTATAAGAACAGATGTTGCACTTGAGATCTTGGCCTAGCCTGTGATGCAAAGGCTGAGGCACATACTTGAAATAAGAACATATGCTATACTGCCTTTCCTTTTTTATCCTCAATGATGATTCAGCATAGCACCTCTATGCAGATCTGAGAGGAATAAATCCTTCCAATCCTCCTAGATAAAAATCTAGTGGAAGGGTAGTGGGATTTGTTGTCTTTGTATTATTCCTTTTCCCCCATATGTACTCATGCAAAAGTAAGAACAGATATTGACTGATCTAGCTTGTATTCTGATGAAGTTCTACCTGTTGCACTTATGTAGTTTGATAGTTGGTTCTTGTAGAGTCTGATATAAACCTACTAATGGCAGCCTCCTCCTCCTTGCTTCTTGATCTGCTATTTGGCTCTTATTTGTGTGGAACAAAATAGGATACTGCTGATGTGTTCTTGCTGTTCTAGCTACTTTGCTGGAGCTGATGGTTGGGTGTGTATCTGTTGGATGATCCTTCGGTAGTTCTATAAGAACTGTGAATGAACTGAGGATGGTGTTCTTGGTTGGTCGATGGGTATGAGAAAGATGAGGTGCTTGGGCAGCTGTGTGCTGTAAGCACAGGCAATAAATACTCTGCCCATATACTCTCTGTGGTCGACAGCACACACATGCAACTTTGTGTGTGTGCTGCTGGTTTGCCTGCTGCGTCTCCTGGGTAGATGCATCTCCCCCTGGGGATAGGCACTGCTGAGAAAATATCTCCCCCTTCAATTTCTCTTTATTTTTAACATAGCCACTTGGCATTACCATTTCTTCTTTGTTTGTTTTGCAGGTGAGGATCACTTAAACAAGATCGGTTGAAGATCACAACCTTCAAGATTTTAGTTTAGGATCTGTTTTACTTTTCTTATTCTTGTAATTGTATTTTCTATTATTTACTTAGTTATTATTGTAATACATATTGAATATTGTAAAGATAATGTAAATGTGTGTTTTTATTAATAAAGCTCAAGTTTTCTATTGAGCTCTATTGTAATAATGTTTTAAATTATCTATCTATTTTGAATTATCAAATGTCTTAACTTTTACATATTGTATTTCATATTTGATTTGAATTCAAACTTGTTCTCCCAAAAACACATGAATGTACAAAGGTCATGTCGAAATTTGTCGCACTTACATCGATGACTAACTCAATTCCATCGATGCAAGAGAAACCTCGATCACTTTGACAGTTTTAAACAAAAGCGCGAAAATTCCCGGATTTTCTATGCATGAATGCAATGCACACATCTGTTTCCTCTATTTTTGTAACCCCAAATCGGGATATTACAACCTCGCTGCGGCTACATCGACACCGCCCCGGCCACACATCGATCCACAATCCCTCCGGCTCGCGACCCGCCTCTGCTACCACATCGGCACAGGGCTATCATCTTGCATGAGCACCTCGACTTCTTCTATAGTCCAAGCATCCACGACGCGACATCGTCCACGACGCTCCCGCTATGACTGCGGGAGAGTGTCAGCCGGTTCCCACCTTCGGCTTCTCCCACCTGACCGCGCGACGTCTGTTGTTCACGCTGACCGCTGAGAGATATATTTGGTATAGCTATATTAGGTAGTCTAGGATTTGTAATCTCTACCTACCATATCTCTAGGAGAGCTATCTTAGTCTCCAAGTCTATACCACTATATATACTCGCTCGAGAGGTTCAATACAACATCCAACATATTCCGCATATCTCTCTCCCTATATCGTTCTACACCAAGCAGACTATGATATTGGTTGGTTGTTGAGGTTTGCCTTGGAGGAGTACATGCTGCCATGCGAGAGATTGGAGTTCCTGCAAGTTGTGAGGGAAACGCTTCCGAGATTCTATGATGTCAGGGTGCTTGGGCTTCAGCTGCTTAGAAGGAATGAAACATGGTTCAACTTGAGCAGCCTGGGATCCATTTTGGGGATCAGAGATTTGGTAATTCGTACGGATGCGGCTTGGATGCCCTTCTTACTCTGGACTGTTTTTTTGAAATCGAGAGAGCAATGGGCGCTCAGATCAAACCTCTTGCTGGAGTAATTTGTGGTCTATATTCAGCTGAAGTTGTTGTCAGGTCAGCACTTCCAGTTAATTCTGATAACCTGAAGATGGTTGAGGTCTGGCTGCCAAACTTTAGTGAATGCCGAAGACGTTGTTCAACTTGGAATTGCATTGCAGTTTGAGGACGACGGCGATCGAAATGTTCAACACATATTCGAGATTAACCTGAAAGTTGATCCTAAGCTGCACCAGTACAATCCTAATCCTAGTACATGTTTTTACAGTTGCCTTGCCCATGTGCCATTAAATCTATAAAATAATTAATTTAAATAAATAGTCAATGATCTATCATAATATTATAGTTAGATAAATATGTTTCATATTTGCAAGATATATTTTGTACAGAACTTTTATACTTCTAATGGACTTATTGTTATCATAATATAATCCTATTGAGTACAATTTTAGATTACTTATATTGCTTAATTAACTACCTACCACTATTTCCATATATTAGTTCTCTGTTGTACAATTGTAATGTATATAATGTGTAATTTTTCTTATGCCAATTTAAATTTATGTTGCAATAAAGTTTTCCTTAAACTATTTTTCACCTATTGCTAAAGTTATATGGTGTATTTATATATGTATGCATGTTTGTTGGTGTATATATTGATATCCACAAATACCACTATAGAGATCCACAAATCGTACAATCTAATAAATATCTTAGTCATCGTTATGGTTTATTGTTAGGTTCCTAACTTTAAAGAAATTTCTAACTATTGGAAAATTTGTCTTGCAAGTTACATTCCGAAATAAGTTCACAACATGTGCATGCACGTGGTATTGAAATTGTATATACTATAACAATAATCGACAAACAAAAATTACGTAAGGTATGCTTGTTTTTAATGTTAAAAAAAATTGGGGGCGGCATTTGGGGACGTGGCTGGGGAGCGACGTCCCCCAAACACGGCACAAACAAAACACGTCTCCCAAACGCTCGATCCGGCGCCGTTTGGGGACGCGGCTAGAGATGCTATAATATCCTAACATTAATATATAGGTACAAAATCACCAACGTGGGTTGAGTATGTCCATACATTTACATAAACGCACATTAAAAAAGCAGTTGATGACATACATACATACATACATACATACATACATACATACATACATACATACATACATACATACATACATACATACATACATACATACATACATACATACATACATACATACATACATACATACATACATACATACATACATACATACATACATACATACATACATACATACATACATACATACATACATACATACATACATACATACATACATACATACATACATACATACATACATACATACATACATACATACATACATACATACGGCATGAACACACAACATATCTCTGACTATGAGAGACAGGTTGGACCCTATGATTGACTAAGCCATTGTTGCCACCTACTCCTTCCGATCGGATTTATTCGACGCTGGAGGTGTACACGCGAGGCGAGAGCTAGAAGCTGAGGGTCACTAGTGGAGACAGGTTTTTAGTCTCGACCCGTAACAGGCTTTAGTCCTGGTTGGCTAGCCAGGACTATCCAGGCGGGACTGCAGGCGAACCCTTTAGTCCCGACCTAGTTATCAGCCGAGACAAATGGCCCCCCACGTGGCTACGACACAGCGTTTGGGCTGGAGGATATTTAGTCCCGGCTCGTAAGCCCAACCGGGACTAATTACTATTTTCTAAAATTGTTTTTTATTTTTCTAATTTCTTTTTTTATTTTTTCTAATTTATTTTTTCTAATTGTTTGACTCGTTACTCTCTAACTTAGACCATTTTTAACACTAATTACAAGACTTGGTCACTTACCGGCCAGTCACCCATCATCACACTACTCCACCCTCATTACGCTTAACTCTTCGGTTCTTTCGTGTTGTGCTCCCGCGAATGTGATTGTACCTTGTTGTAAATACTACCTCCATTTTAAGGATTATAATTTTTAAAGTCAAAACAACTAAAGTTTGACCAAATTTTCAGAATAATCTATCAACAAATATGATATTTTGTAGATAGCATATGAAAATATATTTTATTATCTATATAATAATATTAATTTTGTACTTTGCATGTTAATGATTTTTAATAAAAACATGGTCAAAATGGACATAGTTTGACTTTCTAAACAAAATATGCCTTAAGCCTTGGGATTACCATTATGTCACACTGAATCTCACCCACTAAATGTAGATGCCTGAATATGTATGTAACTTTTTGGGACTCCCCAGCGATTAGAGATTCAAGCCTCCCCAACTTTACCTTGTGGTTATTCATAAATATAAAACAAACAACCATTATCTCTACAAAGAAGTAACTAACAGAAAAGGGGAAACGGAAAATATCTTTCAACTGAGCATGATTATAATGATACTCCAATATTTAGCTATCTAACCTTTCCATTTTTGACCTACTGCTATGTCGATGACAATTATAATTATCCTCCGATATCTGTAATCCATTCGTGGTGGGTCTGGCCATTTACACAGAAAGTCCATCTACGGATCATTCACTCAAAATAACGTGATATACAATAAATCTATGATGAAATGTTAGTAGCAATAATTGACTTGTATGAACTGGGGCTACCTAGCACAAGCATAGTAACCTGGAATATACTTCTTATAGCAACATGGAAGACCATATGGCAGGAAAATCATAGTAACCTGAAATCGATGTGAGAGCTCCGTGAGGGGCATCATATATACCCCTTGGATACCGGGGAAGGGAAAAAGTAAGGTTATAAGGGTGCAGCGGCTTCTGCTGGGGTGGGGCCGTGGGGGTGATAATTAAGAGCATCTCGGAGGCGATGGAGCTTGCCAGCGCCGGCAGTGCATATGCTATGCGCGTCGCGTCACGGCCGGCAGGGTGGCAAAGACTCCGGCCACCTCCATCTCCCGCAAACCCTACTCGTGGTCGTGGAACCTCCGCTTCGGAAAAATCGTCGACATCCCGGGTTCAGTGCCGCGCCATCCGCCGCGAGCCCCGACGCTGCTGTTGTTGCTGCTGCTGCTGAGCGAGGCACTGCTGTTGTTGTTGCTGCTGCAAACTTTGTAATATTCATGATGTAAATCAGCCAAGGGATATATATCCCCTCGATTCATAATGAGTTTGGGTTTTGAGTTTAGTCAAAGTCAAACTTTGTAATATTTTATCAAATATTTAGGATACCATGTTAACATTTAGAATAATATAAAATCTATGGTATTATAATTATTATAAAATAGATTTGCATATTATCTGCATTTGGTATTATACAGATGTTGATTTTTTTCCCACATACTTAGTGAAAGTTTATGGGTTTGCATTTTGACAAAATTAACTCAGAATGTAGGATAAATAAAAACAGAGAGAGTCTATTAGAACTAACTCTTTTAGCACACTGATCAATGCAAATATAGCAGTGGGTATTATGCCCAGATCTGCAGGTTGTCGTGTTCTCGGCATAGACTAGTCAATCCACTCACACACATACGTCCATTATCAGTGTGCATGATTTTTTCAGAACTTAGAAATACGATTTTCTTTGTTGTAAAAATGTACGTTTTCTTGTGGGTCTCTCTGAAAGTTTTTTTTCCTACCGGAGGGCACTGGAATGACCGCGTTTTCGAACATTATTATGCTCCATAAATTGCCTCTTTTCTCCGGGAACTGAATAAAATTGTACACAAATTAGTTCGTCCCTAAAAGCAGAACTCAATCACATCATGTCATATCGGCTATCGGGCACGGCCAGAACGGCTTGCCAATGCACCAAAGGTAGCTATGCGTTCCTAATAGCATATCTAGTCTATTTGACCCAGTTCTGAACTTGAAATTCAAATTCATCCAAAGAAATGAATGGTACGTATAACCATTTCTCGCAGGGAGCGTTCCGGTTTTCAGTCAGAAACGGGAAATCTCGGTTGAGAAAAAACTCCCGCGGTCTTGGCTCAACTCTTCCTATTGGTTGTTGTCCTGAGTTCACGTGTGCGCTGGTTCCGAAAACCCCACCGCTACGAAACAATGGAAATTTAAAGTCAAAATATCAAATAATTGCATGTGTAGTGGATATCCAAGCGCACACTTGCACCAGACATTGTTGTACGTACAGGTCTAAACCGTCCACCTCGGTCTCTCACTCCAAAGCCCTTCCGGCCGTCGCCTCTTCGACGGCCAGCTAAGTTTGCTGATCACCAGCTAATCCACCCACCCAATTCCCTCGACGCGGGTCACCCAACTCTCTCAAGTCACCCGCCAGCCAACCCACCCACGATCTAAGAGGTCCATTCTCGGCATGAGACATATTATTTTTTGTAAGCTAAAAATACAGTGTAAATTTTTGATGATATTTGAGTTGAAGATAAACATGTTATTGGAACTCGGTGATGCAAATAAATATGCTTAATTTCCAATGCAAGAGCAATACATAGTTGAGAATGTTTATGGTTTGAGTTGGACACTGCATTCCAAGCCAAGACAAATGAACTCACAACTAAAAAAATGGCAAGGTTTAGTGGTGGAGCTTGACAAGAAGGTGGTTGGGGGGGGGGGGGGGGGGATACTAGAGTTTGAGGCAGGCAAAAGACTACAAATTCTCTATGTAAGCTCCTCCCAAAAAAACTTCTTAAGGACTTACTCTAAAGTTGGGGGGCGGTGGCCCCTCTGACTTGCACCAAGCTCCGCCTCTGACAGGGGTTCCTAGCTGTTCCGAGATTCATGTTGCTTAGATGGGTCCATCCACGTGGAAGACACCTTAACCTCCTCAACTGACCGCCATCGTCTTTCCCTCCTCCACCGCCGGCCGCCTCAAGCTCCGATCATATTCAAAAGAAAACGTGATGTTTAATAGAAGCAGCCCCGTGTATAACTCAGCATCACGAGAGCATGAAATTGTAGTAAAAAAACATGAGTAAAAAGAAATATCGAAAAGTCACCGCTAACCTCCTCGACCGCTGTGTGCCTCAACCTTTGATGGTGTTCAAAGGAGAACGTCTTGTTTAATACTTCCTCTTCAATTGTGACCGTGGTTAGCTCATTCCTCTTGTCTCCCCACGCTATTAAATTCGAATGGAGGGAGCAGAAAAAGAATACAAAAATTGCCTTCCCATTCGAATGGAGGGAGTAGAAATTTGTAGAAAGAAAATGAGAAATTAAAAAAAATGAAAAAATTGCCCGCCCAGGTGACAGGTTCGGATAAACCCCGACAACTGGGCCCACAGGCAGACTGGAGAACAATGGAGGAGTAGTCAGCATCCCAGACCAACCGTGGTTAGCTCATTCCTCTTATCTCCCCACGCTATTAAATTCGAATGGAGGGAGCAGAAAAATAATACTTCCTCCGTTTCAATCTATAATGCCTATAGATTTTCAACACGGTAATTAGCGCAAGCCATTTTTTTAACACAAAACCGCCTAACGAGTCCATCCACGATCTCAGGAAAGTCAAAACAGAATCTGGGAAACCTCTCCGTCGTTAAAGAAAATCCCCTGATTTTCTCCCGATCCCTCCATCCCGCTTATCCCCGTCATACTTTTTTCTTATATTATGAAACAAATACAGAAAATCTATAGCCATTATAGATTGAAACGGAGGGAGTACAAAAATTGCCTTCCCATTCGAATGGAGGGAGTAGAAATTTGTAGAAAGAAAATAAGAAATTAAAAAAATGCAAAAATTGTCCACCCAAGTGACAGGTTCGGATAAACAATGGAGGAGTAGTCAGCATCCCAGACCAAGCTCGAGGGCAAGTAATCAGTATAGAGGGTTGTTTGGGAGGAGCCCGTGTGAAAGGGTCGAGAGCGCGGTATATAAAGAGGTCGCGGCACTTTTGAACTCGCGAGGTGGGACTAAACTTCCCCACCCCGCTCGCCGCTGCCGCTGCCGCTGCCGTGCCCTGCCCGCAGTGTAATATTGGGCCGCAAACGGACTGCTGGCCCATAAGCGACAGAGCTGCCGGCCCGATAAGCGAGGATCGCCGCGGGGGAGGGAGGTGATCCAGCGGCCGTCGTAGGAGCTCAACCCAGCCTCGCCGCTCACCGGAGCCCAGCCTCGCTGTTCGGTGGCTACCCCTGCTCCGCCTCCTCCCCAGATTTTCCGCGCCTCCAGTCGCCGCTCCCATGCCGGCCGGCGTCGACGACGAACCAGACCCGAAGCGCCGGTGAGGAATATGGCGCATCCTTCCCCTCTAGTACGAGCTGCACCAGGTTGACCCGCCGGCCGCCGCCATCAGAGGCTCATGCCGTCGCTCGAGAGGAGGGTCTCCCCATTGTGCCGCCATGGTATGCTCCTGGCGTGATCCCTTCCCAGCATTTACTGATTATGTAGCTTTTACCGATTGCGATTGGATCCTGAGAGCACCTGTTTGTACAGTTCGTGAGGCATTTCTAGATTTACTGTAGGATTGCATGATTGGTGTTTGAGTGTAAGCTTATACAAAATTTTCTACCAAGGTTGGATAGTAGTTCGACTACCCATATGGTAGCTAGTAGCCTCCAACTACTGGATATTCTTCAAGGTTGTATTTGTACCTGATGCAAATGGTGTCTTCCAACTTATATCATAGTGTTCCCTTCATCCACAACATTGCCTGCATTCTGTTTTTTTCCTTTTCAGAAGTGATCCGCACATTGCTACCTTAAGTTTCTTGTGGTTCGAGTTGCACATTTAGCCATGTAGGGGGGTCGTGTACGTACTCATCAGTAAAATGCCTTTTGTGTCACTTAATTAAAGTTTACAATATTTCCACACGCATTTGATCCACGGAAATAATAGTTAATTACGAGCAAAGGAATTCCTTTCAAAGTGTGGGTAGTAGCATAGCCTTTTCAGTTTATTCTGTGGAATTTCCCCTCCATCGGCGATACTATTTCAGTCATTTAGTGCGTGGTTAGTTGTCCTCAAAACTGAACCATACTAGGTCACTTAGTTCTGAAGAAAGCAGTGTGTTCATTTAGTTGTATTATCATTGCCTTTTCGTTTAGGTCTAGCTCTTAGTGTCATTTTTCTTGCTTGGCATTCCATACATACCACAATTCTCTTAAATAAGTATAACATGCATATGTTAAAATGTTGTGCAGAGTTTGTTTTAGATATGGTTTTATTGGTATGCCACTACAAGCGGATTTTTTTTTAAAAGTTTGCATTCATTTGTTTTCCTATAATCTTTACGTGCCATTCTTTTTGCAGCTTGCAATCAGTCAATCTGGGGGTATGCAATAGTGACAATAGCCCATACTGTTATTGGAGTATTTCCATTATCTGGAATCTCCTAAAGAGTATATGTCAAGCATGCTAGCTATTGCATGATTACATGGCAGCACGGGGACGTAAGGATGACTTGGTTGCTTGAAAGAACAGAAAAAATATTTGGTGGGATCTAATTTATGATAATGTAGGACTAGAAGTTCCATTTTCTTTTCGGCATTGTCATTTGAGGTAACATAACTTGAGCTTTTTTTTTTCTGCTGTAGTACCTACTGGTGTTTATGGTATCTGGAAGTTGTAAGGGTGTTGCCTTTTCCCTGCTACAGGTTAAATGTGTTGCGTGATAGCGTTAAGTTCTAAAAAGGCCCCCATGCTGATCATTGTGCTTGCACTGTGAAGTGAATTCTGGATTAATTCTGAGCCTTATTTGGTAGTTCCTTTTTTTTGCAACACACTTAACCTGGAGCATACCTTTTTTTTGCAACATGCACTGAAACAATGCCATTGCTGCATGCAGGGTGTGGGTCTCCGATACTGCTCCTTGAGGATGCCCGTGAAACCCGCTGTGTTGCCTCCGTCTAAGCTGGTACTCTTACGCTCCAGTCTCAAGATCCCAAACTGAAGACCCCAGCTCCTCCCACGTAGCCTGATCTAATTGTATCCCCTGATGTGTGTGCAGTTGTTGTTAGAGATCAAGTTCAAGCTTATGTTGCTGCTCTCCCACTCAAAGCGGTGGTTGTGTGGTAATGGCTTCATCAAGATCGGCATCCTCAAGGTAACAGTCTGGATCCCCAAATCCATTGCGATTGTACCGTTAGATCAATGAATCGTGATTCTGTGGTTGTGAACGGCATTTAAGTTGGCATATTCTGGATGTACTTGTGTTCAATCTGGTGTTTCGGTTGCAATTTTCTTGACTGTTATCTGATGGTTATCGCTGCTTAATTAGTTGATGATGCATGTCAGCTTCTGTTTGTCTCATGGCATGTTTGCATGACAATTAAGATATATAGTGTTAATAATATTTATGTGAACCAGTTCTTTAGTAGCATGGAATAGTTCTTGTTATTTGTCAGGCATGTCTTGCTGGGAGCAGATTTGTGTATTTTGTCTATATGCTCCGGTCCAGGATATATGGAAATTTATCGAAAACACTGCAGAAAACAATTTTGTTTCATGCAATGCTTCAAATTATGTCTAATTTGTACTGAGGAAACCAAACTAGTGATATTCTATTTTATACATCTGACATGTCTTGGATGTGTTCATATATTGAGCTCCCCATTGCGGATTCTAGAGATTCCAGTTTACGGTATATCTTTTTGCGATGCTTGATATTAGGCCAACATTGCATTACCTAGAGCATGTAGTTACCTATGTTTACTTGTAACTAACAAACTCGCATGTGTACCAAACAGTCAGGAGTAGCAGGAGAGCAATGGCGGCAGTCATGCACCAGCCGCTTCCGTGTTCGTTGGTGCACGCAACCAGCTCGCTGATGCCTCTGGCGATGGCCATCAACAGTGGCGGCGGGAAGAGGACGCCGAGGAACTGAAGTGCAGCTGCTAGCCGCAGTGTGGTCGGCGGTGACCCCGATGGCAGGCGTTGCAGCGAGAACCTTTGTGTCTTGGCCTTGAGCTGTCTGGTCCAATCTGGTAACCTCTTTTTCTTCTCATTTATTGGTTATGTTGTGCAGGTCTTAAATTTCTGTAGCCATGTATCATCACACTTTTGTAGAATTTTTCCTGTGGCCACTGTCCTGAAAAGATTTACGGTGTTAGCTAGCTGTGGGTTTTGTATCACGTTGATTCAGGTTCAGGTTCAGGTGGGCATGAGCATTTTCTTCATGCTGCTGGTGGTACACCTTAGTCACACAAGTGGATAGGTGCTTGGTCTTTGATTACCTGTGATCGCATGACTGGATAGGTGCTTGGTTTTTGATTACCTGAGATATGGTGACGCTTCTCCGGTTTGGGTGAATTAGGCTATATCATGATATGTGTTGCACAACTGTTGTAGTAGTAGAGTCACACTTGACTTGATATATCCATGTATAGTTGATCCTATCTGTCTTTTTTTCCTGATGCTAGCTAGCTGATGTGCATGCTAGAGCTGGTGCTGGCCCTGGCTGCTAGTTCTGGCCGGATCGGAAACCTGTTGTGGCGATGGGGCACAATGTCATTGGTTTCATTGCTGATTTCATTTTGTTGCAACCTGTACCTGAAAGATTCATCGTACATTGCTAGATCCCTTGGGCATGATGCAAGTGCTGTTGCAAATTTATTTGCAGCATCACACTTTGGTACAAGTGTCCTGAAGTATTTAGAGTAACCTGAACCTGAATCTTTATATATGAAAGTATGAACACTCGTTGCCTGGCCTATCCTACTAAATCTTGTTTTGTGTAAAGTAGTGGTTTCTCGTACGTCGTGGAGGACTGGAGGTGACTCTTTCCTGGTCTGTTGTTTTGCAGATGATGGATGGACGAGCTGGCAAGCTTTTTCTTAAACCAGCGGTAGCTAGGCCTGACGCTGGAGCCTCTTTATCTTCTTTGATCTTGGCTGTTTTGTGGTATGTGCTGATCAAGTGCCGTAGTAGTAGCATCCCACTTGACTCATATTTGGCTGAACAAGTGTAGTAGTAGTATCAATATACCGATTGTAGCTTTCATATTGTTTGGCTCAGCGCTAGGTTTTGTAACTCTGTATCGGATGTCTATGATGAATGTAACTCTGTATTGGGGCTGTGCATATTTGTAGTTCTCAGTCTGACAAAAAGAATGTGTGTAATTTATTTTCATGTTATCAGTTCTATATACTTCTAAGGAATTTGACTGGATGATCGTGGTCATTCCCAAGTAGCGTCATCCAGGTGGAGATCAACGTCCTGCTGCTTATATACTAGTACCCTAGACGGATCTTTGTTTCGTATGGCTTCCTATATGCAGATCTCCAAATCTAGATATTTATTTAACATGAAAATAGAGTCATTAAAGGAGATTAAATAATACAGAGATGACTTTGGTATGGGACCAACTCTTCATGATTGATAAAACGATGTAATGGATGTAGGAATTGCGAGCTTTTAGAATTTTTGGTGAATTAAAACCTAAGGTAGATCTGGAAGTAACATACTAGTATTATTTTAGCTGATTTGAGTAGATCCGAGAAGATCTGCTGCCTCCGTGTGGGAAATCAATAATTAAAACTATGACAGCGGGGCCCATGTGTCATTGAGGAGGAGAGATATCTAACCCGGATCTGTGGTGTCCGTAGATGTACGGATGGAGCATCTAGAGGGGGCCACGTCCACTTGACCAAAAACGAGCGGCGCGAACAGAGGGAGACGGCGGTGGTGCTTACCTTGGGTCGCCGTAGTTTCACCCGAATTCGGCAGGAGGGACGCCGGGACGTACGGACCGCACGGGGAGGAAGCTGTGAAGGTCGCCGAGCTCAAGGGTCCACACGCCCGTGCTGTGGTTGGCTGGAGCACAGAATTCGTCGGAGACTAGAGTCGAGCGGACAGAATCGAGTTCAATGTCGAGGTCCCCTGCGTCCCTGCATGCAAGTGAGGAAGAAGAAGGCTCCCAGAGCGTCAAGGGTTTGGTCCAGGGAGAGGTATGGGAGCTACTGAGAGTGAGAAACAGTGTAAGAGGGAGGGGAGGCCTGGTGCTCATACCCCGGGCGAGCCCGGTGCTCTGCCACGATGTGGCGTCCACGGTAGCGTTCGGCGAGCATGGCCATGAGGAAAAGGAAAGGGAGAAAATCTGTGGATGCGCCAGGGGGTGGATGGAAGAGGGGCGCGTCTCGAGTCTCACGGCGAGAGGACGGAGCATCATGAGTCCGTCGGTCGGTCGGCTCGGAGAGGGAGCGCCAAACCCTCGCACGGCAGGTGTTCGATGAAACTCTCCCCATCAGACCACGGCCCATAGGAACACCAACAGACCAAGATCTGGTGGTGGTTCGATCTTATAGAGGTATGGAAGACTAATGGCGCGACGGATCGGGCAGAGGAGCTCGTCTTCGAATTGGGACATGCCATCGGTGTCCCATGGCACAAGAGAGAGGGAAGGGCTAGAGCTGCGGATGGAGGCTCACAAGCAGGTAAGAGCAGGTCTAACAGACCCCGTAAAAGGGGCAAACCCGTATAATAACCGTCGATTTGAGGGTTTCGCGTCTACCGGCCGTCTAGCACGCCCAGTAAAAACGGCCTCCGCGTTTTTTGTTTTCGACTACGGGGCGGGTCGTCGCCCCCTACTTGTGCGGGGTGGGAGCGGGGATAGTGGGCGAAACCAGTATCGCCCACTCTACTGCGCGCGAAGGATTTCAGGAAACCCAACTGCCACCGCCGCCCGCCCGATCTCCTCCGCGCCGCACCACCGGCGATGTCTGCGACGACCATCCGCTCCGGCGAGCTCCTCGCGTTTCCCGCCTCCACCAGGCGGGGCGCGCCCGTGGCTCCCGGACGACGCCGAGGTCTGGGTCACCTTCGCCGTCAGTACGGCCGTCGCCGCGGGGTTCACGGACTGGATGCGCGGCGTCGATCGCGCCGACGTGCCGCTGGACTACAGCACGGCGACTCTGTTGGACTGGAGCCGCCTCGGGTTCGATGAGGTGGACTACTTCGCCGCGACGCTCCTATTCCTCAGGCCGCCGGCGCCCAGACGCGAGGGGATCCGGGTGCTGAGCCGCATGGAGCTCATCGCCAATTACTCCAACAGCTGCGCATGGAGCTCCGTCCGTGGCTAGCAAATCGAGATCTGAATTTGACTGCAGTTTGTGTGTCTTTAATTTGACTGCAATTTTACTGCGCATGGAGCTCCGTCCGTGGCTGCAGTTTGTGTGTCTTTAATTTTTCAGCTTGTTGATACATTTATTTTTATACTGCTGATTATGTGGTCTCTGAATTTGACTGTCAATTGTGTGTTTCGGGGTTGGATGCTTCTTCGTTCCTGATATGAGGCAGAAGTAATGTTGTCTATGGTCAAGACTGAATAATAGGTGGGACTTTGGTGAGTGTGTGTGTGTTGAACAGAATATTCCGTATGATTCTGTTTTACGGGGTGAGGATACGGGGTCTGCTAGTTCGGACGAGTTTTCGGCCGGCGAAAAGTGAATACAGGACCCTCTACTCGCGTTTTAAGGGGCGAAAAAATACGGAGCCTCTTAGACATGCTCTAAGAAAACAGGTGAGGAGTCCTGGTACGCGGGCGCGCAGCTACTGTTTGGAGAGGATAGGAGAGAGATGGAGAGGTTTGGCAAGTCTTTGCCAAGATTTGGCATGGCTGGCTAACCCCATGCCTCCGAGCAAAAGAGGACAGTAGAGGGAAGGGCTGATTTGGTGGTCGACCAAGGTGTGCTGCTGGTGATGGAGAGGTCAAGATGAGACTTTGGTGGTGTTTGAATTTGTTTTTGAGAAACAACGATAGAGGGAGATGGAGATTAAATGATCATATAGTTCCTCTTGTCATTTGATCAATTTTTTTGTTTTGCCAAAACAATGATGGTACAAGGTAGTTCATAGAGAGGAGATTGATGACGTGAAAGCGCCATTCAGTTTTGGAATTGATTTGCATTAGATTTGATCACCTTCTAAGAGTGGTTCCAAACTTGGTTGAAATCCATTTGAACTAGCTTTAATTTTTTTTGAAAGTAGTAAGATGATGTTTTGATTTCAAAATGTGCTACTTGCATAACTATGCATAGCAGATTTTTCTCAAATTTAATAGATGCAAGACACAGCAATAAATGACAGATGCTCCATTAACGTGCATCTTGATAAGAAGAAAATAGAATAAAGAAGATAATTTTCTACCAAATATTTTTTTTGATGCAAATGAGGTGATATAAATATCAATCGCACTTCCTGGTTTTATATGGAAAAGTATTGAGAAATAGTTTGACAAAACCTAGAATGGTAGTCAAAACACAGAAGGATAGTTTTTTTTGGGGGAAATTTAGAGGGAAACTCCTATTTAAAAAATTGAATGGTTGCCACAGAGATTTATATGCAATTGCAGAGATGTGGTTTTGTTGCATCTTCTTACTGGAAAGATTCTAAGAGTAGATCACAAGCACACACAAAATAACACATGATAACATCAAGTCAACACATGCATGCAAGGGAAGCACATATGCTTCAAGTCAACCACTATCAACAAGGATATAGGATTAGAACTATTAGGGAATAGATCAACTTAAGCTCAAATGTTGATCTTCGTAAGATGATATAGTGGTCAACAAGATAGAGGGTGGATATGAGAACTTAAAGATGGACTCTCTGATTGAGTTGATCACACAAACAAATAGATAAGATCTTGTTTTTATAGAGATGCAGCGAAATGTTGATTATAGCCAAGTGGGGTCTTGGATGAAAGCAACCACACATTCTTAGTTTTCAGAGAAAAGAATAATACCTAAAAGGTATCCTTTATATCTTTGATGTTTTTGAGAATAAAGAAAATACTTATGGAAATAATTTTATACAATTTATTTTTTGAAATCAAACTGAGTGCACACATAAAGTGGACATATTTTTTTAGTTTTTAATAAACTTGTGTTTTGAAAGCAGATACCCTTCTTGAATAGGGTTTTATGGTTCATAGAGAAAACACTATTTAAAAAGAACCTTTTGTGGAAATAGATTGATAAATACTTTTGTAAGCATATACTCACCGGCCATACTGTAATGTGTTGTATTTCAGATAGATTGGGATCACATACCCACTTGTAGATCATAGCTACACAGAAGCAAGTAAATCAAAACAATATAGAGGTTGACACTCATTTTCACACCACTTGGTTATGCTTAAACTTGGTTGCAAAAGTTTGGATGTTACACCCCGCGACATTAGTGGCTGGCGGTGTGGCAAGAGGGGAGCGCTAGAGAAGGGTGAAGAGGTTGTCTCACTAATTTAGAGCGAAGTGAAGTCGCTCCCTTGGAATATGTGTAAAAATACATCTTTTTTTTTCTCGTGGAGCAGGTGTACAAAATGTTCAAGATTTTGTCCATACCACTAAAAACATAGGACTGATAAAAAGTTTGTTGATGAATGTAAAGAGTGGTTAAGAGCTGCTGTTGAAACATGAGAGTAATTAAGAGGCATGACTTTGCCGGAAAAGAATTAGGAGACAGTTCCATTAACATGCATATTGATAAGAGAAAATAAAATAAAGAAAATAATTTTCTACAAAGTACTTTTGGATGTAAATGAGGTGATATACATATCAATCACACTTCCTGGTTTTATTTGAAAAAATATTGAGAAATAGTTCGATAAAACCTAGAGTGGTAGTCAAAACACATAAGGATAGGTTTTTTTGGGGGAAATTTGGAGGGGGGAATCCTATTTTAAAAAATTGAATGCTTGACACAGAGATTTGTATGCAATTACATAGATATGGTTTGATTTCATCTTTTTAGTGGCAATATTCTAAGATTAGATCAGAAGCACACACAAATAACACAGGATACCATCAAGTTAACACATACATGTAACACTTGAAATAATAGGGGGGTCATGCCAACTTATGGATCCCTATAGATTTTATAGATACTTAGTTTGGAAAACTTCCGTGTCAAAACAAATCTTGGCTTTTGTTTTTGGAAAAGTCCAAACACTTGAAATAAGAGAGGTTGCCAGACATGATCACAAGGTCACAAGGATTGTATTTTTCCATATTTTTTGTTCAACAATCAACTCATTCGATCATGCTTAATTAACACAGCAATCGAAGTCAAACAAGCATGAAACTTTGTTTTATTTGGTTAAACACAAAAAGTTATTGTTGACACTCATGTTCACACCACTTGGATGCTTAAACCTGAAACAAATTTGAGCAGTACAAAATGTTTCACAAGTTTCAGACATGTTTCACAAATTTCAGACATATTTCACTAATGTTGCCGTGGATTGCACGTTTTCGTTTGGTCGAGCGAGCTGTACCAAGTTTTGCTTGGCGCGCTCGCGGCGAATACATTCGACTCAACGGCTACCTCTCCGATCGTCGCTGCCCATTTGGGTTGATCGACCGAAATCATCCTCGCCGGCGATTGGGTTTGGTCGAGCAAAAGAGCTGCACGCCAGGATCAGACATGGCTGCCGGCGACGAGACCTCCCCGCGCGTCCGAGGGCCTCCTCCACCACGTACCTCGCGACGCATGGAGCTTCCGGTGGCGCACCTCGACCCCAACGTCTCGTCAAATGTGCTCAATCCGAGCGCCAGGGGATTCACGCCGCGCGGCGGCGCCCCCACCATCTCCTCGCTAAACAAGGGCTCCGACGAGACCTCGCCGCACTCCCGAGGGCCTCCTCCGCCTGCTAGCTCGCGACGCGCGGAGCTTCCGGTGGCGCACGTCGCCCCCGAGGTCTCGTCGCATTTGCTCAATCCGAGCGCCAGGGGATTCACGCCGCGCGGCGGCGCCGCCATCACCTCCTCGCTAAACAAGGGCACCGACGAGACCTCGCCGAGCGTCGGAGGGCCTCCTCCGCCACGTACCTCGCCAGGCACGGAGCTTCCGCTGACGCTCGTCGGCCCCGACGTCTCATCGCATGTCCTCAACCCGAACGCCAGGAGATTCACGCCGCGCGGCGGCGCCACCACCACCTACTCGCTAAACCAGGGCACCGACGACGAGACCTCGCCGCACTCCCGAGGTCCTCCTCCGCCTGCTAGCGCACGACGCGCCGAGATTCCGCTGACGCTCGTCGGCCCCAACGCCTCGTCTCACCTGCTCAACCCGAGCGCCCGGGAGTTCACGCCGCGCGGCGGCGCGGCCCCGGCCTCTTCGCTACACCAGGGTACCGACGACGAGAGCTCCCCGCGCGTCCGAGGGACCCCTCCGCATGGTACGTCGCGACGCACCGACCTTCCTCTGGCGCCCGTCGGCCACGAAGCCTCGTCTCACGTGCTCAACGAGAACGCCCGGGAATTCAAGCCGCGCGGTGGCGGCGCCGCCGCCCAGCCCTACTCCCTCAACCTGGGTGCCGGCGAGACCTTCCCGCGCGTCCGCGCCTATAAAGCCTGCTTCGTCAACACGGGCCCGGGCGCCGAGGAGTTGGAGTTCGTGGTGCCCGTCACATCCGCCCCGCGCGCCACCAGCTGCGTCATGCCAGACCTCGTATCCATGCCCGTCCACTCCTTCACGAGCAACAGACTTGACACGCCGCCACAGCGGATGATGCCAGAGCTCGCAGCCATGGCCGGCCACCCCTCCACCAGCAGCAACGGACTTGACACGCCGCCACAGCGGCAGGTGCGCGCCGTGTGGCGCGACAATTGTGCCAAGGAACTCGGCTACCTGTCATACCTACTAAATCAAGGCAGACCTGCCCTCCTCGGCATCGATACTGAGTATGTGGCGCCTGCGCCGGAAATGGAGCAAGTCGGACCCCCACAAAGCGCGAGTGAGTGGTATCATCGGCTTCGATCTCTGGTCAATACGGGAGACATAGTTCAGCTGGGGTTTGCATTCCAGTTCGATGACGACAGCAATCACAACGTTCCTCACGTGTTTGAAATTAATCTGAAAGTTAGCCCTGATCTGCGCTCCTACAATCCTCGTACCCTTGAGTTCTTGAAGAAAGTAGGGCACAAGCTGGAGAACAACGCAAGACAAGGAGTAACGCCACAAATTCTGCAAGCCTGGTTGAAAGAACATCTGCAGAAATTGACTGCCTCCACTGTGTTGATGTTCCAAGGAGATTATGACTCTGCATTTTTATTGCGGCTTGCTCTGGAGAACTACCAACTACCATGGCATCAAGTCCGCTTCTTACAAGACCTGAGAGACACAGTCAGGACATACTATGATGTTCGTGTTCTTGGCCTCCAGCTGCTAAAATTTGAAGAAAAAAGGTTCAGTCTTACCAAGCTTGGATCAGCATTGGGAATCCAGCGATTTGGCAACGAGCATGGCAGCGGATCTGACGCCCTGCTCACCTTGGACTGCTTCGCTGAAATTCGGAGAAGATTGGGAACACAACTAAAACCGCTTGCTAAAGTGCTTTGTGGGCTATATTCCAACGAAGAAGTCGTGAGATGGTCCATCCCTCTTCATGCTGATAATCTCAAGCTAGTAGAGGTTTGGGTCAGCAACTTCAATGAGAATGCTTCTCTCTTGCTAAGTTCAGCCAGAAGTAATTTCACGATCTTTAGCATCCACGCTGAGCTTTATCCTGCTCAAAGATGCACAGAATCCTGTGATGATGAGTATACAAGATTAGGACGTTTAGTGCCCGGCGTAACAACCGCAAAATTTGCTGTTGCCATTGGAAGCGAAGAAGGCCAGTTGGCAGCTGGGCAGTCCTACATGTTCAATGTCTGTTTCGATGATAAACCAAGGCAGCTGGAAAATGGTAACAAATTTGTTCCTGCACAAGAGTTTGGCGCGGTAGTGATATCACATCTGCTCAGTAGACAGGAAATCAAGTGGACCACATTCAAAGGAGCAGAAACTGTTGCCTGCATTTTTCGATGTATGGAAGGAGGATTACCTGCAGCCGATCAGTATTTACCTGCCCGGTCAACAATGTTCCCAACCCTGTTCGACATTGCTGTCATAACTGAGCATGATAACAGCACTGTCAACACCATCTGTGAAGGCTGTTCGATTCAAACTGAGAACAGTAACGGCGACAAGGAAAACACCGCTATCCTGATAGCAAGGTGCTTCTTGCGCATCCTTGAGGTGACAGAGCCTCTAGTGCTTGAGAAGAGCAACGGTTACTTACTTTGAATCTGATCAGGCAGGTGATGGAGCTTTTGTCTACATGAAACTGCAGTGTAGGACCATGTTCTACTGTGATCCCTGTCATTGTGATGTTTGAAGTGAAAACTGAGGATATATTGTCTGTATTCTGCACTTATGTTGTGAAAATTTTCACCGAAAATTCTGCCAATATGCTGTCTGACATTGCAATAAAATTCACTGTTAAGATGTACCAATATTGAGATCAAAATTTTCCTTTATTGATAACACAGTAGTACAATTTATTCAGTTGCTTCACATTGTCGTAGATGGCAAATTACAACCAGAATCAGTAGAACTGCCCAAGCTTCAACTATTCTATTTCTACAGCTTGTTAGTTCAATTGATTCTCCACCTTGCCGAATTCCAGCATCTCTATTCCTTCTTCTTCTCTGCAATTAAATGTCCAAATACTTGAGCTTGCTAATTATCTCCCGAACCATCTGATCCTCATCCTGGAGGCGGAGGTGAATCCGGTGCGGGGCGCCATGGTCTCCAGAAAATGTAATCTGTATAAACATGTTGCCTGCAATTATAACCAGCAGGCATTGCTCCACCAAGGCAAGAACAAAGCCTTTTGCAACTGTAAAGAGAGAGGAATCCACTGTTAGATGTAATAGTAGACAGACAAGAACAACTGGATGGATCAGTAGTAAGTAGTAACTAGAGGACAAGAATCAGCACAGGCTGAAACATACTGGCGCACAATGGTTCAGAACAAGCGAGATGAGGGGTAAACTGATAGCGATCACGAAGGGAGAAACCTTATCGGATTCACGGATGACGGCGACAGCAAAGCAAAGCAATAACAGGGCACCCCGATGGATCTCCGGCACCCCGGCGGAGGGGATGGGGAAGCAGAGGAGGACGCCTGCGTACGGGGAAGAGCTCATTTGGCTCCGCTAGTGGAAGGGACTAGGGGCGGCTCGCGCGAATCGGCGGTGGCGGCGAGAGACGAGCACGAGCAGCCGGAGCAGGGTCGCGTGAGGGCAGGGCAGGGCCCTGCGAACCCGAACCCGCCTCCCCCGCTCTCCCCGTCACGAACGGGTCTCCGGCCTCCACGTCAGCCGCCGCCGCCAAATCACTGCGGATGTGGACGGACTGAGAGAGAGAGGCAGCTCAGCGGCGTGGTAGCCGGCGGAGATGTGGGGAATCAATGGACTGCGGGTTCTGTCTGAAAAATAAAATATGCAAGGGTGGGTGCGTATTTTTCTTCAGTGCGCGGCGTTGGCATTGGCGCTCGGCATGGCCGATTAGGTCATTCAGCTGCAGTTTAGTACTCCCTCTGCTATTTTAGTGCGATAGAAAGAAAGGTTTCCTAAGAAATAGTCAAATCTAATTTGAGATAATTTAGCGCATAGACGATCTAGCGATAATTATTGATTGAAGGACAACTATGGTCTTGTTAGGGAGGTTCAAGTAGGTCGTCGTAATTCTTCCATTAGTCAACTTCGTTGCCTACATAAAAAATAAATAACGTAAAAAAAGAGAAAGAGTCAAGAAGTAAGAAGAGGTAAAACTCCTAAAAAAAACTTGATCTATGTTGAAAGTTTATGTCAGCAAGCAAAGAGATTGTCTAGGGCGAAAGCAAATCAAAAAGATAATAAGAAAATAAGTGTTTCAAGCCTAAGCAAAAAAAGAGATAATGTTGTATTGCCATAACCTATGTACTTAAGCGAACTAGCGAAGAAAGGTGAAGAATGGGCTTACATTCGCTCCTCTTGATCTGTATCTAATTTAGAGCATGTCTAGCAGGCCTCCTACTTTTCTGCCCCGTAAAACGTGAGTATTTCGTTCTGTATAAAAAAAATGCTCCTAGATAGATCGTTCCGTCTAGCAGATCCCGTATTTTACCCCGTAAATTCGAAAAATTTAAAACCCCGGGAAACTTGTTCATATTCATAGTTCATAGATAGTCGATCATACATATGGATCAACATATAATACGGAATTCGCGATCCTAAATGGATCGTGACTTCTAGTCGGAGAGGTCGATGATGTATGCGTCCGCCTCTGCCTCCCGCGCCTGCGCCTCCTTCACGGCGGCCCACTTTACAGTTATAGGGCCGACTCAGTTAGTATGTGGGGTCCACTTTAAATCAATTGGGCTGACCCAAAACAAAAGGTGGGGCCCACTGTTCTGTTACCAGGCTGGCCCAGTTAGTGAGTGGGGTCCACCTGAAACCAAGTGGGCTAGCCCAATAAGGACGTGGGCCCCACTTTTCTGTTAGCGGCCCGGCCCGGATACTAAGTGGGATCCACTTCAAGCACAATTGGGCTTGCCTAGTAAGCCTGTGCGACGGCCCGTTTAATTGGTGGTTCGACGTGCGTTAAAAACTGTTTTTAATTGTTGGGCCGGGTCATGCGATTTCGCTTAATTGGGTCGTTGAAGGGATGGGAATTTGTGATTTAGATTGCGCAGCACATAGAAAGATACGCCGCACATAATTTCAGTCGGATAGTGTCGAGGCGGTTCCTCGGCAATGCCCACCATGAGGGGCTTGGGTTTTAGAGCGACGGCGGAAGTTTGGGAGCGGAGGTACGACGTACCCAGGTTCACGCCCCGCGGTGGAGGGTCGCTACGTCCCTAGCAATCCACTATATGAATATATGTATACGGGGGCCTTAGGCGGAGTTGTTGGATCTAGTCTAGTTCTAATCCGCGGGTTGCGGTGTCTAGGCGTGTTGCCTCTAGAATTATATTTTTGATTGTGCGTGTCTAAGGGGTGCCCCTGCCTGGCTTTATATATCAGCCAAGCTAGGGTTTACAAGAGTCCTAGTAGGATTCGTATTGGAGGCTTCTTTCCTTGTAGTCCAAGTTGAGGCGTGCAGGTCCAGCTTGTCAAGTCCTTGTGCTGGTCCACTTCATAGTTTGCACCGGGTATGACAATGTCGAGTACCGAAGGGTTATGCCCACGTCGGTAGCCCCCAAGTGCTTGGACGAGTGAAGCTTCGGGCAGGACTACAGTTGTCTTTGCTGAATGTCTTGATCACCTGTTGAATCTTGTACTTGATGTAGAGTCGAAGTTGCTTTCTATCGAGTGCGCGAAGGGCTCCCGATGGGAGTAGCCCCCGAGTCTATGGGCGGGTGCTTGCAACCTCGCATAGACTCAAGTTGTACTACTCGAAGATCTTGATTGTTGATGCCGATGTCCTCAACTTTATTCTTCTTTGTTGAAGAGGTTGCCATATTTTTTATCGGGTGCGCGGCTGATGACCCACAAGTATAGGGGGTGTATCGTAGTATCTTCGATAAGTAAGAATGTCGATCCCAACGAGGAGCAGAAGGTGTTGGCCGTTTCGATGAAGGATTCACGTAAATGCTCACAGACAAGTATTCGGGGGGTTTTGATGTAACAGATGAATAAAGTACGAGTAAGTAAAATGCGAGAGAAATAATTGCAGCGAGTGGCCCAATCCTTTTTAGCACAAAGGACAAGCCGGTTTGTTTACTTATAATGACCAAACGGGACACACGGGGATTTTAGTCTAATACTTTCGCTTCAAGTGGTTTAATAATCTTCATTGTTTTGATAAGTGTTGTGTGGGTGAACCTATGCTAATGCACCGCCCTTCCTAGGACTAATACATACTTGTGATTATACCCCTTGCAAGCATCCGCAACTACAAGAAAGTAATTAAGATAAATTAAACTCTGAGATCCTGCGATCCCTCCTGCATCGATATACTAACGGGGGCTCGGGTTTCTGTCACTCCGGCAACCCCGCAATTAGCAACCGAATACAAGATGCACTCCCCTAGGCCCATAAATGGTGAAGTGTCGTGTAGTTGACGTTCACACGACACCACTAGAAGAATGACACCACAACTTAAATATCATAACATTGAATATTACTCAACCATAATTCACTACTAGCATTTAGACTTCACCCATGTCCTCAAGAACTAAACGAACTACTCACGAGACATCATATGGAATACAATTAGAGGTGATATGATGATGAATAACAATCTGAACATAAACCTTGGTTCAATGGTTTCACTCAATAGCATCTACAACAAGTATAGAATAACACCGGGAGAGTTTCCCCTATCAAACAATCAAGATTTAACCCGAATTGCTACAGCGGTGACGAGGTGCAGCGGTGGTGATGGCGGTGTAGATGGTGGAGATGATGATGATGATGATGGAGATGATGTCCCGCTCGATGACGATGGCGATGGCGTCGATTTCCCCCTCGGGAGGGAATTTCCCCGTTCCTGCCCGCCGGAGAGCTCTTTTCTCTCTGGTGTTCTCCGCCCCGCAGAGGCGGCTGTAACCGTGAGGTCCTCTCGTGGCTTAGGTTTCGGGACGAAGGAGTACGCGAAGAAAAGGAGGCGAAAGAGGGGGGGCCCCCCAGCATAGGGTGGCGCGGCCGGGCCATGGGCCGCGCCGCCCTATGGTCTGGCCTGATGGCTCCTCTCTTCTTCCCCTTCTGGCTCCCTCCGTCATCTGGAAAATAGGAATTTACGTGAAATTCCCTTCCACAGTTGATCTTCCGAAATATTGCGTTCGACGGTGCTTTTTCCAGAATCCTGGCTCCGGTGCTTGATCCTCCAATGATGATGAAACATGCAAAATAGATGAAATAACATAAGTATTGTGTCCCAATATGAAATATATCAATGAATAACAGCAAATTATGATACAAAATAGTGATGCAAATTGGACGTATCAACTCCCCCCAAGCTTAGACCTCGCTTGTCCCCAAGCGAAACTGAGCTCGATAAACGAGACCACATGTTTATGGAGTGAAGAGTCGATAAATAGAATACGGACAAGAAGCATCATATTCATTCACACAAGACATTCTAGTAAACAACTTCCTCATATAACTCATCTCGAAATAGGTAAAGAGAAATCACAAGTAAAGGTGCATAAGAAATCATAGTTGGTGATGGCAAACTTTGTTCTTGGTCAGAGAACTACTAACGGATTGTACTTCTAAGCAAAGCTTTCATATTAGATTTTATAGCTGAGCCTTCATATTTAAGCATAACAATCTCTTCATAATCATTGATAACTTCAAAGTCATATTCATTCGGATAAAATTGGTACTAAACAAGAAAGTATAAAAGACATGATTAACTGAATCATAGCATAAATGATTGGTTCACAACAACTCAATTGCTTGCTTGAGATAGAGAGAAATAGGTTTACTGACTCAACATAAAAGTAAAAGATAGGCCCTTCGCAGAGGGAAGCAGGGATTAAATCATGTGCTAGAGCTTTCAAGTTTTGAAATCATATAAAGAGCATAAAAGTAAGATTTTGAGCGGTGTTTGTTGTTGTCAACGAATGGTAGCGGGCACTCTAACCCCCTTGCCAAACGAACCTTCAAAGAGCGGCTCCCATGAGGGACGGCATCTCTACCAGCAAGGTAGATCATCCCCCTTCTCTTTTGTTTACACATGTATTTTAGTTTTATTAAGGATGACACTCCCCCAACCTTGGCTTTCTCAATCCATGGCTAACCGAATCCTCGGGTGCCTTCCAACATTCACATACCATGGAGGAGTGTCTATTGCAAAATTAAGTTGCTTACGATAACTCAGAGCAAAACATGTGAAGAGAATTATCAATGAAAGTTATTAATTGGGGCTGGGAACCCCGTTGCCACTCTTATTGCAAAGTTATTGGATAAGCGGATGTGCCGCTAGTCCATTGGTGAAAGTCCGCCCAACAAGATTGAAAGATGAAACACCACATACTTCCTCATGAGCTATAGAACATTGACACAAATAAGGAGTAGTAGTTTGAATAATTTAAAGGTAGCACATGAAGTATTTACTTGGAATGGCAGAAAATACCATGTAGTAGGTAGGTATGGTGGACACAAATGGCATAGGTTTGGTCTAAGGTTATGGATGTATGAGAAGCATTCCCTCTCGATACAAGTCTTTGGCTAGCAAGGTTTGATAGCAAGCATAAAGGTTGAGGGAAACAAACAAATATACATATGATAGAAACAATCATGCATCTTTCTCATAAGCACAAGCAATTTTAACTTTAGAATACTAAACATAGAGATAATAGAGTAATATATCTAAGTGTATTTCTCTCCTCTATTTAAACATCAAGATGTTGTTGCTATTGACCAATGCTAAGTTTGCCAAAACCAGATAGATTTACTTGATGCTCCCAAAGTGATATCAATACTCATGTCAAGAGTAATCATATAATGGAGATTGCAAACTAAAATAAGGTGTGCAAAAAGTAAATGATAAGACTTCTCATTAATATTTCATAACGATAACTCACACCAACGGATACATAGATAGCTAACTAAGAGAGATACCTCCATATTGCATACTATTCCATATGATAACTTCCCTACTCATGATATGACACTACTTGATAGTAAAAGATAAAGGTAGTGATGATGTGATACCGCGGCACTCCCCCAAGCTTGGAACAAACCAAGGGGATGCCAATACCGATGATGAATTACTCCTTCGGTGATGGTGGTGAATCTTTGTCGTCATCAGACTTCCATGGAAGAGGCCCTCCATCAACAAAAGACATCTTGGTCTCAAACCTGAAACTAGCAGCATGACTTATGCGCTTAAACCTGTTTTCATACTCACAGTTTTGATTATGAACATCATAGAGTTGAGCTTGGAGTTTGTTGGTGGTGTCGTGAAGTGAGAAGATATCGTCCCACAGCTTTGCAGTCTCCTTCTTGTGCCCATCAATGAGTTCAGACACGATCTTGTGAAAGATATCCACTTCACGCTCAGCCATCTTCTTGTAGTTGAAAACCTCTTGTTCCTTTCTCCATCCTGTCTTCCAAACTCCCTTCTCCCTTAGGACCCTGGACATCTTTGATCTGCAACTCCCCATCCACGAGCAACTCTTTGGGGTGCATCTTCAGCTTGTTCATGTACGGGTTGACGACGTCCTCAAAGAAGCTGTCCTTCGGAGTTCCGACGAAGACATGATGGATCTAGATCCGAAGTAGATCCTGGCAAAAATTCGAAACAAAACACGACGAGAAAACGATATTACGGACCTCCAGGGGTCGGGGGTTATATAGCAAATATTTTTACGACAAAAGGAAGGTTCCGGATCGAACCGAGTCGGAAAGGGGCAGGCGGCGGGACCATAGGTCGGCGGGCCCAGTCGGCCGCGCCGGCCTATGGTGGCATGCCCTCGTGCGTCCTTTCCACTCCGTTTCGAACTCGTAATTTTTCATATTTTCTAAAAACAGCAGAAATAATGTTCGGAATGGTAAACGCGGACTTTTTATTACCAGTACTGTTACATATTCAAAGTCGAGTTCTGGCGGACTGTCAATTTGTCCTTTGATGAAAGCCTCCGGTGTTTCCACTTGAATAATATCAACATCAACATTATAAGACTCACCCGAGATATAATGCTTGAGTCTTTGTCCATTCACCACTTGCGTAGCATTGCCTTGGAGAGAGCTAATTTTAATTGCTCCTGAACGATACACCTCCTCAACAACATATGGTCCTTCCCACTTCGAGAGTAATTTCCCTGCAAAGAATCTGAGACGAGACCGATACAATAGAACTTGATCTCCAACATTAAATTCTCTTTTAATGATCCTTCTATCATGCCACTTCTTAACTTTTTCTTTAAAGAGTTTAGCATTTTCATAAGCTTCACTTCTCCATTCATCTAGAGAACTTAATTGCAACAACCTCTTATTACCGGCTAATTTAGGATCTTTATTTAGTTCTCTAACAGCCCAATAAGCTTTGTGCTCTAGTTCTAAAGGTAAATGACAAGCTTTTCCATAAACCATTTTATAAGGTGACATTCCCATAGGATTTTTATAAGCAGTTCTATAAGCCCATAGTGCTTCTTTCAATTTGCTAGCCCAATTCTTTCTAGATTTATTAACAGTCTTACCCAAGATAGCTTTAATCTCTCTATTTGATAATTCTACTTGACCACTAGTTTGAGGGTGATAAGCAGAAGCAATTCTATGATTAATACCATACTTAGCAAGAGTTTTTCTAAAACCTCCATGAATAAAATGAGAACCTCCATCAGTCATAATATATCTAGGTACTCCAAATCTAGGAAATATAACATCTACAAGCATTTTTATAGAGGTCTCACCATCAGCACTTTTTGTAGGTATAGCTTCTACCCATTTAGTAACATAATCAACAGCGACAAGTATATGAGTGTTACCGTCTGAAGAAGGGAAAGGACCCATGAAGTCGAATCCCCAACAATCGAATGGTTCAATAACAAGAGTATAATTCATAGGCATTTCATTGCGTCTGGAGATATTACCAACTCTTTGACATTCATCACAAGATAAAATAAATTTCCTTGCATCTTTGAAGAGTGTTGGCCAATAAAAACCTGATTGTAGAACCTTTTGCGCGGTTCTATCTCCAGCGTGATGTCCTCCATAAACACTACCATGACATTTACTCAATATCTCCTGTTGTTCATATTCGGGAACACATCTTCGCATAATACCATCTACTCCTTCTTTATATAAGTGTGGGTCATCCCAAAAATAATGCCTCAAGTCATAAAAGAATTTCCTCCTTTGTTGAGCTGAAAAGGTTGGAGGCAAATACTTCGAAACAATAAAGTTAGCATAATCTGCATACCAAGGGCTCTCTCGCGAGCTCACCTTTATTACAGCCAATTGTTCATTTGGAAAACTATCATTAACGGAACAGGATCATAAGCAATATTTTCCAATCTAGACAAATTATCAGCAACAGGATTATCAGCACCTTTCCTATCTATAATATGTAAATCAAATTCTTGCAACAGAAGTACCCATCTAATAAGCCTTGGCTTAGCATCTTTCTTTGTCATAAGGTATCTAATTGCAGCATGATCAGTATGAATTGTAACTTTCGAATCAACAATATAGGGTCTAAACTTGTCACAAGCAAAGACTACAGCTAACAATTCCTTTTCAGTTGTAGCATAATTTCTTTGAGCAGCATCAAGAGTCTTACTAGCATAATGAATAACATTTAATTTTTTATCTACCCGCTGTCCAAGAACAGCGCCTACAGCAAAATCACTAGCATCACACATAATTTCAAAAGGCAAATTCCAATCAGGAGGTTCGATAGGAGCAGTTGTTAAGGCTTTCTTTAGAGTTTCAAAAGCTTCCTTACAATCATCATAAAAAACAAAAGGTACATCTTTTTGAAGAAGATTAGTAAGAGGCTTTGAAATTTTAGAGAAATCTTTAATAAATCTCCTATAAAACCCAGCATGACCAAGAACACTACGAATACCTTTAACATCCCTCGGATAAGGCATCTTCTCAATTGCTTCAACTTTAGCTCTATCAACTTCAATACCTCTCTCGGAAATTTTATGTCCCAATACAATTCCTTCATTAACCATAAAGTGGCATTTCTCCCAATTAAGAACAAGGTTAGTTTCTCACATCTCTGCAAAACTTTATCGAGGTTTCAAACAATTATCAAAAGAATTCCCATAGACAGAAAAATCATCCATGAACACCTCTACAATACTTTCGCAAAAACCATGAAAAATAGCAGACATGCATCTTTGAAAAGTAGCAGGAGCATTACATAAACCAAAAGGCATACGCCTATAAGCATAAGTTCCATAAGGACAAGTAAATGTGGTTTTCTCTTGATCTTTAGCTTTAACAGCAATTTGTGAAAACCCAGAATAACCATCAAGAAAGCAAAAATGAGTATTTTTAGATAACCTTTCTAGCATTTGATCAATAAAGGGTAAAGGGTAATGATCTTTCTTAGTAACTTTATTAACTTTTGAAAATCAATGCACATTCTATAACCTACAACTATTCTTTGAGGAATAAGCTCATCATTATCATTAGGCACAACAGTCATTCCTCCTTTCTTAGGAACGCAATGCACGGGACTAACCCATCTACTATCAGCAATAGGATATATAATACCGGCTTCAAGGAGTTTTAATACCTCGTTCCTTACCACCTCTTTCATCTTCGGAATTAGACGACGTTGATGTTCAACAACAGGCTTTGCATCTTCTTCCATATTAATAGCATGTTGGCAAATAGAAGGAGAAATCCCTTTCAAATCATCAAGAGTATAGCCAATAGCTCCTCGGTGTTTCTTCAATATTTCCAATAACCTTTCTTCCTCAATCTCTGAAAGCTTAGAACTAATAATAACAGGATATATTTTCTTATCATCAATATGAGCATATTTAAGATTATCGGTAAAGGCTTTAAATCAAAAACAGGATCTTCCTTTGGTGGCGGTGTTGTACCCAAATCTTCCACCGGTAAATCATGCTTGAGAATAGGTTGGCGAAGAAAAATTTCCTCAAGCTCATCTCTTTCTTTCCTAAAAGCTTCACTTTCACTATTCTCCAAATGTTGCTGCAAAGGATTATTAGGAACAAGAACAATAGATGCACACTGCTCCATTTTAAAATCATTACTAGGCAAGTCAACTTTATAAGGAGTTTTGGTAAATTTAGAAAAGTTAAATTCATAAGGTTCACCAGCAAATCTAGTCAAAATTTTCTCTTTCTTACAATCTATAATAGCTCCACAAGTATTTAGAAAAGGTCTACCAAAAATGATAGGACAATGATCACTAGCAGCAGAACCAAGTACCAAAAAGTCAGCAGGATATTTAATCTTACCACATAGAACTTCCACATCTCGAACAATACCAATTGGAGAAATAGTTTCTCTATTAGCTAGATGAATAACCACATCAATATCTTCAAGTTCACAAGAACCAATTTCGTGCATAATCTCCGTGTAAAGCTCATAAGGAATAGCACTAACACTTGCACCAATATCACATAAACCATAATAACAATGATCACCAATTCTAACAGATAGCATAGGAACACTAACTTGTTTGGATTTATTAGGATGTGAAACAATATTAGAAGCATCTTCACAGAAAATAATATGACCATCCTCCACATTTTCAATCACAAGATCTTTAACTATTGCAGCAGGTTCAATTTTAATTTGTTCTTCAGGTTCTTTAGGTTTCTTTTCACTTTTATTAAGCGCACTAGATATGACAGAGTACTCCTTCATTTTAGCAGGGAAAGGAGTTTTTCAATATAAGCTTCAGGAATAACATTATCAACAGTTTCAACCACTACACATTTGTTTACAAGATGAATCAACTTTATCTTTATACGGTTCATGATACTTATCAAAATTCTTCTTAGGCTTCATAATGAGAGGCAAAAGCTTTATAAAGATTTGCAACAACTTGGGAATCAAGACCATATGTAGCACTCATATTACGAAATTTATCAGTATCCATAAAAGCTTCAATGCATTTATAATCATAAATTATACCTGATTCTCTATCTTTGTCGTTCTCCCATCCTTCAGTATTTTCTTGGATCCGATCAAGAAGGTCTCTTTTAAACTCTTCATTCTTGCGTGTAAATGATCCAGAACAAGAAGTATCCAGCAAGGTCTTGTCTTGAAAAGAAAGTCTTGCATAGAAATTATCAATAATAACATTACCAGGAAGCTCATGAATGGGACATTTGAGCATTAAAGACTTCAATCTCCCCCAAGCTTGGGCAATACTCTCTCCATCATGAGGCCAGAAATTATATATGCGGTTCCGATCTTTATGAATTTCGCTTGGAGGATAAAATTTGGAATAAAATAAAGGCACAATGTCCTCCCAATCAATAGAATCACCATTCTTCAGCAATTTATACCAATTGCGCCGCTTTACCAGACAGCGATATAGTGAATAGTTTCTTCCTAACTTCATTCATAGAAATACCTGCACATTTGAATAACCCGCATAATTCATGCAAAAACAATAAATGATCACCAGGATGGACAGTTCCATCCCCTTCATAGCGGTTATCCATAACACGTTCAATAATTTTCATAGGTATTTTATATGGTACTACTTCCTCACCTGGCGCTTCATCCACTACCGTTGCGGTAGTAGTAGATTTCCCAAATAGAAATTGAAGAAGATCTCTCCATAATGATTTATAGCAGCAGGCAGAAATAAAATCAGCACAAACAGTAAAGGTTTTCCTTACCAATTCCGCTTACCAATAGCGCTTCACTCCAGGCGCGCCGGAAAATAGTCTTGATGACCCACAAGTATAGGGGTGTATCGTAGTATCTTCGATAAGTAAGAATGTCGATCCCAACGAGGAGAAGGTGTTGGCAGCGTTTTCGATGAAGGATTCACTGTAAATGCTCACAGACAAGTATTCGGGGGTTTTGATGTAACAGATGAATAAAGTACGAGTAAGTAAAATGCGAGAGAAATAATTGCAGCGAGTGGCCCAATCCTTTTTAGCACAAAGGACAAGCCGGTTTGTTTACTTATAATGACCAAACGTTCCGAGGACACACGGGGATTTTAGTCTAATACTTTCGCTTCAAGTGGTTTAATAATCTTCATTGTTTTGATAAGTGTTGTGTGGGTGAACCTATGCTAATGCACCGCCCTTCCTAGGACTAATACATACTTGTGATTATACCCCTTGCAAGCATCCGCAACTACAAGAAAGTAATTAAGATAAATCTAACCACAGCCTTAAACTCTGAGATCCTGCGATCCCTCCTGCATCGATATACTAACGGGGGCTCGGGTTTCTGTCACTCCGGCAACCCCGCAATTAGCAACCGAATAAGATGCACTCCCCTAGGCCATAAATGGTGAAGTGTCGTGTAGTCGACGTTCACACGACACCACTAGAAGAATGACACCACAACTTAAATATCATAACATTGAATATTACTCAACCATAATTCACTACTAGCATTTAGACTTCACCCATGTCCTCAAGAACTAAACGAACTACTCACGAGACATCATATGGAATACAATCAGAGGTGATATGATGATGAATAACAATCTGAACATAAACCTTGGTTTAATGGTTTCACTCAATAGCATCTACAACAAGTATAGAATAACACCGGGAGAGTTTCCCCTATCAAACAATCAAGATTTAACCCGAATTGCTACAGCGGTGACGAGGTGCAGCGGTGGTGATGGCGGTGTAGATGGTGGAGATGATGATGATGATGATGATGGAGATGATGTCCCGCGATGACGATGGCGATGGCGTCGATTTCCCCCTCCGGGAGAATTTCCCATTCCTGCCCGCCGGAGAGCTCTTTTCTCTGGTGTTCTCCGCCCCGCGAGAGGCGGCTGTAACCCTCGTGAGGTCCTCTCTGTGGCTTAGGTTTTCGGGACGAAGTACGCGAAGAAAAGGAGGCGAAAGATGCTGTGGGGCCCCAGAGCATAGGGTGGCGCGGCCAGGCCATGGGCCGCGCCGCCCATGGTCTGGGCCCATGGCTCCTCTCTTCTTCCCTCCCTTCCCTCATCTGGGAAAAATAAACGTGAAATTTTCCACCCAGATTGAAATATTGCGTTATACGGTGCTTTTTCCAGCAGAATCCTGGCTCCGGTGCTTGATCCTCCAATGATGATGAAACATGCAAAATAGATGAAATAACATAAGTATTGTGTCCCAATATGAAATATATCAATGAATAACAGCAAATTATGATACAAAATAGTGATGCAAATTGGACGTATCAGCGGCAAGCGCTCCCGATGGGAGTAGCCCCCGAGCCTGTAGATAAATATGAAATAGTTATGTACATGGTGTAAAAAATGCTAAGTCAAACACCATAAACTTTTTCAAGTTCTGAGAACTTGATGCCGATGACTCTGATGATGCCATAGATAGAGGAGTTGATGATTCGGATGATATCCCGGAGGAGCCGATGATTGAGATGATGGCCCCGAGGGGAGCCGATGATTGAGATGACGGCCTGAGGGGAGCCGATGATTCGGATGATACCCTGGAGGAGCCGATGATTCGGATGATGGCCCAGAGGAGCCGATGATTCAGATGATACCCAGGAGGAGCCGATGATTGGGATGATGGCCTAGAGGAGCCGATAATTTTATCAGGTGCGCGTCGGCGCTCGATGGAAGTAGCCCCAGTGCAGGCGATGCTTGCAACCGTGAGTAGACTCAAGTTGAGCATCCCGATGTTTATAGTTTTCTTCGGTGCCGTTGACACATTGTTGTTTATTTCAAGGGGCAAAACACACCTTGAGCATCGTTGATGCCATTGTTCGTAAGTTTTTCGGTAGGTACATATATATGCACTTTTACCGTGTTAATGCCGTTGGCAAATTTTGAAGGAGCAAATCTTAATTGCCTGTTTAAGCGTATGTGTATTCGTTGGTCAGCAAATTGTTTGAGTGATCAGCTCGTGTTGCAGTCTTGCTAAACCCGTTGTATGTGCAACTTTGCTTTCAACCGATGCATGTCTTGACCGTTGGTCGTGTTTCATGATCCTTGCTATCTGCGGCACTCTTTGAGGCATCTATAGCAAAGGAAAAAGGTCCCCGTTGCTTCATGATCCTTGCTATTTGCGGCACTCTTTGAGGCATCTATAGCAAAGGAACAAGGTCTTCGTTGCTTCATGATCCTTCTATTTGCGGCACTCTTTGAGGCATCTATAGCAAAGAAAAAGCAAGGTCCCCGTTGCTTCATGATCCTTGCTATTTGCGGCACTCTTTGAGGCATCTATAGCAAAGGAAAAAAACAAGATCTTCGTTGCTTCATGATCCCTGCTATTTGCAGCACTCTTTGAGGCATCTATAGCAAAGGAAAAGAGCAAGGTCTTCATTGATTACCATCCATTGCAGCACTCGTATTTTCAGAGGCTTTTTAGATGATAACTTCAGGTATAAGAAGTCTTCATTTCCTCTTGAATTCCAATACACCGGCGCTCCCGATGGGAGTAATAGTCTTCATATCTTCTTGAATTCCAATACACCGGCGCTCCCGATGCGAGTAATAATTCCAGCACACCGGCGCTCCCGATGGGAGTAATAGTCTTCATATCTTATTGAATTCCAATACACCGGCGCTCCCGATGGGAGTAACCGCAATAGCTCGAAGATATTCCAGAGCCCCCGAGTAATTCCAGCGCTCCCGATGGATCGCATCGGGTCGATATTAAATAAGATGATATCCATTGAATATTCCAGATGATGAATCCACCAACCCGAGAGTGCATCGGAGGAGATATCCGAGCCGAAGAAGATAAGTCCATCGAGTAATCATAGATGGTGGAGAAAATAAATCCTTGATTCGGGAAAATAAATCCACCGAGTAATCGAAAGTGGGAGGTAACGATGTAATGGCGCCTCCCCAATCATGGGTGTGGTGAAAGAAAGAGGAACACTTAGTTCAGTGTGATCAAAATGGTAACAGGCCAAAGATAATCGTGCGTGGGTGCATTGAAATAATTCGCGACCAGAGATAGTCCACGCGGCGGGCGCAAGCGAAATAATTCCGCGGCCGAGAGATAGACCATGCGGCGGGCGCAGCCAAATAATTCCGCGGCCAGAGATAGACCATGCGGGGCAGCCGAAATAATTTCGCCATCCAAGATAGTTCATGCTCGGGCGCCAAATAATCCCGCCATCCAAGATAGTTCACGCCGGCGGGCGCAGCCGAAATAATCCCGCCATCCAAGATAGTTCACGTCGACGGGCGCAACCGAGATAATCCCGCCATCCAAGATAGTTCACGCCGGCGGGCGCAACCGAGATAATCCCGCCATCCAAGATAGTTCATGCCGGCGGGCGCTGATACGCGTAGATGCACACGTCCGTTGGGAACCCCAAGTGGAAGGTATGATGCGTATAGAAGCAAGTTTCCCTCAGTATGAAACCAAGGTTTAATCGAACCAGTAGGAGCCAAGAAGCACGTTGAAGGTTGATGGTCGCGAAATGTGATGCGGCGCAACACAGGGATTCCGGCGCCAACGTGGAATCTGCACAACCAAAGTACTTTGCCAAACGATGAGGTTGTCAATCTCACCGGCTTGTAACAAAGGATTAAACGTATCGAGTGGAAGATGTTTGCAAAACAGTAAACACAATTGCAGTAGATTGTATGCTATGTAAAGAATAGGACCGGGGTCCACATTCACTAGAGGTGTCTCTCCCATAAGATAAAAGCATGTTGGGTGAACAAATTACAGTCGGACAATTGACAAATAGAGAAAGGCATAACAATGCATATACATGATATGATAAATATAGTGAGATTTAATTGGGCATTACGACAAAGTACATAGACCGCCATCCATGCATCTATGCCTAAAAGTCCACCTTGGTTATCATCCGAACCCCATTCGGTATTAAGTTGCTAAGCAACAGACAATTGCATTAAGTATGGTGCGTAATGTAATCGACAACTACATCCTTAGACATATAATCAATGTTTTATCCCTAGTGGCAACAGCACATCCACAACCTTAGAACTTTCTCCCTGTCCCAGTGTCAATGAAGCATGAACCCACTATCGAGCATAAATACTCCCTCTTGAGTTAAGAGTACAAACTTGGCCGGAGCCTCTACTAATAACGGAGAGCATGCAAGATCATAAACAACACATAAACAATAGATTGATAATCACCATAATCATAGTACTCTCTATCCATCGGATCCCGACAAACACAACATATAGAATTACAGATAAATGATCTTGATCATGTTAGGCAGCTCACAAGATCCAACAATGAAGCACAACAAGGAGAGACGACCATCTAGCTACGCTGTGGACCAGTCGGTGAACTACTCACTCATCACTCCGGAGGCGACCATGGCGGTGTAGGAGTCCTCCGGGAGATGAATCCCCTCTCGGCGGGGATGCGGAGGCGATCTCCTGAATCCCAAGATGGGATTCGCGGCGGCGTCTCTGGAAGGTTCCCGTATCGTGGCTCTCGATGCATCGGGTTTCGCGACGGAGGCTTTAAGTAGGCGAAAGGCAGTCGGGGGCTGGGCCCACACCCTAGGTCGGCGCGGCCGGGGCTTGGGCCGCGCCGGCCTATGGTCTTTGGGCCTCATGGCCCCACTTCCTTCCCTCTTCGGTCTTGGAAGCTCGTGCAAAAATAGGACCCTGGGCGAAGATTTCGTCCAATTCAGAATATTTCCTTACTAGGATTTCTGAAACCAAAAACAGAAGACAGCAATTGGCTCTTCGGCATCTTGTTAATAGGTTAGTTCCAGGAAAATGCGTAAATACGACATATAATGTGCATAAAACATGTGAGGTATCATCAATAAATAGCATGGAACATAAGAAATTATCGATACGTTGGAGACGTATCTAGCATCCCCAGCTAGTTCTGCTCGTCGACGGTAAAACGATAACAAAGATAATTTACGAAGTGACATGCCATCATAATCTTGATCATACTATTTGTAAACATATGTAATGAATGCGCGATCAAAACAAAGGTAATGACATGAGTAAACAAGTGAATCATATAGCAAAGACTTTTCATGAATAGTACTTCAAGACAAGCATCAATAAGTCTTGCATAAGAGTTAACTCATAAAGCAATAAATCAAAGTAAAGGTGTTGAAGCAACACATAGGAAGATTAAGTTTCAGCAGTTGCTTTCAACTTATAACATGTATATCTCATGGATATTGTCAACATAAAGTAATATAATAAGTGCAATATGCAAGTATGTAGGAATCAATGCAAAGTTCACACAAGTGTTTGCTTCTTAAGGTGGAGGAATATAGGTAAACTGACTCAACAATAAAAGTAAAAGAATGGTCCTTCAAAGAGGAAAGCATCGATTGCTGTATTTGTGCTAAAGCTTTTATTTTGAAAACATGAAACAATTTTGTCAACGGTAGTAATAAAGCATATGAGTTATGTAAATTATATCTTACAAGTTGCAAGCCTCATGTATAGTATACTAATAGTGCCCGCACCTCGTCTTACTTAGCTTGGACTACCGGGATCTTTGCATGCCATGTTTCAACCAAGTGTCACAAAGGGGTACCTCCATGCCGCACAAAGGTCTAAGGAGAAAGCTCGCATTTTGGATTTCTCGCTTTTGATTATTCTCAACTTAGACATCCATACCGGACAACATGGACAACGAGATAATGGACTCCTCTTAAATGCATAAGCATGTAGCAATGATTATTATTCTCATATGAGATTGAGGATATATGTCCAAAACCGAAACTTCAACCATGATTCATGGCTTTAGTTAGCGGCCCAATGTTCTTCTCTAACAATTTTGCATGCTCCAACCACTAAAATGATAGATCCTTCAGACAAAGACGGACATGCATAGCAACTCACATGATATTCAACAATAGTTGATGGCGTTCCCAGAAGCATGGTTATCGCACAACAAGCAACTTAATAAAAGATAAAGTGCATAAGTACATATTCAATACTACGATAGTTTTTAAGGCTATTTTGTCCCATGAGCTATATATTGCAAAGGTGAATGATGGAATTTTAAAGGTAGCACTCAAGCAATTTACTTTGGAATGGCGGAGAAATACCATGTAGTAGGTAGATATGGTGGACACAAATGGCATAGTAGTTGGCTCAAGGATTTGGATGCATGAGAAGTATTCCCTCTCGATACAAGGTTTAGGCTAGCAAGGTTATTTGAAGCAAACTCAAGGATGAACAAGTGCAGCAAAACTCACATAAAAGACATATTGTAAACATTATAAGACTAGTCTTCCTTGTTGTTCAAAACTCAATACTAGATACTATCTAGACCTTAGAGAGACCAAATATGCAAATTTTTAGCAAGCTCTATGTATTTCTTCATTAGTGGGTGCAAAGCATATGATGCAAGAGCTTAAACATGAGCACAACAATTGCCAAGTATCACATTATCCAAGACATTTTAGAATTACTACATGTGTTTCCAATTCCAACCATATAACAATTTAACGAAGAAGAAACTTCGCCTTGAACATTATGAGTAAAGCCTAAGGACATATTTATCCATATGCAACAGTGGAGCGTGTCTCTCTCCACAAAGTGAATGCTAGGATCCATTTTATTCAAACAAAAACAAAAACAAAAACAAACCGACGCTCCAAGTAAAGAACACAAGATGTGGTGAATAAAAATATAGTTTGGGGAGGAACCCGATGATGTTGTCGATGAAGAAGGGATGCCTGGCATCCCCAAGCTTAGACAACTGAGTCTTCTTAGAATATGCAGGGGGTGAACCACGGGGGCATCCCCAAGCTTAGAGCTTTCACTCCTCTTGATCATAGTATATCATACTCTCTCTGACCCTTGAAAACTTCTTTCACACCAAACTTCAAGCAAACTCATTAGAGGGTTAGTGCACAATTAATAATTCACATATTCAGAGGTGACACAATCATTCTTTACACTTTGGACATTGCACAAAGCTGGACATTAATGGATCAAAGAAATAAATCCAACATAGCAAAAGAGGCAATGCGAAATAAAAGGCAGAATCTGTCAAAACAGAACAGTCCGTAAAGATGAATTTAAAGGGCACCGACTTGCTCAAATGGAAAAACTCAAAACTAATGAAAGTTGCGTACATATCAGGGATCACGCTCGTAAATTGGCAGATTTTTCGAATTTTCTACGAGGATATGCCCAGTTCGTGACGACAGCAATGCTGTTTCGCGCAGCGATCCCAAATATAACATCAACTTTGACATAGAAACTTTACTTGGCACAAAAACATGATAAGGAGAGGTTGCTACAGTAGTAAACAACTTCCAAGACTCAACAAAACAAAAATTTCTGTAGTAAAAACATGGGTTGTCTCCCATAAGCGCTTTTCTTTAACGCCTTTCAGCTAGGCGCAAATCAAGTGTTATCGGATGGTAGTGCATCATCCTTACCTTGGGCTTTATCCTTACCTTTCTTGTTGTTTTCCTTTCTCTTTGATTTAGGAAATGTATGATTTCCCCTGGTATAGAGGTGAAATCCAAGATGCCTTCTCCCACATCTATGATGCTCCCAATAGTTTTAGCAGGGATCTTCCGAGTGTGATCCTGTTCCTACACATTCAATAACAAGATAATCAATGGATATTGTTCTTCCAAGAATGGTCGTATGCACACCTGCGGCTATTCCCTTAGGCATTATAACGGAATTATCAATGAGAGTTATTTCTTCTCCCTCCTTCATCAACTCCCCATAGTTCCAAAGATTTATAAATGCTTTCAGGCATAAGGCAAAATTCAGACATAATATCACAGTTGGCACGAAGAGTTTGATCACCAATAACAATTTTAACAGTAGGATCCCATAATGAATGTCTAGAATTCACTAAAACTTGTTCAAGACGATTACGAACACAGTGATAATTGTCATTCAAGCGAGATGTTTATCTCAAGATTGTTCAATCTATTATAAATGCTAATAAGGGCTGAATCAAAGTTATTAGTTGAATCATGTGATGCAACCAATTTCTTTATGGCATTAAGCTTGATCCCCATTACAATGAAATCTCCTCCCTAAAGTGTCCAAAGCATATCTATAGCGAACCATAAGACAAAAAAAAAAATTAAGAGGCAAACTTAGAGTCATTTGAGGGTCAGTTTTACGATAAGAAAAATTCTAGACCAAGCATCTTTACAACTTTCCTCATCCCCTTGTTTAAAAGTAAAACTAAGTCCTCAGGTGAGGAAGTAACAGGTGTAGAGCTAGACATGGTAGTAAAAGTAAACTAGATAAAGTAAATGCAAGTAACTAATTTTTTTTGTGTTTTTGATATAAAGAGCAAGACAGTAAATAAAGTAAAACTAGCAACTAATTTTTTTGTATTTTGTTTAGGTGCAGCAAACAAAGTAGTAAATAAAATAAAGCAAGACAAAAACAAAGTAAAGAGATTGAGAAGTGGAGACTCCTTGCAGTGTCTTGATCTCCCCGACAACGGCGTCCTGGTACATGATACGCGTAGATGCACACGTCCGTTTGGGAACCCCAAGTGGAAGGTATGATGCGTATAGAAGCAAGTTTCCCTCAGTATGAGACCAAGGTTATCGAACGGTAGGAGCCAGAAGCCGTTGAAGGTTGATGGTCGCGAAGTATGATGCGGCGCAACACCGAGTTCGGCGCCAACGTGGAATCTCACAACAAAACCAAGTACTTTGCCCCAAGGAAACAGTGGGTTGTCAATCTCACCGGCTTGCTGTGTAAAGGATTAAACGTATCGAGTGGAAGATGTTTGCAAAGCAAAAAACACGGTGCATTAGATTGTATGCTATGTAAAGAATAGGACCGGGGTCCACGGTTCACTAGAGGTGTCTCTCCCATAAGATAAAAGCATGTTGGGTGAACAAATTACGGTCGGGCAATTGACAAATAGAGAAAGGCATAACAATGCATATACATGATATGATAAATATAGTGAGATTTAATTGGGCATTACGACAAAGTACATAGACCGCCATCCAAGTGCATCTATGCCTAAAAAGTCCACCTTCAGGTTATCATCCGACCCCATTCAGTATTAAGTTGCTAAGCAACAGACAATTACATTAAGTATGGTGCGTAATGTAATCGACAACTACATCCTTAGACATAGAATCAATGTTTTATCCTAGTGGCAACAGCACATCACAACCTTAGAACTTTTGTCACCGTCCCCGGTGTCAATGAAGGCATGAACCCACTTGAGCATAAATACTCCCTCTTGGAGTTAAGAGTACAAACTTGGCCCGAGCCTCTACTAATAACGGAGAGCATGCAAGATCATAAACAACACATAAACAATAGATTGATAATCACCATAATCATAGTACTCTCTATCCATCGGATCCCGGAAAACACAACATATAGAAATTCTGGATAGATGATCTTGATCATGTTAGGCAGCTCACACAAGATCCAACAATAAAGCACAACCAAGGAGGCGACCATCTAGCTCTGTATGGACCATAGTCGGGGGTGAACTACTCACTCATCACTCGGAGCGACCATGGCGGTGTAGAGTCCTCGAGGAGATGAATCCCCTCGGCGGCAGGGGGCGATCTTCTGAATCCCCGAGATGGGATTACGTGGCGGCGTCTCTGGAAGGTTTTCCGTATCGTGGCTCTCGATGCTTTGGGGTTTCGACGGAGGTTTAAGTGGCGGAGCAGCGCGGGGGGCTACGAGGGGCCCCACACCCTAGGTCGGCGCGGCCGGGGCTTGGGCAGCGCCGGCCTATGGTGCTTGCGCCTCCGTGGCCCTACTTCCTTCCCTCTTCGGTCTTACGGAAGCTCGTGCAAAAATAGGACCCTGGGCGAAGATTTCGTCAATTCGAGAATATTCCTTACTGGGATTTTCCGAAACCAAAAACAGCGGAAAACGGCGCGCTCTTCGGCATCTTGTTAATAGGTTAGTTCAGAAAATGCGTAAATCGACATATAATGTACATAAAACATGTAGGTATCATCAATAAAGTAGCATGGAACATAGAAATTATCGATACGTTGGAGACGTATCAGTAATCGCTACATATTTCTTTTGTGAGATATGATAGTTGGATGGCAGAAATACATTCCTTACCAGAAGTGTGTACGAAGGATGTATACTAGATACAAACCAAGAGTTTTGCTGGCTGGCGCAGTGGCGGGGCGCAGTCGACCAGGCAGAGCAGTCGAAGCTTGTTCCGATCTGCAGTTATATTGCGGCACAAAAAACAGTGCGCAAATAATAGTAGTAAACTGGAAATATAGCACCTGATTATCGGCGAACTGAAGAGTCGGACGCTGCAACGGTGCGGATGATGTTGATATGGCAATATTCGTATCCAATGGCGATGTAGATTTCTGTAGAAGTTGGCGTCTTGCAATATCTTGATTGGCTGACTTGATTTCTTTGACGGTAGTACTGGTGTCGCACGGGCTCATGCCGATTGGAAACCGAGTGAATTATCCTGAGGGTCGATGGTATGTACACACCCGTGTTTCTCTTTGCCTTTCAATTGGAAATTCACGTGAGAATTCTAACCCAAACTGTATTGGAGTTGATCGCCTCCTTTTTATTCTCTTTTTTCTTCTTGAGACCTTGTACGGGGCCTTGCTTTCACTTCTGTCCTTCTCTCTCTTGGAACTTGAGCTACTGACATCATAAATTTACGTAGGCTTTGGACTTGTCTGATTGCAAAACAAGCGTATGGTGATGCATAGATTTTGGCCAGCACTTGCTCCCAACGTGCGGCACATGGAGACACCCTGTAGCATCGAACTGCGAAGGAACTTCAGATGATTCGTCTTGATGGTGATTGAGAGGCGGTTTCGGCTGGGATGTCCAGCCGACCAGATACAGACTCGCCACTCTTGATGATGTATTTCGTGAAATTGAAGTACACTGTTGTTGACGGATCCTGCCCGGATGACAAAATCCAGTCGTCGCTTTTCCCACAGACGGCGCCAATTGTCGAGGCGGTTCCTCGGCAATGCCCACCATGAGGAACTTAGGGTTGAGAGAAAGGCGACGCCGGAAGTTCCGGGAGCGAGGCGGTACACGGCGTACAGGTTCACGCCCCCGCGGTGGAGGGTCGCTACGTTCTGCTAGCAATCCACTATATGAATATATATATACAGGGGGCCGCCATAGGCGGAGTTGTTGGATCTAGTCTAGTTCTAATCCGCGGGTTGCGGTGTCTAGGCGTGTTGCCTCTAGAATTATGTTTCTGATTGTGCGTGTCTGAGGGGTGCCCCTGCCTGGCTCTATATATCAGCCAAGCTAGGGTTTACAAGAGTCCTAGTATGATTCGTATTGGAGGCTTCTTTCCAAGTTGAGGCGCGTGCAGGTCCAGCTTGTCGAGTCCTTGTGCTGGTCCAGCTTCATAGTTTGCATCGGGTATGACAATGTCGAGTACCCGAAGGGTTATGCCCACGTCAGATAGCCTCTCTACCACAATCACCATAGAAAGAATACCCAAAAGAAACATAGAAACTAACTAAATATTACATCTGCTACAAGGCTTTGAAAAAATATTACATCAGCTGCAAGGCTTTGAAAAAATATTACAGAACCCAGAGAAATTGAATGGCAATTAAACCTAGCAATACAATGAAGCGATCCGGCAATCTTTTAAGTTGTCCATGCAGCACCTATATCTAAAACAAAGACATTACAAGTTAAGACATCAACAATGGAAAGGCAAAGACACTACAATGTTGTTTGCCAAAGAATTTGGAACTCATCATTTTGTCATTTTAACAAGATCACTGTAATGCACACAGATAGTCTACCGGTATGGGGCTAATATAGACTACCAATAAGCAAACAAAGAGTGCATCCGCAGCATACCAACAGCCAATATATGAGCACGTTAGAATGAAACAGCAGGACTTACTACTATCGAGTGCCATGCAGCTCACCTGGTTGCTGCACTTGAAGTTGTCATGTTGCCCTTATTTCTGAAGGGAGTTATTTGTTACTCTGCATCAAGACACGATCAGTCATACATACGAGTTCCAGCATGATAAACAGAATTATGTACTCCCTCCGTCCCGGTGGTATTCATGCATTGACAAAAGAAGCCTGGTGACTGGGTGTATACGTGAGCACGCGGTAACTGACTGCCACGTGTCCAACGGCCGTTTGTTTGTCCGTTAGATGATAACCTTGTGCGGCTGCGCGTGGTCCTCTTCTAAAAAACAAGCCTTCTAGTACGGCCTTACACCATTAGCACTTTCCTCCCTGGTTGACCGATCCTACTCGCCGATGTAGCCCACCCCTTTCCCCTCCATCCGCTCCTCCTCAGTCCTCTCTAGTCCCCAACCTGTGCACAGCAGTTTCCGCCTCAGAAAAGCTCCTCCGGTTCCTTGCCGACGGCTTGCCCGCGGGGTTCCGCCTCCAACGCAATGGATTACTAGCCGCCGCATCTGATAGATCTCGGCCGGCGACCTGCTTCGACGGAGATCTACCCTCACATGCTTCGATTGGTTGCAGATAGCCGGAGCGGGGCTGAGATGCCCCCCTTGGGGTCGAGCATCTGCCGCCCGTGAGGTGGCTTGGCCCCTCACTCCACGGGGCGAGCGACGTCGGCCCGCTTGTCCGGCCATGGAGGGGCGTGACGGCGTGACGCAGGGGCGTCCATGGCGTCCAGCTTTGCATGGGTTCGTGTTTTGTCCGTCCTCAAATTCAGAGTGTTTGGATCAGCTAGGGAGTATAAGATTGTTGATATAAATTCCAGTCAAGGCGTACGAGAGTAGCAGGCACAGGCCGGCCGCGCGATGTCAATGCGCCGAGCAGCGATGGACACAGGGACGTTGTAGCCCGACAGCAGCAGCGGACAGGTTCGCGGCAGCGACGATGACAGCGACAGACGGGCTTGCGGCGGCGGCGGACGGCAGACGACTTGCCGGCAGCGAGTGATGATGACAACGGCGGAAGGCTTGCGACGGGGGAGAGAGCTGACAGCTTGCGGCGGCGGACGGCTTGCGACGGTGGTGGCTGACAGCTATCGACAGCGGCGGTTGACGGCTTGCGACAGCGGCTAACGGCTCTCGACGACGGCGGTGGACAATGCAGTGGACGGCTTGCAACGGTGGCGACTGGCCTGCAACGAACGCGAGAGGAGAGCTTACGGCAGCGACAACTACAGTCAACGACTTGCCACAACAACCGGAGCTAGCGCAACAACGGGAACCGTTATCCGATTACGAAGGATCTCCACCGGAATCAAATTTATATTGGACTGGTATATTTGATACGTAGTACCACGTTATTAGATCCCGGAGGAACAAAAGCAAACACGATTTAATGGAATCAGTTTACACCGCTATCCAAAAGGATGAACCAAACATGTGGTATATGCACATCAGTGTTAGCGATGACAAACACATGTAGGACAAGAGGTAAGATCATCTGTTTTTTTTTATTCTCTCTCTAAAGCGGGTCCCACGCGCATGCATTCTGTAGTGGATGAAAAGTGCAATACAACCGTGTAGTCACCGTTAGTGGACAAGGTGAGATGGGCAAGATCCAACGGTGCTGAAGAAAATCCAACGGTGCTGACCGCGTGCTCACGTATACACCTAGTCACCAAATCCACTCTCAATGCATTGAACACCAAAAATAGTGAGCGATGTGGCATGAATCTCCCTAGAATGTGTGTTCATGCATATATACACACGGGCATGCCTATTTGATCGCCACACTAAGAGAAATAAGTGATCTTATGACTTTTGAAGAACAGATGGCACAAAGGTATTATCACAGTAGTATGAACAATTTGTACACAGCCCAGAGATAAACGGAAGTGATAGTGTGCCAACTAAGTCCTTACTTAGTTAGCTTACAATGAACTAGACAGAATTAACAATGGTATCACATGTAGTTACGGGGAATGCAAACCAACATGTTCGGGGAGACAAAAGTGGCATGAACAACATAGTAGCAGGCTGTAAATTTAGAACGAGTGAGCAAGATGAAGTTATGATGGCTACATCTATAGAAGCGGGGAATGTAAACCAAAAATAGAAGTTACGATGGTAAAAGCTAAAAAAGAGGGAATGCGAACCAACATGTGCCAAGTGCAATTACTTCAAGTTGGCCGTGAATTAAATAATACTCCTGAACTTATAGTGAAGGGAATGCAAATCAAGATGTTTCGGGATATAAACTTTTATAATAGTTAGAAATAAAACAGATAGGAGTTATAATGGCATCACTCATAAACTTGTAGATAAGGGAATGCAAATCAATTTGTTTCGGGATATAAAGTTGTAATGAGCAACACATAGAGGATAGTTAATACTACGGCTTAGGATGGACCAGAAACAGAATATAGTGGGATCACCTGTGAACTTGTAGAAGAGGGAATGCACACCAATGTGTTCAGTATTCCATATGTGAGCGCCATGCCAAGTAAGAGAAACAAGTTAATATTGCAGCTTTTGAAGAATCAGATGGTAGACAAAATTATGATCGAGTAGCCTCTTTTTGTGAGTTCAAATAAATTTATCTTGCGGGATGTGACGATAGTACGAGACTAATAATGACCGATTATTTTGTTAGCTTACGACGAAGTAGATAGAAATGACCATGGCATCACCTGTAGAAGGGATGGGAGTACAAAATTGGCATGAGCAACATATTAGCAGGCTATAATTTTTGTAACAGCGAACTGAGCAAGGTATAGAAGTTATGATGGCTACATCTACGATGGCAAAAGAATGCAAACAAAAATGTTCAATCGCTTAAAGTTAGCAATGAACTAGAAAATAGCGAGGTGTGTTATTGTCATAGCTAGGAATGAACTTAAAGAACTTCAGACAACAAGTATCTGAACCTAGGACATGGCGCTAAAACAGGGACTTACATTAGGAGAAGCATGCAGCCAAGTCCTTGCAGGATCTTCATGGGGTTGATAGATCGGTGATGAAGTACACTACATGTGCGCCTTGGGGTTGGGAGACGGCCAGTACACTTCATGGTTACTCATCTCATCTGCAAGCATGTGTGTCGTTAGCACAAACGAGTTCCCAAGATTAAACAGAACTTGCAGGGCAAGCAATGACGACAGTGAAGAGTTTAGATCATTACGGCGCCGGTGGATCAGTCCGGTTCATACGAATGTCGGTGACTAGATCGATCACGGTGGATGTGAATCACGTGACGGCTCTGTCGGTGAGCAATCTGGTGACGACTTGATGAAACTATTTGGATGAGTATGGTTTCGAGTTAAATGGAATGATCGGTCCGTTGATGACGGCGTCGATGAAGCGGCTCGGGCAGAGACAGACGGATGAGGAGGATCGCGAGGCCTCGGGTAGGCCGGGGGAAGTCCGGCGGGGATGTTGCGTGCGGTGGTCGTGGAGGTGGGAGAGAGCGACTTGGGAAGTTCCGGTGGGTGGTCTCGGAGGAGAGAGTGAGATGAGTTTTTTTTCGGGGAGTTTCGGGGCTAAGGAGGTGGTGATCGAAAAAAATGACGGGTAGACCCCACCACCAACCGATGGACATTGTTATCATCTTTACGAGGGTAGAATGGGAAGTTAGAAGCGTGTGAAATATTTGTAATTTTTGGGCGGGAAGTTTTGCCGCTGGAATGAGATTTAGAATTTGGCTACGGTCCAAGTAATACAAAAATATGAGACCCGTACTAGTACGGCCAAGTGTCACATCAAGTCATCATCACGTTGAAAATCGGTTACCACGATCATAATCATGATGTATCTTGAAAATCCATTTTGAAAAGCCCTTCTGAAATATTTCAGGATTGGTAGGAGATTTTGCAGCTTGACTGAAAATTGATTTCGAATATGGCTATGGTGCAAGTAATATACTCGTGATTGTAATATATAAGGCCAGGGGTAGACCATGCTACTTAGTAGCCCTGTTCAGCAAATGCATGATCATGGGTCATGACATAGGCATCCCAAATGGGCACTGCCAAAGATAGTACCGGGGGTTTGCGAAGGCCTTGCAGAAAGAATAAGAAGATTCGGTCAAGATATATTAAGGAAAGTTAGAGTTGTAATAGGAAGTGTTATACGCCAATCTGTCGGGATGAGTTTAGAAACCGTCCCGGACTGCAACATACAAAACGCAGAAGCCTCGGCTCCACCTCTATATAAGGGGAGTCGAGGGATGTAAAAAGAGATCAGATCTCTTGTCAACATAACCTGGTTTTCATAATCGTCAATTACTTTCCGCCTAAACCTTCGAGATCTGCTTTCCCCTCTACTTCTAGCAAAACCTAGTCTACAATCTGTGAGGCATTGACAAGTTAATCCTTTGTCAATTAGCGCCGTCCCGTGGGGAGTAGAGGTTGCAAGGAGCTGATCTCGATGGCACGTTCAAGATCTTCGACTTCGTCGACAGCCAGCAACGCGATGGATCGAGGTAGCAAGGGAAAAACTGATCTATTCAATTTTATTCCTCCCCCGCCACTCCCGTATGGATGCATGTGCTTATCTGGAGGACATCATCATGGCGTTCGGAGAATTCCGATTTGGCGTCAACAGGAAGGATCCTACCGTCTCAAAGTTCCGATCTCGTCGGAATTTCAGCGATCGATTCTGGATTTTCGTCGAGTGACGAGGAGTTTTTCGGTAAGCCATGCTTAAATCGACAACAAGGCAAGCGGAAAGCTCGCCAAGATCATGACAACACATCCTTCGAGTCGTCTGCGGACTCCTTTATAACCAGCGACTCCGACAGCGTCGCTTTCAACTTCATCGACAAATCTGACGCCATCGGAAAGGTCTTCACCACTCCCATATGATGGTGTCACCAATCCTGATAAAAATCCAATGCGCAAATATCATCGAATCTATGTGGTAGAAGGCGAGCCACATCGAGCCGCAAACGTCGGAGGCTTTTGACGAATTGGGGAAATCCATGAGTGATCCACTGATCTCAGACATGGCTTAGGCACTAAATATCCTGGATCCTCAACTCGCCGCAAAGTACGACTCCGCAAGAAAGCGTGGGATAGAGCACACGAAAGCCATGGATGGATTCGAACCTGTGACCCTGCCCAACTCTTGTACAGAACTTGAAGCATATCAGCTATAGACTTACTCGAGTAATGAGAGAGTTAGAAAAAGCAGACAGCATCCACGAATAGGAGGAAAGAAGCGACTTAAACAAGCGGTGTGACGATTAAGTCGCCTTTCGGGAACTTCCGGGAGATAGTCACAGAGAAGCTCGGAGAAGAGCAATGTCTCGGCTGCAAAACATACCCGAAGCAGAGAGAGGAAACATAAGTCAAAATCTCGACATGTCCTTTATCTCGATGAAAAGGGAAATATCATCCCAAAAACGCGAGAAATGGGTTACATGGCAACACAAACACATCCTCGCATCCAGACCACCTCCTGGGGACCCCAGAGAACCATTGTTCAATATGGCAATGGCGGGAGTAGGAGTTATGGGAACAACGTTCGCAACAACGCCTCCCAGAAGAAAATCCTGAGCAAAATAGTCCACGACACACCGCAGCAGTCCAAGACCCACCAAGAACAAGTGGGGCAAGAAACACAGCAGTCCAAGTAAGGGTGGACAGAGCACGACAAGAAAGAAGGGAGCGTCGGCACTCCAGAGGATGATGAAGATATGTGTGGACTCCCGTGCTTTACAAGGAGAGTTCGAAAAACTCGAGTCCCAAAAAGTTCAAGTTACCGAGAATTTCAAAGATTCGACGGCCTGCAAGATCCCGAGGATCGGCTCGTGGATTATCTCGAGATGGTAAAACTAGAGGAACCAAGGCAACAGCTATGCAAAGTATCCAGGTTCACCTGAGCGGTGCCGCGAAATCTTGGATAAAGAAACTCCCTCCAAGTTCCTCGACAGCTGGGATAACTTTGAGAACATCTTAGTGAAAAACTTCCGGTCCACCTGCAAGAAACCTGCGTCGTTGGAAGAGTTGAGGGCGTGTCGACAAAAACACGACCCGAGTCGATGAGGAAATATATACAGCGGTGGAACATTATTAAAAACTCGGCGGAGGACATATCTGACGAGAGAGCCATAGATGCGTTCGTGGCAGGCCCGCCGAGCAGATTTCATCGAGGACTTAGGGAGAACTAACCTAAGACCATATCGGCACTCATGGAGATAGCTAATAAATGGGCAGATGGAGAGACGCAATATACAACAAGCGACACAGGTGTCGCCGGAAGAGGATCGTGGTCGAAATTATCAAAATAGAGGCGATTTTCTCGCCGGTTCTACAACAACGTGCTCCCGGCCATATATCGGCTGGTTTCGGAGGAAATCCTGGGGGAAATAGTCGAGATGATTATCAAAGGAGCAACGAGCAACAAGGCGACAATAGAGGTGATTTTAGCGGCAACCAGGCAAAATAATGGACCAAGGATTCAAAGACCTTACGTATCTCCCGAGGAGATGATGAACGGTCCATGTCAAATGCACTTTTACCTCGACAACAATGGAAAAGAGCGGTCGGGACATCTCCGGAAGAGCTGTGGTACGAGCAATCTTTGCGAGCGCCGAGATTGCAAATGCCCAAGCAAATAACAGAAATCCTCGGCAGGGAGCGAGATCCACCTTTCACCTCCTCCCGCAATTACGAACGAAAATCGACACCAGCTGAGAATAGCGGCAGCACCACACCCACCTCCATACGTTGACCCCAACTCTAACAGTGTGGTCTCGATGATTCAGAAGACAGACCATCGAACGAGCGCGAGAAGGTAATCTCGCGACAAGTGTTCATGTGAAGAAGATCACCTCCACCAACGATCCAGTACTTAAATTGGTCAAGAGCGAGATATCGGCACAATCATGAGACCATCATGACAAGTTCCTCGACAGGACAATCGGCACTCATCTTACCGCGATAATTCTTTGGTTTCGACGTGTCGAGGATTTTCATAGATGGCGCGGCAAACCTCATGTATGCGAGATACATTGAGGAAGATGAACATATCTCTAGCAAATCTGACCAACTGATACCCGTTTCCACGGGATTACACCGGAGAAGCCAGTTACCCATTGGGCAAGATCAACCTCGGCGTTCAGTGGAACCCGAGAAAACTACGGGATAGAGAATTCTGGAGTTCGAAGTGGTGGATTTCCCGTCGCAATATCACGCCTTGCTGGGACGACCGCGTACGCCAGGTTCATGGCAGTGCCGCGTTATACATATGCATTTGTGGAATTTGCACAGGCCTAAGGGACTCATGCAATCGAAAGGAAGTTTCGCATTATCGATAAATGCGACAAGGACTTTCTGTCGTATCAGAAACTTTCGCGGGATGCAAGCGAGAATATGCGGCACCGGTTCCTTTGATTATGACGTCTTTGCCGGTGGGAGAAGATCTTCTAAGAGACAACTTTCCAACACAGCCAAGGATTCAAAAAAGGTGCAGATCCACCCGACGGATCCGAAAACAACGTCCATTGCCGCGAACATGGATGTCGCATAGGAAAAGCGCGCTCGTCGAGTTCCTCGGTGAGCGCACTGGAGAATCTTCGCATGGTGTCCAGCTGACATGCCGGGAGTACCCAGGGAACTCTCCGAGCACCACCTCAATTTGCATCCTCTCGCAAGACCAGTAAAGCAACTTTGGCGTTTCGGAACCCGGCCCGCCAAAGCCATGTTATCAAAAATAGATCGACTCAAAGATACTGGTTATCAGGGAAATATCTACCGAAGCCACATGGGTAGCTAACCCGGTGATGGTGCCAGAAAAAACACACAATAGTCCTTCGCATGTGCGTCGACTTCACGTGTCTCAACAAACATTGTCCCAAGGATCACTTTCCCTCCCAAGGGATAGATCAAATCATCGACTCCACGAGCGGGATGCGAACGTCTTTCCTTCATGGACGCATATTCTGGTTTTATAACCAGATAAAGACTAAAGAAGAAGATGAAGCCAAGGCAGCGTTCATCACCTTACGTCGTGTTTTGCTACAAAACAATGCCCTTTGGTATAAAAAACGGGAGCAACATATCAGCGGATGATGCGGAAGTGCCTAGCAACACCGTTGGAGACGTATCAGTCTACATCGACGATGTCGTAATAACATCAAAAAAAGTGTCGACTTGATCGAAGATTTCAAGGAAACCTTCGACAACCTCGACAGATTCTGCCTCAAGCTGAACCAGACAAAGTGCTCTTTTGGAGTTCCCACAGAGGGGAACTTCTCGGGTTCCTAGTATCGGCAAGGGGGATTGAAGCTAATCCAGAAAAAATACAAGCCATCGTCACTATGAGAAAGCCAGCAAAGCTCAAAGAGATACAACAGTTAACGGGCGAGTCGCAGCTTTAGCAGTTCGTCGCCGGGCTAGGAGAAAAGGCAGCGCTGCCGTTCTATGCATTAATCAAACAAGGGGAAAAATTTCAATGGAACGAGGAAGCAGAGAGAGCCTTCGAGAACCTCAAGCGAGCAATTTCGACACCACCGATATTGGTGGCGCCAAAAGAGAAAGAACCTCTCCTCTTGTACATTGCAGCCACACGTCAGTACGGCCTTAGTAGTCGAAAGAGAAGAAGAAGGCAAGCTTCATGGAGTTCAGCGGCCAGTATATTTCATTAGCGAAGTATTGTCGCCATCAAAACAGCGGTACCGCAATATCAGAAAGCGGCATATGGAGTATTCACGACGGCAAGAAAATTGCGACACTTTTTTCGGCGCACCAGATAATAGTGGTCAACGAAGGCTCCTTGTCAAATATACGAACAACCCGAGAAGCTGCGGGTCGTGTCTCCCTTTGGGGAATAGAACTTCCCTCGGGACATCACGTATGAAAAGAAAAGCAATAAAATCGCAGGTCTTACCGGATTTCATTGCAGAGTGGATGGAGCTACACACGGGACCCCCAGATTTATAGAGAACTTGGACCATGAATTTTGATGGATCCAAAAGATTGGAAGGGTGCTGGCGTGATATTAGTATCACCTGAAGGCGACAAGTTAAATATGTTCTGCGGATGACGTTCCCAAAAGCGTCTAACAATGAAGCAGAATATTAAGCTCTCATACACGGGATGAAGATGAAAGCTTGCGGTGCAACCGTGAAAATTTTCGGCGGCTACAATTGGTGGCACGAAGCAAGTCATGAACCAATGCGAGGCAGTCAACGAAAGTATGATAGCATATAAAGAGGTGTACAATGAGCTGGAGAAGCTATTCGATGGATGCGAGGTAAATCACATCAGTAGGATGAGCAACGATGAAGCCGACGTTCTTGCAAACATCGGGTCGCAGTGTCTCGCGATTCCTCCAGGCGTGTTTTGGGAAGAGATAAGCGAGAGATCAACAAAACCAGCAAAAACAAATAAGGAGAAGAAAGAGAAAACCTCGAGTACCACCAAAGACACAGCAGAAGAAGAAGAAGAAGAAGAAGAAGAGCAAGAGCTAGTCATGATGGTGCAAGTTCCATGGATGCAGGCTTACATATCATATATCCTAAGGAAAACGATACACGACGATCCGGTCGAAGCCCCGAGAGACAAAGTCCTTGTATAGAAGTCAAGATACTCGCGAACCTGAAGAGCGCGATCTTGAAATCTCACGATTTGCGAGTCCGTTCAGGTGTGCCCCAAAAAGTCGACCCATGTTCACGTGCAAAAGCAGAAGAAGAACATTGGAACGAGCTTCGACACGTTCATCTCAGTTGCAGTATCCAAAAAGCACCTATTGTTTCTTAAACAATTCAGTGGGTAATAAGGAGGCAAGCAGCAAGAAAAAGAAGAAGCACGACAAAGACAATGAAGCATACCTGCCATATCAAGCTAGCATCTATTGCGTGGAGCATAATTTTACAGACGTATTGCAGCGGCAACAGCAGAGTCCTTTTCAGCGATGGCAGTTTGAGCTTGTTGGCATGCAATTTTCTCCTTTTCAGAAGACTCTCGAGATTGCTCCATAAGCATAAGCGATTGCTTCTTCACGGACTGGAGTTGTACTCGAAGTTCTTTCAATTCCTCTGTCAGATCCTTACTCGAAGAATCATCAACAAGGTTAACAGGGATAGAAGACTTCTTCGAAAGGGACGAAGGAAAAACTTCGGAAGGACCAGGAATCGACGTATAGTTGTCAAAAATCAACGAACAGAAAAATAGAAAAACGTCGATATCAATCACTGAGACAAAGTTCGACTTCCATTCATTCTCATAAATATATACATGTCTATTACAAAATAAGGATCTCTAGAAGACCTAATCATCGCCAAGAGCACTATGGCGACAATACCAAAAGGAGGAGGTAAACTAAAAACAAAGCAAAAGAATATGGAATTAGACCTCCGGCCTTGATGATGAGCTGGAAGTCGAAGATGGCTTGATCCGAGATATGCCAAGATTTTCTTCGTGTTGGGTTTAGCTGCCTTCATCCCTCCACCTCGACTGCTCTATTTGATCGGTATCGCCAACTTTCACCCAATCAACGGTCTGGTGTTGTCGGCAACGAGAACGATTAACACGTGACAACCTTCATGTTTTCTGGCGCATCTCGAGACCGGTCTTAGATGAATTGACTTTGGCTGAGAGCAAGGAAGTCGGGGCTCCTCTTTCTTCGGGAAGAAGTAGAGGAAGAGGACGACAATCCTGCATTAGCATTTGACACGCCTTCACGAATCTCGGACCCATGAAGCTCAGATAAGAAAGTGTGTCAAGGAGAGGATCATCGACGGGATTCTCCCAGATCAAAACCTTGGTTTGTTTGGGCTGCCGCAGGAGGAGACAAAACATCAATCAACAAACAAGAAACAAGTCCACTAAAAATAGAAGGGATCGATAATATTACTTTCAGTACGTCGAATTTGTGACTTCAGACTGAGGATCCCCTCTTCACGAGCAGCTTAGGCGGTTTGCACTCGTTTAAGCAGTCAAGCATCCTCAAGTCTTTTGCACGGTTCTCGACATTAGCGACTTTTTGCTTTGGCTTCATCGGCCTCGGCTTTGGCTTCGCTAGCAACAAGTTCGACTTTTCTTGCGGGCCGCCTCACTTTGTTCCAGTTTTTGAACAAGTGTGTCGGCACGATTATTGGCCTCTGCAAGTTTCTCTGTCGAAATAAAAAAGAAAGGAGAGGAAAAGATCAAAAACTGCGACAAACAACAGGAGCAATAGTCAGAAATAACGGCAAGTGTAAAGGTCGTCACCTTCAGCCTTGTTGGCATATTCACGGTACCCAATGAATTGGGATCCGATGTGAATAAGGTCCTTGATCATAGGCTGTCAAAAAAGAACAAGGCAAGAGAAACATCGGTATAAAAAAAAAGAGCGAAGGCGTGAAAAAAGCAAAATAGAGGAAACATAGATATCGACAAACTTACATCATCCAAGAGAGGGTTAGAAGAGCTACTCGACGGAAGAGTAGGCTCCGGGATTGTTTCAACCCTTGCCCTTTTTGGTGAAGGGACAAGGGGGCTTGACGGAGGAGTCGTAGTGCCGACATTTTGTCGAGGAGGGTTTCTTCCCCTTCGACTGGCGTTTCCGAAGCGACTAATGTATGTGACGTACTCGTTCGAGTAGCCACATCAACATTTGGTACCACTTCTTCATCATCACTATGAGTACAAGTCGACAATATAAAGGCAAGATAGACAAAAAATCTTCAAAGTACAAAAAAAAAAAAAAAAAACGGGAGATGGTACTTACGAACTGATAAGAGTTCCGAGGTATGGATCATAAGCCGACTCCGGATGAGAAGGAACAATTTCTTCGGGTTTGGAGGTGCCGGAAGCTTCGGCGTCATCCCTTTTCCTTTTGTTCTTTGGGGAAACAGCAGGAGGAAGGGATTGCTCGCTGGCTTCAGATTCAACTTCTTTTTCATGGGAAGCCGCAGATTTGTGAGAACCTGCGACTTCACTTTCATGAAGAGAAGAACCTTGATTGTCTTCGGCAACGATAGCTTGTTCTTCGACTTCTCCATCCTCGGGAAGGGGAGGAAGAGAAGCCATAGTAGGATGGTTCTGCAAAAAATAGCGACAAAAGAAAAATTAGCGAGATATCAATACAGTGAGATGCAGAGAACATTTGGAACAAGATAAAAATTCGAGAAGACAAAATACCTCGGGGAGAGGATTGGTGGAGCTGTATGGTTCCACGCGGCAGGAGGAAGGAACGGGATCTTTCTTGTTTAAACGGGAAATTCTTCGAATCAGCTTCTCCAAGTCATTTGCAGAAAGATCACTGGAGAGCCTATTGGCGTCGTTTCCACCAGCATATGTCCAAAGGGGATTTTTGCGAGCCTGAAGGGGCTGCACTCTAATTCTAAGAAAGTAGGCAGTGATTTGAACACCAGATAGCTCTTTGCCTCGAGTATTTTGAAGCTGACGAATACGAGACATAAGTGCTTCTGTCGCCTTTTTATCTTCTTCGGAAGCTTCAGCATCCCAGGAGCGGCGGCGCTGAATTTTAGCATTTCCGTCGAAGGGGATTATGTTGTGTTCCACAAAATTGGCACTTTCTTCGTGAATGTAGAGCCACTTTTGCGCCACCCTTGGACGAAATCGGGAAATTTGACGTCGAAGTATTCAACGTCAGTGAGCGAACAGAAATAACAACACCGCCTATGTTATAAGCGGCGTTGCGAGAACATTGCGGCGAAGAAGAAGGAAAATGCGTTTCAAAGAGCCCAATTGGGAAGGACTCGAAACATTCGCACGGCGTGATAAAATGGAAATATGGAGGATGGAATTGGGGTCAAGCGGTGTAGTTGAATCCATAAACAAGAAGGCCGCGGAGGAATCGTGAATTGGGGCGGGAAAGGAGCGCGGATGAGGTGATCATGAAACTAACCGTCTCATTGGAGGGTTGGGGTAACTCTTCGTTGGGAAAGCGGATGGCGTCCTCCTTTCTTCATCAGGCCAAGCTTCTTCATCATATTTGAGGTCTTGGTTGAGTTTTAGATCTCTCCCCTCCAAGATCTTCAGTGGCCATCTTGGACTCTGGAGTACTGTGGCGTGTGAGACGCGTGCGCGGTGGCATCAATGGCACTGAAAAAGCAATGCTCGTGCGTGCGGAAGATCGAAGAGAATTGGGCGCAGGGGAGATTTTTGCAAAGAGGAACAAATGTGCGGCGCAAGCGAAGGAGTGAACCGAGGTTGAAGAAAGGTTTATATAGGAATCGGGCGGAGCATTGCACCGTTGGTTGGAAAAAGTGTGGAGGAGATGATAGCCACGTGGAGACGAGGGTAAAAAAGTATTTTTACATCGACGAGGTTACAGAACGTGCCAGGAAAAGGGGAGAACATGTGTCCCACTTGCACGACGTGTCCGACAGATCAGGAATTGGGACCCACAAGGCAGCGAAACAAGTGGTAATGGTCAGTTTCCAAATATGAGATCGTGGCTATCATCACCAATGGCGTACGTCAGATAAAGGAAAATTCGGCTGCGAGTTTTGAGAAGTTATTTGAATACTTCGAGAGCCTTTAGTCAAATACAAGTTTTTGCCCAAATGTTGGACTACTTTGGAAAAATAGAAAATTTCGAGTGTGACAAGATAGAAATGGCGAGAGCCTACAAATACAAGCATTTGTTCATAGCCTCAGGGCTACTCCCATCGGGAGCGCTGGTGCGCACCGATAAGGAAGTATAAAACTGTATCATGAGAAAGAATGAAAATATAGCGGCATAAAACGTGGAGCCTACACCCAAGCACAAGTTCTTGGATGTAGCCTAAGGGAGCTACTCCCATCGGGCTTATTTGTTCGCGTGCCAGATGATTTATCAAGAATCAAACAGTGGAGTATCATTGGGTGATAACAGGACAGTCTGTGTGTATTCACATGGAGAGAGTAAGATAAGTCATCAAACCTGATAAATAAGAGCATCGCTATTCCAGGCGAAAGCCATGATGGTATCAGACTTAAGGTTGGTCTGATTGAATATTGTTTGAAAGTGGTTTCAGGAATCTTGTTCTCCATTTAGCAGCATCTGATGTCTTATGTACTTTTTTCCGTATCAAGAGATACGAAGAAAAATCCTAACGGACGTGTTAGGTACCCGATAAATTGACTGGGACTCGAGAGAATGGTAAGACCTTAAGCGCACTGTCGAAGTTTACACCAGTATCCGAGGATCATGTCAGGGGACGTGATCTTGAAGTAGGTTTTTGCGGTTTGCCACAGAGCAATTAACTAGTACCTGATCCGTCGGATGGACTAGCCCCAACTACCATTATCCCTGTACAATATAGAATTTTATGTGAAGAAGTATAAATGAAAGCTCTCGAATAAAAATAAGCAGTCGAGATTTCCCTTGACTCTACGATTCAAGCAAAATCTCAGGGGCCTACCGACATAGGCATCCCAAATGGGCATGCCAAAGATAGTACCGGGGTTCTTGAAGGCCCACTACCCGAAGAATAAGAAGATTCGAGAGTCCAAGATATATATTAAGGAAAGTTAGAGTTGTAATAAGAAGTGTTTAAATCCGGCGGGATGAGTTAGAAACCGTCCGGACTCCGTAACTTGTACAAAACGAAACCCTCGGCTCCACCTCCTATATAAGGGAGAGTCGAGGGACAAATCGAATTTTCTGTCAACATAACCCTAGTTTTAATAATCGTCGAGTACTTTTCTAAACCTTCGAGATCTACTTGCCCTCTACTTCTAGCAAAACCCTAGTCTACAATCTGGAGGCATTGACAAGTTAATCCTTTGTCAGTCACATCAAGCCATCATCATAAAATCATTTACACCCAAGTTCTCCAAAATTTCAATTCAAAAACGCGTCCACAGAAATATTTCGGATTCATTTGCGAGGGTTTGCCTCTCGTGAGATTTTGAACTTTGCTCTGATAGAAGCAATATTAGTGCGCGCTCTTAGAAAAATGGTAGACAGTGTAGTGCCTCGTTAAGAATCCAAGGCCTACAGGGTCACATCAAGTCATAATCACAACCGAAATCAGTTCCCATGTACTATCTTCTAAAAAAACTTAAATCCAAAAACGCGTAGCGAATATTTCAGAATTTATTGGCGGGAGATTGTAGCGCTTGACAGAGATTTTCAATTTTGGATTTTCGAGGAGTTTCCGGGGCTAGGGAGGTGGTGATCGAGAAAATGACGGGCAGACCCCCCACCAACCGACTTATACATGGACATTGATGTCATCTTTACGAGGGTAGAATAGGAATTTGGAAGCGTGTGAAACATTTGTATTTAGTGGGCGGGAAGTTTTACCGCAGAAATGAGATATTGAATTTAAGGACCAAATATAATAACAATAAATTGTAAGACCGTACTATTACCTATGTTCAAGGCCGAGTTACACATCAAATCATCATCACGTTGAATATCGATTACAATGATCACTATCTATCTTCAAAATCCCATTGAAAACGCGTATGAAATATTTCAGGATTGGCGGGACATTTTGCCGACCGACTGAAATTTGATTTTGATTATGACTATGGTCCAAGTAATATAATACTAATATTATTTTTGGAGGTGGACGGAGGGGAAAACCCCACCGTTTGTTATTTATTCCCGAAAATAGCCAAGTAGACGGTCCAAATACTAAGGCTAGCCATAGTGCTAGTATCATGCGCATTGGTCTCACAAAAATGCTGATGTGGCAGCTAATTAAGTAGGAGAGAGGAGATTAGAGTACTAACATAGGTAGATACTATATCATAGCGCAAACAACGAGAAAAGTTAATGCTAAACAAATCTTGTACAGTACACAAATTGGCATTGAGATTCTAAAAAATAATAAATATAGCATGACTATGAGATACTAGTACTCCATGATACTACCCACTATAGAAATAGTATCATGTAGTAGTATCATATGCATGATACTACTACATGATACTTACCACTATGACTAGTCTAATATATAAATGGTAGACCATGAGAAGTAGCTCTGCTCGGGCATTTATTCCCAGTGGTCATATCAAGCCATTATCAGAAACAAAATCAGTTACGTACTCCCATGTCCTCCGAACTGCAATTCAAAAATGCCTCTGAAATATTTCGGACTTAATTGGCTAGTCGTTTTGCAGCTCGACTGATTTTGAGTTTTAGTGTGGCTATAGTCGAAGCTATATCTGTATCTATCCATCTATATCTATATCTGTCCATCTATCCACTATATATAAAAAAATCTCAGTTTTTGAAATCAGATAAGCCATCACCATGATGCACAAGTAATTATTGGCCATTGGCACATCAGTTCTCCAACGCTTGATCCAACGGTCAAAGTTCCTTTTTTAAGAGAACGGTCAAAATTCATTTGATTCGCTCGGGAACTGCGCGCGCCAAAACGAGTCTGATGAAGATGTTTCTAGAGTTCTCGCGGACGCGCCTTGGCGATACATTGAATGCAAATCTTGCAAGGTCAAAAAAAATGCAAATCTTGCAGGATCGTATGTGGCTGCTATGAGCTGAAGTACTCCATGAAACCATGAACATACATGTAGATGGGAATCCCATGTAGATGATCTGAAGAACGATCTGCATCTTTCATAAATCCATCTACATGACATGATAAACTTTAAGCAATTAAGCAACCACTTAACAATCATTGCCCAAAATCTAACGAGTTCGACAATAAGTGGTAATTCCTATTATATATAAACACCAAAATTGCAAGTAAGAAAGGAGTGTCAATGCCACCAGAACAAAAAAAAGGAAATTAGCACTTCGTAATCTCTTTGTTTTAACACATACCTTCTGCTCAGGGAATCCAGGGCCTAGGGTCACATCAAGTCATAATCGAACCAAAGTCGGTTCCCATGTTCTCCAATTCAAAACGCGTACAAAATATTTCAGTGTGTGAAATAATTGTATTCGATAGGCAGGAGGTAAATGCTACAGTGTTGAGATTTTGAATTAGACGGTTGTTAAGCTATTGATTATATGGAGTCGAAATTTGGTAGCATACTGATACGTCTCAAACGCATCTATAATTTCTTATGTTCCATGCTAGTTTTATGACAATACTCACATGTTTTATATACCTTTACATCATTTTGATGCATTTTACCGTTACTAACCTATTAACAAGATCTCGAAGTGTCAGTTCTGTTCTATTTGTTTTTGGTTTTGAGAAATCCTAGTAAGGAAAATTCTCGAATTGGACGAAACAAAAGCACACGGTCTTATTTTCCACGGGGCCTTCGAGTCCGAAGAGGAGACGAAGAGGAGACACGAGGTGGCCACACCGCATGGGGCGCGGCCCCACCCTGGGCTGCGCCTGCATATGGGGTGGGACCCTCGGAACGTCCCCAGGCTCGTACTCGCCTATATAATCCTTCGGTCGGCAGGCCCTAGTGCGAGGCCACGATCGAGAAGGATTCTTTGAGATGCCGCCGCGAGTCAACCCTACGGGGGTTACGAAGGTCGCCTCCCAGGCACCTGCTTGGGAGGGGGATCATCACCGCATGGCTCTACATCACCATGCCGCCTCCGGACTGATGCGTGAGTAGTTCATCCTTGGACTATGGGTCCATAGCAGTAGCTAGATGGTTCTCTTCTCCTCTTGTGTTATCATGTTTAGATCTTGTGAGCTGCCTATCATGGCAAGATCATCTATTTGTAATGCTACATGTTGTGTTGTTGGGATCCAGTGAATATGGAATACTATGTCAAGCAAGTTGATTATTGATCTATCATATATATTGTTATGTTCTTGCATGCTCTCAGATTTGCTAGTAGAGGCTCTGGCCAAGTTGATACTTGTGACTCAAAGAATGTTATGCTCGATAGTGGGTTCATGCCTCCATTGAATGTGGGACAGGTGACGAGAAAGTTCTAAGGTTGTGGATGTCTTGTTGCCACTAGGGATAAAACCTCAATGCTTGTCTGAGGATATTTATATTGTTTACATTAGCACAGTACTTAATGCAATTATGCATTGTTTGCAACTTATATTGGAAGGGGTGCAGATGCTAACACGAAGGTGGACTTTTAGGCATAGATGCATCTTGGATAGCGGTCTATGTACACTCCAAAACCCACCGACGGGCGGTGGTTAAGCAACACGAAGAGCCGGGAGGCTTCCCAGGCGGCAGGGCCCTGGTTCCTCGACGTCGTCCCGCAAATGTTTCCGGCACACGTCCCAGCGGTTGCAAGGGCGTGCCACCCGACCTATACCTGGTCAGAGGGGGAAGGTGTTGAATGCTTCGATTAGTTTCTGCATGGCGGACACGTAAACGTTAAATACGAGCCCTATCGGCTCTCGGGTTGCCCTGTGGATCGCAAGGAGCCGATCGCCCCATGGGTTGCGTCGGGTTAACGATGACATGTGGCTCCTGCTGTCAAATATAAAGTTAAACCAATCTACGACGGTTTAGGGTTTTCACAGTATGATCGGAACATCCTACGCGTAGTTGAGCCTAATAGACACGAAAGATGATGGAAAACTAACCCTAAAAAGAGGCCTAAAAACCAACATTAAGTTAATTCCCCGGAACATCCCTCTTAGGACTAACAAACCATACCTAGCACTATCGGATCGTTCAACGTTTGCAAGGCCTAACCATACGGATATTAAAACCAAATCCTTGAAGAATCAAGGAGCAACCTCTTGAATCGGATCTACAAACAACGAACAAGCGGCGCTGCCCACTTACACTGGATAGGTGTAAGAGGCGACTGATATCGGACAACATAGCCCCAAACGATATGCATAAAGAAAAGCATCCATACCAAGCCCAAAACATCTACGATAAATAGTGCTACTCGCCATCAACAACGCTTAAACGAGCGGCACAAGGTAGCAACGAAATAAACGCGTCTTTGCCCTAGATCGCAAGATGATCTAGGCAGCATGATCTTACCGGAAGAAACCCTCGAAAGAAAGGGTGGCGACGCTTGATTTGTGTTTGTTGTGAACGTGATTGTCCTCTTTTCCGATAACCCTAGATACATATTTATAGTCCAAGGGACTTTCTAATTTGGACGTGCACCTAACCGTGCACGGGTTAAACTCTATCTTTTAATTCTAAACTAAGATGCAATCTACTATATTTACAGATACATGGGCAATTGATACGTCTCCGACGTATCGATAATTTCTTATGTTCCATGCCATATTATTGATGATATCTACATGTTTTATGCACACTTTATGTCATATTCGTGCATTTTCTGGAACTAACCTATTAACAAGATGCCGAAGTGCAGTTCCTGTTTTTCTGCTGTTTTGGTTTCAGAAATCCCAGAACGAAGTATTCTCGGAATCGGACGAAATCCAACGCCCGAGGTTCCTATTTTCAGGAACCATCGAGAACACTAGAGAGCGCCGGAGGGAAGCCTGGGGCCCCACCTACACAGCACGGCCGGAAGGGGGCCGCGCCGCCTATGAGGTGTGGTGGCTCAAACCCCCTCAGGAGCTGCCCTTCCCGCCTATTTAAAGCCTCCGTCCGCGAAAACCTATTCACGTTGGGCCGAAACCCACGAGAAACCTTCGAGAAGCGCCGCCATCGCGAAGCCAAGATGCGGGGGACAGAAGTCTCTGTTCCGGCCTCTGCGGGCCGGGGGAAGTGCCCCAGGAAGGCTTCTCCATCGACACGCTGCCATCTCCACCGGCATCTTCATCACCGCTGCTGCTCATGAGGAGGGAGTAGTTCTCCATCGAGGCTCGGGGCTGTACCGGTAGCTATGTGGTTCATCTCTCTCCTATGTACTTCAATACAATAATCTCATGGGGCCTTACATGATTGAGATTCATATGATGATGCTTGTAATCTAGATGTCATTGCTAGTCAAGTGAGTTTTACTTATGTGATCTCCGGAGACTCCTTGTTCCACGTGTGTAAAGGTGACGGTGTGTGCACCGTGTGGGTCTCTTAGGCTATATTTCACGAGAATACTTATTCAACTATTGTAGATGGCATAGTGGTCTTATTTATATCTCTTTGCAGTTGCAATGTGTTTTTGTATACAATTTATCTATGTGCTACTCTAGTGATGTTATTAAATTAATTTATTCCTCATGCACGGTGTAATGGTGACAGTGTGTGCATACGTGTTAGTACTTGGCGTAGGCTATGATTATGATCTCTTGTAGATTATGAAGTTAACTATTGCTATGATGGTATTGATGTGATCTATTCCTCGTTTCGTGAAGGTGACGGTGTGCATGCTATGTTAGTACTTGGTTTAGTCGTGTCGATCTTTCATGCACTCTAAGGTTATTTAAATATGAACATTGAATTGTGGAGCTTGTTAACTCCGGCATTGAGGGTTCGTGTAATCCTACGCAATGTGTTGATCATCCAACAAGAGAGTGTAGAGTATGCATTTATCTATTGTTATGTGATCAAAGTTGAGAGTGTCCACTAGTGAAAGTCTAATCCCTAGGCCTTGTTCCTAAATACGCATCCTTTGCTTTATTCTTTGTTTCTTGCGTTACTACGCTGCGTTACTACGCATGTTTACTTCTGCAATATTACTACCATCAGCCCCACGCCCGAGCGAGAGCTATTTTTAGGCGTCGTGCCCTCTTTGCTCATATTCATTTATACCCTTGTATTTCACTATCTCTTGGCCCAGACTAGTGCACCTATTAGGTGTGTTGGGGACCACGAGAGACTTCTTGCTTTGTGGTTGCGGGGTTGCATGAGAGGGATATCTTTGACCTCTTCCTCCACCGAGTTCGATAAACCTTGGGTGATCCACTTAAGGAAAAACTTTGCTGTTATTCTACAAACCTCTGCTCTTGGAGGCCCAACAACTTGTCTACAAGAATAGAAGCACTAGTAGACATCAGCAATCTATTCCAAATTCTCCCGCGAGGCCGCTTCAAAGACGCTCTACGTGTATATCTTTCAAGCCCATCTTCACTTACGGCCAATCTCCTGATTTGGCCAAACTGGTGATAACACATGTCCCCCTGGTTTTGGCAATGATAATTTCAAAACCACCACTCACCCATTTTTCCTTCGAAGGGTCATGTCGTGGCGGAGCAGAGAACCGTCGCGGTATTCTTCATGATGATGCCTTGCCTTCTCAACTTCCTGCACGATTTGTCGGTTATTGTCACCACATCTCAGCCTTAAGCATTAAATCTCCTTGTATCCTTTTGTTGGCCACATCTTACGAGTTCCTTCGTCCCCTTCGCATTAGCACTCTAAAGCCCTCCTCTGCCACCATGTCTTCCTCCTCTTCCTCCTCTTCTTCGTCGGGTCTTTCAGTCCAATCCTCCCCCCTCCGGGAGCCGAGACGCCGGAGTGGGACCCGATGGAGGCCCACAAGGCTACGTTCGCCGCGCCATGAAGACGGGGACGAGTCCGACACGACTTCTCGTCACAGTCACGAGGACGACAAGTCCTCGGCCGCGGGAGAGTGACCTCCGTTTCCTCGCCGACGGGGAATCGGAGGAGGAGCGATGACGATCACTTCTCCTGGGATGACTTCACCTCCGAGGAGGCGAAGGAGGAAGAGGGAAGGAGGAGGGCGACACCTCTCGACGAGCGCCGACCAGCGGTCCCAGTCACCTGGCGCAGACAGCCTCAGCGACCGGCGAGCGATAGCGACGCGGCGCGAGGAAGGCGAGGACAACGAGGGCCTGCTTAGGCGGCGCGCGGCGGCGGCGGCGAGCGAAACCCGCCGGAAATGACGCCGGCAATGACGGCAGCGAGCGATAGCGAAGGCGGCAACGGCCCCTAAGATAGGATCTTGACATGGATCAACGTAGTAGTAGGCAAGGGCAATGTATCCCCTAGTTCTTTCTTTTGAGAGCAATCAGCTCTTTTATGTAAGAAATCTTATTATCAATGAAGAACTTCCTCCAATTTGATTTTGCCGATTTTCTTTACACTGATTTAGCCGATTTCCCCTCATTCTAACTTTGCCGATTGTCAACTTGGCCCTTTTGCCGATTTCCTTTATGCTCAATGAGCCGATGGCAACGCATCAGTTCTTCACGATAAATTTCCAGATGTCAATTCAGTTATCCCCTCAAACGGTAACTTGCAACCCTTGCTCAAATTCAGATCCCAAATTTCCAATCAAACAGGTCCAGCCCGCAGCCGCGCGAACCGACTCCAAATCACCTGAGTGTAATGTTAGATCTAACGGCAAAACTCCTGAATTAACGCCTTCAGGAAAGCTCTAGGACCGTAGCTGAAACAACTTGATGCTGAAGCTGATAATTCTGCAGAACAGGTACCACTTGCCCACAAATTTCCTTGTGATAGATAACCCTGCTCTGTTTCTGCAGCAACAAGATGACGAGCCTATCAATGATGATGGCTCCCTCTTCAAATTCCTCCCACCAGCTCCGGTGGTTCCCTTCTGCAAGAACTCACCCCCTTTCGAAAAGGTTGTAGTGCAGAACCAACCGATTCCAACAAAATCGGCTCTCAAGAGCAAAGAATCTTCAGGGCCAGCTGCCCCCCGAGCCTCAGTCAAGGCGAGAACAGCAATGAACAGCAATGAGAAAGATGGCTGCCAGGAAAACTTTGAAGGACAACATTCTTCTAGGCCTTAATAGCATGTTAATCCATTAATCCTGCTCTTGTAGACCGCTACTGAAGATAATATTAGCGGGGAGACGCAGTCCAGCCGACGAAGCTCAAGCTCGGGCATCTCTTGGGACACCGCCACGCAAAACCAGCCAGATGTGCCACCATCGGCTTCCAAGACAAGATCAGCCCCTGAACTTGCTGTCCTTCCAGTTTATCAAAACAGGGCAGGGAAGCTTACGCACAAAGAGTCGATGCACCAAGAGGGCTTGGAAGGATCGGCAAACCCTTTCCTCGAACCAAGAAGCTTCAAATGTAATGGCTCTCCAACTCCTCCTAGCCCAATTCTTGTGCTTTGCCGCTCAGATCGGCTCACCAACTCCAACGCCTCAAGACTCTGCCTTCTTCATCCATTGAGACATTGGTCAGAAACTCCGAGGAGGTGAGGAACATCCTTGAAGAAATCCACCCCCACGTCCTAGTGACGTTGCAGTTGAAGCTCTGGTCAGTCGTGACGTTGTCTTCCTTCAGGCCAAGGATGATGATGATGAGGCCGGGATCACAGAAGTGGATTTCTGTGCCTTAGAGATTTTCCTTCAGTGAGGCCTGATCAAGTGGCAGCTTAAACTCTGTAATTCTAAAGTCGTCGTTTGTGCATGTCTGGCTGTTTATTCTTAAGACGATGTCCGAGCATCGAAATTTATTGAAATTTTTCTATTTTTCGATTTTTATTAGCCGGTCAATTTCATGAATCGGCTCCTCACAGAGTACATACTTCGTGGCCTTGTACGCCTTGTACCTTCTCTGTGTATGCCCCCCGGAACCGAATCCTTCAAGTGATTGAAGATATCGGCTTTTCAGCCAATCCAAGCTTGTCTCACAACTCACCATGCTAAATAGCACAGCAGTGAACACGTGTGGTGAGAATAATTTTAGCCGATTGCTGGAATCGGCTTCCCTTGCAGTTGTTGATCCGACTATTTGCTGATAAATTTTGGTTGTGGCTTATCCCTAGGACCAACTTCAATCTCTTCTAGTTCATCAGATGATGTAAACCCATACCCCAGCTTTCCATCGCCTGCCAAATCAATGATGAACACAGGCAGAAGGCATGTTGAGGTTAATTTTGGCCGATTGCTAGAATCGGCCTCCTTCTCCATTGCAATGTTTAATGAGGGTTCACAACTTCTTGGTTCTGCTATAGCTACGTGGCGTGCTTGAGGTGGGATCCTTGCTTTTTATTTTTGGGGCCGATCATAGGGATCGGCCTTGCCACTGTCGTCCATAGACTTAGATCTTGCTACTCCTGTCGGGCCGGTGGATAAGACCAGCCTCACCCCATTTTTGAAGCTTCGATGCGCTCACGGTAGTCTAGATTGATTCCGGAAGAGCGGCTCTTGATCGTCGGCATCCCAAATTGTCATGCCGGCCAAAGAGATCTTGTTGAGTCATCTGCATGAACAACCTCCACTTAATCTCCATCCCATGTATGATGCACCGATGCATTGTGGATGGAATGCAAAAGTTAGCTTGGATCCAATCCCTTCCTAGCAGAATAGTGCTCTTGCCGTCGACGATGAAGAACGACGTAGGGATGGTCTTTCGACCGACAGTTAAGTCCACGTTCAGAACACCTTGGCTTCGACGCTTGGCGGGTCAGAAATCTCTTAACGTGACGTTGGTCTTGATCAGTATCGTCATTGGATCGTCCCAAACGTCGCAACATGGAGTACGGCATTATGTTGACTGCTGCTTCCGTGTCAACCAGCATCTTGCGAATAGGCTGCCCGTTGATATAACCTTTTAAGTATAGGGCTTTCAGATGTAGCTCCTCTCTCGTGGCTTCTCAAAGATGGCTGGCCGTGGACCGCAATCGAACTGTGCCATTGACACTTCCTCGTCTCTTGGAGCCTGAAACTCTGACGGGAGAATGAACACCATGTTTGTATCGGCCGATGCCTCCGCATCCTTTTGTCTGCTTGGGTTGCCACACTTTCTTTGGTGGGCGAGCCTCCATCTCAATGTTTGCTGAATTTTCACGGCCGGATCGGGCCGTGCTTTCCTCAAAGTGTGTGCAGGTATTGCGCCTCGGCTTCCTCCCAGTTTCGTAGCCGTTGCACTCTGCACTTTGGGAGTGGGCGAGTCCATCGGGGCACCACCTTGGCCGTGTGATATCTATCTTCTTCCTCCGACTCCTCAGTCTTCATCTTGAGATGACTCGGCTCGTTTTTGAGGTGGGAGAGGTCCTAGACCTTGGTCTTGAAACTTCATTTGTTCCTTCCTCTTGTCTACATTAAGGCGGTTTTCGATTGTAGGCAATCGGCTCATCCCTGAGTCCCAGCAGTTGAAGAAAGGACAGTTTCAATGCCTATCCATGTCCTTTTGCTCCCTTGACCTCCCTCCAGCGTGACGCTCATACCCTTCATTGCGACGGTATTTCCTGTCAACCGCATCAGACCGACGATCTCTCTCATCATCCTCGTCGTAGCGCCGACGTGGTCATACTGTTGCTCATATTTGTTAAGGAGGTGTGCGGAGAGAGTGGTCGTTGATACGCACGCTTCTCACCTCTTCTCGGTCAAATACCGATCTGCCATCATGCGGGGCCGATTACAGCATGGATCGGCTCCCTCTTCATCCTTGCCACGGGATGATTGCTCTCTGGCTTATCCTTGCCATGGTGATCTGCAAGCCCTGCCATGTTGATATCAAAAGAGAAACCCGGCTCGCGTCTTATGCAGTGACTGAGATCTACCATGTTGACGGTCGGGAAACGGATTCGTATCAACTCTCATGGCAAACTGACCGAAAGTAATCGGCCTTGTTCTATCGCCATTTGAATCTGCTGACGCAAGCAGTCATTGGTAGCATGAGTGAACGTGTGATGCCATTTGCGGTATGGCCTGCCGTTCATCTCTTGTAACGTGGGGATTTTGTGGCCTTCGGGTAACTTCAGCTGTTTTTCCTTCAGCAACAAATCAAAAATTTGCTTAGTTTTGCTTAAATCGAAGTCAAACCCTTTTGAAGGCCCTGGTTGTTTCACCCACTTGCAGGACACAGGCTTTGCCCTCTGAGTCCATTCGGCTACAGCGACTTCCTGATCTCCTGTAGAATCCTCATCTTCGTCCGTCTCGATCAGGGCGATGCACTTGAACTTGTCTTGATACAATTCTGGGTGGCGCTGTTCATACAATGTCAATTTCTGAACCATATGCGCCAGTGAATTGTAGTCAGCTTGGAAGGTCACATCTCTGAGCGGCGGCGGCGAGCCTGCTATCGCCGGCAAGTTGCTTCCTTCTCGAGATAAACGGACCCAGACAACATCGGTTCCTTGTGATCTGAAACGCTGAATGTATTCGGTCTTGCTCTCCTCGCCTTTGCCCGGTTTGGGACGGTCGGCAATGCCGGCTTGATAACCACGAATGATATTGTATGTGAAATTGTTCCTCCAGCTGCTTCCACGTTCGAACCGAATCGGGTGGCAACGAGGTGTACCACCCAAAGGCCGGACCCGTGAGAGATTGTGAAAAGAACCTCACACGTAGCTCGTCTGAAGCTGAGACCATGCCCAACTGCGCTAAATATCGGCTCACGTGCTCAATTGAGCTAGATCCTTCTGATCCACTGAATTTTGTGAAGTCAGGGAGCCGTGCGGCGGTTGTGGAATTAGTCATACTCGTTGGGATACGGCTTGGAGTAGCCGATCATTCTCTTCTTCGGCGAGGATGCGGAACTGGTCTCTCAAGATTGCGGTGATCTCATCCAGTAGGAGCTGCAGAGTTGAGCGTTCATGACTTGTTCGGTGACATATTTAGCTAGCCCACCTTTGTTTCTCAGCATCTGCTCCAGAATTTCCTCCTGCTCCAGCAGCTCTCTGTCAGCAGCCCCTTCCTGCGTGGCGATCCCTCCTCTTGTAACCTGGCTCATCCGGTTGTTGCGGTCCGGCACGTATGTGCACACGTATCCATCGGAATCTCCTTGGGCGGCTCATACAGGAATTAATCGCCAGGATCACCTCCAACCTTGTAGACGACGTACGCCGGTGAACCCCGTTGCTGTGGAGCTGCCATCATGTATTGCAGTGGTGGCCTAGTATAGAGCGGTATCTCCCCTTGGTGAGTTCCTAAAGCGGGACACGTGGAGAGTACTTATGCTTCATGATTTCCTGCACCACATTGAGCGCGACACGCTCCAAAGTGTTCACCAAGCTCTCGGAATGCCGATGAAGAGAGTGAGCCACGGCATAGTTAACTTCCTGTCGCAGGGCTGGTACGTTCATCCGAAGGGAGAGATAGATCTAGTCCCTCTAACGCGCCTTCGGGTTGGAACCCTTTGAACTTAATGTCGTGCGAACGGGTCCTCTCAAAAGCGCCGATGAGATCGGCTTCCAAGATGGCCTTGAGATCATCATATTTCTTCTTATGCTCAGCAGGCAGATCTTCGTACTTGATCGGTTCTTCCGCCATCTCGGATGTAGATGTTGACGTGGTTGTTGCAGAAGATGGTCCCGGGGTGAAATGTGTTGCCTGCCAAAACCCACCGGCGGCGTGGTTAAGCAACACGAAGGGAGGCTTCCAAGACTGCTGGGGGCCCTGGTCCCTCGACGTCGTCCCGCAAATGTTCCGGCACACGTCCCAGCGGTTGCAAGGGCGTGCCACGACCTAGTCAGGAAGGTGTTGGATTGCTTCGATTAGTTTCATGGTAGACACGTAAACATTAAATACGAGCCCTATCGCTCTAAGGTTGCCTGTGGATCGGCTCAAAGACCGATCGTCCCATGGTTTGCGTCGGGTTAACGATGACATGGGGCTCCTGCTGATCAATATAAAGTTAAACCAATCTACGACAGTTTAGGGTTTTCACCGTATGATCGGAACATCCTACGCGTGTTGAGCCTAATAGACACGATGATGGAAAACTAACCCTAAAAGAGGCCTAAAAACCAACATTAAGTTAATTCCCGGAACATCCCTCTTAGGACTAACAAACCATATCTAACGCACTATCGGATCGTTCAACCCGTTTGCAAGGCCTAACCATACAGATATTAAACCAATCCTTGAAGAATCAAGGAGCAACTATAACGGATCGATCTACTAAACAACGAACAAGCAAGACGCTGCCCTTACACCTGGATAGGTGTAAGGGCAGCTAGATATCGAGGGACAGCATAGCTAAGCAGATATGCATAAGAAAAGCATCCATGCAAGCCCCAAAACATCTACGATAAATAGTGCTACTCGCCATCAACAACGCTTCAACACGAGCAACACAAGGTAACGAATAAACGCGTACTGCCTAGATCGCAAGATGCGATCTAGGTAGCATGATGCTTACCCGGAAGAAACCCTCGAAAGAAAGGGGTGGCGATCCTGGTTTGTGTTTGTTGTGAACGTGATTGTCCTCTTCTCAATAACCCTAGATACATATTTATAGTCCAAGGGACTTTCTAATTCGAGCGTGCACCCGTGCACGGGTTAAACTCTATCTTTTAATTCTAAACTAAGATGCAATCTACTATATTTACAGATACATGGGCAATCTAGCCCAAACTCTTCGCGCAAGGCCGCTTCAAAGACGCTTCACGTGTATATCTTTCAAGCCCATCTTCACTTACGGCCCATCTCCTGATTTGGCCAAAATCTGGTGATAACATGTTCTTTGTCGTAATGCCTTAAGTAAATCTCATAGTAGTCATCATGATATGTATGTGCATTGTTATGCCCTCTCTATTTGTCAATTGCCCAACTGTAATTTGTTCACCCAACATGTTATTTATCTTATTGGAGAGACACCACTAGTGAATTGTGGACCCGGTCCATTCTTTTACATATGAAATATAACCTACTGCAATCGTTGTTCTCTGTTGTTCTTTGCAAGCAAACATCATTCTCCACACCATACGTTTAATCCTTTGTTTACAGCAAGCCGGTGAGATTGACAACCTCATTGTAAGTTGGGGCAAAGTATTTTGATTGTGTTGTGCAGGTTCCACGTTGGCGCCGGAATCCCTGGTGTTGCGCCGCACTACACTCCTTCACCAACAACCTTCACGTGGCCTTCATCTCCTACTGGTTCGATAACCTTGGTTTCTTACTAAGGGAAAACTTGCTGTTGTACGCATCACACCTTCCTCTTGGGGTTCCCAACGGACGTGTGCTTCACGCGCCATCAAGCATATTTTCTGGCGCCGTTGCCGGGAGATCAAGACACACCTGCAAGGGAGTCTCTCACATCCAATCTATTTACTTTGTTTATTGTCTTGCTTTATTTTATTTTCTGTTTTGTTTGCTTTATTTATATCAAAAACACACAAAAATTAGTTACTTGTTTTACTTTATTTAATTCGGTTTGCTTTATTACTGTTAAAATGAATACTCCTGAGAACACTAAGTTGTGTGATTTCACTAGCACCAATAATAATGATTTTATATGCACTCCTATTGCTCCACCTGCTACTACAGCAGAATTTTATGAAATTAAACCTGCTTTACTAAATCTTGTTATGAGAGAGCAATTTTCTGGTGTTAGTACTGATGATGTTGCTGCCCATCTTAATAATTTTGTTGAACTTTGTGAAATGCAAAAGTATAAGGATGTAGATGGGGATATTATAAAACTGAAATTGTTTCCTTTCTCCTTAAGAGGAAGAGCTAAAGATTGGTTGCTATCTTTGCCTAAGAATAGTATTGATTCATGGACTAAATGTAAAGATGCTTTCATTGGAAGATATTATCCTCTTGCTAAAATTATATCTTTGAGAAGTAGCATTATGAATTTTAAGCAATTGGATAATGAACATGTTGCCCAAGCATGGGAAAGAATGAAATCTTTGGTAAAGAATTGCCCTACCCATTGACTAACTACTTGGATGATCATCCAAACCTTCTATGCAGGATTAAATTTTTCTTCAAGGAACCTATTGGATTTAGCTGCTGGAGGTACTTTTATGTCCATCACTTTGGGTGTTGCAACAAAGCTTCTTGATGATATGATGATCAACTACCCTGAATGGCACACTGAAAGGACTCCTCAAGGTAAGAAGGTAAATTGTGTTGAAGAAACCTCCTCCTTGAGTGATAAGATTGATGTTATTATGTCTATGCTTTGTTAATGGTAGGTCTCATGTTGATCCTAATAATGTTCCTTTAGCTTCATTGGTTTCTCAAGAAGGGCATGTTGATGTGAACTTCATTAAAAGTAATAATTTCGACAACAATGCTTATAGGAATAATTTTGGTAACAACTATAGGCCATATCCTTCTAATAATGGTAATGGTTATGGTAATTCTTACAACAATAGTAGGAGTGAACCCTCTGGTCTTGAAGTCATGCCTAAAGAATTTATTAGTACACAAACTGCTTTTAACAAATCTGTTGAAGAAAAGCTTGGTAAAATTGATGTTCTTGCTTCTAAGGTTGATAGTCTTGCTGCTGATGTTGATCTTTTAAAATTGAAAGTTATGCCTAATGAAGATAAATATATTAAGTCATTTGCTAAATAAAACGCTATCCAAGTTTGAATTAATGATAATATTAGAATGATGGCTGAATTGCATGCTAGGTGGGAAAGAGAAGAAAAACTTGCTAAAGAGAATAATGTAGCTAAAGTTTGGACTATTACCACCACTAGTAATGTTGATGCTTCACATGTTGCTAAACCTCCTACTATCAATGGTAAAATAATTGGTGTTGGCAATGTTTCTACTTCTAATACAAACCATGTAAAATTGCCTGAAACTGCTGAAACTGTTTGTGATAAAAGTGCTGAAATTTTTCAGAGTATTGGGGACAATGATCCCATTGCTTTAGATCATAATGGTTTTGATTTTGATAATTGTCATATCTCTGAAGTTATTAAGTTCTTGCAAAAACTTGCTAGAAGTCCTAATGCTAGTGCTATAAACTTGGCCTTTACAAAACATATTACAAATGCTCTCATTAAAGCTAGAGAAGAGGAATTAAAACTTGAAGCTTCTATTCCTAGGAAGTTAGAAGATGGTTGGGAGCCCATCATTAAAATGAAGGTCAATGATTTTGATTGTAATGCTTTATGTGATCTTGCTGCAAGTATTTCTATTATGCCTAAAAAAACTCTATGATATGCTTGACTTGCCACAATTAAAATTTTGTTATTTGGATGTTAATCTTGCTGATAATTCTATAAAGAAACCTTTGGGGAGGATTGACAATGTTCACATTACGGTTAACAATAACCTTGTCCCCGTTGATTTTGTTGCCTTGGATATTGAATGCAATGCATCTTGTCCTATTATTTTGGGAAGACCCTTTCTTCGAACTGTTGGTGCTATTATTGATATGAAAGAAGGAAATATTAAATATCAATTCCCTCTTAAGAAAGGTATGGAACACTTCCCTAGAAAGATAATGAAGTTGCCTTTTGATTCTATTATTAGAACAAATTATGATGTTGATGCTTCTTCTCTTGATATTACTTGATTTGCACTTTCTGCGCTAAAGGCGTTAAAGAAAAGCACTTCTTGGGAGATAACCCATGTTTTTATTTTGCTACTGTTTTGTTGTGTCTTGGAAGTTGTTACTACTGTAGAAACCTCTCCTTATGATGTTTATTTCGTTGTTGTGCCAAGTAAAGTCTTTGATAGAAAAGTTGATACTAGATTTGGATTTCTGCGCAGAAACAGATTTTTAGCTGTCACGAATTTGAGTTGATCTCTCTGTAGGAAATTCGTAAAATCCTGAAAAATTTCATGCGTGATCCTCAGATATGTACGCAACTTTCATTCAATTTGAGCTTCTTCATCTGAGCCTGTTAAGTGCCTCTAAAAAATTCGTCTTTACGGACTGTTCTGTTTTGACAGATTCTGCCTTTTATTTCACATTGCCTCTTTTACTGTGTTGAGTGGATTTCTTTGCTCCATTAACTTTCAGTAGACTTGGGGAATGTCCAGAAGTGTTAGGAATGATTGTGTCCTGGCTGAACATGTGAATTTTTGATTATGCACTAACCCTCTAATGAGATTGTTTTGAGTCTGGTGTGAAGGAAGTTTTCAAGGGTCAAGAGAGGAGGATGATATGATATGATCAAGAAGAGTGAAAAGTCTAAGCTTGGGGATGCCCCGTGGTTCATCCTGCATATTTCAAGAAGACTCAAGCATCTAAGCTTGGGGATGCCCAAGGCATCCCCTTCTTCATCAACAACTTATCAGGTCACCTCTAGTGAAACTATATTTTATTCGGTCACATCTTATGTGCTTTACTTGGAGCGTCTGTTTGTTTTTATTTTTGTTTATGTTTGAATAAAATCGGATCCTAGCATTCATTGTGTGGGAGAAAGACACGCTCCGCCTTTTCATATGAACACTGGTGTTCATAGTTTTACTTTTAATGTTCATGGCGAAAGTTGAAAGCCGCTTCATTTATTGCTATTTGGTTGGAAACAGAAAATGCTTCATGTGCTAATTGGTATATTATCTTGAATAATTTGATACTTGGCAATTGTTTTGAGCTCTCAAGTAGATCATGTTTAAGCTCTTGCATCATGTAGTTTAAATCTATTAGTGGAGAAATACCGTAGAGCTTGTTGAAATTTGGTTTTCATGATTGGTCTCTCTAAAGTCTAGATATTTTCTGGTAAAAGTGTTTGAGCAACAAGGAAGACAGTGTAGAGCCTTATAATGCTTGCAATATGTTCTTATGTAAGTTTTGTTGTACCGGTTCATACTTGTGTTTGCTTCAAACAACCTTGCTAGCCAAAGCCTTGTACTGAGAGGGAATGCTTGTCGTGCATCCAAAACCTTGAGCCAAAACCTATGCCATTTGTGTCCACCATAACTACCTACTATGTGGTATTTTTCTGCCATTCCAAAGTAAATTGCTTGCGTGCTACCTTTAAAAATTCATTCCTTGTCTTTGCAATACATAGCTCATGGGAAAGTAGCCTAAAAAACTATTGTGCTAATGAATATGTCGCTTATGTATCTTAGTTCTTATAAGTTGCTTGTTGAGCGGTAACCATGTTATCTGGGGACGCCATCAACTTGTTACACCTTTGTTGAATATCATGTGAGTTGCTATGCATGTTCGTCTTGAAGTAAGGGAGATTTCTCATGATTAAATGGTTTGAGTATGCATGTTGTTAGAGAAGAACATTGGGCCGCCAACCAAAGCCATGTATCATGGTGGAAGTTTCACTTGGACATTAATCCTCGAATCTCTTATGAGAATATTATTGTTGTTGAATGCTTAAAGCATAAAAGAGGAGTCCATTATCTGTTTTCTATGTTGTCCCGGTATGGATGTTCTCAAGTTGAGATCTATCAAAATTGAGAAATCAAATGCGATCTATCTCCTTGGACCTTTGTACAGGTGGCATAGAGGTACCCCTTTGTGACACTTGGTTGAAACATATGTAATGCAATGATGATCCATGGAAGTCCGAGCTAATTAGGACAAGGTGCGGACACTATTAGTATTCGATGCATGAGGCTTGCAACTTATAGGAGGTTTTATGCATAACACATATGAATTATTACTACCGTTGACAAAATTGTTTCCATGTTTTCAAAATAAGAAGCTCTAGCACATGAGTAATCCCTACTTCCCTCTGCGAAGGGCCTTTCTTTTACTTTATGTTGAGTCAGTTTACCTACTTCTTTCTATCTTAGAAGCAAACACTTGCGTCAACTGTGCATTGATTCTTACATACTTGCTTATTTGCACTCATCATATTACTTTGTGTTGACAATTACCCATGAGATATACATGTTGAAAGTTGAAAGCAACTGCTGAAACTTAAATCTTCCTGTGTGTTGCTTCAAAACCTTCTATTAAGAATCTATTGCTTTATGATTTAACTCTTATGCAAGACTTATTGATGCTTGTCTTGAAAGTACTATTCATGAAAAGTCTTTGCTATATGATTCAGTTGTTTAGTCATTATCTATTTGTTAACAAACTATAGACCATTGCTTTGAATCACTTCATTCATATCATATGCTTTACAATAGTATTGATCAAGATTATGATAGTAGCATGTCACTTCAGAAATTATCCTTGTTATCGTTTACCTACTCGAGGGCGAGTAGGAACTAAGCTTGGGGATGCTTGATACGTCTCAAACGCATCTATAATTTCTTATGTTCCATGCTAGTTTTATGACAATACTCACATGTTTTATATACACTGTACATCATTTTGATGCATTTTCCGGTACTAACCTATTAACAAGATGCGAAGCGCCAGTTCTTTTACTGTTGTTTTTTGAAAATCCTACACGAAATATTCTCGGAATTGGACGAAACAAAAGCCCACGGTCTTATGTTCCACGGAGCCTTCCAGAACACCGAAGAGGAGACGAAGAGGGGCCACGAGGCGGCCACACTATAGGGGGCGCGGCCCCACCCCTGGCCGCGCCGCCATATGGGGTGGGCCCCTCGGGCGTCCACCGACTCTGCCCCTTAGCCTATATAATCCTTCCGTCGCGAAAACCCTAGTACCGAGAGCCACGATACAAGAAAAGTTACTGAGACGCTGCCGCCGTCAACCCTACCTCGGGGGGTTCTGAAGATCGCCTCGGCACCGCGGAGAGGGGAATCATCACCGGAGGGCTCTACATCACCATGCCGCCTCCGGATCGATGCGTGAGTAGTTCATCCTTGGACTATGGGTCCATAGAGGTAGCTAGATGGTTGTCTTCTCCTCTTGTGCTATCATGTTTAGATCTTGTGAGCTGCCTATCATGATCAAGATCATCTATTTGTAATGCTACATGTTGTGTTTGTTGGGATCCGATGAATATGGAATACTATGTCAAGTTGATTATTGATCTATCATATATGTTATTTATGTTCTTGCATGCTCTCCGTTGCTAGTAGAGGCTCTGGCCAAGTTGATACTTGTGACTCCAAGAGGGAGTATTTATGCTCGATAGTGGGTTCATGCCTCCATTGAATGTGGGACAGTGACAAAGTTCTAAGGTTGTGGATGTCTTGTTGCCACTAGGGATAAAACATCAATGCTTTGTCTAAGGATATTTGTATTGTTTACATTACGCACTTAATGCAATTGTTGTTGTTTGCAACTTAATACGGAAGGGGCGCGGATGCTAACCCGAAGGTGGACTTTTAGGCATAGATGCATGGGATAGCGGTCTATGTTCTTTGTTGTAATGCCTTAAATAAATCTCATAGTAGTCATCATGATATGTATGTGCATTGTTATGCCCTCTCTATTTGTCAATTGCCCAACTGTAATTTGTTCACCCAACATGTTATTTATCTTATTGGAGAGACACCACTAGTGAACTGTGGACCCCGGTCCATTCTTTTACATCTGAAATATAACCTACTGCAATCATTGTTCTCTGTTGTTCTTTGCAAGCAAACATCATTCTCCACACCATACGTTTAATCCTTTGTTTACAGCAAGCCGGTGAGATTGACAACCTCATTGTTAAGTTGGGGCAAAGTATTTTGATTGTGTTGTGCAGGTTCCACGTTGGTGCCGGAATCCCTGGTGTTGCGCCGCACTACACTCCTTCACCAACAACCTTCACGTGGCCTTCATCTCCTACTGGTTCGATAACCTTGGTTTCTTGCGAGGGAAAACTTGCTGCTGTACGCATCACACCTTCCTCTTGGGGTTCCCAACGGACGTGTGCTTCACGCGCCATCACATACATAAGTATCTCTGTTCACAACTCGCCTCTACACAAGCAGGAACAACTGTTGAGTTGCAGCACAACACAAAGGAGAAGCCACTGTTACATTCATTGCACTCAATACAGCGATGAATGAACCAGACCAGTTGACAAGCTTCTAGTCCTGGGCTATATGTAGAAAGGTGGAAATCAATGGATCACAGAAAATCATCAGTGTCAAGTTTTAATGCACTTGCCAACGCGACCAAAAGTCCGAACTGATGGAAAGGGCTAGGCAATCCACTTTATACATCTCAACATAGCCAACGCAACAAAAAGTCCAAACTGACAGAAAGGGCTAGACCAGGAGAAGAGAAGAGAAGGTTGCGAAAGCGACTCGAACTTGAGACTATGGGCTCGATACCATGTCAAGCTTCATCCACAAGCCAACGGAACCAGAAGTCGAACTGATGGAAAGGGCTAGGTAATCCACTTATAATATTAACAATCAGCAGGGTTCTTCAAAAAAAATCCACATCACAACAAGGAAACGACCACCAAGATCATAGCAATTGTAGATAAATGCACCTACGAAATATGCTCAAACTAAGCAACCATTTTACAAGGCCAAGGTACTGACCTGTCACTATCCCCGTTCATCTCCAATTATCTAGCTTTCCTAACCTGCTCCAGTAGGGCCTCCTTCTCTGCTGCTATCGTTCTAAAATTGTCGACTTCTAGTCTTAGCGCAGCTGATGCAGCTCGTTCTACTTGGAGTTGCTCCTCTAGAACTTGAGCATGCAAATACTTTGACTTGGACATGGACTTGCACTTCAGCAGTCCAGCATTACGTAAGAAAGTGTTTTTGGCAATACCTTTCTTTTTTATTGCCATGGAAAATGACTTCACACATTCTTCATCGGTTTTTTCCAGACCGTTTTTACCGGGTTTTGCCATCTCTAATTTCATATCTTCCTGCAAAAAATTCAGTTCGTACACATGTGTAAACATGATAGTTACTACAGAGAAACTTGCTGATAGTAGATTTATCATGTGTATGACCTACTTTTATTCCTAGAGTTTGGCATGTCTGATTCACATCACATGAATTTTAATAAACATTTATAATATCATATTGACATGTACTTTACTACTCCTACAAGTTGGGATGTGAGTCGTCACAAAAATTCAATCGTAGAGAAGACTTACAAGAACACTCTGTGCGACTTCTCCAATCACTTCAAGTTTGTTCTTCTGGCATGCTTCAAAAATCTCTGGCAGAGTCATCTCTTTGTTTGGTTCCCTTTTACTTGCATTATGTAACATCTGCATTTTAGTACTACCATTTATAAATTGAATAATGTGGTTGAAATGGAGGATCATAATATAAGCTGCACACTTGTGTATCTGCATGATCTTTTACTAGTAAAATATTTCAAAATAGCAGTATAAAACAACATGTCCTTACTTTTTGCCGAACATGCACAATAAGGTTACGAGATCCCGTACGGCTAGGTAAAAGTAGTTTACCGCGGTTTTTCTGATTCTGTTTAGCCAAATTCTGCAAAAAGGAGACTAGTGAGACACTGCTATAAATAAGAATCCAAGATGTGATCTGGTCTCAGTCTTACAAATCATACCATATTCTTTGGATCAGACCAGTGCTTCACAAGATCTCCCCACTGTTTGTCAGTCATTTGCTTAAGAGGAGATCTAGTTGGAACACTCCCAGTAATCTTTCCAGTGAAGTATTTCTTCTTTAGCCTGCTGCGATACTGGCGCAGACAGAGAATAGACTGTTGAGAACATGCTTTACTTCCTCTTGGTCCTCATCGAACTTGAACCTTAACTGTTCACAACAATATAAACCGTTGGTGCGATATACATAGAGCCAACAACAAGCTAGAAGGAACGGGACGTGCCAATGTGGTATACTAGTATGAGTAACATTACCAAGAGAAAGATGACTTACGTGTAACCTGTGCACTAATTTTTCAAAATGCGCAGAGGTGTCTACGTGCTCTTTCCATGTTGGGAAGATAGGAATTTCATTCCTGACGAAAATTTCTACATCCGATGCTAATTTACAAGATTCTTCTAGGTCCAGTGGCCTTCTGCCACCTACGATACATGAAAGGCGAAATCTTGATTCCATCCCAGCAAACTTAGCTACAAACATTTTCCCTACTGCTGGGCCCCTTGTTTTTCTTGATCGTGGCGCAACTACAAAGTTAAGCATTACATCAAGCTATCAAGGTAGATATATATAGATATATATATATATATATATATATATATATATATATATATATATATATATATATATATATATAAATTATTTCCAAGTGCTCAGAATAATATTGTGAGCACCAACCGATCATATAAGGGAGCGATCCAGAAAAACACGAAAAAGGCCACGTTTTTGCCACATCCCACCAACTCCCACCCCACGACGCATCCCAACCAGGCCTTCCGCCGCCGGCCAGCGCTCGCCTCCCGTGCCTCCGCCCGCCGGCCAGGGCCCACCTCCCGCGCGTGCGCCCGCCGGCCCTCCCTACCCCCTACGCCGCTGGGCGCCATGCCTCCTGTGCGTGCGCCGCCATGCCATCCGCCGCGCGCGAGCCTGGCCTCACCGCGCTTCGTCGGCCACCGGCGGTGCTACCCCGCGCCTTTTCCTCGACCTCTGGCGATCTTCCCATGCGCCAGCTCTACCTCAGGCGGGCAGGCGGACGTCCTCCGTGTGCTGCCCCCTTCCAGTAGGAAGTACAAGACGCCGGGACTTACATGAGGGCCGGGGATTTTTGAGGTGATGCATCGAGCTTCCGCTGCAGCCCCGCGTGGTGCGCCGGCCGAGTGCTGCAGCCTTGTCGGCGACCAGCTGTGGGGGTGGCCGGGAGAGAGAGACGCGCAGGGCGGGGACACCCAGGCAGTGCTATCGACAAGGACGAGCAGCCCCAGGCAACCCTCGTCTGATAAATCAGGCCAAATTTGTTCATTCGTGAGCTACCAAGATCCGATTCGAGAATCCCGGACGCGTTGCCATCAATCTGCGCATGCCTCGGAGCAGCACCCTGCTAGCCGGCCTTTCTGAACTCTGGCCGCGCCGCCGCAACTATTTCTAGCTTGACTTCTTATTTCTTACGCCCGTGTTGTTGAACTGCCCTGGTTCATGTTCTGAAACAACCCCGATTTATGTTCTGAACTGCCTCTCTCTCTTATTCCCGTGCCCAGCTGTCTCTTTTCTCTCCCGTTTCTCTGTTTGTCTCTTTACATTAGTCCATTTGTTTATACAACTTTCTTCATCAGCAAATCATTGTAACAGAGTGAGAGAAAGAGTGACATGAAAGCCATAACTTTACATATACACGTGGTCTGTATCACTGTCAGTTAATAGTTCGATGTTGCCGATCATCTGCAGTGGTAATGAGATAAGTAGCAGATTGAATGCTTGAGTGTTGGCCGATTCTGATCTTCTGATCCATTTGCAGTATCACTTACACTGTCAAATTCTGATGCTGCCGATTCTTATTTGGTCATCAAACAACAGTTAGTCAGTTAGGAATATGTCGTCAGTTAGCACTTCAGGCCCTTTTTAGCTGGACGTTCTTCTGATTTAGTTGTCGGTTGCAGGCAGATGATTATTTCCGGGTCCAAGTGCAGACCACTTGTTTGTTAATACACCGTATGTCGGTACTTGATGTGTTAAAAAGGATTTTCTTACTCGCAATTTCTATTGGGCAGCCGACCTCGTTCTGGCTTATAGCGAAGTCACGCCTTTTGGCCGTGCGATCGTGATCCGACGCTCCGCGGCGAGGGGCTTCCCGCGCCTGACGGGCCCAGTGCGCAGGAGGTCTTTCCGGTGTATGCATAGCAGAGCGTTCCAATGTAGCAGAACGTTCGTGGAGAGAGAGAGAGAGAGAGAGAGAGACCCGATCCCCAATTTCTCGCCTCATCTCTTCCCCATCCCGTCCTCCAACCTTGCCTGATTTCCCCGGCGTCTGCGTAGATAGGAATCCAACGGCAACTGCTCGCCGGAGCTGGCTACATCCTCGTCCATGGCGGCTGCATCCTTGGCTGCGGCGGGGGCGTCCGCGTTGGTGCCGGCTACATTTTTGCAGCGTCGGCGACATCCTCGCAATTCCGGCGAACATCCTCGCGGTTGCAACGGCATCCTCGCTGATTCATGCACATTTTTGCGGCAAGAGGCTGCATCCCCGCGGTGTCGTCCACATCCCTGAGGCGCATCGTCGCGGCGTCAGTGACATCCTTCGCGGGTCGGTCACATCCCCACGGCGTCGCCCACCTCTCACCATCGTCTGCTACATCCCTGCGGTCTCGGCTATTAAATCTATTGATTTTTTCAGGTAACCGTCCATGCTATCCTCGTGCATCTCCACCCCTGTAGCGGCTTGAAGTTACATGGTATGGTTTGGTTTTATGGGGGGGTCGCTGATCTGCTTTAGATGTAGCTCCTTTGGTCATTTGATCCATAAATGATGTTGGATGAGCAGAAACGAAGAGATGATTCTTCGGTGACAGAATAGATGTAAATCAGTATGGTTTATGATTTGACATGTAACCTGTTACATGTAGTCTGTTCTAGATGTAACTCCTTTTGGTTACTGATTCATAAATGGCGTTTTTAGATGTAGCAGAAATGAGCAAATGATTCTTCTGTGGTAGAAGAGATTTAAATTAGTATGGTTTATGATTTGTACATGTAACTCCATTTTTTCCAAGCAATCCCACACAGCCACACAGGGGATCGAATTTTCATTATCATGAGATAACGAAAATACAACGTCAGAGTTCTTGCCAGGTTTTAATATTTACATGCATAAAAGCAACGCTCAAGGACCAAACCACCTAAACACAGTTTCGTCGACCACCTAAACCACCAAAGTACTTCACAAGCGAAACAGAAACGCTAACAGCACACAGAGAACAACTCCCTGGGATCAAAAGCACTACATCAAGTTTTTCTCACAGCACCACTACATGTAACTCCATAAATGAAGTTTAGATATAATCTGTTCTAGATGTAGCTCCTTTTCGGTTATTGAATGATAAATGATGTTTAGATGGAACAGAAATGAACAGAGGATTCTTTTGTGGTAGAATAGATGTAAATCAGCACACTTTATGATTTTTGACATGTAACCCCATAAATGATGTTTTAGATGTAATATGGTTTTTTGTGTTATCAATTTGTAAGTTAAGTGGGAGTTTATGTGCTTGCAGCCTCCCCCATACAGACTAAAACGTCAATGTTATTATGAAAATATGAAATATGCAATCAGCATGGGTTTCTGAAATAGATGTAACCCAGTAAATTGCGATGGATACCAGAATATATTTCTATGTGAAGTTGCTGACCATTTTTTCTGCCGGAACATGGAAATCTGGAATGCCCCTAGTTTCTATTCTGCCCACATTGAGAACACCTTTTGTTTTTACATCAAATTTTTTCGTATGTGCTTCACAAACAGCCACTATGAGTGTTAATCTGGGATTTACTTCAAAGTTGTCTCTCTTGCTTAACTTTTCCAATTCTAATACGAGAGTAACACATGGCTAGTATAGAGGCCAAAGCGGCAGAACAGGTCGTCGAAGTGTGCATGAGGACACAGTCCATTAGGAAGTGCATCTTCAGCTCGTCTCTGCTGCCTGTATGTGGAGGTAGAACAGCCCTCGTCACAGTCGATTCAAGTAAATCAACTGTTGATGAGGGCTGCTGGAGTGGTGCTACCTTTTTTCCGCGACAACAAGGTGAGCTTTTTGCTGAAGCCTGGAATACCTTTTCTATTCTATTCGCATCCAAGGAACGAGTATAGTCTTGAGCAGTGATCAGACTAAATTTCACTATTCCTTGGATGTGCTTGCAGGTTATGGACAAGAGAAGAGAAAATGATAGCTATTGCCAGCCATATTGGTTTCTCATATCACGCCTTAAACATGTACGGTAAAGAGTGTTATCCAACCGTAGCTGGAGCTAGGCAAGCGGCGAGTACTTTCTTTCCTTGATAGTTGTCAATTAATGAAGCCACCATATAGTGCAAACTTATGTTGCTGTGAGAGCACAATAATTGCAATATGTAACCATCGAAACCTGGAACCATAGACTAGTATAAACAGTACATACCTTAAAATGTTCACACCATGGTTGATTTCATCATCGCAATAACATGTGGCTATCTTGGCTTGGTTGTATACAGCTTTAACAATTGTGAGCTCCGGTTGATGGTGTTGGTGGACAGAAGGTCATTTCTTGTTTTCTTCAATCTTCAGTAATCACATCGCCATTCAGGTTTTTCTTTTTTACACACCTAATAACTGTCAACTCTTCTATATCTAGATGTTATGCACCGGCAAGTTACTCTTACTTCTCATTTGAATTATAACCTGGATGTTACTTTCTTCTAGTAGCTGAACCTGTTGTAAAGTTACTGTCTGTCCAATTCCTTCTAGTGCACTATGTACTTAATTTGTATTAGAAATTATTGTGCACTGTATACTCAATTTAAAAGTTTCAAATTAGCAATGAAATATTTTTTTTGTCTTAATCTGTCATTTTAATCTCTAGTTCTCCATACAGAACATATGTACTTAGGACTTGCAGCACAAGTCATTCCTATTTCATTGCCAATATTTGTACAGTCAACCGACTTAGTACAAAAGTTGAATATACATGCTACAAACAGCAATACAAGATATTGACAGAGTTTCATCTAAAATCCCGACAATTGGAGGCAAACAATTCAAAGTATCCAAAATTCTCTACTAAAGCTATATCCTCTCGCCGTCCATATCCTCTCGCTGCTGGGTACACAGTCGAGTCCCCAGGCTACATCTTGGGTATGATATGTCTGTGTATTAGGCACATTTGCGTTTGCAGATATTAGGCACATTAGATGGAACACTAGAGTTGGAGCCATCAGTAGATGTATCACCTGTTGATATTTTCTTGCACGTCGACAATAGATGGAACCTTATCGTTGGAGCTTCCAGTAGATGCATCACATGTTCATATATGCTTGCATGTCGACAGTAGATGGAATACTAGCGTTGGCCGCCGTCAATAGATGTATCACTTGTCGATATTTGCATGCATGTCGATAGTAGATGGAACATTATCGTTGTCGCTGTCAGTAAACTCCATGTAACTTTTCTATGGTGTAACCTGGAATTGAACTCCTTGTAAGTTTTCTTTGGTGTAACCATTCTTTCTGTCATCTATTTTTAAAATAATGTAACATGTAAATAAAAATTGAACTATATACTGTGTTCTACATGTAATCCACAAGATGTTGCAGTCTAAGTTCAAGTTCAGTTCTTAATGAAATACATTAGTTGTAACATGTAACCATTGTGTTCAAATCATTTTTAGATGTTGCAGCTTTTTTACGCTAATTGTTTAGATGTAATCCACTTCCTGCTATAGTCCACTAGTTTTCATGTCAGGTCGATGGATGGCAAATCAGCACTAAACTTAAGGATGCAGCAAATCAAGTTGCAGTTTTGCATAACCAGATCTGAAGAAACAGAGGATGTAGCAGACAAGAATCAGAGGTGCCCAAACTTACAGGTGATTGGAGGGGGAAGAGTTCTTGTATGTGCTTCGGGATTTCTGAACTACGGGATGTAGCAAATCAACACTGAACATAATGATGTAGTAAATCAAGCTGCAGTTTTGCAGAACCAGACCTGAAGAACCACACGATGTAGCAGAATGTCCTTTCCGTCTGGTTTTACTGCGTGTTCTATTGAGATGTAGTCTGTTTGTCTTCACAGAGAAGGGAGCATTTATAAAGTGGGGTCACTGCCGGGAGTAGAAAAAGGCAGGCTTGGACCAGGTCATTGCGCGCTATTCCCGCGCACGGACGTCCTTGTGGTCCCACGTGCATCTATTTACGGAAAGTTCTCTATCGCATGTGCGTTTAATTAAGGAACTAACCACCTGGTCGGACTGACTTCGCGTTTAGCCGAAATCAAAGTCGACCTCGATGTAGTCAGGTCCTTTCTTACTTGATAAATTTTGATGAATCCTTGAAGTTCAATTAGGTGATGAATTCTCTTTTTTCCAAATTTAACAAACTGCTTACTACGTACAGATGCTAGTCATTGAGAACAAGTAAGTGCGTGTATGGTTGGTGTATCTCACAGCGCTCCACGATAGACACATCGCGCGCCGGGATTAAGCGCTGGCTTCCTCTTGTGATTTCATTTGTCCACGTGTTGAGCCATAATAGGCCACCGACAGATGGAGGCCCCCGCATAGTACATCTCTCACGCGACCTCTCCTTCGTCCACAGGCCACCATCTCCCCCCACCTTCCCGGTGACATTCCGCCGCAGCTCCAGCGCCTCCCTGGCGCAGCGGCCGCTCCACCATCTCTCCTCAGGGCCTTCTCTTCCTATCTCTCACTTCTCCACCGATTCCCACCCCAGCAGCACGCAACCTCTATCCAGGCCTCACAAGATCTTGTCAACCCCCAACTAGGTTGTTTTAACCGCGAAGACGGAGAGGGGTCGAGGCCATCGGCGCTGGACCTCCTGGCGGCATCACCGATGGGGCAGAGGCCTCCGGCCGAGGTGGAGGAGAACACTACCGCTGAGGGATCAAACCCTAGCACGGCAGGCGGCTGTGCGGAGGATTGAGGTCGACGATGGTGGTCGCAGCAGGTCATCAGCTCGCCCTCTTCTCTCTCCCACTGCCCCCATCACTATCCCCTTCTCCTTCATGCGTTCTTGCTCGTCTTTAGGCATGTGTGCGAAGGCTCTCCATGGACAATCAAGACCGCCGAAGTGAGGCGTAGGTAAGGAACACGATGAATCTGATGTTATATATGTGTGGGAGAAAACGCGTTGATCCCTAATCTTATTCCCTTAGTTTCACATTTGATGTCCTACAACCCTGCTCCTTGTCGTCTACACTGCCTAGACAAATGCTTTCATGAGGTGAGCCCACAATCCTTGGATGTGACTGCCAACACTGAACCATACATGCCTCTCTTCCTTCTTTACTTCCCTCTGTTCTTGCTCAAATTGCATCCAGGTTTATTGAATAGATGTGTGTTCTAACAAATTTTTAATTATTGATTGACTTTGCAGGATGCTGAATTGGTCTGGCAACCGTATCTTGCAAAATGTACAACTAGAGGAACATCTAGCAGCAAGTACTTAAGGTTGTATGTCTCCTAGGTGAGCCCAGTTTCCCCAAGTTCATGTGATTCATTTTTCTAGGTGTCAGTCCTGGAAGTTAAGTGTGATTTTTTGTCGCGTCCAAGTTTATTTTGGTCTAGGTTAATTTATTACTGTATTTTTGGTTCCCTTCCTAATTTCCCAGGTTGAATCATTCACTATGAGTTTTAAGAATGGTTGATCAAATGGATATGCTCAGCTCTAAGTAAAGCAGACCTTATGATGGAGAAGATATGTAGTCCAAATTGCTGGCGCGATATTGGGCATAGCTGGTGCAGCATAGGTTATTTTCTATTCAAACCATATTTACTTGCATCTTGGATGGATACACATTTTTTTAAACTTTTCTTGAACCAGGCATGTTTTTTTCAGTAGTGAAATTCCTTTGCTGAGGCATTTAAAAAATGGACATTGTTGCAATGTTATGTGCTGGTGGTCCCTGGTCCTTTACAACCATGAGAAAGGCTGAGTAATGAGACATAAGAAATTTAGAGCCTCTTTGTTTCTTCTCAGGTATGCTTCGCTAAACTTTTTCATGGATTTTCTGTTTGCAACCTGAATGTTCGAATTTGGAAAATTAGCATGGGTCATGAGATTGGAAAATGGATTTTTTTCCTATACAATTGTGTTCCAAACAATGTAGATACAGAGTTATAGAAAATATTTTAAATACTATATATGAGTATTTTCATTTCATCTATATATAAGCATACTCTTTTAAATGGTGTCCTTTATATTTTCTTTCTGTCCTTTTCGTTTATTTCATTGAATTATTATCACCTATATTTGTTTATTTCTATGATGGTTGAATGACAGAAGGTTTGTCTGTATGTTGATGAAAGTTGCATTAAACATGATGGACATCGCCCACAATGACATTGCATGTGTGATGAACTTGCCATCTCATAAGTGGGACAAGACCAGACAGTTTGTCAGTGAGATCAGCGATGTGATTCAGGCAAATTAAGGGTGCAATGAACCATCTGGAAATGTTCAGTTCTCAAGTGTACTGGGAAGCAAGTAGTTACACTAACATAAGATTTTGTTTCAGATTCTGTATGACAACGATGCAAGGAAGTTCTGGATACACGTCACAGGTGCCCCTTTGCTGCCTGTGGGTGTTCGTGATGTGGGATCAGGGTGAGCTCCACACATAGGTCTACATTGTGAACCACAACCGAGTGACACGGGCCTTAAAAAGAAGCTGAATGACCTCTGCGACGAGGTGTGGTTGCGCTGGAAGAATGCAATCAAGTATGGCTTATTTGCCAACCACACCAAATACGGTATGTACACCTATAATATTAGAGCACCTTTAAGATTCAACTTTCAGAACTCAAGATACCTCTGTCACAAAAAAAAGGGAATTCAAATAGCTCAGCTTAATATTGGTTCCATTTTGCACAGGGTAAAGCAGTGAGGAGACTATCGATGAGCTCAACACAAGGAGTGGACGAGCTGAAGAATGAGCCTTGGTTTCCAAGCTTAAGCAGAAGAACATTGTTAGGCTTCTTGGTGTCTGCTTGGAGTACCAGAGGAGGCTTCTCGTCTACCAGTACGCCTCAAACCAGAGGCTTATTTCAGTTTGTATCTCCATTTTCTCTTTAGTGTTTCATGCTTTCTTAACTTATTTCAGTTTGTAGATACAATAGTATATATTTTCTTGTACAGATTTCATGTAATCGATATAGGGTAGACATGCCTAATTAACTCAATTTTTGATTCGCAGCTTTATAAACAGCTAACTTGTAAATATTACCACTTATGACAGATTTATTCCAGTTAATGCAGGACTCTAATCAATGGTTAGGATTAATATATGTGAGTTAAATCGTGTTGTTAATTTAGATTGGCCAGCTAATGTGTGCATCCTACACTGAGTAGCTCGGTCTGGGCAGAATCAGTTGTGATCTGGAACTGATTTACTGCACCCTATTTAGTTAGTTGATTGGTCAATGCATGCATCCAGCCTAAAACTAAAAGAGAAGCAAAGTTTCATCTCTGGAGTCCCTAAATAAGGTCATGAGGTGAATTGCCATGGATCCAAACCAAAGTTTCCTACTTGTAATATATGACCAATCCTGCTTTCACATGTTGCATTGTGTTGTCCAGCAGTTTATTTTTTTAGGCTACACTGAAGTTGCAAAAACTGTTAATTCGTGGACTTCAACTTTGGTTTAGCAAAAGTGCTTTCAGATAAAATATCTAAATGCCCATGGATGTCATAATTATCTAGCAAATGATTGTCAATATATTATTTCAGTTTTCCTATACGAACTACTGAGTATAGTGTCATCCAAATGCCCACTATCATTCTTACCTTTATTTGGAGCTATACAGTTTTTATCTGTTTTCAGTGTCATTTAAATTATAGCATCATGTTCTTCTGATGCGATGCTGCTATTATATTGATTCGTCTGCTTATGGATAGCTCCTGTAAGTGCAGATATGTTTGATGACCGGGAACGTTGATATGGTTGATGACCTGGAACGTTGGCGTTCTTGGCCTGGTGACGCTGTTGTCAGGCAACAGAGGAAGAGGGGCCTGAGCAGTCAGAAATGGACATACATGTACACCACATTTTTCAAACTGAACTTGCCAATTTGCATGTGCTCCTACATAAGAGCAGATCGCAGTACTGATATCAATCTCCACGGCGTTACAGGTCAGCCTGAAAGGCGAATTGCTAGGCGTGGACTCAATCACCAGAAGCTTGTCTGTCAAGTGCAGCAGTGCCAGCAGCGCACGGCTGCTGAAATGGCACGATGTCACCTCCTTTTCCACTGAACTTCACATCTATTAATTTTTTTTGCTCATGTATCTATGCAGGCCTACTTCGCCGTGGCGGCAACGCTCCGGTGACCCTGGACATGGCAGTATGGGGAAGGGCCAGATCTAGGTGAACAGCCACAGCGCATGGATATTTGTGAAGAGTTTGCAGGGAAGTGGAAAAGGGATGTGGACATAGCCATGAAGATGTGTCGGTTCATCATACATTAACTGGTTTTGTAAGTTGTTAAACCTCCAAAGACAATGCTCAGACGTTGTGATTGGAGTGCACTTGGCCGGCGTTAGACCTATTAGACATTCATGTAGATGCTCGAACCTACTGCCAGGATGTTCGATTCTCTATTTTTTTTAGGATGGCCGACTAGGATGTCCACGATCATGGCACATTGTTATTTCATATTTGCTGATCTTTTATATATCATAGATATGGTTGTGCTTCGGTGTTAGCTTTTGTAAGTAATGAACCATACTCTACTGAAGTCAAAAGAGTCGGTATATCGGAAAGAGACACGGCCAGATTGGTGTTCGGATGTTATTTGGGCGCAGAAGACCAGCAAGGAGGCGCCCCATGGGGCGCCCCAACCACTAGTGTAGTTCATTTAGGAGCGGCTTGCACTAGTGGTACAAACTCCAGTAGTCTAGCAAAAATTCAGCGAAGTGCACATATTATCATTGTATGTTTACAATCCCTTGTCAAGTGCTGGCAATTAATAAAAACAATAGGCAGTACAGATACGACCTTCTCTACTTGTCACTATTTCAAGATATTATATGGTAGAGTACGAGCCGAATTTCATTTCTCGGAAAGTATACACATCAACATTGGGAAGTACAACTAATTAGTCTTAGGAAGCACACAATTTTCCTTGTAGTGTATTAAAAATAATAAATCATGCAATTTTTTTATCTCACGGGAAGTACCAGAAAACATTTCTAGAAGTACAAGCAACAACTACGGGAAGTATAACCACTTATTATAGGAATTACATGAAATCCGACAAAATCCAAATGTGGAAACAACAAAATAATCCCGTCATCCGCGAGGAACTTCAAATACTTGATGATGGGAAGTACAACCATTCGACACAAGCAGTACACCCACTTAAATAGGAAGTACAAGAAACCTGACAAAGTCCAAATGTGGAAAAATCAAAATAATCCCGTCATCTGGGAGGAAGTACAAGTGGAGATTCAGAGAAGTACACGCGGAGACTACATGAAGTACAAGCGGCAATTACAGGAATAAAAGTGTTCAAAGAAAACACTCCGACATAAGTTCAAATAGGAATGTTGTGAAGTTCATATATTAAGATCTGAGAAGTGCAGAATCTCTTAAATAGAATATAGGGACATTATAAAATTATCATTTCGAAGCACACATGCTAGTTTTTATAAAACACACTAGGATCAAAACATTTCCAGGAAGTACAACCACAAAGGACAAGAAGTACAAGGACATGTCGCGGAGAAGTTCAGATGTGTGTGGTTGTGCTGAGCATTTTGTGTGGCCATGGACCTCAAACGGACACTGTATGAGAAACTTATAGTCATTTTGCTGAACACTATCGTGAAACGGCGCCGACAAGTACAACCGCATTTCCCTAGAAGTGCAAGTTCGTGTCGAGGGAAGTTCAATGCTCTGTTTTTACGGGGCGGAAATCTATTGTTCAAATCTCATCGATTTGATCACCAACCACTTCAATAATTGTCACCAAAAGCTTTATATGGTAGAGTATATGTCTAATTTCATTACCTACAACATTTTACAACAAATAAATGGATCTAATCTATTAAATTCAAATTGTTATCCCACAAAATATACCGAAAACATGATTTCAAAACTTCTAAAATTACTTTCAAATCGTTTGGAGTTGGCAAAAATGGTAGATACGAAAAAGATGCGCCATTTTGATACCTTTCCAACCGTATATCATTTGCATTGTTTAAATATACCGCATGGAAATCGCGGGGAAAATCATTCGGTGCCCGTCACATAAAAAGGCGGACAGTAATTCGTGTTATTCTATTAAACTGTAAGGAATTAGAGAAAACAATTGGAATAAGAAAGTTGCGCCTAGTCCATAGCTTTCCAACGCCATATCATTTGCATCATTCCGATATACGGTTGAAACAAATCATCCAAATTACTGTCCGCTCGTTTTTTGAGTACGTCCGAATTTCGGTATTTTCAAAATTGTTCAAAAACTGTGAGGATTTTGAAAAAACATAAAACATGAAAAAGTTGCGCAATTTCATTATCTTTCCAACGGTATATCATTTGCACATTTTCGCTAAGCGATTCAAAAACTGAACTAAAAGTTCGTTTTCTGGCCATATAGAAGCGTTTTTGTATTTTCAAAATTAAATTTAAACCGTGCAAAATCTGTGAAAAGTGTGAACATGAAAAAGTTGCGGTTTTTCATTATCTATCCAACGGTATATCATTTGCATAGTTCCGACAAATGGTTGGGAAACACGAAGTAGAATCAGTAGCTCTGAAGAAAATGGGAAGTTCAGGTAAGTTCGACAGAAAGTTGAACCCTGTTATCCGGGAAGTACAACCTTGTGTCCAGGAAAGTACAAGTCGGTGCTCAGAATATTATTCTGCAACCGGTTGCAGAATAGTGCTGGTATATTGTTACCCTCCAAAACCCCCCGACGGGCTTTGGCTAAGTAACACGAAGAGCCGGGAGGCTCCTAGGGCCGCTTAGTGGATCCCTGGCACCTCGCGTCGTCCCGCAAATCTTCGGCGCGCGTCCTGGCGGTTGCCGGGCGTGCCACGACCTAGACCTGGTCGGGAAGGTGTTAGTGCTTCGATTGTTCCATGGTAGACACGTGCACATTAAATACGAGCCTTATCGGCTCTCAGGTTTCCCTGTGGATCGGCTCAAAGAGGCGATCGCCCCATGGTCCTTGATGGATTAGCAATGGCATGGGGATCTTGATCAGGACAAAGCTGAAACGATCCACGACAGTCTAGGGTTTTCACCGCATAATCGGAACGTCCTACGTGCGATCGGGCCTAGCAGCTACGAGAGACGGTGCAAACTACCCCTACGAGAGGCCTAAAAACCAACATACCGTTGATCCCCGGACATCCCTCGCAGGGACGGTAAACACCCTCTAACGCACCACCGGATCCTCCGACCCCAGCATAAGGCCTAACTATGCAGATATTAAACTAATCCCTAGATGCAGGAGCAACCGTAACGGATCGGATCTACTAAGCATGATCAAGCAAGATGCTGCCCTTACGTCTGGATGGACGTAAGGGCAGCTAGACATGCAAGGGTTGCACTACGATAGCATATTACGTGAAGAACAATGCTAACCCTAACACATCTATGATAATCACGTTGCTCGCCATCAAGAAGGCTTCAGTACGAGCAACGCATGAACAATACTAAGCTTACGCTGCCTAGATCGCGAGATGCGATCTAGGCAGCATGATGCTTACCGGTAAGAACCCTCGTAGGAAAGGGGTGGCGATGCGCCGAGATTGGTTTGTTTTGGTTGAACGGTGATTGTCCTCCTTTTCCGATAACCCTAGATACATATTTATAGTCCAAGGGACTTTCTAATTGAGGCGTGCACCTAACCGTGCACGGGCCAGATTCTATCTCTTTAATCTAAATTACAATACGATCTACTATATTACAGATACACGGGCCACTTAGCCCAAACTCTTAGCGCAAGGCCGCTTCGAAGATGCTCCACGTGTATGTCCTTCAAGCCCATCTTCACTTTAGGCCCAACTCTTGATTCGGCCAGAATCGGGTGGTAACACATGCCCCCCTGGTTTTGATAATGATAATTGCAAAACCATCTGCATTCTTCAAAGGGTCATGTTGTGGCAGAACCGTCGCAGTCTTCTTCATGATGACGTCTTGCCTCCTCAACTTCCCTGCACGACTTGACGGCTCTGGCACCACGTCCTTGGGAACTGCTTAGGCATTAAATCGTCGTTCCCACCTTTTATTTGGCCACTTCCCGTAGTTCCCTCCTTCATCCTCCTCACACTAGCGCTCCCAAAAGCCCTCTCCGGCCAATATGTCTTCTTCCTCCTCTTCCCAATCTTCTTCCGCAAGCGAGGGAGAGTCGGAGGTCAATCAGACGGAAGTATACAACCGGCGCGCCCCCGAGCATTGGGATGAGCCAGAATTTGATTTCGACTTCGTGCCCGAAGGTCGCCCCGAAGATCTTGCCTGGTCGGATGGTAACATGCCCCTGACTGATGGGGAAGAGGATCTTCGGTTCTTGATCGACGGAGAACTAGAGGCGGAGAGTGACAGCAACGACCCCCTCTTCCGGGGTAAATTCACTTCCCCATCAAAGAGGTAGACGAAGAAGAAGAGGACGATGAAGACGAAGATGTCTCCCCCGGTACGGAGAAGAAACCAGATGAAGACACCTCCTCCGAGGAACCGCCGCCAAAGCGCATCCGTGGCTGGGCCTGGTCCGATGAGGATGATGATGATGACGAGGAGGAGGCCTCCGCTGAAGGTCACAGTAGCAGCGACGAGGAATTCGTCAATAGTAGCGATGAGGGCGGCTACCCCGGTGACGACGAAGATGAGAACAGTCCTTAGAGTAGGGATCCACTAGCATGAGATTAGCAATAGCCATCTGTTCCCCCTTTTGTTTGAGTAATCAGCTCTTCCTTGTAAGAAATTTCTTTTATCAATGAAGAAATTCTTCTTAATTTAACTCTGTCGATTTTCTTCAAACCGATTAGCCGACTCTCCTTAACCAATATTTCATAAGCCGATGTTAGCGCATCGGCCTCACGTAATTCGTCCCTCCACTCCTCAACTGATGACTTTGAGATCTGGTACTCCTCAAGAATTCATCCTTTGCTGGAGGAAGTTGCGACGAAGGATCAGCCGACAACACCCTACTCGGCTTTCAAAAACAGAACACTCATCAGACCAGCTGCCCCCCGAGCCTCAGTCAAGGCGAGGCTAACGGTAAGGATACGCAGATCGAAGAAAGGGCTCCGCAGGTAATTCGAGGCAGTTACTGCGAAGAACCAGCCAAACTTGCCCCCATCGACTACCTTCCCTCCGCTGAAAGCCGATGTAGTAGACGAATCACCAACAGCTTCACTAATGCCTCTGACAGCACCGCCGACATCGTATCTTGATCATGCAGCTGGTAGATCTTGTGTGACTGTACTAGAGTCGATGTCCAAACATCGACTACGCTGAAAATCTTTATCAGCCGATTGATCCTTGGATCGGCTCACCCGGGCACGTTACCTTCAAGCTTGCACGAAGAAAAGGGTAGTTTCGGGCGCCCAACTGGATGCTTCTGCTAGCACTGCTACCCTTGAAGGTCTGCAAACGAAACCGGGTCACCAAACAGTTGGAGGTCCTTGCAGAGTAGAGCCTCGCCATGTAACAGTTTGTACCCCTTGAGTCGATGGCCGTGCATCGGCTGTGAATCCTTAAGTCGATGCCTGCGCATCGGCTGTGTTCAAAAATTTCGATGTTTTCGGTTTTTTGTGGCCGATTTGCTTACGTATCGGCCCCCATACTTGAGCTGTTCTGCTGAGGATTTGACATCCGTTCCCAGCTCCGTATCCTTGTATATCATCCATCTATGTGCCCCCGAGCCGATTCTGTCAAGGACTTGATGGTATCGGCTCTTCTGCATCTGTTGGATTGACGCTGAACACAGATGAAGGTATGTTGAGGATGATTTTGGCCGATTGCGGGAATCGGCCTCCTTCTTTGTTGCAATGTTTTGACGATGATTTGCAACTTCTTGGATTTCCACTGTAGCTACGTGGCATGTTGGAGATAAGATCCTTTGCTTTTCAATTTTTGAGGGCCGATCGCAGGGATCGGCCTGGCCACGTATGTCCAATGTATTGGACGTGCTACTCTGTCCAGCCCACGGATACCATGTTTGTGTGCCCGATGCGTGCGCATCGGCATCAGCCGATGCCGTGCATCGGCTTTAGCCTGTTTGGGGCGCCATACTTTCTTTGGCGGGCGCGCCTTCGTCTCCACTATTTGCTGGATTTTCGCGGCCAGATCGGCCGCGCTCTTCTCAACGTGTAGTGCGTGCCTCGGCTTCTTCCAGGTTTCGCCGCTGCCCGACGCTTCTGAGAATGGCTGAGTCCATCAGGGCACCACCTTGGTCGGTGATACCTATCTTCTTCTCCATCTGACTCCTCGAAGTCTTCTTCTTGAGATGACTCAGCTCATTTACTCTGATGTGGGAGAGGTCCTAGACGCTCGAACACTGAAACTTCGTTCGTCCTTCTCCTTTGTTGTGTGCATGCTGGGCAGTTCTCGATTGTTGGCAATCGGCTCATTCCTGAGTCCCAGCAATGTTTGAAGAAGGGACAGCTCCAGTGCTTGTCCATGTTTTCTTGCTCCTTTGACCTCTCGCTAGCGCGTCGTTCGCACCCGTCGTTGTTGCCGTCGTTACGACGATACCTCCTGTTCTCCGCATCAGACCAACGATGTTTCTCATCGTCTTCATAGCGTCGACGTCGGTCGTCTGCTGCTCATATTTGTTGAGGAGATGCACGGATAATGGGCGCTGATACCGTATGCTTCTCACCTCCTCCTCGGTCAGGTACCGTCTATCGTCGTCTTGGGGCCGGTCGCGTGGAACGGCCTCCTCTTTATCCTTGCCACGAGAATGGCTGCTCTCTGCTTTGTCCGCGCCATGGCGAATCACGAACCCTGCCATATTGACATCAAAAGAGAACCCTGGTTCTCTTATGGAGTGGCTTAGGTCCACCATGTTGACGCCATGCGACAGACACGTGTTTCCTCTGAGCTTGATGTTGCGAGAACGGGTTGTCTCAGAGGAGCCGATGAGTTCGGCTTCACAGATGGCCTTCAGCTCATCGTATTTCTTCTTGTGCTCCGCAGGGAGATCCTTGTATGTGATCTGCTCCTCTGCCATCTCGTATGTCGGTGTTGACGTGAATGTTGCAGAAGAGGTCCCACCGGGCGTGCAGAATGTGTTACCCTCCAAAACCCCGACGGGCTTTGGCTAAGTAACACGAAGAGCGGGAGGCTCCTAGGGCCGCTTAGTGGATCCCTGGCACCTCGTCGTCCCGCAAATCTTCTGCGCGCGTCTGGCGGTTGCCGGGCGTGCCACCACCTAGACCTGGTCGGGAAGGTGTTAGTGCTTCGATTGTTCCTGCATGGTAGACACGTGCACATTAAATACGAGCCTTATCGGCTCTCAGGTTTCCCTGGATCGGCTCAGAGCCGATCGCCCCATGGTCCTTGATGGATTAGCAATGGCATGGGGATCCCGCTTGATCAGGACAAAGCTGACGATCCACGGCCTAGGGTTTTCACCGCATAATCGGAACGTCCTACGTGCGATCGGGTCTAGCAGCTACGAGAGACGGTGCAAACTACCCCTACGAGAGGCCTAAAAACCAACATACCGTTGATCCCCGGAACATCCCTCGCAGGACGGTAAACACCTCTAACGCACCACCGGATCCTCCGACCCCAACATAAGGCCTAACTATGCAGATATTAAACTAATCCCTGGATGCAGGGAGCAACCGTAACGGATCGGATCTACTAAGCATGATCAAGCAAGATGCTGCCCTTACGTCTGGACGTAGGGCAGCTAGACATGCAAGGGTTGCACTACGATAGCATATTACGTGAAGAACAATGCTAACCCTAACACATCTATGATAACACGTTGCTCGCCATCAAGAAGGCTTCAGTACGAGCAACGCATGAACAATACTAAGCTTACGCTGCCTAGATCGCGAGATGCGATCTAGGCAGCATGATGCTTACCGGTAAGAACCCTCGTAGGAAAGGGGTGGCGATGCGCCGAGATTGGTTTGTTTTGGTTGAACGGTGATTGTCCTCCTTTTCCGATAACCCTAGATACATATTTATAGTCCAAGGGACTTTCTAATTGAGGCGTGCACCTAACCGTGGCCAGATTCTATCTCTTTAATCTAAATTACAATACGATCTACTATATTACGATACACGGGCCACTTAGCCCAAACTCTTAGCGATGCCCCTTCGATGTCCTTGTGCTTCAAGCCCATCTTTTCGGCCCAACTCTTTTCAGAATCGGGTGGTACATATATATAAAGTATAACTTTATAACGGAGAATGAAACTATAAGCATTGGAAAATGTACCTTCTTCGGTGTGGGGCTCATCCTCAGGGGAGTTGTCTATGGCAGGACTAATATGGGTCAGTGGGAGATCATCAACAGTTTGTTGATGTTGTGCTAGCAGTGTTTGGCCAGTTGTGGTTGTGTCAGCTGGGACTGGTACAGTGTGTCCTTGGGCAGTATTTCCTACCACAGCTACTGCTGATCCCAATTGTGGCTGAGAAGTTGCCGTGGAAACTTCTGCTGCCAATTGTGGTTGAGAAGTTGCTGTGGAAACTGGTTCTGCTGCCAATTGTGGCTGAGAAGTTGCTGTGGAAACTGGTTCTGCTGCCAATTGTGGCTGAGAAGTTGCTGTGGAAACTGGTTCTGCTGCCGATTGTCGCTGGTTGACTGGATTGGTAACAGGTGGCTGATTCAACCGCTTGGGGTGTTCACCATGTTTTTTTTATTTCAGTACTCTTAGCATTTTCGTTATTTTCTTCAACTAGTGCCATGAATCGCTGAGACTGTCTAGTAGCAGAAGCAGATTTCTTTTTTGGTTGCAGCTGTTCTATCACCGATTCAGGTGCCTGTTGAATGGTCTTCCTCTCATTGGTGGTTCCTGCGAAATTCTTACTTGAAGCTGCAGATTCCTAGCACACATAAACGATATTTCAGTCTACAGAAGTCCCATATATGATGATATGCAAATGGAATAGAATGAAGAACAGTAAAGGATGACGTGCATGCTGAAACATATATATGATGCGTTAAGGAGACCTAGAGGTGGCATGTGAACATGTTTGGTGGGATTCAGGATACAAGTATACAACACATGGAAGTTGCAACAGATATCTCAAAGTAAAAACACAGAAATCACCTGGTGGGGTTGAGGAGAATGGTCAGGCAAGGCATCTTCCTGAGTCAGCTCTCCAAGAGGCTCAGCATGATCAAATTGTGAATCATAACATTGTTCTTTATCTTTGGGGAGGGGAAAGGGTTCTTCTCCGATTTTGTTCAGGTTTGCACTAGAGGCAATAGCGTTACAGATGTTTGTGCCCACACGGCTTGCAAATCTGCTACATATCTTCCGTCTCCGTTCCTCTTTTAATTCATTCTGTAGTGCAATAATATCTAGCATGCATTACAAAAAAATGCTAATGAGATGGTGGTGCAAGTAAGCAAAAAAATACTTTTCGAAATCACATGCATAACGAAAGAGGCCATATAAACCTTCTTGGGAGTGGACGCGTGTACGTTTTGGTTTCCTGCCGTGGACCATGGAGGCGCTTTGTGTACCCATCTCTCCAGTCCGGTGGACGGAAGGAGTCGGGGATTAAGATACAAGAACCCGGCGATGGTGACTGTCGCTGACAAGGCGGCGGTGGAAGTCGGCTACGGAGGAGCTCGTATGGTACAGTGGTCGTCGGTGGGGGTGGGGGAGGTGGAAGCTACTCCGGCTTGCTAAAAAGCAAGGGAGATGGTGGAACGTCGTCGGTCACTACGGTGGCCGATGAGAAGGCAGTAGTGCTGGTGTGGGAGTGGGACAGTGGGCCGACGCCGGCGTGTGAGATGATCCGGTGGGTCATGCAAGGTGGAAGCGTGAGAGAGAGATGCGGGGTTCGGCGCCGCCGGTGATAGGTCTGAATTGAGCGGTCCGGGGGGATAAGATCGGCACTGTACTTATTTCACATCGCTTTGAATTTTGGAAGCGGGGGGGATTTCGGCGGGAATTTTGGGGCAGAGTTGAAATTATTACTGGTTGGTGGAAAACTGTGGAACCCTAGCCTACGAAATCCCAGGTCTGAAGCTGAGTAGGTTCGGGGTCAAGGGGATATGCTTGTTGGTTCTTGGGTGCATATGATCTCTTTATTTCGAAATTCATCTTCTATACATTTTGAAATGTCAAAAAAGAATAAAACGAAAAATGCATGTGTACTTCTTCGCTTGCTATATACACATAAAATATTTCAATGGAAAATCGAATAGTAATTTGGGCTATGTAAAAAAGAGTTACTCCGTAAAAAAATTGTGCTAACCATAAGGCTTTTTATGAGACATGTTTTCTCTCTTTTTTTACATCGACCATGAAAAAAACTTGTTTTTTTTACATCAACCATGAAAAATACTTTTTTACATCGACCATGAAAAATACTAAAGTTATATTTTCCATCTTGTACAATACCACTTGGCACCAAGCCGACGTTGAGCTTCACGACGAGCTCCGCACATGGCCTCCGCAATGAGGTTGAAGAAACGCCGGCGAGCATGGCCACCACATGGCATTCACAGTCGGCCAGCAATCAGAGGCCGCCGTGTGTGTCCTACATATCGAGGAAATCCCTAGTCCAAGGCAGGTCGGCTCCGGCGACGAATCTGACATACTTCCATCTCCTCGCTATGCCTCCACTACGAGCAGAGAAGAATAGCAGGGCCGCATCCAGCACATGCCCAGCTGGCGACACGAGACAAACTAATTAAAGGAGTTCACGCCGTCACTCCATCCATTAAGCTGCGTCACCTCGCCGCCACATGCTTTGCTACTCTTCTCTTTGCCTTCCCATTGCAAAACCATCAACCCCTCTTGGAAAACCCAAACATTGCAGTCAACAGTCACTTGGGTTGAAAGCCAATGCAAGCCCGCCTACATGATAGCAGGATTTTGTGAAGCTTTTTAACTTAATTGGTAAAACATGCGAAGCATGTGCCATTTACTTGTACAACTTTATCGGAAAAAAATACTTTTACAAGCTAGTTCCCCTAAGTACTACCAGCACATAAGTAAACAAAGGAACCAGGGACATCATCAACTGAAACAACAATCTATTCATATAGCGGCTCTTGCATCACCCTTTGAAAATCATCTACCTGCAAAGATGAGTGCAGAGTTTCTGCTCGTGCTTTCACCTGTTCCAAGATCGTCCAGTTGATCTCATGGACATCTGCATCAGCCAAAGCGGTAACCAAGTTGCCAGCCACTAGCTTCTGCAGATCAGCAACAACATGTAGGCCATCTTGAATTGTAGAATTCCATCCTCGGTTCATTTCTTTGTTCCGCCAAGTGGCCACATCCAAGTCCTTTTGAAGACGCCTAATCTTAGCTTCCCCAGTGCCACATCCTTCTGTTTTGTTCCTACAAACGTTTGCATCACTGGAACTCTGGACATCTGTGCTACAATGCTGCTTGGCAGGGACATGAGCAGTCACTTGCTTCTGCGATTTGCCATGCATAAAATCAATCAGCAGATTAAAAGGAAATATGTTGGTTGATTCATGTCACCACTTTGAGCAACCCATGAGTTTCTAAACCTTAAATGGAGTCTAAAACATTGCAATAAAAGGGTGGGTGCATCATTTGGATGCAGAGGCCGGGGCGACCCTATTTTGAAGAAAAAATTAGGAAATCTGAAATCTATATCTATATCTCTACCATCTATACCACTCCACTCCTGTTGACAGTTTGATCTCTTTCAGTACATTAGATTATGTCATGTTTAAAACACTATTATAAAATTACCTCCTTAATGTTGAGCTCAGGAGGATCCAGATGTGCTGATCCTAGGCGGCCCCTCAAATGATTGCTTGCTAGAACAATAGGACCAAATCCCGCCTCCTTTCTACCAATGTCTGCATCACTGGCGCGCTCACTGTCTTTGTTAGGAACATGAGCAGTGGCTAGCTGCTGCAAATCAAAGTTCATCAAATCAATCAGCAAACAACACATATGAAATTTGAGCAGTGCGGCTAAATACCTTCTTCAGCAGCAGCCCCACGGGATCGTCCTTTTGGCGGCACATCACACGGGTGAAAAATCTCGGCAACGACTTGGGGTGCGGTGATTTTGTCCCATTCCACAGTATGCCGATCGAGGCTGCAATTATCTTATTCTGCAAGATATTTTGCCTCCGAGATTCTTCGTAGGCATTCTCGAGTGGAATATCTAGCAGGCATTACAAAAAAAATAGATGCTAATAACAAGCAGTGGAAGCAAGCAATAAACTAGTCTCGGAAATCAAATACATAACAAAAGCTGCCGGACAAAGTGTTCAACCTTGGTCGACTGGGGAGGTGGCGCGTTGGCCGTTCGGTTTGGTTCGGTGGATCATGGTGGCGCTTTGTGTACCGATCTCGCCGGCCGGTAAGATGAACCAGTGAGTCGGGGAAGCAGATCCGACGAAGCGGACGGAGTGTGGTTGACGGCGTCGCTGAGCTGGCTCCGGCGCGGTGGATGTCGGCTACGGATGGAGGACTGAGAGGGAGCGAGACGGACTAGGAGCAAGGTAGGGAGAGAGGCCCTTGCTTGTCCGTGGGTGGGGCTGGATATAGGGGAAATGAAAGCCCTAGAAGATAGCATCCTGCTAATATCCTAGTACAAAACAATTGAACTAGAAAATCCCGCCAATATATGGTGCTGAATTGCGGGCGGCTCATAGCTTGTGCACAAATAAAATGGGAAAATCCAAAAAATGTAGTTCAACAAAAAAAACTCTAGTAGGCAAAGTCGCTAGCTCGCCATGAGAAGATGCACTCCGCCAAAAAAATGTCATGACAAGCTAGTTTGCTATGGATCTTGCATTAACCCTGCTCGATAAAATGGTGGGCACAAAAGACAAGCTAAATCAAAAATAATGGTGGTAGAAAGATGTAACTCTCAAATGTAAACTCTACTAAACAGGGCCAACTCAAAAACATGCCTCATATTATTAGTACTTCCTCCGGTCCATATTAACTGCCACTAAAATGGATGTATCTACAAATACATCCATTTGAGTGGCATGTATATGGATAGGAGTAGTAGATCAAGGAGTTGCGAGACAGTGGAGGAAATGAGGTGGGGAGGAGGAGGGTGACGACCAGACCCCCACCTCCACGGCACCGCATAAATAGAAGCTAAAATATGTGAAACAGTGGAGGAAATGAGGTGGGGAGGAGGAGGGCGACGACCAGACCCGATAACAGTACTCCCCGGTCGAACTGCTCCTCATGTCGCGGGTGAAAAAAGGGTATTTTTTCTTTGACTTGATGGAGAAAAAGGTCTTCTTTTTAGCCCCATGTCACCTCGCTACCGCTCGAGAAATGGAGCCCCTCTCCGCTAGGCTCCATAAAATCTTCACTGCTCATGTCAGACTGTTGAAAACACTGGCAAGTGCATGTCAGCGGGACAGAGAATAAATTACGTCCACGCGTGGGCGCGTACTGTCTACCCCCAAACCCTAAACTCCATCTAATGAAGTCAAGCATGCATGAAGAGAAGTGGTTTTTGGTTTAAAACATGGAAATTTCAAAAACCCTCCCAAGAGCTACATTTTGGAGTGACTAAGAATGATAGATGCTTAATTTTTCATATTCATGATTTAAACTTGGTCAAATCTAGGATTTGACGAAGATTCAAATGGTCATAAAAATTCAAAATAAATCAAAATAAATGAAAAACCAAGGCACATAGTCATCTTATGTCATATAGTAAGCATTCAATTAAGTTGATAAACAAGGTCTAGACATATTCAAACCAGAAAAATCATGTATCTACCCCCTAACCCTAAACTCTGTCTTATGAAGTCAAGCATGAAGAGATGTGGTTTTTGGTTTCAAACATGGAAATTTCAAAAACCATCCCAAGAGCTTCATTTTGCAGTGACTAAGAAGCATACATGCTTACTTTTTCATATTCATGTTTTAAACTTGTTCAAATCTTGGTCAAACCTAGGATTTGACCAAGATTCAAATGGGCATAAATATTCAAAAAAAAAAAAAAAAAATGAAAAACCAAGGTCTTCTTATGTCATATAGTAAGCATTCAATTAAGTTGATAAACAAGGTCTAGACATATTAAACCTGAAAAATCATGTATCTACCCCTAACCCTAAACTTTGTCTTATGAAGTCAAGCATGCATGGTGAAGAGAAGTGGTTTTTGGTATCAAACATGGAAATTTCAAACCCCTCCCAAGAGCTTCATTTTGGAGTGACTAAGAAGGACACATGCTTACTTTGTCATATTCATGTTTTAAACTTGTTTAAGTCATGGTCAAACCTAGGATTTGACCAAGATTCAAATGGGCATAAAAATTCAAAAAAAATTCAAAATAGTCTGTGTATGTCATATAGTAAGCATTCAAGTTGATAAACAAGGTCTATATATATTCAAACCAGAAAAATCATGGAAATTTCAAAAACCTCCCACGAGCTTCATTTTGGAGTGACTAAGAAGGATCGATGCAGGTTACTTTTCATATTCATGTTTTAAACTTGTTTAAACCTTGGTCAAACTTAGGATTTGACCAAGATTCAACAAATGGGGATAAAAATCCAAAAAAACAATAAAATGAAAAACCAATGCACATAGTCTTCTTATGTCATATAATAAGCATACAATTAAGTTGATAAACAAGGTCTAGACATATTCAAACCAGTAAAATCATGTATACCCCTAACCCTAAACTCTATCTTATGAAGTCAAGCATGAAGAGATGTGGTTTTTGGTTTCAAACATGGAAATTTCAAAAACCCTCCCAAGAGCTTCATTTTGGAGTGACTAAGAAGCATACATGCTTACCTTTTCATATTCATGTTTTAAACTTGTTCAAATCTTGGTCAAACCTAGAATTTGACCAAGATTCAAATGGGCATAAAAATTCAAAAAAAAATGAAAAACCAAGGTCTTCTTATGTCATATAGTAAGCATTCAATTAAGTTGATAAACAAGGTCTAGACATATTAAACCTGAAAAATCATGTATCTACCCCTAACCCTAAACTCGATCTTTCTTATGAAGTCAAAAATGCATGAAGAGAAGTGGATGTTTGTTTCAAACATGGAAATTTCAAAAACCCTTCCAAGAGCTTCATTTTGGAGTGACTAAGAAGGATACATGCTTACTTTTTCATATTCATTTTTTAAACTTGTTTAAATCTTGGTCAAACCTAGGATTTGACCAAGATTCAAATGGGCATAAAAATTCAGAAAAAAATGAAAAGAATGAAAAACCAAATCACATAGCATTCGTATGTCATATAGTAAGCATTCAAGTTGATAAACAAGGTCTAGACAAATTCAAACCAGAAAAATCATGTATATATCTACCCCTAACCCTAAACTCTGTCTTATGAAGTCAATCATGAAGAGAAGTGGTTTTGGGTTTCAAACATGGAAATTTCAAAACCTCCCAAAAGCTTCACTTTAGAGTGACTAAGAAGGATCCGGGCTTACCTTTTCATTTTCATGTTCTAAACTTGTTTAAATCCTGGTCAAACCTACGATTTCACAAAGATTCAAATATATGGGTATAAAATTCAAAAAATAGAAAACTAAAAAACCAAAGCACATAGTCTTCTCGTGTCATATATATAGTAAGCATTAAAGTTGATAAACAAGGTCTAGACATATTCAAACTAGATAAATCATGTATCTACCCCCTAATCCCTAAACTCTGTCTTATGATATCAAGCATGAAGAGAAGTGGTTTTGGGTTTCAAACATGGAAATTTCAAAAACCTCCGAAAAACTTCACTTTAGAGTGACTAAGAAGGATGCAGCTTATGATGACCCACAAGTATAGGGGGTGTATCGTAGTATCTTCGATAAGTAAGAATGTCGATCCCAACGAGGAGCAGAAGGTGTTGGCAGCAGTTTCGATGAAGGATTCACTGTAAATGCTCACAAACAAGTATTCAAGGGGTTTTGATGTAATAGATGAATAAAGTACGAGTAAGTAAAATGCGAGAGAAATAATTGCAGCGAGTGGCCCAATCCTTTTTAGCACAAAGGACAAGCCGGTTTGTTTACTTATAATGACCAAACGTTCTTGAGGACACACGGGGATTTTAGTCTAGCGCTTTCGCTTCATGTGGCTAAATAATCTTCATTGTTTTGATAAGTGTTGTGTGGGTGAACCTATGCTAATGCACCGCCCTTCCTAGGACTAATACATACTTGTGATTATACCCCTTGCAAGCATCCGCAATTACAAGAAAGTAATTAAGATAAATCTAACCACAGCCTTAAACTCTGAGATCCTGCGATCCCTCTTGCATCGATATACTAACGGGGCTTAGGTTTCTGTCACTCCGGCAACCCCGCAATTAGCAACCGAATACAAGATGCACTCCCCTAGGCCCATAAATGGTGAAGTGTCGTGTAGTCGACGTTCACACGACACCACTAGAAGAATGACACCACAACTTAAATATCATAACATTGAATATTACTCAACCATAATTCACTACTAGCATTTAGTGACATAGGCATCCCAAATGGGCCTGCTGGAGATGGTACCCGGAGTTTACTGAAGGCCCACTATCCGAAGAATAAGAAGGTTCGGGAGTCCAAGATACATTAAGGAAAGCTAGAGTTGTAATAGGAAGTATTATTTGTAATCTGGCGGGATGAGTTAGAAACCGTCCCGGACTCTGTAACTTGTACAAAACGAAAACCCTCGGCTCCACCTCCTATATAAGGGGGAGTCGAGGGACAAAGAAAGGATCGAATCTACTGTCAACATAACCCTAGTTTTCATAATCGTCGAGTACTTTCCACCTAAACCTTCGAGATCTACTTGCCCTCTACTTCTAGCAAAACCCTAGTCTACAATCTGTAGGCATTGACAAGTTAATCCTTTGTCAATTGGTGCCGTCTGTGGGAATTAGAGGTTGCAAGGAGCTGATCTCGATGGCACGTTCAGGATCTTCGACATCGTCAACAGCAAGCAACGCGATGGATCGAGGTAACAAGGGAAAAACTGATCTATTCAATTTTATTCCTCACCCGCCCTCCCGTATGGATGCATGTGCTTATCTGGAGGAGCCCATCATCATGACGTTCGGAGAATTCCGATTTGGCGTCAACAAGGAAGGATCCTACCGTCTCGAAGTTCCGATCTCGTCGGAATTTTCAGCGGTCGATTCTAACTTTTCGTCGAGTGACGAGGAGTTTTCGTCGATACTTCGTCGACAACAAGGCAAGCGGAAAGCTCGCCAAGATCTTCAGCAACACATCCTTCGAGTCGTCTGCGGACTCCTTTATAAGCAGCGACTCCGACAGCGTCGACAGCTTCAACTTCATCGACAAGTCTGCTGCCATCGGAAAGGTCTTCACCACTCTATATGATGGTGTCACCAATCCTGATAAAAATCAATGCGCAAAATATCATCAGATCTATGTGGTAGAAGGGGCAGGCATCAGAACCGCAAACGTCAGAGGCTTTCGACGAATTGGGAAATCCATACGTCGATCCCGCTGATCTCAGACATGGCTTAGGCACTAAATATCCTGGATCCTCAACTCGCGCAAGAGTACAGCTCCCGCAAGAAGCGTGGGATAGGGCTGCGAAAGCCATGGATGGTTCAGAACCTATGACCACCACTGCTCTGTACAAGAACTTCAAGCATATCAATATAGACTTGCTCGAGTAAGCAGAGAGTTAGAAAAACAGACAGCATCCCTGAATAGGAGGAAAGAAGCAGCTTCTGCATCAAGCAGACGCCGAGCAGAGTTAAGTCGCCTTTCAGGAACTACGGGAGATAGTCACAGAGAAGCTCGGAGGAGAGCAATGTCTCGGCTGCAAAACATACCCGAAGCAGAAAGAGGAAGTCCAAAATCTCGACATGTCCTTTATGTCGATCGACGAACGGGGAAATATCATCCCAAAAACGCCAGAGGCAGGTTACATGGCAACACAAGCTTACATCCTCGCATCCAGACCACCTCCTGGAGACCCGAGAGAACCATTGTTCAATATGGCAATGGCTGGAGTAGGAGTTATGGGAACAGCGTTTGCAACAACGCCTCCCGAAGAAAATCCTAGGCAAAATAGTCCACGACACACCGCAGCAGTTCAAGACCCACCAAGAACAAGTGGGGCAAGAGACACAGCAGTCCAAGTAAGGGTGGATGATACGTCTCCAACGTATCGATAATTTCTTATGTTCCATGCTACTTTATTGATGATACCTACATGTTTTATGCACATTATATGTCATATTTATGCATTTTCTGGAACTAACCTATTAACAAGATGCCGAAGAGCCAGTTGCTGTTTTCTGCTGTTTTTGGTTTCAGAAATCCTAGTAAAGAAATATTCTCGGAATTGGACGAAACTTTCGCCCAGGTCCTATTTTTGCACGAAGCTTCCAGAAGACCGAAGAGATAACGAAGTGGGGCCACGAGGCGGCCAGAGGGGGCGGCGCGCGGCCGGCGCCGACCCAGCCCCCGGGCCCCTCGTGTGGCCTCGCGTGACCCTCCGCCTACTTAAAGCCTCCGTGAAACCCCCAGACGAGAGCCACGATACGGAAAACCTTCCGAGACGCCGCCGCCGAATCCCATCTCGGGGGATTCAGGAGATCGCCTCCGGCACCCTGCCGGAGAGGGGATTCATCTCCCGGAGGACTCTACACCGCCATGGTCGCCTCCGGAGTGATGAGTGAGTAGTCCACCCCTGGACCATGGGTCCATAGCAGCTAGATGGTCGTCTTCTCCTTGTTGTGCTTCATTGTTGGATCTTGTGAGCTGCCTAACATGATCAAGATCATCTATCCGTAATACTATATGTTGTGTTTGTCGGGATCCGATGGATAGAGAGTACTATGATTATGGTGATTATCAATCTATTGTTTATGTGTTGTTTATGATCTTGCATGCTCTCCGTTATTAGTAGAGGCTCGCCAAGTTTTTGCTCTTAACTCCAAGAGGGAGTATTTATGCTCGATAGTGGGTTCATGCCTTCATTGAATCTGGGATCGTGACAGTAGGTTCTAAGGTTGTGATGTGCTGTTGCCACTAGGGATAAAACATTGATGCTATGTCTAAGGATGTAGTTGTTGATTACATTACGCACCATACTTAATGCAATTGTCTGTTGCTTTGCAACTTAATACTGGAGGGGGTTCGGATGATAACCTGAAGGTGGACTTTTTAGGCATAGATGCAGTTGGATGGCGGTCTATGTACTTTGTCGTAATGCCCGGATTAAATCTCACTATATTTATCATATCATGTATATGCATTGTTATGCCTTTCTCTATTTGTCAATTGCCCGACTGTAATTTGTTCACCCAACATGCTTTATCTTATGGGAGAGACACCTCTAGTGAACTGTGGACCCCGGTCCTATTCTTTACATAGCATACAATCTACTTGTTTTACTGTTTTCTTTGCAAACATCTTCCACTCGATACGTTTAATCCTTTGTTACAGCAAGCCGGTGAGATTGACAACCTCACTGCTTCGTTGGGACAAAGTACTTGGTTGTGTTGTGCAGGTTCCGCGTTGGCCGGAATCCCCGGTGTTGCGCCGCATCACATTTCGCGACCATCAACCTTCAACGTGCTTCTTGGCTCCTACTGGTTCGATTAAACCTTGGTTTCTTTCGAGGGAAAACTTGCTACTGTGCGCATCATACCTTCCTCTTGGGGTTCCCAACGAACGTGTGAGTTACACGCCATCAAGCTCTTTTTCTCGCGCCGTTGCCGGGGAGATCAAGACACGCTGCAAGGGAGTCTCCACTTCTCAATCTCTTTACTTTGTTTTTGTCTTGCTTTATTTTATTTACTACTTTGTTTGCTGCACTAAATCAAAACACAAAAAAATTAGTTGCTAGTTTTACTTTATTTACCGTCTTGCTCTCTATATCAAAAACACAAAAAAATTAGTTACTTGTCTTTGCCTAGTTTACTTTATTGCTACCAAAATGAGTAATCCTGAAGTTGAAGTTCGTTCTTTTAAGCAACAAGGTGGAGAAAGTTTTAAAGATGCTTGGTATAGAATTAGTAATGCTCATCATAGGTGCATTAAGAAACACTCCACCACTATCCTTCTTAGGAACTTTTATGTTGGTTTATCTAGTTGGAATAGATATGTTCTTGATACTCTTTCGGGAGGTAATTTCCTAGGTACTCCCGCTTTAGAAGCTAGTTGCATCATTGAGAGTCTAGTTGGAATACCACCTGTTAATGAAGTTAAAACTGAAATCTCTCTTGAGGATGTTATGAAAAAATTGGAAACCATAGAGAAAAATTTTCCAAGTGTTGAAACTAAATTGGGAATGTTATTTGACAAAACTTATGAACTTGATAAATCCTTAGGAGGAATTGATGAAAGAATTAGTGTCCTAGGAACTTGTGTTGTCCATGATAATCAAACCAATAGGATTGATGAACTTGAAAAAGCTATGGGAACCTTGGGTTCAACCTTTTCTTCTCTCAAGTATAATGAGAAAGCTTATGTGGGTAAAGAGCAAAAATTCATGTACGCCTCTAAAGTGCCTAAACAAAAGAATTACTATAGGCCTAAAATTGCTAAAACCCCTAGCACCACCATAGAAAATTTAGATAATGGAGCACCTAAAGCACCCTCTGCAACAAGTTGTGTTTGCATGAAAAATAATAATGTCAATGCTCCATCTCTCGATAATACTTGATTTGCACTTTCTGCGCCTAGCTGAAAGGCGTTAAAGAAAAGCGCTTATGGGAGACAACCCATGTTTTTACCTACAGCAATTTTTTGTTTTGTTGAGTCTTGGAAGTTGTTTACTACTGTAGCAACCTCTCCTTATCATGTTTTTGTGCCAAGTAAAGTTTCTATGTCAAAGTTGATGTTATATTTGGGATTGCTGCGCAGAAACAGCATTGCTGTCTGTCACGAATCTGGGCACAGTTCTCTGTAGAAAATTCGAAAAATCTGCCAATTTACGAGCGTGATCCTCAGATATGTACGCAACTTTCATTAGTTTTGAGTTTTTTCATTTGAGCAAGTCTGGTGCCATCTATAAATTCGTCTTTACGGACTGTTCTGTTTTTGACAGATTCTGCCTTTTATTTCGCATTGCCTCTTTTGCTATGTTGGATTTATTTATTTGATCCATTAATGTCCAGTAGCATTATGCAATGTCCAGAAGTGAAAATAATGATTGTGTCACCTCTGAATGTGTGAATTATTAATTGTGCACTAACCCTCTAATGAGTTTGCTTGAAGTTTGGTGTGAAGGAAGTTTTCAAGGGTCAAGAGAGGAGAATGATATACTATGATCAAGAGGAGTGAAAGCTCTAAGCTTGGGGATGCCCCCGTGGTTCACCCCTGCATATTTTAAGAAGACTCAAGCGTCTAAGCTTGGGGATGCCCAAGGCATCCCCTTCTTCATCGACAACATCATCAGGTTCCTCCCCTGAAACTATATTTTTATTCAATCACATCTTGTGTTCTTTGCTTGGAGCGTCGGTTTGTTTTTTTTTTTTTTTTGTTTGAATAAGATGGATCCTAGCATTCACTTTGTGGGAGAGAGACACGCTCCGCTGTTGCATATGGACACATGTGTCCTTAGGCTTTACTCATAATGTTCATGGCGAAGTTTCTTCTTCGTTAAATTGTTATATGGTTGGAATTGGAAAATGCTACATGTAGTAATTCTAAAATGTCTTGGATAATGTGATACTTGGCAATTGTTGTGCTCATGTTTAAGCTCTTGCATCATATGCTTTGCACCCATTAATGAAGAAATACATAGAGCTTGCTAAAATTTGATTTGCATATTTGGTCTCTCTAAGGTCTAGATAATATCTAGTATTGAGTTTTGAACAACAAGGAAGACAGTGTAGAGTCTTATAATGTTTACAATATGTCTTTTATGTGAGTTTTGCTGCACTTGTTCATCCTTGAGTTTGCTTCAAATAACCTTGCTAGCCTAAACCTTGTATCGAGAGGGAATACTTCTCATGCATCCAAAATCCTTGAGCCAACTACTATGCCATTTGTGTCCACCATACCTACCTACTACATGGTATTTCTCCGCCATTCCAAAGTAAATTGCTTGAGTGCTACCTTTAAAATTCCATTATTCACCTTTGCAATATATAGCTCATGGGACAAAATAGCCTTAAAAACTATCGTAGTATTGAATATGTACTTATGCACTTTATATTTTATTAAGTTGCTTGTTGTGCGATAACCATGTTGTGGGAACGCCATCAACTATTGTTGAATATCATGTGAGTTGCTATGCATGTCCGTCTTGTCTGAAGGATCTATCATTTTAGTGGTTGGAGCATGCAAAATTGTTAGAGAAGAACATTGGGCCGCTAACTAAAGCCATGAATCATGGTTGAAGTTTCAGTTTTGGACATATATCCTCAATCTCATATGAGAATAATAATTGTTGCTACATGCTTATGCATTTAAGAGGAGTCCATTATCTGTTGTCCATGTTGTCCCGGTATGGATGTCTAAGTTGAGAATAATCAAAAGCGAGAAATCCAAAATGCGAGCTTTCTCCTTAGACCTTTGTACAGGCGGCATGGAGGTACCCCTTTGTGACACTTGGTTGAAACATGGCATGCAAAGATCCGGTAGTCCAAGCTAAGTAGGACGAGGTGCGGGCACTATTAGTATACTATGCATGAGGCTTGCAACTTGTAAGATATAATTTACATAACTCATATGTTTTATTACTACCGTTGACAAAATTGTTTCATGTTTTCAAAATAAAAGCTCTAGCACAAATACAGCAATCGATGCTTTCCTCTTTGAAGGACCATTCTTTTACTTTTATTGTTGAGTCAGTTTACCTATCTCCTTCCACCTAAGAAGCAAACACTTGTGAAATGTGCATTGATTCCTACATACTTGCATATTGCACTTGTTATATTACTTTATATTGACAATATCCATGAGATATACATGTTATAAGTTGAAAGCAACCGCTGAAACTTAATCTTCCTATGTGTTGCTTCAACACCTTTACTTTGATTTATTGCTTTATGAGTTAACTCTTATGCAAGACTTATTGATGCTTGTCTTGAAGTACTATTCATGAAAAGTCTTTGCTTTATGATTCACTTGTTTACTCATGTCATTACCTTTGCTTTGATCGCTGCATTCATTACATATGTTTACAAATAGTATGATCAAGATTATGATGGCATGTCACTTCAGAAATTATCTTTGTTATCGTTTTACCTGCTCGGGACGAGCAGAACTAAGCTTGGGGATGCTGATACGTCTCCAACGTATCGATAATTTCTTATGTTCCATGCTACTTTATTGATGATACCTACATGTTTTATGCACATTATATGTCATATTTATGCATTTTCTGAACTAACCTATTAACAAGATGCCGAAGAGCCAGTTGCTGTTTTCTGCTGTTTTTGGTTTCAGAAATCCTAGTAAAGAAATATTCTCGGAATTGGACGAAACTTTCGCCCAGGGTCCTATTTTTGCACGAAGCTTCCAGAAGACCGAAGAGATAACGAAGTGGGGCCACGAGGCGGCCATAGGGCAGGGCGGCGCGGGCCTGTGCCTTGCCGCCGACCTAGCCCCTGGGCCCCTCGTGTGGCCCCTCGCGTGACCCTCCGCCTACTTAAAGCTTCCGTCGCGAAACCCCAGACGAGAGCCACGATACGGAAAACCTTCCGAGATGCCGCCGCCGCGAATCCCATCTCGGGGATTCAGGAGATCGCCTCCGGCACCCTGCCGGAGGGGGATTCATCTCCCGGAGGACTCTACACCGCCATGGTCGCCTCCGGAGTGATGAGTGAGTAGTCCACCCCTGGACCATGGGTCCATAGCAGTAGCTAGATGGTCGTCTTCTCCTTGTTGTGCTTCATTGTTGGATCTTGTGAGCTGCCTAACATGATCAAGATCATCTATCTGTAATACTATATGTTGTGTTTGTCGGGATCCGATGGATAGAGAGTACTATGATTATGGTGATTATCAATCTATTGTTTATGTGTTGTTTATGATCTTGCATGCTCTCCGTTATTAGTAGAGGCTCTGGCCAAGTTTTTGCTCTTAACTCCAAGAGGGAGTATTTATGCTCGATAGTGGGTTCATGCCTTCATTGAATCTGGGATCGTGACAGTAGGTTCTAAGGTTGTGATGTGCTGTTGCCACTAGGGATAAAACATTGATGCTATGTCTAAGGATGTAGTTGTTGATTACATTACGCACCATACTTAATGCAATTGTCTGTTGCTTTGCAACTTAATACTGGAGGGGGTTCGGATGATAACCTGAAGGTGGACTTTTTAGGCATAGATGCAGTTGGATGGCGGTCTATGTACTTTGTCGTAATGCCCGGATTAAATCTCACTATATTTATCATATCATGTATATGCATTGTTATGCCTTTCTCTATTTGTCAATTGCCCGAATGTAATTTGTTCACCCAACATGCTTTATCTTATGGGAGAGACACCTCTAGTGTGGACCCCGGTCCTATTCTTTACATAGCATACAATCTACTTGTTTTATTTTTTGCAAACATCTTCCACTCGATACGTTTAATCCTTTGTTACAGCCGGTGAGATTGACAACCTCACTGCTTTCGTTGGGACAAAGTACTTGGGTTGTGTTGTGCAGGTTCGTTGGCGCCGGAATCCCTGGTGTTGCGCCGCATCACATTTCGCGACCATCAACCTTCAACGTGCTTCTTGGCTCCTACTGGTTCGATTAAACCTTGGTTTCTTTCTGAGGGAAAACTTGCTACTGTGCGCATCATACCTTCCTCTTGGGGTTCCCAACGAACGTGTGAGTTACACGCCATCAGTGGACAGAGCACGACAAGAAAGAAGGGAGCGTCAGCACTCACCAGAGCTTGCCGATGAAGATATGTGTGGACTCCCGTGCTTTACGAGAAGAGTTCGAAAAACTCGAGTCCCAAAAGGGTTCAAGTTACCCGAGAATTTCAAGAAATTCGACGGCCTGCAAGATCCCGAGGATTGGCTCGTGGATTATCTCGAGATGGTAAAGCTGGTAGGAGGAACCAGAGCAACAGCTATGCAAAGTATCCAAGTCCACCTGAGCGGTGCCGCGAGATCTTGGATAAAGAAACTCCCCCTAAATTCCATCGACAGCTGGGATAACTTTGAGAACATCTTCGTGAAAAACTTCCGATCCACCTGCAAGAAACCTGCGTCATTGGAAGAGTTGAGGGCGTGTCGACAAAAACACGACGAGTCGATGAGGAAGTATATACAGCGATGGAACATTATAAAAAACTCGGCAGAAGATATATCCGACGAGAGGGCAATAGATGCGTTCGTGGCAGGAGTCCGCCGAGCAGATTTCATCGAGGACTTAGGGAGAACTAACCCTAAGACCATATCAGCACTCATGGAGATAGCCAATAAATGGGCAGATGGAGAAGACGCAATATACAACAAACGACACAGGTCGCCAGAAGAGGATCGTGGTCGAAATTATCAAAATAGAAGGCGATTTTCTCGCCAGTTCTACAACAACGATGCTCCCGGCCACATATCGGCTGGTTTTCGGGGAAATCCTGGAGGAAATAGTCGAGATGATTATCAAAGGAGCAACGAGCAACAAGGCGACAATAGAGGTGATTTTCGCGGCAACAGGCAAAATAGTGGACCAAGGATTCAAAGACCTTATGTGTCTCCCGAGGAGATGATGAACGGCCCGTGTCAAATGCACTTTTACCTCGACAACAATGGAAAGAGGCAGTCAGGACATCTCCAGAAAGACTGCCGTAATTTTCAGGCAATGTTGCGAGCCGCAGGAATTGCAAATGCCCAAGCAAATAACAGAAATCCTCGGGAGCCAAGGAGCGAGATACACCTTCCACCTCCTCCCGCAATCACCGACGAAAATCGACATCAGCTCAGAATTGCGGCAGCACCACATCCACCTCCATACGTTGACCCCAACTCTAACGGTGTGGTCTCGATGATACAGAAGGCTAGGCCATCAAACAGGGCGCAGAAGGTAATCTCGCGACAAGTGTTCATGGCAGAGAAGATGCCTCCACCAACAGTCGAGTACTTAAATTGGTCGGGGCAAGATATCGGCTTCACAATCGCAGACCATCCGCAGCAAGTTCCTCGACCAGGACAATCAGCACTCATCTTACCCGCAGTAATTGCTGGTTTCGATGTATCGAGAGTTTTCATAGATGGCGGCAGCAGCTTGAACCTCATGTATGCAGATACATTGAGGAAGATGAACATATCCCTAGCAAATCTGAAACCAACTGACACACGTTTCCACGGGATTACACCAGAAAAGCCAAGTTACCCATTGGGCAAGATCAACCTCGACGTTCAGTTTGGAACCCGAGAAAACTACAGGATAGAGAATCTGGAGTTCGAAGTGGTGGATTTCCCGTCGCAATATCACGCCTTGTTGGGACGACCAGCGTATGCCAGGTTCATGGCAGTGCCGCATTATACATATCTGTTGTGGAGGTTGCCTGGGCCTAAGGGACCTATCACAATCAAAGGAAGTTTCGCGTTATCCGATAAATGCGACAAGGATTTTCATCGACCTTCGGGATGCAAGCAGAATATGCGGCGCCACGGTTCACCGATTATGATGTACTGCCAGAGGTAGGGAGATCTTCTAAGGAGCCGACTTTCAACACAAACAAGGATTCAAAAGAGGTACAGATCCACCCGACAGATCCTAAGAAAACGACGTCCATAGCCGCAAACATGGATGTCGCATAGGAAAGCGCGCTCGTCGAGTTCCTCCGTGAGCACTGGAAAATCTTCGCATGGTGTCCAGCTGACATGCCAGGAGTACCCAGGGAACTCGCCGAGCACCACCTCAATTTGGATCCTCTCGCAAGACCAGTCAAGCAGCCTTTACGACGCTTTTCGGAACCTAGCCGCAAAGCAATGTTATCAGAGATAGATCGACTCAAAGACGCCGGTTTCATCAGAGAAATATCTACAGAAGCCACATGGGTAGCTAACCCAGTGATGGTGCCGAAGAAACACACAATAGTCCTTCGCATGTGCGTCGACTTCACGTGTCTCAATAAACATTGTCCCAAGGATCACTTTCCCCTCCCAAGGATCGATCAAATCATCGATTCCACGGCAGGATGCGAACGTCTTTCCTTCTTGGACGCATATTCTGGTTATAACCAGATCAGACTAAAAGAAGAAGATGAAGCCAAGACAGCGTTCATCACACCTTATGGCGTGTTTTGCTACAAAACAATGCCCTTTGGTCTGAAAAACGCGGGAGCAACATATCAGCGGATGATGCAGAAGTGCCTAGCAACACAGATCGGAAAAAATGTACAAGTCTACATCGACGATGTCGTAATAACATCAAAGAAAGGGTCGACTTTGATCGAAGATTTGAAGGAAACCTTCGACAACCTCGACAAGTTCTGCCTCAAGCTGAACCCGACAAAGTGCTCTTTTGGAGTTCCCGCTGGAGAACTTCTCGGGTTCTTAGTATCAGCAAGGGGGATTGAAGCTAATCCCGAAAAAATACAGGCCATCGTTACTATGAGAAAGCCAACAAAGTTGAAAGAAATACAACAGTTAACGGGGCGAGTCGCAGCTTTAAGCCGGCTAGGAGAAAAGGCGCTGCCGTTCTATGCATTGATCAAACAAGGGGAAAAATTTCAATGGAACGAGGAAGCAGATAGAGCCTTCGAGAACCTCAAGCGAGCAATTTCGACACCACCGATATTGGTGGCGCCAAAAGAGAAAGAACCTCTCCTCTTGTATATTGCAGCTACACCTCAGGTGGTCAGCACGGCCCTAGTGGTCGAGAGAGAAGAAGAGGGCAAGCTTCATGGAGTTCAAAGGCCAGTATATTTCATCAGCGAAGTACTGTCGCCGTCAAAACAGCGGTACCCGCAATATCAAAAGCTAGCATATGGAGTATTCATGACAGCAAGAAAATTGCGACACTATTTTTTGGCGCACCCGATAATAGTGGTCAACGAGGCTCCCTTATCAAATATACTGAACAACCCAGAAGCTACGGGTCGTGTCTCCCTTTGGGGAATAGAACTTTCCCCTCGGGAAAAAAGAAAAGCAATAAAATCGCAGGTCTTACCAGATTTCATTGCAGAGTGGATGGAGCTACAAAACACGGGACCCCCAGATTTATCGAGAACTTGGACCATGAACTTCGACGGGTCCAAAAGATTGGAAGGTGCTGGAGCAGGCGTGATATTAGTATCACCTGAAGGCGATAAGTTGAAGTATGTTCTGCGGATGACGTTCCCAAATGCATCTAACAATGAAGCAGAATATGAAGCTCTCATACACGGGATGAAGATGGCGAAAGCTTGTGGTGCAACCCGACTGAAAATTTTCGGCGACTCACAATTGGTGGCACAGCAAGTCATGAACCAATGTGATGCAGTCAACGAAAGCATGATAGCATATAAAGAGGTGTACAACGAGCTCGAGAAGTTATTCGATGGTTGCGAAGTAAATCACATCAGCAGGATGAGCAACGATGAAGCCGACGTTCTTGCAAACATCGGGTCACAGTGCCTCGCGATACCTCCAGGCGTGTTTTGGGAAGAGATAAGCGAAAGATCAACAAAGCCAGCAAAAACAAAGAAGGAGAAGAAAGAGAAACCCTCGAATATCACCAAAGACATAGCAGAAGAAGAAGAAGAGCAAGAGCTAGTCATGATGGTGCAAATTCCATGGATGCAGGCCTACGTATCATATATTCTAAGGAAAACAATACCCGACGATCCAGTTGAAGCAAGGCGAATAATCAGGAGATCAAAAGCTTTCACTGTGATAAAAGGGGAGTTGTACAAACGAAGTATTTCGGGCGTGCTACAGAGATGCGTCACACCCGAAGAAGGAAGAATCATCCTAAAAGATGTGCACGAGGGGATATGCGGGCACCACGCGAGCAGCAGAGCTATCGCGGCTAAGGCCTTCAGAGCAGGATTCTATTGGTTAACGGCAATCGAGGACGCGAAGGAAATAGTGAGAACTTGCGACGCGTGCCAAAGATTTGCCGCCAAACCTCACTCTCCTGCAGAACTTATGCCAATCCCACTGTCTTGGCCCTTTGCTCAATGGGGTCTTGACATGGTGGGTAAATTACACAAAGCTTCGCCAGGAGGATACGAGTATATGCTGGTTGCTGTCGACAAATTTACAAAGTGGATAGAAGCAAAGCCGATAAATTCACCAGACGGCGCATCGGCGATTAAGTTCGTAAAAAGCATTGTCTTCAGATTTGGAGTTCCTCATAGCATTGTCACAGATAACGGCAGCAACTTCACGTCCAAGGAGTTCAAAGCATACTGCGCAGAAGTGGGCATCAAATTGAGCTTTGCGTCTGTCGCACATCCGCAGACCAACGGTCAAGTCGAGAAAGCCAATGGCATTATCTGCAATGGCATCAAGAAACGCCTGTTAGGACCATTGAAAAAGCTCGGCATACTTGGCCGGAGGAGCTGCCAAGTGTATTGTGGAGTATCCGAACAACACCAAATACAGCGACGCAGGAAACGCCGTTTTTTCTGGTCCATGGAGCCGAAGCAGTCCTGCCAATAGAAATAGAGCATGATTCTCCAAGAGTCACTGAATATGATGAAGAAACCTCGAGAAAAGCCTTGGAGGACGATGTCGATGCACTTGACGAAGCTCGAGACGAAGTCCTGTCACGAGTCGCCAAATATCAACAGGATCTGAAGAACTACCACAGTCGACGATTGCGCCCGAGGTCTTTTCAAGTTGGCGACTTAGTTCTGCGACTCAACCAAAAAAGTCACGAAAAACTCGAGTCACCATGGCTTGGACCTTACATCGTCACAGAAGTAATCGAAGGAGGAGCATACAGAATCAAAGACAAGAAGACAGGGATTGAGCCAAATCCCTGGAACGTGGCACAGCTCAGGCGTTTTTACGCTTAGATGCCGAAATATAGTCTCCTCTGTAAACATACAATGTACTGAAACGCCCGCGAGTTTTCAGACGCACTCTTTTCCTTTTTCGGGGCACCGAGTGGGGCCGGGAAAGGTTTTTAATGAGGCGGGCTCGTGGTGCTGCAATATAATAAAGATAGTGGAATTATATATCTTTTTCTCGACAAGATCAGGGACTCCCCCTAAATGATACAATATATATATACAGACAGTGTCGATGAACGCAAAAGAAGCATCTTGCCTTGGTAAAAATACCTCGCCAAAATAAAAAGAGATATCGACAAAATAGTGATCAACAAAAAGCTCGGGGGCTTGCACCCGCACAAAATAGTACACAATGTATATTATCTTGCCTTGGGACAACCTCGCATTATAATAAACAAAAAATATTGCAATCAAAACGCCCGGGGGCTTGGCGATAAAAATAAAAATATATAATGACTTTACAATATAGCTCGTCTATACAGGATACAAATTTCGGAATAAGTTCGTCTTCAAGGATTTCCCAATATATTGTCTATGGTTAAGCGCTCGTTATTTACAGCGCGAGTACTATGCTCAGCGTAGCTACCCTTCACGAAGAATTCGGAATCCATCCGGAGAAGTTCATCCATCATATCTTCGGCAACAGGAGTAACAATGTCATCATATTTGCCGAAGTTTCTTTTCTTCTTCGACATCTTCTCCAAGCACTTTGGGACAACTTGCCCTACGTCTAACTTCGGGTAGCAAATTTTTATCATGATCATCGCAAACCTTGCGCCAGCAGCTAGTTGGGCTCGTACAAAGCCGTGGATGCGAGGAGCATCTCGAAATTTGTCCATCAACGCAGGAAGGGTCTCTGGCATCTTATTGCGAGGAAACATGGTACCATAAACCAGAGACAAAGTCCTTGTACAGAAGTCAAGATACTCGCGAACCTGAAGCGCACGATCTTGAAATCTCACGATTTGGCGAGTCCGTTCAGGTGTGCCCCAAAAAGTCGACCCATGTTCACGTGCAAGCCGAAGAAGAACATTGGAACGAGCTTCGACACGTTCATCTTCAGTTGTAGTATCCAAAAAAGCACCTATTGTTTCTTAAAACAAGTCAGTGGGTAATAAGGAGGCAAGCAGCAAAGAAAAAGAAGAAGCACGACAAAGATAATGAAGCATACCTGCCATATCCAAGCTAGCATCTATTAGCAGCTGGAGCATCGAATTTTCCCGAGACGTAGCTGCAGCAGCTTCAGCAACAGCAGAGTCCTTTTCAGCGATGGCAGTTTGAGCTTGTTGGCATGCAATTTTCTCCTTTTCAGAAGACTCTCGAGATTGCTCCATAAGCATAAGCGATTGCTTCTTCACGGACTGGAGTTGTACTCGAAGTTCTTTCAATTCTTCTGTCAGATCCTTACTCGCAGAATCATCAACAAGGTTAACAGGGACAGAAGACTTCTTCGAAAGAGACGAAGGAAAAACTTCGGAAGGACCAGGAATTGACGTATAATTGTCAAAAATTAACTGGAAAAAGAAATATTTCGACATCAATCACTGAGCAAAGATAGATTTCCATTCATCTCCATAATATATACATGTCTATTACAAAAGAAGGACCTTCTAGAGACCTACTGAAGCAGTTATCGCCAAAAACACTACGGCGACAAAGCCAAAAGAAAGAGGTACGCTAAAAAGAAAAAGCAAAGAGGCATTCAACTAGACCTCCGGCTTTGATGAGCTAGGAGTTGAAGACGGCTTGATCCCGATATAAGCCAGGATTTTCTTCGTGTTGGGCTTAGCTGCCTTGATCAAAGACTTCCACCTCGACTGTTCTATCTGATCAGTGTCGCCAACTTTCGCCCAGTCGATAGACTGCTGGCTATCAGCAACCAAGGCGACAGTATTTTCCACGGCAACCTTCATATTCTCATGACGCACCCTTAGCCCAAGATCTTCTGATGGATTAAAGCACTTGGCGAGGTTAAGGAAAGTTGCGGGTTCCTCTTTCTTTGGGAAAAAATAAGGAAAAAGCCGCGACAATCCTGCTTTGGCCTGATCAATGCCTTCGCGTGCCTCTGATCCATGAACCTCGAGGAATGAAAGGGCGTCAAGAAGAGGATCATTGGCGGGTTCTTCAAGTTGAAACTCTTGAGCTGTTCTAGCTGTCAAGAAAGAAACTTATTGAGCAACAAACGAGCGCAGAGAAGGAAATACAAAAAATAATAAGTGGTACTTACCGACGAAGCGGCGACTTTGCGTCCTTAAACGCTTAAGGATCGCCTCTTCGCGAGCAGATTGGGCAGCTATGTGATCGCTCAGTGAAGTTTCAGCGGTGTGAAGCCTTTTTCTAAGATCTTCGACACCAGCAGCGTCAGCCTTGGCCTTGTCAGCTTCTGCTCTAGCTTCAGTAGCATCCAATTCGGCCTTTTTGCGAGCCTTTTCACTATGCTCTAACTGTTGAGCAAGTGTGTTGGCACGCTCATTGGCCTCCGCCAGTTTTTCTGGCAAAGAAGAAAAATATAGTTAAAAACTTCGACAACAAAGGAGCAAAAGGGCAGAGGCAAAAAGAAGTAGCAAAACATTACCTTCAGTTTTATTAGCATATTCACGGTACCCAACAAATTGGGCACCGATGCGAAGAAGATCCTTGATCATAGGCTGTTAAAAAAAAAGAGGACAAAGAGAAAATGGGGGTATGAGAAAAATATGGTGATACACAGAAGTAAACAGAGAAAACATAAACAATGACAAAAAAAGTGAAGAACTTACATCCTCCATGAGAGGGTTCGAGGAGCTACTCAATTGGAGAGTAGGTTCCGCGATAATCTCCGTCCTTGCCCTTTTCGGTGAAGAGGCTCGGGGGCTCGGAGGAGTAGAAGCGCCGATGTTTTGTTGAGGAGGCGAGGATTCCTCTCCTTCAACTCGCGGCTCTGAAATAACTAGGGTATGTGACGTACTCGTTCGAGCAGCCACATCCAAAGTTGGTGTTTCTTCGTCATCATCACTATCAAAAAAGGGTGGCAGCATAAAAAGCAAGGCAAGCAAAATTCTTCGAATAGGAAAATAAAAAAGACAGGGAACTCACGAACTGATGAGACTCGCGAGATATGGGTCATAAGCTGCCTTTTGCGGTGAAAGAGCAGTTTCTTTGGGTTGAGAGGTCCCGGAGTCCTCGACGTCATTTCTCTTCCTTTTGTTCTTCGGAGAAACAGCAGGAGGAGGAGTTTGTGCTGAGGTAGTATCTTCAGAAGCAGCATCCTTTTCAACAGATCCCGCAGATTTTCGAGAATCTGCGGGTTCATTCACAAATGAGGGGGCTTCCTGGTTGTCATCAGTGACAATGGCCCTTTCCTCGACATCTCCACCCTCAGGAAGAGGAGGAAGCGAATCCATAGAAGGATGGTTCTGTCGAAATATAAAGACATAAAAAAAATATTAGAGAAATATCAAAACAATGAGATGCAGGAAAAGATCGGAACAAGGAACAAATTCGAGAAGACAAAATACCTTGGGGAGAGGATTGGTAGAGCTATATGGTTTCACGCGGCAAGAGGAAGGAATAGGATCCTTCTTGTTCAGCGAAGTAATTTTTCGGACAAGTTTTTCCAAGTCCTTCACAGCAAGATCCTTCGACAACCTATTGGCGTCATTCTCACCAGCATACGTCCAAAGGGGATTTTTGCGAGCCTGAAGAGGCTGCACTCTAATCCGAAGAAAGTAGGCAATGATTTGAACACCAGAAAGTTCTTTGCCTCGAGTATTCTGAAGCTCATGAATACGAGTCATAAGCGCTTCTGTCGCCTTTTTCTCTTCTTCGGAAGCTTCAGCATCCCAAGAATGGCGGCGTTGAATTTTGGCACTTCCGTCAAAAGGGACTATGTTGTGCTCGACAGAGTTGGCATCTTCTTCGTGTATATAGAGCCACCTTCTGCGCCATCCTTGGACAGAATCAGGAAATTTGACGTCGAAGTAATCAACATCAGTTCGGACGCAGATAACAACTCCACCTATGTTATAGGTGGTGCTGTGGGAGCCATTGCGGCGGAGGCAGAAAATGCGCTTCCAAAGAACCCAATTTGGAGTGATTCCAAGGAAGCATTCGCACAATGTGATGAAAATAGAAATATGAAGGATGGAATTGGGGGTCAGCTGGTGTAGCTGAATCCCATAGACAAAGAGAAGGCCGCGGAGGAAATCGTGAATTGGGGTAGAAAGGCCGCGGATGAGATGATCAACGAAACTAACCCGGTACTCCATTGGAGGGTTGGGGTAGCTTTCTTCGCTGGGGAAGCGGATGGCGTCTTCTTTCTTCATCAAGCCAAGCCTTTTCAGCAGGTTAACATCCTGGTTTGTGACCTTGGACCTCTCCCACTCCGCGGTTCCTAGATCCGCGGCGGCCATTGATGAATCAGGTGTGCTGTGGCGAGTGAGACGCGTGCGTGGTGGCATCAACGGCAGTGGACAAAGCAATGCTTGGGCGTGCGGAAGATCAAACAGAGTTGGGCGCAGGGGAAGTTTTTGCAGAGGGGAACAGATGTGCGGCGCAAGCGAAGGACTGGACCGAGGTTGAAGAAAGGTTTATATAGGATTCGGACGAAGCAGTGCACCGTTGGATGAAGAAATCGTGTGGTGAAAAGGATCTTGTAGATACAAGGGTAAAAAGGTATTTTTACTGGGAAGGAATGGAACAGGCGTTACTGTACGTGCGCCAGGAAAAGCGGAGGACGTGTGTCCCCCACTTGCACGACGTGTTAACGTGGTGGGAACAATGGACCCACAAGGCAGAAAAAATCCCAACTATTGATAAAGATGAAGAGAATTTGACAAGGGAAAAGTATGTCGACAAGAAAAATAAAAAGAGAATGGCGACAGGACAAATCATTTGAATACTTTTGGAGCCTTTGATCAAATACAAGTTTTTGCCCAAATGCTCGGGGGCTACTTTGGAAAAATAGAAAATTTCGAGTATGACAAGATAGAAATGGCGAGAGCCTATGACCAAATGCAAGCATTTGTTCATAGCCTCGGGGGCTACTCCCATCGGGAGCGCTGGTCGCGCACCCGATAAATATAAAACTATCGAGAAAGATTATAAATATAGCGGCAATGGATACTAATCCTGTGGAGCCTACACCCAAGCACAAGTCCTTGGATGTAGCCTCGGGGAATTTTATCAAAATAAAGAAATAGAAGTGAGTATATTTCGAGTTACACAGATAACTCTACATATACTCCCATCGGGAAGACAAAATAAGTCATCAAATATGACTCAATAAAATGTGCTATTCCAAAGGCGAAAAGCACTCGACAATATATTCTCAGAACGCCAAAGTTGCGATCAATTTCTGAATGCCGCAAATTTGCGAAGGTAAGACCCCAGATCCGTTCTGCTGGGCGTGGCATCGCCAAAGACTGCGCTCTGCTACTTTTATCCGTATCAACAGATACGAAGAAAAATCCTAACGGACGCGTTAGGTACCCGATAAATTTGACTGGGACTCGACAGAATGGTAAGACCTTAAGCGGCACCTGTCGAAGTTTGCACCAGTATCCCGAGATCATGTCCAGGGACGTGATCTTGAAGTAGGTTTTTGCGGATTGCCACTAGAGCAGTTAACTAGTACCTGATCCGTCAGATGAACTAGCCCCAACTACCATTATCCCTGTACAATATAGAATTTTATATGAAGAGGTATAAATAAAAGTTCTCGAATAAATATAAAAAGTCGAGATTTCCCTTGACTCTACGATTCAAGCAAAATCTCGGGGGCTACTGACATAGGCATCCCAAATGGGCCTGCCGAAGATGGTACCCGGAGTTTACTGAAGGCCCACTATCCGAAGAATAAGAAGGTTCGGGAGTCCAAGATACATTAAGGAAAGCTAGAGTTGTAATAGGAAGTATTATTTGTAATCTAGCGGGATGAGTTAGAAACCGTCCCGAACTCTGTAACTTGTACAGAACGAAAACCCTCGGCTCCACATCCTATATAAGGGGGAGTCGAGGGACAAAGAAAGGATCGAATCTACTGTCAACATAACCCTAGTTTTCATAATCGTCGAGTACTTTCCGCCTAAACCTTCGAGATCTACTTGCCCTCTACTTCTAGCAAAACCCTAGTCTACAATCTGTAGGCATTGACAAGTTAATCCTTTGTCATTTAGACTTCACCCATGTCCTCAAGAACTAAACGAACTACTCACGAGACATCATATGGAATACAATCAGAGGTGATATGATGATGAATAACAATCTGAACATAAACCTTGGTTCAATGGTTTCACTCAATAGCATCAATAACAAGTAGAGAATAATGCCGGGAGAGTTTCCCCTATCAAACAATCAAGATCCAACCCAAATTGTTACAGCGATGACGAGGTGCAGCGGTGATGATGGCGGTGTAGATGGTGGAGATGATGATGATGATGATGGAGATGATGTCCCGCTCGATGACGATGGCGATGGCGTCGATTTCCCCCTCCGGGAGGGAATTTCCCCGGCGGATTCCTGCCCGCCGGAGAGCTCTTTTCTCTCTGGTGTTCTCCGCCCCGCAGAGGCGGCTGTAACTCTTCGTGAGGTCCTCCCTCTGGCTTAGGTTTTCGGGACGAAGGAGTACGCGAAGAAAAGGAGGCGAGAGGGGTGTGGGGCCCCCACACCACAGGGTGGCGCGGCCAGCCATGGGCCGCGCCGGCCTGTGGTGGGCCCACCTTGGCTCCCCTCTTCTTCCCCTTCTGGCTCCCTCCGTCATCTGGAAAAATAGGAATTTACGTGAAATTTCCTTCCACAGTTGATCTTCCGAAATATTGCTTTCTGACGGTGCTTTTTCCAGCAGAATCCTGGCTCCGGTGCTTGATCCTCCAATAATGATGAAACATGCAAAATAGATGAAATAACATAAGTATTGTGTCCCAATATGAAATATATCAATGAATAACAGCAAATTATGATACAAAATAGTGATGCAAATTGGACGTATCAACTCCCCCAAGCTTAGACCTCGCTTGTCCCCAAGCGAAACTGAGCTCGATAAACAAGACCACATGTTTATGGAGTGAAGAGTCGATAAATAAAATACGGACAAGAAGCATCATATTGTTATCACCAGAATTTGACCAAGTCAGAGGTGGGCCGCGATCAAGATGGACTTGACGATATATGCGTGGGAGAGATATGTGAATCGGCCTTGTGTATCAAGTTTGGGCTAGTTAGCCCGTGTATCTTTATAGTAGGTTATGTAGAAGTTAGAATTTATCTCGTGCACGGTTTGGTGCACGCCCACATTAGAAGTCCGCTGGACTATAAATATGTATCTAGGGTTTATGGAATAGACAACAACCAACGTTCAACACAAACCAATCTCGGCGCATCGCCAACCCCTTCGTCTCGAGGGTTTCTCCGGTAAGCACCATGCTGCCTAGATCGCATCTTGCGATCTAGGCAGCACGAGCCTGCCTACGTTGTTCATGCGTTGCTCGTGCTGAAGCCTTTTTGATGGCGAGCAACGTAGTTATCATAGATGTGTTAGGGTTAGCATTGTTCTTAGTATCATATGCTGTCGTAGTGCAACCCTTGCGCATCTAGCCGTCCTTGTACCTCATCATGGGTGCAGGGGCGGCACCCCGCTTGATCATTATTTAGTAGATCTGATCCGTTACGGTTGCTCCTTGATTCATCAAGGATTAGTTTAACATCTGCAATAGTTAGGCCTTACAAAGGGTTGGAGGATCCAGCGGCGTAGGGTGTAGTTTGCTGGCCCTAGACAGGACGTTCCGAGGATCAACCTCGTGTTGGTTTTTAGGCCTTGTCTAGGTTTGGCTTACGATCACCGTGCGCGAGCGCGAGGCCCAATCGTGAGTAGGATGATCCGATTATGCGGTGAAAACCCTAAATCGTCGTGGATCTCATATGCTTTATCTTGATCAAGCAGGACCACCATATATTCGGCCACCTTGGACGAATCATGGGTGGATCGGCTCCATGAGCCGATTCACAGATAACCTGAGAGCCGATCGAGGCTCGTATTTAACGTGTACGTGTGTGCCCTGCAGGAAACTAAGCGAGGCATCATCCACACCTTCCTGACCAGGTATAGGTCAGGTGGCACGCCTTGCAATTTGCATCGGCGCGCGACCAGGAGGCTTTGCGGGCCGTCGCTCTGAGGGACTGGGGCCAGCCGCAGCCCTAGTTGTTCCCGGCTCTACGGTGTTGACCAGTCGCTGCCCGCCGGTGGGTTTCTGACGTCAACACATTCTGGCACGCCCGGTGGGACAATCCTCAACATCAACCACATCGCCGTCTACATCGGAGATGGCGGAAGAAACTCCGGTCACTTACGAGGATCTCAATGGCGAGCTCAAGAAGAAGTATGACGAGGTCAAGGTCCTCCTCGAAGCCGACCTCATCGGCTCTTTCCACAGGACCCGCTCCCATGGCATCAGATGGAAGGGGTTCTCACCTGAAGGCGCGCTTGATGGAGTGGACCTATCCACCCCGTCAGAAGAACGCACCAGGTCGCTGCGTCAGGAGATCAACTTCATGGTGGCTCATTCGCTGCACCGCCATTCTGAGAGCCTGGTGAATACGTTGGAGCGCGTCGCTCTGCGCGTGATCCAGGAGATCATGAGCCGTCAGTACTCTCCGTCAGGACCAGCTCTAGGGACTCACCAAGGAGAATTGCCACTCCAGTCCCGTCCACCGCTGCCGTTCGCGTTGGCAGCGCCCGAAGCGCCGAACTCATCGGCCTACGTCGTCTACAAGATTGGTGGTGACCCCAGTGACTACCAATTCCTACATGACGCGCCCAAGGAGATCCCGCACGGATACGCATGCGCATACGTGCCAGACTGCAGCACCTGGGCACTCTCGAACCAGGTTGCAACAGCGGGGACTTCTGGAACAACAGGAGGAACGTCGGAGGCAGACCCCGAGAAGCAGACGTGGCTAGCTAAATACGCCACCCCGACAAAACTCCAGAGCCCAGCTCCTGCAGTTGGCTCAGAACCGGAAAAACAAGCATGGCTGGTTAAGTACGCCACCCCGGCGAATCTTCAAGGTTCGGCACCTTCAGCCATCACCGCGGATCAGATTTGTACGATTCTGAAAGATCAGTTCGGCATGATGCCGAAAAGGAAGACGGTCGGCTATACCAAGCCGTACCCCAACGAGTACGAATTGATCCCGCTACCACCCAAATATCGGCTCCCGGACTTCACAAAGTTCAGCGGATCAGATGGTTCCAGCTCCATCGAGCATGTGAGCCGATATTTGGCACAGCTGGGCATGATCTCAGCGTCAGACGAGCTGCGTGTGAGGTACTTCTCACAGTCCCTCACAGGATCGGCTTTCGGTTGGTACACGTCGCTGCCACCGAACTCAGTCCAGACTTGGAAGCAGTTGGAAGAACGGTTCCATGAGCAATATCACTCAGAGGCTTCCGAGGCTGGCATTGCCGATTTGGCACAAGTACGACAGAAGCGCGGGGAAACAGTGTCGAGTACATCCAGCGCTTCAGGACCGTTAGGAACCGATGCTATTCGGTTCACGTAAGCGAAAAGAAGCAGTCGAGTTGGCGGTGGTGGGTCTATCATCATCGATCAAGGACGTGGCCTCCCAAGCGGACTACCCTTCATTAGCACACATGGTGCAGAAGCTGTCAGCGTATGAACAGCGCCACCCAGATGTCTACCAGGACAAATTCAAGCGCGTGGTTACCATGGTTGACGCAGGCGAAGATGAAGGTGCTACGGGAGAACAAGAGGTCGCAGTGGCTGAGTGGACTCGAGCGGCAGGCCCAGTAACCTGCAAATGGGTGAAGCCACCAGGGCCTCCAAGAGGGTTCGACTTCGACGTGACGAAAACCGAGCAGATTTTCGATCTCTTACTCGCGGAGAAGCATATAAAGATACCCGAAGGCCACAAGGTCCCTACGGTGCAAGAGCTGAACGGAAAGCCATACTGCAAGTGGCATAACACGTTCACCCACACCACTAACGACTGCAGGGTGTGGCGTCAGCAGATCCAAATGGCAATAGAAAATGGGCGACTAATTTTTAACCAGTACGCCATGAAGGTCGACACACACCCCTTCCCCGCCGTCAACATGGTGGAGTTTACCCACCTCGGAGGGTGCCAGCCAGATTTCTCAGCCAACATCAACATGGTAGAGCTTGGACACCACTCTGAGAAGGACGGGGATGAGGGCAGCTGCTCTCAGAGCAAAGACACAGAGGGGGCCGCTCCATGCGATCGGCTCCGTCAAGATGGCAAGCGCTACGTCACAGAGGGAGAAGTGAAGAACATAAGATATCAACGACCCCTCTCTGATCACCTCCTCAACAAGTATGTGAGTCGGTATGACCAACGCCGGCGACACGGCGACGATGATGAAAGAGATCGTCTGGCCAGAAACGACAGAAGGCATCGTCGGCATAATCACGATGAGGAGCGGCAGGAGCGCCACGCTAGGGAGCAAGACGACACGGGCAGGCATTGGGACTGCCCCTTCTTCAGACACTGCTGGGATTCAGGAATGAGCCGATTGCCTACGATCGGCAATTGCCCAGAATGCAATCGTAAGAAGAAGGAGGCAGCCAACGTGTCCGTGTTCGAGCGCTTAGGGCCTCTCCCACCACAAAGCAGACGTGCTGAGACCCCTCGGTTGGAAGATCTCGAGGATTCGGAAGACGAGGGGGAAGACGAAGAAGACAGGTACCACCGTCCAAGGTGGTGCCCTGATGGTCTCAGCCATTCACAAAAGCGCAGGGTTCAGCGATTGCGCGGTCTGGAGGAAGCCGAAAGGTTGTACTTGTATACGCTAAGGAAGGCACGGCCCGATCTGGCTGCGAAAGTCCAGCGAACCCTGGATGAGGAGGGACTGCCGCAAAGAAAAGAGTGGCGCCCCAAGCAAAGGAAAGCCGATGATGAAACATCGGCTGGCACAAACATGGTGCTCGTTCGTCCGGCGAAGTGTAGAGCTCCACGATTACACGATGCACCCGAGGTGGACAACAGCAAGCGCACCAACGTGATAAAGTCAGAGATTGGGCTGGTTTTATCCACCGGCCTGGACGAGTAGCAAGACTACGTCAATAAGCAAACATGGCGAGGCTGATCCTTGCGATCGGCCCCCCACTGAGCAAGCAACGTGGAGGCCGATTCCAGCAATCGGCCAAGATTATCCTCACCATCTATTTTGCCTGGGATCAACGTTTGACCCAACAGGGACTACCTGAAGAGCCGATACCATCAATTCTTTTGACAGAATCGGCTCGGGGGGCACCTAGGTGGATAAAGCATGAGGATATGAGATAATACTATCAAGTATGGGGGCCGATACACAAATCGGCCTAAAAATTTAAAAATTTTGAGCACAGCCGATGCAGCAGACATCGACTTAAGGATATAAAAGCCGATGCATGGACATCGACTCAAGAGGAATAACTGTCAGGGGATCAATGGAACTGGAGCTGCTGATCCTTCCAAAACCTTTCCAAGAGCACGGGCTTCTCGCGTGTAAGCATTCTTACCCTGTTTTAGTGGAAAGCTGGAGTAACTCGGAGGGCAGCTCGCCTTGAAACATCAATTCTGGAGAGCCGATTTTGTTGAAAACGGCTAACATGGCGCTACGAGGGGGAATCTGATGATGGTCGGTTCGGATGGTCCACTTTTATCCTCGCCCTGATTAAGGCTCGGGGGGCAACAGACCTGTACCTACCAGAAGGAGAATCATCAGTTGAAGGATGGAAGGGTAAATGTCGAAGGACCGGTGCGTTGCTATCGGCTCGTTATGCATTGGCAAAGGGGGACAAATCGGCAAAATCATGACGGAGGAAAATCGGCTAAAGGCAAAATCAAACTGGGAAAGTTCTTCATTGATGGACGAGATTTCTTACACAAAGAGCTGATTGCTCTCAAAAGGAAGTCCTAGGGGATACATTGCCCCGCCTACTACTATTGGCCCTATGCTACGATCCTATCTAGGGGCCGTCGCTGCCCTCGTCGTTGTCGCCGTCGCCGCTGCTGTTGGCGCTGCTCCCCGCCCGCTCGTCGTCGCTGCTCCAGCGACCGCCAACAGGACCCTCGTTGTCCTCATCTTCATCATCAGCGTCGTCATCGTCGCTGTCGACGTCGCTGAGGTTCCCAGGCCAGAGGCAGTGGCGTTTGGCCGGCGGCTCGTCGGAGGAGCTGTCGTCCTCTTCTTCCTCCTCCTCCACCGCCTCCGCAGAGGAGGTGGCCCCATCCCAGGGAAAGCGATCGTCCTCGCTTTCTTCCACCGCTTCCCTTTTGACGAGGAAGCGGAGATCGCTCTCCCCATCAGTCAGGGACTTGTCGTCCTCTGACCAGATGGAGAAATCATGGCTGGGCTCATCCCGGCCTCGATGGCGCGGCGAGTGTTGGCCGCGTGGACCTCCGCTGGGTTCCACTCCGGCGTCGGCTCGCGGGAAGAGGAGGACTCGATGGGAAAGCCCGATGAGGCGGAGGAAGAAGAAGACATGGTGGCTCAGGAGGGTTTTTTGGGATGCCAATGCGAAAGGGGACGAAGAGGAGAACTGTTCGATGCGGTTAAATAAAAGGGCATGGAGTAAATACTCGAACAGTTTCCGAGGGGGTAGTGCCAAAACTGTCAAATCGTGCAGAGAAGTTGAGAAGGCAAGTTATCATGATGAAGGACTCTGCGACGGTTCTGCTCTGCCACGACATGACCCGACGAGAGAAAAGCATAATGATTTTGGAAATGTCATTTCCAAAACCAGGGGGCATGTGTTATCACCAGAATTTGACCAAGTCAGAGGTGGGCCGCGATCAAGATGGACTTGACGATATATGCGTGGGAGAGATATGTGAATCGGCCTTGTGTATCAAGTTTGGGCTAGTTAGCCCGTGTATCTTTATAGTAGGTTATGTAGAAGTTAGAATTTATCTCGTGCACGGTTTGGTGCACGCCCACGATTAGAAGTCCGCTGGACTATAAATATGTATCTAGGGTTTATGGAATAGACAACAACCAACGTTCAACACAAACCAATCTCGGCGCATCGCCAACCCCTTCGTCTCGAGGGTTTCTCCGGTAAGCACCATGCTGCCTAGATCGCATCTTGCGATCTAGGCAGCACGAGCCTGCCTACGTTGTTCATGCGTTGCTCGTGCTGAAGCCTTTTTGATGGCGAGCAACGTAGTTATCATAGATGTGTTAGGGTTAGCATTGTTCTTAGTATCATATGCTGTCGTAGTGCAACCCTTGCGCATCTAGCCGTCCTTGTACCTCATCATGGGTGCAGGGGCGGCACCCCGCTTGATCATTATTTAGTAGATCTGATCCGTTACGGTTGCTCCTTGATTCATCAAGGATTAGTTTAACATCTGCAATAGTTAGGCCTTACAAAGGGTTGGAGGATCCAGCGGCGTGTAGGGTGTAGTTTGCTGGCCCTAGACAGGACGTTCCGAGGATCAACCTCGTGTTGGTTTTTAGGCCTTGTCTAGGTTTGGCTTACGATCACCGTGCGCGAGCGCGAGGCCCAATCGTGAGTAGGATGATCCGATTATGCGGTGAAAACCCTAAATCGTCGTGGATCTCATATGCTTTATCTTGATCAAGCAGGACCACCATATATTCGGCCACCTTGGACGAATCATGGGTGGATCGGCTCCATGAGCCGATTCACAGGATAACCTGAGAGCCGATCGAGGCTCGTATTTAACGTGTACGTGTGTGCCCTGCAGAAACTAAGCGAGGCATCATCCACACCTTCCGACCAGGTATAGGTCAGGTGGCACGCCTGCAATTTGCATCGGCGCCGACCAGAGGCTTTGCGGGCCGTCGCTCGAGGGACTGGGGCCAGCCGCAGCCCTAGTTGTTCCCGGCTCTACGGTGTTGACCAGTCGCTGCCCGCCGGTGGGTTTCTGACGTCAACACATATTCATTCACACAAGACATTCTAGTAAACAACTTCCTCATATAACTCATCTTGAAATAGGTAAAGAGAAATCACAAGTAGAGGTGCATAAGAAATCATAGTTGGTGATGGCAAACTTTGTTCTTGGTCAGAGAACTACTAACGGATTGTACTTCTAAGCAAAGCTTTCATATTAGATTTTATAGCTGAGCTTTCATATTCAAGCATAACAATCTCCTCATAATCATTGATAACTTCAAAGTCATATTCATTCAGATAAAATTGGTACTAAACAAGAAAGTATAAAAGACATGATCAACTGAATCATAGCATAAATAGTTGGTTCACAACAACTCAATTGCTTGCTTGAGATAGAGGGAAATAGGTTTACTGACTCAATCATAAAAGTAAAAGATAGGCCCTTCGCAGAGGGAAGCAGGGATTAAATCATGTGCTAGAGCTTTTCAAGTTTTGAAATCATATAAGGAGCATAAAAGTAAGATTTTGAGCGGTGTTTGTTGTTGTCAACGAATGGTAGCGGGCACTCTAACCCCCTTGCCAAACGAACCTTCCAAGAGCGGCTCCCATGAGGGACGGCATCTCTACCAGCAAGGTAGATCATCCCCCTTCTCTTTTGTTTACACATGTATTTTAGTTTTATTAAGGATGACACTCCCCCCAACCTTGGCTTTCTCAATCCATGGCTAACCGAATCCTCGGGTGCCTTCCAACATTCACATACCATGGAGGAGTGTCTATTGCAAAATTAAGTTGCTTACTGATAAATCAGGGCAAAACATGTGAAGAGAATTATTAATGAAAGTTATTAATTGGGGCTGGGAACCCCGTTGCCAGCTCTTATTGCAAAATTATTGGATAAGCGGATGTGCCACTAGTCCATTGGTGAAAGTCCGCCCAACAAGATTGAAAGATGAAACACCACATACTTCCTCATGAGCTATAAAACATTGACACAAATAAGGAGTAGTATAGTTTGAATTATTTAAAGGTAGCACATGAAGTATTTACTTGGAATGGCAGAAAATACCATGTAGTAGGTAGATATGGTGGACACAAATGGCATAGGTTTGGTCTAAGGTTATGGATGTATGAGAAGCATTCCCTCTCGATACAGGTCTTTGGCTAGCAAGGTTTGATAGCAAGCATAAAGGTTGAGGGAAACAAACAAATATACATATGATAGAAACAATCATGCATCTTTCTCATAAGCACAAGCAATTTTAACTTAAGAATACTAAGCTCATAAGCATAGAGATAATAGAGTAGTATATCTAAGTGTATTTCTCTCTTCTATTCAAACATCAGGGTGTTGTTGCTATTGACCAATGCTAAGTTTGCCAAAACCAAATAGATTTACTTGATGCTCCCAAAGTGATATCAATACTCATGTCAAGAGTAATCATATAATGGAGATTGCAAACTAAAATAAGGTGTGCAAAAAGTAAATGATAAGACTTCTCATTAATATTCCATAACGATAACTCACACCAACGGATACATAGATAACCAACTAAGAGAGATACTTCCACATTGCATACTATTCCATATGATAACTTCCCTACTCATGATATAACACTACTTGATAGTAAAAGATAAAGGTAGTGATGATGTGATACCGCGGCACTCCCCCAAGCTTGGAACAAACCAAGGGGATGCCAATACCGATGATGAATTACTCCTTCGGTGATGATGGTGAATCTTTGTCGTCATCAGACTTCCATGGAAGAGGCCCTCCATCAACAAAAGACATCTTGGTCTCCGGAAACCTGAAACTAGCAGCATGACTTATGCGCTTAAACCTGTTTTCATACTCACAGTTTTGATTATGAACATCATAGAGTTGAGCTTGGAGTTTGTTGGTGGTGTCGTGAAGTGAGAAGATATCGTCCCACAACTTTGCAGTCTCCTTCTTGTGTCCATCAATGAGTTCAGACACAATCTTGTGAAAGATATCCACTTCACGCTCAGCCATCTTCTTGTAGTTGAAAACCTCTTGTTCCAGTTTCTCCATCCTGTCTTCCAAACTCCCTTCTCCCTTAGGACCCTGGACATCTTTGATCTGCAACTCTCCATCCACGAGCAGCAACTCTTTGGGGTGCATCTTCAGCTCGTTCATGTACGGGTTGACGACGTCCTCAAAGAAGCTGTCCTTCTGAGTTCCCGACGAGGACATGGTGGATCTAGATCCGAAGCAGATCCTGGCAGAAAACAGCTCGAAACAAAACACGACGAGAAAACGATATACGGACCTCGGGGATCCGGGGGATTATATAGCAAATATTTTTACGACAAAAGGAAGGTTCCAGGCCGAAAACGAGTGGAAACGGGACGCCGAGGGGCTGTCACCATAGGTCGGCGCGGCCAGGGTGGGGCCCGCGCCGGCCTGTGGTGACGGGCCCTCGCGCGTCTTTTCCACTCCGTTTCGATTCCGTAATTTTTCATATTTCCTAAAAACAGCAGAAATAATGTTCGGAAAGGTAAACGCGGACTTTTTATTACCTGTACTGTTACCTATTCAAAGTCGAGTTCTGGCGGACTGTCAATTTGTCCTTTGATGAAAGCCTCCGGTGTTTCCACTTGAATAATATCAACATCAATATTATAAGAATCACCCGAGATATAATGCTTGAGTCTTTGTCCATTCACCACTTGTGTAGCATTGCCTTGGAGAGAGCTAATTTTAATTGCTCCTGAACGATACACCTCCTCAACAACATATGGTCCTTCCCACTTTGAGAGTAATTTCCCTGCAAAGAATCTGAGACGAGACCGATACAATAGGACTTTATCCCCAATATTAAACTCTCTTTTGATGATCCTTCTATCATGCCACTTCTTAACTTTTTCTTTAAAGAGTTTAGCATTTTCATAAGCTTCACTTCTCCATTCATCTAGAGAACTTAATTGCAGCAACCTCTTATTACCGGCTAATTTCGGATCTTTATTTAGTTCTCTAACAGCCCAATAAGCTTTGTGCTCTAGTTCTAAAGGTAAATGACAAGCTTTTCCATAAACCATTTTATAAGGTGACATTCCCATAGGATTTTTATAAGCAGTTCTATAAGCCCATAGTGCTTCTTTCAATTTACTAGCCCAATTCTTTCTAGATTTATTAACAGTCTTTCCCAAGATAGCTTTAATCTCTCTATTTGATAATTCTACTTGACCACTAGTTTGAGGGTGATAAGCGGAAGCAATTCTATGATTAATACCATACTTAGCAAGAGTTTTTCTAAAACCTCCATGAATAAAATGAGAACCTCCATCAGTCATAATATATCTAGGTACTCCAAATCTAGGAAATATAACATCCACAAGCATTTTTATAGAGGTCTCACCATCAGCACTTTTTGTAGGTATAGCTTCTACCCATTTAGTAACATAATCAACAGCGACAAGTATATGAGTGTTACCATCTGAAGAAGGGAAAGGACCCATAAAGTCGAATCCCCAACAATCGAATGGTTCAATAACAAGAGTATAATTCATAGGCATTTCATTGCGTCTAGAGATATTACCAACTCTTTGACATTCATCACAAGATAAAATAAACTTCCTTGCATCTTTGAAGAGTGTTGGCCAATAAAAACCTGATTGTAGAACCTTTTGCGCGGTTCTATCTCCAGCGTGATGTCCTCCATAAACACTACCATGACATTTACTCAATATCTCCTGTTGTTCATATTCAGGAACACATCTTCGCATAATACCATCCACTCCTTCTTTATATAAGTGTGGGTCATCCCAAAAATAATGCCTCAAGTCATAAAAGAATTTCCTCCTTTGCTGAGCTGAAAAGGTTGGAGGCAAATACTTCGAAACAATAAAGTTAGCATAATCTGCATACCAAGGGCTCTCTCGCGAGCTCACCTTTATTACAGCCAATTGTTCATTTGGAAAACTATCATTAACAGGAACAGGATCATAAGCAATATTTTCCAATCTAGACAAATTATCAGCAACAGGATTATCAGCACCTTTCCTATCTATAATATGTAAATCAAATTCTTGCAAAAGAAGTACCCATCTAATAAGCCTTGGCTTAGCATCTTTCTTTGTCATAAGGTATCTAATTGCAGCATGATCAGTATGAATTGTAACTTTCGAATCAACAATATAGGGTCTAAACTTGTCACAAGCAAAGACTACAGCTAACAATTCCTTTTCAGTTGTAGCATAATTTCTTTGAGCAGCATCAAGAGTCTTACTAGCATAATGAATAACATTTAATTTTTTATCTACCCGCTGTCCAAGAACAGCGCCTACAGCAAAATCACTAGCATCACACATAATTTCAAAAGGCAAATTCCAATCAGGAGGTTCGACTACAGGAGCAGTTGTTAAGGCTTTCTTTAGAGTTTCAAAAGCTTCCTTACAATCATCATCAAAAACAAAAGGTACATCTTTTTGAAGAAGATTAGTAAGAGGCTTTGAAATTTTAGAGAAATCTTTAATAAATCTCCTATAAAACCCAGCATGACCAAGAACACTACGAATACCTTTAACATCCCTCGGATAGGGCATCTTCTCAATTGCTTCAACTTTAGCTCTATCAACTTCAATACCTCTCTCGGAAATTTTATGTCCCAATACAATTCCTTCATTAACCATAAAGTGGCATTTCTCCCAATTAAGAACAAGGTTAGTTTCTTCACATCTCTGCAAAACTTTATCGAGGTTTCGCAAGCAATTATCAAAAGAATTCCCATAGACAGAAAAATCATCCATGAACACCTCTACAATACTTTCGCAAAAACCATGAAAAATAGCAGACATGCATCTTTGAAAAGTAGCAGGAGCATTACATAAACCAAAAGGCATACGCCTGTAAGCATAAGTTCCATAAGGACAAGTAAACGTGGTTTTCTCTTGATCTTTAGCTTTAACAGCAATTTGTGAAAACCCAGAATAACCATCAAGAAAGCAAAAATGAGTATTTTTAGATAACCTTTCTAGCATTTGATCAATAAAGGGTAAAGGGTAATGATATTTCTTAGTAACTTTATTAACTTTTCGAAAATCAATGCACATTCTATACCCTACAACTATTCTTTGAGGAATAAGCTCATCATTATCATTAGGCACAACAGTCATTCCTCCTTTCTTAGGAACACAATGCACAGGACTAACCCATCTACTATCAGCAATAGGATATATAATACCAGCTTCAAGAAGTTTTAATACCTCGTTCCTTACCACCTCTTTCATCTTCGGAATTAGACGATGTTGATGTTCAACAACAGGCTTTGCATCTTCTTCCATATTAATAGCATGTTGACAAATAGAAGGAGAAATCCCTTTCAAATCATCAAGAGTATAGCCAATAGCTCCTCGGTGTTTCTTCAATATTTCCAATAACCTTTCTTCCTCAATCTCTGAAAGCTTAGAACTAATAATAACAGGATATATTTTCTTATCATCAATATGAGCATATTTAAGATTATCAGGTAAAGGCTTTAAATCAAAAACAGGATCTTCCTTTGGTGGCGGTGTTGTACCCAAATCTTCCACCGGTAAATCATGCTTGAGAATAGGTTGGCGAAGAAAAATTTCCTCAAGCTCATCTCTTTCTTTCCTAAAAGCTTCACTTTCACTATTCTCCAAATGTTGCTGCAAAGGATTATTAGGAACAAGAACAATAGATGCACACTGCTCCATTTTAAAATCATTACTAGGCAAGTCAGCTTTATAAGGAGTTTTGGTAAATTTAGAAAAGTTAAATTCATAAGGTTCACCAGCAAATCTAGTCAAAATTTTCTCTTTCTTACAATCTATAATAGCTCCACAAGTATTTAGAAAAGGTCTACCAAAAATGATAGGACAATGATCACTAGCAGCAGAACCAAGTACCAAAAAGTCAGCAGGATATTTAATCTTACCACATAGAACTTCCACATCTCGAACAATACCAATTGGAGAAATAGTTTCTCTATTAGCCAGATGAATAACCACATCAATATCTTCAAGTTCACAAGAACCAATTTCGTGCATAATCTCCGTGTAAAGCTCATAAGGAATAGCACTAACACTTGCACCAATATCACATAAACCATAATAGCAATGATCACCAATTCTAACAGATAGCATAGGAACACTAACTTGTTTGGGTTTATTAGGATGTGAAACAATATTAGAAGCATCTTCACAGAAAATAATATGACCATCCTCCACATTTTCAGTCACAAGATCTTTAACTATTGCAACAGCAGGTTCAATTTTAATTTGTTCTTCAGGTTCTTTAGGTTTCTTTTCACTTTTATTAACCGCACTAGATATGACAGAGTACTCCTTCATTTTAGCAGGGAAAGGAGTTTTTTCAATATAAGCTTCAGGAATAACATTATCAACAGTTTCAACCACTACACATTTGTTTACAGATGAATCAACTTTATCTTTATACGGTTCATGATACTTATCAAAATTCTTCTTAGGCAGTTCATAATGAGAGGCAAAAGCTTTATAAAGATTTGCAACAACTTGGGAATCAAGACCATATGTAGCACTCATATTACGAAATTTATCAGTATCCATAAAAGCTTCAATGCATTTATAATCATAAATTATACCTGATTCTCTATCTTTGTCGTTCTCCCATCCTTCAGTATTTTCTTGGATCCGATCAAGAAGGTCCCTTTTAAACTCTTCTTTGTTGCGTGTAAATGATCCAGAACAAGAAGTATCCAGCAAGGTCTTGTCTTGAAAAGAAAGTCTTGCATAGAAATTATCAATAATAACATTACCAGGAAGCTCATGAATGGGGCATTTGAGCATTAAAGACTTCAATCTCCCCCAAGCTTGGGCAATACTCTCTCCATCATGAGGCCAGAAATTATATATGCGGTTCCGATCTTTGTGAATTTCACTTGGAGGATAAAATTTGGAATAAAATAAAGGCACAATGTCCTCCCAATCAATAGAATCACCATTCTTCAGCAATTTATACCAGTGCGCGCTTTACCAGACAGCGATATAGTGAATAGTTTCTTTCTAACTTCATTCATAGAAATACCTGCACATTTGAATAACCCGCATAATTCATGCAAAAACAATAAATGATCACCAGGATGAACAGTTCCATCCCCTTCATAGCGGTTATCCATAACACGTTCAATAATTTTCATAGGTATTTTATATGGTACTACTTCCTCACCTGGCGCTTCATCCACTACCGTTGCAGTAGTAGTAGATTTCCCAAATAGAAATTGAAGAGAAGATCTCTCCATAATGACTTATAGCAGCAGGCAGAAATAAAATCAGCACAAACAGTAAAGGTTTTCCTTACCAATTCCACTTACCAATAGCGCTTCACTCCCCGGCAACGGCGCCAGAAAATAGTCTTGATGACCCACAAGTATAGGGGGTGTATCGTAGTATCTTCGATAAGTAAGAATGTCGATCCCAACGAGGAGCAGAAGGTGTTGGCAGCAGTTTCGATGAAGGATTCACTGTAAATGCTCACAAACAAGTATTCAAGGGGTTTTGATGTAATAGATGAATAAAGTACGAGTAAGTAAAATGCGAGAGAAATAATTGCAGCGAGTGGCCCAATCCTTTTTAGCACAAAGGACAAGCCGGTTTGTTTACTTATAATGACCAAACGTTCTTGAGGACACACGGGGATTTTAGTCTAGTGCTTTCGCTTCATGTGGCTAAATAATCTTCATTGTTTTGATAAGTGTTGTGTGGGTGAACCTATGCTAATGCACCGCCCTTCCTAGGACTAATACATACTTGTGATTATACCCCTTGCAAGCATCCGCAACTACAAGAAAGTAATTAAGATAAATCTAACCACAGCCTTAAACTCTGAGATCCTGCGATCCCTCTTGCATCGATATACTAACGGGGGCTTAGGTTTCTGTCACTCCGGCAACCCCGCAATTAGCAACCGAATACAAGATGCACTCCCCTAGGCCCATAAATGGTGAAGTGTCGTGTAGTCGACGTTCACACGACACCACTAGAAGAATGACACCACAACTTAAATATCATAACATTGAATATTACTCAACCATAATTCACTACTAGCATTTAGACTTCACCCATGTCCTCAAGAACTAAACGAACTACTCACGAGACATCATATGGAATACAATCAGAGGTGATATGATGATGAATAACAATCTGAACATAAACCTTGGTTCAATGGTTTCACTCAATAGCATCAATAACAAGTAGAGAATAATGCCGGGAGAGTTTCCCCTATCAAACAATCAAGATCCAACCCAAATTGTTACAGCGGTGACGAGGTGCAGCGGTGATGATGGCGGTGTAGATGGTGGAGATGATGATGATGATGATGGAGATGATGTCCCGCTCGATGACGATGGCGATGGCGTCGATTTCCCCCTCCGGAGGGAATTTCCCCGGCGGATTCCTGCCGCCGGAGAGCTCTTTTCTCTCTGGTGTTCTCCGCCCCGCAGAGGCGGCTGTAACTCTTCGTGAGGTCCTCCCTCTGGCTTAGGTTTTCGGGACGAAGGAGTACGCGAAGAAAAGGAGGCGAGAGGGGCTGTGGGGCCCCCACACCACAGGGTGGCGCGGCCAGGCCATGGGCCGCGCCGGCCTGTGGTCTGGGCCCACCTTGGCTCCCCTCTTCTTCCCCTTCTGGCTCCCTCCGTCATCTGGAAAAATAGGAATTTACGTGAAATTTCCTTCCACAGTTGATCTTCCGAAATATTGCGTTCTGACGGTGCTTTTTCCAGCAGAATCCTGGCTCCGGTGCTTGATCCTCCAATAATGATGAAACATGCAAAATAGATGAAATAACATAAGTATTGTGTCCCAATATGAAATATATCAATGAATAACAGCAAATTATGATACAAAATAGTGATGCAAATTGGACGTATCTACCTTTTCATTTTCATGTTTTAAACTTGTTTAAATCTTGGTCAAACCTAGGATTTGACCAAGATTCAAATGGGCAGAAAATTTTAAAAAATCATAAAAATGAAAAACCAAAGTACATAGTCTTCTTATGTCATATAGTAAGCATTCAAGTTGATAAACAAGGTCTAGACATATTCAAACCATACAAATCATGTATCTACCCCTAACCCTAAACTCTGTCTTATGAATTCAAGCATGAAGAGAAGTGGTTTTGGGTTTCAAACATGGAAATTTCAAAAACCTCCCAAAAACTTCATTTTAGAGTGACTAAGAAGGATACATGCTTCCCTAGTTTAACCTATTTAAAAATCTTGGATTAGAAATGGGGTTGTTCGAACCCCGTAGTTGGATTTTTTGAACCTTGATCTATAGTACTGGGCAAAACCCTAGTTTAACCTATTTAATTATAGATTCGTAGGTCGATTTTTCTACCTTTTTATTATTACTATGCAGCACATGTGTGTTTGCCCGTCGAGTGAAACTCGGAGGAAGAGGGATCACTCGGAAGGAGAGAAAAAGGGAGAGCATTATGGTGTCTCCCCTTTTTGGGTGATGATATTGACTGTGGTGCAGGGTTTGTCAGTGAGCAGGAGGTGCGAGCGAGTCGAGCGAGGCCGAGAATGAGAGAGATTTGTTTTTTTGTGAGAGGGACAACCGAAGGATCCTGAAGGACCCAGACTTCAAACGGATGCCTCTCTCTTGACAAAGAAGATGGCTGGGAGTTTGTGTACCTATTGCATGTGACTTGTGCTCACTGAAGTGTGGGACCTCACGCATGGGCACCACACGTAAGTGACAGACCTGTTGGTGTAAAAACTCGGTTGATTATTATAGTGCATTAGAACAAAGTTTCCTATGGATTCAAGGGTAGGAAATCCAAGTTAACTCATTTACATGACATTATTTTTTCCATGAAGCAAAGTTAACACATCTATCAATTGGTACATTTTGGAGTGACTAAGAAGGATCCAGGCTTACCTAGGATTTGACCAAGATTCAAATGGGCGGAAAATTAAAAAACAGAAAAATGAAAAACCAAAGCACATAGTCTTCTTATGTCATATAGAAAGCATTAAAGTTGATAAACAAGGTCTAGACATATTCAAACCATACAGATCATGTATCTACCCTAACCCTAAACTATGTCTTATGAAGTCAAGCATGAAGAGAAGTGGTTTTGGGTTTCAAACATGGAAATTTCAAAAACCTCCCAAAAACTTCATTTTAGAGTGACTAAGAAGGATACATGCTTCCCTTTTCATTTTCATGTTTTAAACTTGTTCAAATCTTGGTCAAACCTAGGATTTGACCAAGATTTAAATGGGCATAAAAATTCAGAAAAAAATCAAAAGAATGAAAAACCAAATCACATAGCATTTTTATGTCATACAGTAAGCATTCAAGTTGATAAACAAGGTCTAGAGATATTCAAACCAGAAAAATCATGTATATATCTACCCCTAACCCTAAACTCTGTCTTATGAAGTCAATCATGAAGAGAAGTGGTTTTGGGTTTCAAACATGGAAATTTCAAGAACCACCCAAAAGCTTCATTTTAGAGTGTGACTAAGAAGGATCCAGGCTTACCTTTTATTTTCATGTTTTAAACTTGTTTAAATCCTGGTCAAACCTAGGATTTGACAAAGATTCAAATATGGGCATAAAATTCAAAAAAATAGAAAAATGAAAAACCAAAGCACATAGTCTTCTTATGTCATATAGTAAGCATTAAAGTTGATAAACAAGGTCTAGACATATTAAAACTAGACAAATCATGTATCTACCCCTAACCCTAAACTATGTCTTATGAAGTCAAAGCATGAAGAGAAGTGGTTTTGGGTTTCAAACATGGAAATTTCAAAAACCTCCCAAAAACTTCATTTTAGAGTGACTAAGAAGGATACATGCTTCCCTTTTTCATTTTCATGTTTTAAACTTGTTCAAATCTTGGTCAAACCTAGGATTTGACCAAGATTCAAATAGGCATAAAAAATGAAAAAAAAAATCAGAAAAATGAAAAACCAAAGCACATAGTTTTCTTATGTCATATAGTAAGCATTAAATTTGATAAACAAGTTCTAGACATATTCAAACCAGAAAAATCATGTATATATCTACCCCTAACCCTAAACTCTGTATTATGAAGTCAATCATGAAGAGAAGTGGTTTTGGGTTTCTAACATGGAAATTTCAAGAACCTCCCAAAAGCTTCATTTTAGAGTGACTAAGAAGGATCTAGGCTTACCTTTTCATTTTCATGTTTTAAACTTGTTTAAATCTTGGTCAAACCTAGGATTTGACCAAGATTCAAATATATGGGCATAAAATTCAAAAAAATAGAAAAATGAAAAACCAAAGCACATAGTCTTCTTATGTCATATAGTAAGCATTAAAGTTGATAAACAAGGTCCAGACATATTCAAACTAGACAAATCATGTATCTACCCCCTAACCCCTAAACTCTGTCTTATGAAGTCGAGCATGAAGAAAAGTCGTTTTGGGTTTCAAACATGGAAATTTCAAGAACATTCCAAAAGCTTCATTTTAGAGTGACTAAGAAGGATCCATGATTACCTTTCATTTTCATGTTTTAAACTTGTTTAAATCTTGGTCAAACCTAGGATTTGACCAAGATTCAAATTAATGGGCACAATATTAAAAAAATCAGAAAAATGAAAAACCATAGTACATAGTCTTCTTATGTCATATCGTAAGCATTCAAGTTGATAAACAAGGTCTACACATATTCAAACCATACAAATCATGTATCTACCCCTAACCCCAAACTCTGTCTTATGAAGCCAAGCATGAAGAGAGGTGGTTTTGGGTTTCAAACATGGAAATTTAAAAAACCTCCCAAAAACTTCATTTTAGAGTGACTAAGAAGGATACATGCTTCCCTTTTCATTTTCATGTTTTAAACTTGTTTAAATCTTGGTCAAACCTAGCTAGGATTTGACGAAAAGATTCAAATGGGCATAAAAATTCAGAAAAAAAATTAAAGGGATTTCTATTTTTGTGCCCTCGGGTACTTAGTTGTGCTCAGTTTTCCCCAGCTCCTTAGTTTTTCCTCAGTTTTACCCAAATGTTTGTCTGAAACCATCACACGTGATGTAACGGCCGGTTGCCCGACGGTTGACCGTTATCTTCTGACTAGTGGGGCCACGTAGAGCCCGCAAAGACACGTCAGACCATCCATCTTTGTTTGACCGTAAGCATCGCTGTATCCCTGACCAAAACGCGAACGAGTGGGGCTTCGGTATATCAAATGACAAGTGGGGCCATGACGCTGATACAAGGGGCAATACACGGGTAGGATTAGATTTTTAAACGGAGCTCTACAGCGATGGCACGGAGGAGGTGGCATGCGGGGTGCCGAGATGAGATCGACGTCCACAAAGAACTGCATGAGGCGAGACCAGACGCATTAGATAGATATGAACTAGACGCGTTTAACCATGCAAAGAAGAGAAGAAATGGTCGACGACATCGACGACCACCTCAAAACTTTGACTGACCGTGTCGGACACGAACGCGAGCAATGTAGAGAAAACTAGTGTCTCTCCTTTCTGGCGTGTATAGGTGGGTGCTAGGAGAGTGTGGTGGCGAAGGGAAAGACCTCGCGGCGGTCTGTGGCGTCCAGCATAGCGGGTCGGCGTGGCCGTGCCCACAGCGGCGTGCATGCATGTTCGGCATTGGCATCAGCATGTACGTTCGGCATTGGCCTCGGCGGTATCTCTGGTGTGTCAGTGATCGAATGAGGGGACGGGATTGAGGGTGCATCCCGACGTTGACCTAGCAGTGGCGGCGAGCATAGCCGTTCTGACCATGCCGATATCGGCATCGGCATCGTTTGGAGGCTGTGGTGCTCGAATCAAGTTGGGATTTGTTTCTTGTAGGCCAAAATGAATTTGAAACAAGTTTCATGTTGAAGGTTAGGTAACGAAAGTTTGTAACTATCCCAAAATTATACTAGCGCCATGGTGAGGTTCTTTTTGATAGAGCTATACGGTTGGGCAAACTTTTTTGACACTTTTTAGATAGGGTTCCTTGTTGTTACACGTATGGCATCATGTATGGAAAATTTGGGGTCATTTGGAGATGTTCGAAAAAATCACTTTGCTTAAGCGCATGCCGTTTCGTCTCGCTGAAACCAGCTTTTCTAACAAGGTGATTTTTTCTACCTTCTCTAAATAACCTCAAATTTCATACAGCTGATCTTCTATACATAGATAGATAGATTGTTTCGTTTTTACATTTTTCGAACTTTTTATTTCCCTTTATAATACCCAATTGATTTTCAGGTCAAAACCTCGAAAAACAGCATCATGTATGGCATCATTTTCACCCTAAATTTCAAATTTTCTGAAACTTTCCCTTTTAGATATTCCTTGTTGTTATAGGTATGCCATCATGTATGCCAAACTTGGTTAGGTCTCACTGAAACCAGCTTTTGTAACAAATTAGGTTTTTTCTGCCTTCTCTAAATGACCTCAAAAATCATACGTGATAGGTTTATCATTCTATACAAAGATAGATGGTTTATCATTTTTTGCGTGAAAAGTAATGGCTACAACAAAGGGAATCGGTGATGGTTTATCATTTTTTTGCGTGAAAAGTAATGGCTACAACAAATTGTTGATGGTTTATCATTTTTTGCGTGAAAAGTAATGGCAACAACAAATCGGTGATGGTTTATCATTTTTTTTGTGTGAGTAATGGCAAAAAAATCGGTGATGGTTTATCATTTTTTTTGAAAAGTAATGGCTACAACAAATTGTTGATGGTTTATCATTTTTTGCGTGAAAAGTAATGGCAACAACAAATCGGTGATGGTTTATCATTTTTTTGCGTGAAAAGTAATGGCAACAACAAATCGGTGATGGTTTATCATTTTTTGCGTGAAAAATAACGCCTAAAAGAGTTTATAATTTTTAGCGCGTGAAAAATAATACAGAAAACCGCCCTTCAGCATACTTAGAGGGTGGAAGCTAATTAACCGCCAACAGAGAGAGAGAGGGGTTATCCTGCCCGTTCCCTATATCATACGATCAACGGTCGGCGGGCACGATCCGCGTGACATGGGCTAGACCAATCAGGGCGATGTTGCACGTCTGCGAGAATTTGTGAAGAGAGAGGGCAAAACTGAGTACTATCAAGAAACCAAGGGCACCTGAGTAGTAAATAGACTAAGGGATTCAAATATGAGATTTAAAAAATGGAAAATGCGTGTTTTGTACAATGAAACCCATCTTGGCCTACCTCAAACTATTTGCAATACCAATATACATCAGTGTGAGAATTGTGGCCTCATTTAGACAAAGTATGATTTGGGGGAAGCTGTTTTGGGAAGGGCTTATTGTGGAAAACCATGCACCTTCATAGCTACTAGGTGATTTGAGAAGTGGCAATTTGTGGTAAAACTTGATTTATCTATGATTTGAGAAGTGGCAATTTGTGGTAAAGACTCCATGAGTAAGTGCCACTCTTTTTCGGATTTTTTTGCACATTAAATGACTCATTTAACTAGTTAATCCCATTTGTTGACTCTCTGTTGACCAGCCACTTGAGGGTAAAACTGAGTATATTGCACTAGCCAGTATTAGCACTCGAGGGGAAAATTGAGCACACAAAAAATGCTAGTATAAGACTCGAGGGTATACCTGAGTATATCTAAATTTCCAGGGTTAGACTCGAGGACACGTGCAATTGTTGACGCGTAGACGCGGGTCGCGGTGGAGAAGTCGAGACGTGCAATCGTGGACGCGTGTCGCGTTGCAGAAGTCCAAGACGTGCAGACGTGCACCTGTGCACGCGTAGGACGCGGGTCGCATTAACCACCCCTCGCCTTTATAGACGCCTCCTCGCACTCTCTCTGTCACTCTCACTCGCTCACGCATCGCCAACTCTCTCACGTCCCATCATCTTCTCCAAAGCAAAAAACCCTCTCCCTCTCCCTCTCTTCCTCTTCCTCCGCCGGAGAGATGGACAAGGAGAATGCCAATCCCATCGTCGAGGTAGGCTCGAAGCGCGACGCCTCCATCTTCGGCGCCGTCCCCTCTACGGCCGCCGCCGCCGCCGCCGCCGTCGCCGGTGCATCGGAGGCTGCTGCCGCCGGTGGCAGTCAGATCCCGGCGGGATGGGACCCCTACGACCCCGTGCCGTACGTCCCGCCCCCGAACCCCTACGACACCTCCCTGGAGGACCCATGGAACGAGGTAACTACGGTTTGCTTCCTTTTTTGTTCCCCATTCCTTTTTGAACCCTATTTTTGCTGGTGTAGATGGATCTGTAGATGGATGAGTATTGGGCTAATATTTGCGCCGATTTTATTCCATTTTGTTTTGATCACTTCTTGATTTCGTTTAAGATTTGGGGTTCGGCTGTTCGGTTAATTTATGCAAGTAATATTGGATCTCAATCAGTTAATTTATGCAAGTAATCATGGGATCTCAATCAGTTATTTTATGCACTAATCAAAAGATATCAACCGTTTAATTTTGCAAATAATCTCGAATGTGTTCAAGTTCAGATCTAGTTCAGATCTAGAATCTGTTTCTTTGCCTATGATGAATGGTTGGGCACAAATTTTTACAGGGAGGGTTCAGCGAACCATTGCTGTGTACAAATCTGTTGTGCATGAGCTTTAGTTCGCTAACACCTTCCCTGTAGATATATAATCATGTCCACTCTAACTGAGGCTGACTCTGTTTTTCTTAACTTTGTTATCATGTACGTTAGTCATCGTTGCAACTCATTCACTAGTTTCTGTTTGATATGGATCAGATGTCTGGCAGCGACGTCGGCAGCGACGAAGAGGAGGAGGACGTCAAGACTCGCCAGGTGCTGCGGAGGCTGCAGGTCGGCCAGTACATCTCCTACTTCGCCAAGGAGGTCTACAGGTGCCCCTTCTGCACCAGGAGACTCGGCGCCACGGACTTCAACTGCCTCGTCACGCATGCTGAGAACATCAGCAACACCTTCCCCAACGTCGGCACGACGGTGAACGTCCACTCCTTCCGCGCCAAGCACAGGGCGCTCGGCATGCACCTCCGCAGCTTGCAGCGGGTGGAGATCTCCGCCGGGCGCATGCCTCCGCTCAAGCCCAAGGCTCCCAAGGGGAGCAAGAGCAACAAGTGGAGGCAGAGCCAGATGGGGTAGGCGGAGTCCTGGACGTGTGCTGCTGCTGCTGCCTCCTAGTTTGTTGTTGGGATCCCTTTGTTGTTAGCTAGGGATCCCTTGTTGTTATGTTAGTATGATGGTGCTGTGAAGAACCTGTTACTATGTTGGCTGCTGTGTATGCAGCCTATTATCTATCCATATTATCTAGGGATTATCTATCCCTAGTCTACTATATTTTGTTGGCCGTACTTAGTTTTCTTGATTTACTATGACTGTGAATTTATCGTACATTATCCTGGAGATTTGCTTCTAGATTTAACTACATACATATGGACCAGAGGGAGTACTAGATTTGCTGCCATATTGGGCAAACAACGAGGTGCCAAAAAAATCCAAGAAAAGAAAGTTTTATAGTACATAGAGGATGACATGCGGGTCCCATTTAGCAGCAGCGGTATCACCGTTTGAGAGGCAAAGGGGATCGAAAGAAAAAGTCAAGTGACCAAATATGAGGTGCCAAAAAAATCCAAGAAAAGAAAGTTTTATAGTACATAGAGGATGACATGCGGGTCCCATTTAGCAGCAGCGGTATCACCGTTTGAGAGGCAGCAGGTGATCGAAAGAAAAAGTCAAGTGACCAAATATGAGGTGCCAAAAAATCCAAGAAAAGAAAGTTTTATAGTACATAGAGGATGACATGCGGGTCCCATTTAGCAGCAGCGGTATCACCGTTTGAGAGGCGGCAGGGGATCGAAAGAAAAAGGTAAGTGACCAAATATGAGGTGCCAAAAATAATTCAAGAAAAGAAAGTTTTATAGTACATAGAGGATGACATGCGGGTCGCAGCAGCGGTATCACCGTTTGAGAGGCGGCAGGGATCGAAAGAAAAAGGCAAGTGACCAAATTTGAGGTGCCAAAAAAAACTCCAAGAAAAGAAAGTTGATTGCACATAGAGGATGACATGCGGGTCCCATTTAGCAGCAGCGGTCTCAACGTTTCCAAGGCGGCAAGGGATCAAAAGAAAAAGGAAGTAGCCAGAAATCAGGGGGTCAAAAAAATCCAAGAATAGAAAGAATTTTGGTTCATAGAGGATGACATGCGGGACCCATGATCCTGCATCGTAAACGGCTCGATCGGAGAACGTTGAACGAGATGGCGCGATCTAGAAAAAAACAATGCCAGAGAGGCTGCCATCTGGGCCCTACATCCCTCGGCGGTGCGGATTTGCGTTGACTCGGCCGGCGAACCCGAGATTTCGAGATGCACCACGTCCCGGGCCACCATACGCGACGTTTTGGCCGCTTTCGTCGGGCTAGGTGGCCTCAAAAACGAGAAAAAAAAAGTTTTGACATGCACCACGGAGGGACCAAAATCGTCGGCCATGGTACACCAGCAACCACGGCGCGACTTCAACTTCGTCGGCCATGGCAACTTTTCTTGTAGTGAAATAATTGAAAAAAGTCAGAAATGCAAGCTTCTCTAGATTTTATACTAATTTGGTGAAAAGGACAGAGAGAAAGAGGGGAAAAAGGTGCACTTAATAATGCCAATTTTGGGCCGAGAGAGACAGAACCCAGCTCCTGCTCACGTGCAACCAAACGCTTCTCGTCCTGTCCCACGCGGTCCCTTTCTACCAGCCCCACGCGACGCGGGCCCACACGACGCGGCCCCACACGTGACAGAACGGTCAACTAAACGGGAATCCTGCCGTCTGAGCTGCTTCTGCGGGTTTCAAACAAGGGCTTGGGGAAAACTGAGGAAAAACTAAGGAGCTGGGGAAAACTGAGTACAACTAAGGACCCGAAATGAAAATAGAAATCCCAAAATTAAAGAATGAAAAACCAAAGCACATAGCATTCTTATGTCATATATCTAGTAAGCATTCAAGTTGATAAACAAGGTCTAGACATATTCAAACCAGAAAAATCATGTATATATCTACCCCTAACCCTAAACTCTGTCTTATAAAGTCAATCATGAAGAGAAGTGGTTTTGGGTTTCAAACATGGAAATTTCAAGAACCTCCCAAAAGTTTCATTTTAGAGTGTGACTAAGAAGGATCCAGGCTTACCTTTTCATTTTCATGTTCTAAACTTGTTTAAATCCTGGTCAAACCTAGGATTTCACAAAGATTCAAATATATGGGTATAAAATTCAAAAAAATAGAAAAATGAAAAAAAACACATAGTCTTCTTATGTCATCTAGTAAGCATTCAAGTTGATAAACAAGATCTAGACATGTTCAAACCAGAAAATCATGTATATATCTACCCCTAACCCTAAACTTTGTCTTATGAAGTCAAGAATGCATGAAGAGAAGTGGTTTTTGGTTTCAAACATGGAAATTTCAAAAACCCTCCCAAGAGCTACATTTTGGAGTGACTAAGAAGGATAGATGCTTAATTTTTCATATTCATGATTTAATTTTTTTTAAACCATGGTCAAACCTAGGATTTGACCTAGATTCAAATGGTCATAAATTTAAAAAAAAAACAAAAAATGAAAAACCAAGACAAGATTCAAATGGGCATCAAAATAAAAAAATCAGAAAAATGAAAAAACCAAAGCACATAGTTTTCTTATGTCATATAGTAAGCATTAAAGTTGACAAACAAGGTCTAGACATATTCAAACCAGACAAATCATGTATCTACCCCTAACCCTAAACTATGTCTTATGAAGTCAAGCATGAATAGAAGTCGTTTTGGGTTTCAAACATGGAAATTTCAAGAACATCCCAAAAGCTTCATTTTAGAGTGACTAAGAAGGATCCATGATTACCTTTTCATTTTCATGTTATAAACTTGTTTAAATCTTGGTCAAACCTAGGATTTGACCAAGATTCAAATGGACACAAAATTTAAAAAATCAGAAATATGAAAACCAAAGTACATAGTCTTCTTATGTCATATCGTAAGCATTCAAGTTGATAAACAAGGTCTAGACATATTCAAACCATACAAATCATGTATCTACCCTTAACCCCTAAACTATGTCTTATGAAGTCAAGCATGAAGAGAAGTGGTTTTGGGTTTCAAACATGGAAATTTCAAAAACCTCCCAAAGCTTCATTTTAGAGTGACTAAGAAGGATCCAGGCTTACGTTTTCATTTTCATGTTTGAAACTTGTTTAAATCTTGGTCAAACCTAGGATTTGACCAAGATTCAAATGGGCATAAAATTCAAAAAAATTAGAAAAATGAAAACCAAAAGCACATAGTCTTCTTATGTCATATAGTAAGCATTCATGTTGATAAACAAGGTTGACATATTCAAACCAGACAAATCATATATCTACCCCCTAACCCTAAACTCGGTCTTATGAAGTCTAGCATGAAGAGAAGTCGTTTTGGGTTTCAAACGTTTAAGCCAAAAGCCCCATTTCAAATATTTCAAACTTATTCAAATTTGAAAGACATACAAGTTATAGCACACATAGTGCATACATGTTCACACATACTGCACTAGATGCTAACCCTACAGTTTAGGGGCGGACCTAGGATAAATTTTTAGAGGGGGCAAACATATGATAAGTGATGCAAATATCATATTACAAGGTTTCAGAAAATTGAGTGGGGGCAGCTGCCCCCCTTGGCTATAGTCTGGATCCGCCCATGCTATAGTTTGAGGCCATTTGGATGACGTCGAAAAAAATCTTTGATTAGAAATGGGGTTGTTCGAACCCCGTAGTTGGATTTTTTTGAACCTTGATCTGTAGTACTGGGCAAAACCCTAGTTTAACCTAGTATATTTAATTATAGATTCGTAGGTCGAATTTTCTACCTTTTTATTATTACTATGCAACACATATGTGTTTGCCCGTCGAGTGAAACTCGGAGGAAGAGGGATCACTCGGAAGGAGAGAAGAAGGGAGAGCATTATGGTGTCTCCCCTTTTTCGGGTGATGATGTTGACTTTTGTGCAGGGTTTGTCAGTGAGCAGGAGGTGCGAGCGAGTCGAGGGCCGAGAATGAGAGAGATTTGTTTTTTTTGTGAGAGGGACAACCGAAGGATCTGAAGGACCCAGAGACTTCCAATACGCATCCTGATGCGTCTTCTCTTGACAAAGAAAATGCTGGGAGTTGGCGGGAGTTGATACGTCCAAAACGTATCTACTTTCCCGAACACTTTTGCTATTGTTTTGCCTCTAATTTGTGTATTTTGGATACAACTAACACGGACTAACGCTGTTTTCAGCAGAATTGCTCTGGTGTCTCGTTTTTGTGCAGAAATCCAACTTTCGGGAAAAACCTCGGAATTTATACAGAAGGCCCTATTTTCCCAGAAGACTCACGGAGCCAGAAGGGCAAGCCAGGTGGGGGCACGAGGGCCCCACACACTAGGCCGGCGCGGCCCAGGGGGGGCGCGGCCCTAGTGTGTGGCCCCCTCGGCTGGCCCCCGACGCCCTCCTTCGGACTACTTATCGCCCTCGACCTAAAAACGCACGGGGAGAAGTCGAAGTCGCCAGAAACCCTCCAGAGAGCCGCCACATCGCGAAACTCCGTCTCGGGAGCCAGAAGTCTCCGTTCTGGCACTCCGCCGGGACGGGGAATTGGAGGAGATCTTCACCGCCATCACCGCCAACGCCTCTCCATCGACCAGCCATGTTTCCCCCATCCATGTGTGAGTAATTCCCCCGCTGTAGGCTGAAGGGGATGGTAGGGATTGGATGAGATTGGTCATGTAATAGTCATAAGATTGTTAGGGCATAGTGCCTAGTATCCGTAGATGTCACTTTTATGATATTGTTGCAACTTGTTATGCTTAATGTTTGTCACTAGGGCCCGAGTGCCATGATCTCAGATCTGAACATGTTATTGATTCATGAAGATATTCGTTGTTTATGATCTTACCTGCAAGTTGTATACACATGTCGCTGTCCGGAACCAATGGCCCCGAAGTGACAGAAATCGGGACAACCGGAGGGAATGGTAGTGATGTGAGGATCACATGTGTTCACGGAGTGTTAATGCTTTGCTCCGGTACTCTATTAAAAGGAGTACCTTAATTTCCAGTAGTTTCCCTAGAGGCCCGGCTGCCACCGGCTGGTAGGACAAAAGATGTTGTGCAAGTTTCTCATTGCGAGCACGTACGACTATATATGGAACACATGCCTATTGATTGATTAGTACTTGGATACCGTTTTATTATTATCTGCAAATGCCCCTGCTTTGATTGTTATATGAGTTTCTCTCATCCATGCAACGCCCGTTAATCCGTCCCTGTGCCTACAGTATTTTAATCCTGCTGTTTACTATAATCACTACTGCTGTCTTTATTTCACCGCTGCTGTTATTTCACTATTCCTACTGCTATAAAACTGTTGATAAACTCTTGCGAGCAAGTCTGTTTCCAGGTGCAGCTGAATTGACAACTCCTGTTAAGGCTTACAAGTATTCTTTGTCTCCCCTTGTGTCGAATCAATAAATTGGGTAATACTTCCCTCGAAGACTGTTGCGATCCCCTATACTTGTGGGTCATCAAGACTATTTTCTGGCGCCGTTGCCGGGGAGCATAGCTTTATTTGGAAGTTCACTTGGATTGATATTGTTCGCTGCAAAGTCTCCATCATGGGTAAACCTCGCGATACTAAGATCGCCATATTACCATCCACTACAAGAAAAGGTACAACTCTTAGTACCTCTGCTGCTCTTGATTCACCATCTGTGATAAGTAAACTTGTTTCACCACCACAAGCTTCAAATGCTGGTACTTCTGCTGAATCTGAAAATTCCTCTTATAATTGTGATGATGCTTCTGTGCTTGATAATGATGGTTCGTTAGGATCTTTTCTAGATGCTACAATTGCTAGGTCTAGGCAAATTGAAAATACTGAAACTCCTAATGAAAATGCTGCTACACCTGTTAATTCACCTGAGTCTGTTGAATATTCTAGTGATGATCTTGATGAAGATTATGTAGAGCTTGATGATGATTTTATTGAAAAATGCAATGCTACTACTGATGCAAGAAAAATTAAAAAGTTGCTTGCAGAACATGCTGTTAGATATAAACTATCTCCTGATCCTAAATTTGCCACATCTCCTATAAACATTAGGGATAAAGATTATGATTTTTCTCTTGATCTATCTCATATAGCTATTGTTGAGAAAACACCCTTTTGTGGTACTGAAAAAGAAAGTGTTGTTGAACACATGACTGAGTTATCTACTCTTAGTGGCTTGTTTTCTGATGATATTAAGATGCGTACTTATTTTGTCGCTAAAAATTTTCCTTTCTCATTAAAGGATGATGCTAAAACTTGGTATAATAATTTGCCTCCTGGTTCTATTAAAAGTCCAAAAGAATTGCTTGATGTTTTCTTCCGGAAATACTTTCCTGCTAGTGCTCAACATATTGCTTTGCAGAGAATTTATAATTTTGACCAGGAAGATGGAGAGAAATTGCCTGAGGCTTGGGCGAGATTTTGCTCTCTTATTAGAGCTCAGCCTGACCATGATTTGGAAAAGCATGATTTACTTGATATATTTTATAGTGGACTAACTATTGAGTCTAGGGCATACCTGGATAGTTGTGCTGGTTGTGTTTTCAGGAAAAGAACTCCACGACGCTGAAGAATTATTGGCTAAAATAGGCCGGAATCATGATGATTGGTCTACACCTGAACCAACCCCGACACCGATAGTGAAGAAGAGGGGTATGATTAAATTAAATGATGAAGATATGAGGGAAGCCAAGAAGTCTCTTAAGGAGAAGGGTATTAAACCTGAAGATGTGAAGAATTTACCTCCTATAGAAGATTTATGTGAGATAACTCCCCCTTCATCCATGATTGAGGTACACTCTCTTCAACACTTTACTAGGGAAGATATTCCGTATTCAAAACCTCCTGCTCAATGCTTAGATGAGTTTGATAATTATATTGTTAAGCAAGAAAACTTTAATATGAGAGTAGAGAATCATTTAATGGAAAATTCTCGAGCTATTAGTGAATTGCATGATATTGTGGAGAGAACCTCCAATGATGTTAAGATACTTGTTAAACATTTTCATATGGTTCAAACTCAAATTGATCAACTTACTAAAGTGCAAAATGACTTGTTGGGAAATAATTCTAAAGAAAAACATGCTTATGAAGTAACAACTAGAGGTGGTGTTTCTACCCAGGATCCTCTATATCCTGAAGGGCATCCCAAAAGAGTTGAACAAGATTCTCAACTAACTAAAACTAGTGCTCCATCTAAGAAAAAGAAAAAGAAACATAAGAATGTTGTAGAATCCTCTGAACCTGTTAATGATCCTAATAGTATTTCTATTTCTGATGCTGAAACTGAAAGTGGTAATGAACATGATAAAGATAATGATAAGGATGATACTCCTGATAAAGAAGAGGTTGAAGAAGAACCTGAAAAGCATGCTAAAAATAAAAAGTACACTAAAGAAGATTTTATTGCTGAGAAACATGGTAATGAAAGAGAACCTTGGGTTCAAAAGCAAATGCCTTTTCCTGCTAAGAAACTAAAATCAAAGGAGGAGGAACATTATAATAAATTTTGTGATTGGATGAAACCTTTATTTTTGCAAATTCCTTTGACTGATGCTATTAAATTGCCTCCTTATTCAAAGTATATGAAAGATATTGTTACTAACAAAAGGAAAATTCCCAATGAGGAGATTTCCACTATGCTCGCTAATTACTCCTTCAATGGTAAGATTCCAAAGAAGCTTGGAGACCCAGGTATACCGACTATTCCTTGTTCCATCAAGAATAATTATGTTAGAACTGCTCTATGTGATTTGGGAGCAGGTGTTAGTGTAATGCCTTTTTCTCTTTATAAGAGACTTGATTTAGATAAGTTGATACCAACTGATATATCTTTGCAAATGGCTGATAAATCTACCGCTATTCCTGTTGGTGTATGTGAAAATGTTCCTGTTCAAGTTACTCAACATTGCTTGATATTAACTGATTTTGTTGTGTTAGAAATGCCTGAAGATGATAATATGTCCATTATTCTTGGAAGACCCTTTCTTAATACTGCAGGGGCTGTTATTGATTGCAATAAAGGCATGGTTACTTTCAATGTTGATGATAAGGAACATACTGTCTATTTTCCCAAGAGGATTGATAAAGTATATGGAGTTAATACAATTTCTAATGTGAAAACTATCAAAGTGGGATCCATTGATTGTCCTATATATGAGTCTAAAGAAGAATATCAAACTCTTGTGATTGGATCCATATCAATTCAATATAAGGTAACATGATTGATTTGAGGTTTATTTCTTCTTATGTCATATAAAATTTATTTGGTAGCAAGACTTGATCAACCTTGTTAACAAGTATATTTTAATGCATAAGAGAGCTAAACAACATTTCTTTCTTTCTTTCTTCCTCCATTTGTTTTACTTGCTGTAGCACTTTTTGTTTTGCAATATGCTTTAGTTGTTTAAGATTTTGGAAATCATTTTCCTGCGCAGTAATAATTAATTTAACACCCAGAAATGTGCATTTTTCGAAGTTCTCAAAAATTTACAAAAATTATACTGGTAGTCCTATTTTTCGAAGAGGCACCTGGGAGCACCTGGGGCTGACCAGTGGGGCACCCCAGGGTGGCACCCCACAGGCCGGCGCGGCCAGCAAGGGGGGCGCGCCACCCGGTGTGTGGGCCCCTCCTTGCCCCACTTCATCATCTCTTTCACTCATTGCACTCTCTCTCCCGAAAAAACTCGTACTCACTTTCTCTCACTCGCGTTTCTGCTCAAGAACTCGCGATTTCTCGATCTCCTTGCTCAGCCCAGATTTCTGTCTGAAATTTGGCACATTTGCTCCTTGGTATGTGACTCCTTTGATTGTCCAATTAGAATTTTGTTTGGTTGAGTATATCTTGAATATTTTGCTGCTGTAGATAACATGTTTAGTGAGCTTGCATGCTTGTTCTAAGTGGAAGAAACTAGTTTTGATGCATGTTTAGTACTCTAGCAAGTTCCTATAGTAGTTCCCCTCAATTATATACCTTGAAATCAAATTTTATAATGGTTGTTGAAAAATTTCAGAAAATGGAAGGAAGTAGGCACCAACTAAACCAACAAGAGTTGGAGGTACAGCAAGTCATGAGAGTTCATCGTGAAGAGGGAGTATACCCCTCTTATTACCCATGCACGGATTTTATGCGGAATGCAGGAATCCTGCAAGATGTTCAAACACTAATTTCCAATGCAGGGTTGGAAGGTTTTACTGTTGGTGAACCTCACCAATATGCTAAACTAACGGTGTCGGTTGTGCAGGATTTCGAATTTCATCGGTCTCAAACTAACCCCATGGTCCGGTACAAGATTTATAACAAAACTATCAACTTGCCTTTCAGTGATTTTTGTACAGCAATTAGAGTGCCGCGGTGGGGATCCTGCGAGAAGGTCAGGGGAACGCCGCGGGAGCTCTCGAATCTTTATACAATGATTTGTAATGGGAGGAGCTTCTCCGATGATGGTGGTAAGATTAGCAGCATTCAACAACCAGCTATCCGCTACTTCGCTTACTTCGTTACAAAGTGTGTTCTTGCTAGAAGGAATGCGAGTAAGTTGTCTGTTCAAGATATGGCTTTCTTAGCTGCCGCTTTGCAACAGGATAGGACTTATAATTTGGGTGCTTTAATAGCTTGTAGACTTGCTACTAACCGTGAGAAAGGAGGAATTTGTGGAGGTCTTATTGCCTCTCGCTTATTAGCTATGCATGGTGTAGGACCTCACCATCTAGATATTCCGCTTTCCATAGAGAAACTTGATGTTGTTTCCATGATTAAACATGAGTTTATTTCAGATGCATCTAATTTGAACAACCTGTATTATAGGATAACTTTGTATAAGAAAAATTGGAGCATAACTAAGAAAATTGAAAAACTAGTACGATTGCCTGCACCTGCTCTGCTTAACCTTGATGCCAGGAAAGGGTGGTCGATCACAGAAAATGAGCTAAACGCATACATAGAAAGGGAAAGCCATCGTGCAAGGGAAGGCATGGAGGAGGCCGAGGAGCACCCCGACTCTTCATCCGATGCAGCGAGCTCCTCATATCAACATTATGGTCATGTGGAACCTCCACGACATTCTTCTGCGCAGGGGCCTTATTATCACTCCATGTATGATCCACCGGCGTGGAACTCCGACCCTCGTTGGGAATGAACTCCACTTAGGCCAAAAGCCTAAGCTTGGGGGAGGTATACCGGCATCACTCATTCTTTGCATATTATGGTTGCTGGATACTTGTACATACTTGTTTAGTTTCTTAGAGTGGTTTTCTAATGAGAAGGAGATGATATTTGGGGAAGTGCTGTCCAAAAACAGATTCTGGGCTGTTACTAAAAAAATTCGTACGCACAGCCAGAACGTTATTTTGAGTTGCCAATTTTTGAGCATGTGCCCCAGGTTGTTATCTAACTTTCATTAGTTGAACACTTTTTGGTCTGAGCAATGGAAGATTTTTTTTAATTTCGATTTCTGTACTGCTGTCAGGATTTGGCAGATTTCTGTCATCCTGCTTTTCTGTGTTTCTGTTAGTTTGCATTCTTTTGTTTTCGCTTTGTTTCTTTCCTAAAACACAAAAAGACCAAAAATATTTCTGTTGTTTCTCTTCACCATTTGTTTATTTGGTTCTTTGCTCTTATTTTACTTCGTTTGCTATCGGTAGTTTGCCATAAAAACCCAAAAAGATTTTGCTTTGTTTTCTTGTTTCTTTTGTTCTTGTTTCCAATTCGAAAACACCAAAAATATTTGTTGTTCTTCTTTGGTTTGTAAAGTTCATCATGAGTTCAATGGTCTTCGGTGGCTGGAGCGTGGTTTTCATTTCATATTATCCAAGCTACACAAGTGAAAGGCAATAATGACGATCTACAACAATTGGATTGTGGTGAGAGGCTGGTATGAACTCTATTTGTTTTCATTTTTGTACATATACTCATCCATGTGAGCATGCTTAGTTGGTTCATGTGAGGTATATGTTATTTGAGAAAATCTAGTAGTTCATGATCTCTCATGTTTAGCTCCAATTTATTAATATGAGTAGCATGTCATGGATGTTCGCTTGCATTGTTTTATTCATAAGTAAGTATGGCATTGTGGTATCCTCCTCTGAATAATTCATTTATATCGACTTGGCACATGCTCACGCATGCATATGACTGAACAAAAAAGTCAATTAAGCCTCGATGATTTATATTGCTTCAGAGTTATTGTATCACTTTTATGCCTCCATTAATTTATTTTGCCGCAAGCATGATTATGACAGTTACTGCTCTCTTGATTTGTCGCTCCCTAGTCTTTTGCTAGCCTTCACTTGTACTGAGCGGGAACGCCGCTCGTGCTTCCAAACACCTGAAAACCAAGTTGTTCCAAAGTGTCCACCATAAATACCTATGCATGGCATTTCAAACCATTCCAAGTAAATTCTCATGCGCTACCTTTAAAACTTTCAAAATGCTTCTCAATTTGTGTTAATGTTTCATAGCTCATGAGGAAGTATGTGGTGTTTAGCTTTCAACCTTGTCATTTACTTTTGACGGACTCTCATATGGACTAGTGGCACATCCGCTTATCCAATAATTTTGCAAAAAGAGCTGGCAATGGGATTCCCAGTCCCAAATTAATTAACTTAAATAGACACTCCTCCATGGTTTGTGATTGTTGGACGGCACCCGAAGATTCGGTTAGCCATGGCTTGTGTAAGCAAAGGTTGGGGGAGTGTCATCATCATAATAAAACTTAAATAAAAAGGCACTCCTTCATGGTATGTGATTGTTGGCAGGCACCCGAGGATTCGGTTAGCCATGGTTTGTGTAAGAAAGGTTGGAAGGAGTGCCACATAAACATGCAAATAATTCATGGGAGCCGCTCTTGGGAGTCCGGTTGATGAGGTAGTTAGTGTACCCATTACCATTCGTTGACAACAACAAGCACTTCTCAAAATAATTTTACTCCTGTTTTAAAAATGAAAAGCTCTAGCGCATGTTAATCCCTGCTTCCCTCTGCGAAGGGTCAATCTTTTACTTTTATGTTGTGTCTCCATTCTTTCTTTGAGCACTATCTTGAGAGCACAACTGTCATTCTTAGTATAATATGCTTGTCTCAAAATATGATTGATTGTGGTATAACTTTGATGCTTTTATCTTTGACAATCACTACTTCTAGTCTTTCTATGAACTCCAGAGGTGCCCGGGCATTTATGTTTTGCCGATCAAATACGGGCAAGTAAGATACCACTTTATCATATTCTCTTATGAACATTGCAATCCTGCTTATATACATGATTCATGATGCTTATTATTAATTGTTGGTACCTCTCCATGATTGACATAGCTGTTGGATGATCTTATTTGCATGTATCTCATTATGAACTGCTTAAGTATTAGCCATAGCATGAGAATATATACATCATATGAGCAAATGTGTTCGTGAAAGTTCTTTTATCGCTCAGTTGTTAACTGAATTGCTTGAGGACAAGCAATAAGCTAAGCTTGGGGGAGTTGATACGTCCAAAACGTATCTACTTTCCCGAACACTTTTGCTATTGTTTTGCCTCTAATTTGTGTATTTTGGATACAACTAACACGGACTAACGCTATTTTCAGCAGAATTGCTCTGGTGTCTCGTTTTTGTGCAGAAATCCAACTTTCGGGAAAAACCTCGGAATTTATACAGAAGGCCCTATTTTCCCAGAAGACTCACGGAGCCAGAAGGGCAAGCCAGGTGGGGGCACGAGGGCCCCACACACTAGGCCGGCGCGGCCCAGGGGGGGCCCGCGGCCCTAGTGTGTGGCCCCCTCGGCTGGCCCCCGACGCCCTCCTTCGGACTACTTATCGCCCTCGACCTAAAAACGCACGGGGAGAAGTCGAAGTCGCCAGAAACCCTCCAGAGAGCCGCCACATCGCGAAACTCCGTCTCGGGAGCCAGAAGTCTCCGTTCTGGCACTCCGCCGGGACGGGGAATTGGAGGAGATCTTCACCGCCATCACCGCCAACGCCTCTCCATCGACCAACCATGTTTCCCCCATCCATGTGTGAGTAATTCCCCCGTTGTAGGCTGAAGGGGATGGTAGGGATTGGATGAGATTGGTCATGTAATAGTCATAAGATTGTTAGGGCATAGTGCCTAGTATCCGTAGATGTCACTTTTATGATATTGTTGCAACTTGTTATGCTTAATGCTTGTCACTAGGGCCCGAGTGCCATGATCTCAGATCTGAACATGTTATTGATTCATGAAGATATTCGTTGTTTATGATCTTACCTGCAAGTTGTATACACATGTCGCTGTCCGGAACCAATGGCCCCGAAGTGACAGAAATCGGGACAACCGGAGGGAATGGTAGTGATGTGAGGATCACATGTGTTCACGGAGTGTTAATGCTTTGCTCCGGTACTCTATTAAAAGGAGTACCTTAATTTCCAGTAGTTTCCCTAGAGGCCCGGCTGCCACCGGCTGGTAGGACAAAAGATGTTGTGCAAGTTTCTCATTGCGAGCACGTACGACTATATATGGAACACATGCCTATTGATTGATTAGTACTTGGATACCGTTTTATTATTATCTGCAAATGCCCCTGCTTTGATTGTTATATGAGTTTCTCTCATCCATGCAACGCCCGTTAATCCGTCCCGTGCCTAGTATTTTAATCCTGCTGTTTACTATAATCACTACTGCTGTCTTTATTTCACCGCTGCTGTTATTTCACTATTCCTACTGCTATAAAACTGTTGCTACTGATAAACTCTTGCGAGCAAGTCTGTTTCCAGGTGCAGCTGAATTGACAACTCCGCTGTTAAGGCTTACAAGTATTCTTTGTCTCCCCTTGTGTCGAATCAATAAATTGGGTAATACTTCCCTCGAAGACTGTTGCGATCCCCTATACTTGTGGGTCATCAAGACTATTTTCTGGCGCCTGTGCTCACTGAAGTGTGGGACCTCACGCATGGGCACCACACGTAAGTGACAGACCTGTTGGTGTAAAAAAACTCGGTTGATTAGTATAGTGCATTAGAACAAAGTTTCCTATGGATTCAAGGGTAGGAAATCCAAGTTAACTCATTTACATGACATTATTTTTTCCATTAAGCAAAGTTAACACATCTATCAATTGGTACATTTTGGAGTGACTAAGAAGGATCCAGGCTTACTTATTCGTTTTCACGTGTTAAACTTGTCTAAATCTTGGTCAAACCTAGGATTTGACCAAGATTCAAATGGGCGGAAAATTCAAAAAAAAAGAAAAATGAAAAACCAAAGCACATAGTCTTCTTATGTCATATAGTAAGCATTAAAGTTGATAAACAAGGTCTAGACATATTCAAACCATACAAATCATGTATCTACCCCTAACCCTAAACTATGTCTTATGAAGTCAATCATGAAGAGAAGTGGTTTTGGGTTTCAAACATGGAAATTTCAGAACCTCCCAAAAGCTTCATTTTAGAGTGACTAAGAAGGATTGATACGTCTCCAACGTATCGATAATTTCTTATGTTCCATGCCACTTTATTGATGATACCTACATGTTTTATACACATTATATGTCATATTTATGCATTTTCTGAACTAACCTATTAACAAGATGCCGAAGTGCCCTGTTTTTGCTTTTTTTGAAATCCTAGTAACGAAATATTCTCGGAATCGGACGAAATCAAGACCCAGATTCCTATTTTTCCCGAACCATCCGGAACACACGAGAACCGCCGAGAGGGGCCACAGGCCCCAGATGATACCTTGGCGCGGAGGGGGCCGCGCCGCCCTATGGTGTGGCCCCCTGTCGCCCTCTGCGCCGCCTCTTCGCCTATATAAAGCCTCCGTCGCGAAAACCCTATGACGGACGACGAAACCACGAAACCTTCCAGAGCCGCCGTCATCGCGAAGCCAAGATCGGGGACAGGAGTCTCTGTTCGGCACCCGCCGGAGCGGGGAAGTGCGGAAGGCTTCTCCATCGACACCGCTGCCATCTCCACCGCCATCTTCATCACCGCTGCTGCTCCCATGAGGAGGGAGTAGTTCTCCATCGAGGCTAGGGGCTGTACCGGTAGCTATGTGGTTAATCTCTCTCCTATGTACTTCAATACAATGATCTCATGAGCTGCTTTACATGATTGAGATTCATATGAGTTTTGTATCACTATTATCTATGTGCTACTCTAGTGATGTTATTAAAGTAGTTTTATTCCTCCTCCACGTGTGTAATGGTGACAGTGTGTGCACCGTGTTAGTACTTGGTTTATGCTATGATCATGATCTCTTGTAGATTGCGAAGTTAACTATTGCTATGATAATATTGATGTGATCTATTCCTCCTACATATGCATGAAGGTGACAGTGTGCATGCTATGCTAGTACTTGGTTTAGTCTTTTGATCTATCTTACACTAAAGGTTACTAGAATATGAGCATTATTGTGGAGCTTGTTAACTCCGGCATTGAGGGTTCGTGTAATCCTACGCAATGTGTTCATCATCCAACAAAAGTGTAGAGTATGCATTTATCTATTCTGTTATGTGATCAATGTTGAGAGTGTCCACTAGTGAAAGTGTAATCCCTAGGCCTTGTTCCTAAATACTGCTGAGTTACTACTGCTTGTTTAATGTTTTACTGCGTTACTACTGCTGCAATACTACCACCATCAACTACACGCCAGCAAGCTATTTTCTTACACACTGCTCATATATATTCATACCACTTGTATTTCACTATCTCTTCGCCGAACTAGTGCACCTATTTGGTGTGTTGGGGACACAAGAGACTTCTTGCTTTGTGGTTGCAGGGTTGCATGAGAGGGATATCTTTGACCTCTTCCTCCCTGAGTTCGATAAACCTTGGGTGATCCACTTAAGGGAAACTTGCTGCTGTTCTACAAACCTCTACTCTTGGAGGCCCAACACTGTCAGGAAAGGAGGGGGAACGTAGACATCAAGCTATTTTCTGGCGCCGTTGCCGGGGAGGAAAGGTAAAAGGTACTCACACTCCGGATCTCGGCTACTAAGCTATTTTCCGGCGCCATTGTAAGTACTCGAAGCTATTTCCTTTAGACTCTGCAATTGCGACATTTGGTTTCTTGTTTACACTAGTTAGGCATAATGGACAACAATGACCTTCTTATTCTATTTCCTGATTTAAGACATGGATGGTTTGATGCGAAAATTAAAAAACCCATGGAACATATTAATATGAATGCTTTGAACACTATTGTTGCTAATGCTATGGAAAATTCTAAGCTTGGGGAAGCTGGCTTTGATGAGCATGATATTTTTAGTCCCCCAAGCATTGAGGAGAAAATTTACTTTGATGATACTTTGCCTCCCATTTATGATGATTATAATGATAGTAGTCTTTTGTTACCACCTGTTATGGAGGATAAATTTGATTATGATTACAATATACCTCCTATATTTGATAGCTACTTTGTTGAATTTGCTCCCACTACAATTAATAAGAATGACTATGCTTATGTTGGGAGTAGTAATTATTTTATGCATGAGACTCATGATAAGAATGCTTTATGTGATAGTTATATTGTTGAGTTTGCTCATGTTGCTACTGAAAGTTATTATGAGAGAGGAAAATATGGTTGTAAAAATTTTCATGTTACTAAAACACCTCTCTATGTGCTGAAATTTTTGAAGCTACACTTGTTTTATCTTCCTATGCTTGTTACTTTGCTCTTCATGAACTTGTTTATTTACAAGATTCCTATGCATAGGAAGCATGTTAGACTTAAATGTGTTTTGAATTTTCTCTTGATGCTCTCTTTTGCTTCAACTTCTATTTCTTACGAGTGCATCATTAAAACTGCTGAGCCCATCTTAATGGCTATAAAGAAAGAACTTCTTGGGAGATAACCCATGTGTTTATTTTACTACAGCAATTTTTGTTTTGTTGAGTCTTGGAAGTTGTTTACTACTGTAGCAACCTCTCCTTATCATGTTTTTGTGCCAAGTAAAGTTTCTATGTCAAAGTTGATGTTATATTTGGGATCGCTGCGCAGAAACAGCATTGCTGTCTGTCACGAATCTGGGCACAGTTCTTTGTAGAAAATTCGAAAAATCTGCCAATTTACGAGCGTGATCCTCAGATATGTACGCAACTTTCATTAGTTTTGAGTTTTTCCATTTGAGCAAGTCTGGTGCCAGCTTTAAATTCGTCTTTATGGACTGTTCTGTTTTTGACAGATTCTGCCTTTTATTTCGCATTGCCTCTTTTGCTATGTTGGATTCATTTCTTTGATCCATTAATGTCCAGTAGCTTTATGCAATGTCCAGAAGTGAAAAGAATGTTTGTGTCACCTCTGAACATGTGAATTATTAATTGTGCACTAACCCTCTAACGAGTTTGCTTGAAGTTTGGTGTGAAGGAAGTTTTCAAGGGTCAATAGAAGAGGGTGATATAATGTGATCGAGAAGAGTGAAAGGTCTAAGCTTGGGGATGCCCCGGTGGTTCATCCCTGCATATTTCAAGAAGACTCAAGCATCTAAGCTTGGGGATGCCCAAGGCATCCCCTTCTTCATCGACAACTTATCAGGTTTCTTCTAGTGAAACTATATTTTTATTCCATCACATCCTATGTATTTTACTTGGAGCGTCTGTGTGCTTTTATTTTTGTTTTTGTTTTGTTATCTTAGTTCTCTGAATAAGTTCATCCTTGTGTGGGAGAGATACACGCTCCGCTGGTTCGTATGAACACATGTGTTCTTAGCTCATAATATTCATGGCGAAGTTTCCTCTTCGTTAAATTGTTATATGGTTGGAATTGGAAAATGCTACATGTAGTAATTGGTATAATGTCTTGGATAATGTGATACTTGGCAATTGTTGTGCTCATGTTTAAGCTCTTGCATCATATACTTTGCACCTATTAATGAAGAAATACATAGAGCTTGCTAAAATTTGGTTTGCATAATTGGTCTCTCTAAAGTCTAGATAATTTCTAGTATTGAGTTTTGAACAACAAGGAAGACGGTGTAGAGTCTTATAATGTTTACAATATGTCTTTTATGTGAGTTTTGCTGCACCGGTTCATCCTTGTGTTTGTTTCAAATAAACCTTGCTAGCCTAAACCTTGTATCGAGAGGGAATACTTCTCATGCATCCAAAATCCTTGAGCCAATATTCATGCCATTTGTGTCCACCATACCTACCTACTACATGGTATTTCTCCGCCATTCCAAAGTAAATTGCTTGAGTGCTACCTTTAAACCATTCAAAATTTATCACCTCTGATTTGTGTCAATGTTTTATAGCTCATGAGGAAGTATGTGGTGTTTATCTTTCAATCTTGTTGGGCAATTTTCACCAATGGACTAGTGGCTTCATCCGCTTATCCAATAACTTTGCAAAAAGAGCTGGCAATGGGATTCCCAGTCCCAAATTAATTAACAAAAATAGACACTCCTCCATGGTATGTGATTGTTGGACGGCACCCGAAGGATTCGGTTAGCCATGGCTTGAGAAAGCAAAGGTGGGGAGGAGTGTCATCATAATAAAATTAAAATAAAGGCACTCCTTCATGGTATGAGATTGTTGGCAGGCACCCGAGGATTCGGTTAGCCATGGTTTGTGAAAGAAAGGTTGGAAGGAGTGCCACCCAAAAACAAAATAAAATGGGAGCCGCTCTTTGAAGGTTTGCCTGGCAAGGGGGTTAGAGTGCCCACTACCATTCGTTGACAACAACAAACACTTCTCAAAATTTTACTTTTATGCTCTCTTTATGTTTTCAAAACCAAAGCTCTAGCACAAATATAGCAATCGATGCTTTCCTCTTTGAAGGGCCATTCTTTTACCTTTTTTGTTGAGTCAGTTCACCTATTTCTCTCCATCCCAAGAAGCAAACACTTGTGTGAACTGTGCATTGATTCCTACATACTTGCATATTGCATTTATTATATTACTTTGCATTGACAACTATCCATGAGATATACATGTTATAAGTTGAAAGCAACCGCTGAAACTTAATCTTCCTTTGTGTTGCTTCAATACCTTTACTTTGATTTATTGCTTTATGAGTTAACCCTTATGCAAGACTTATTGATGCTTGTCTTGAAGTACTATTCATGAAAAGTCTTTGCTTTATGATTCAGTTGTTTACTCATGTCATTACCTTTGTTTTGATCGCTGCATTCATTACATATGTTTACAAATAGTATGATCAAGATTATGATGGCATGTCACTTAAGAAATTATCTTTGTTATCGTTTTACCTGCTCGGGACGAGCAGAACTAAGCTTGGGGATGCTGATACGTCTCCAACGTATCGATAATTTCTTATGTTCCATGCCACTTTATTGATGATACCTACATGTTTTATACACATTATATGTCATATTTATGCATTTTCTCGGAACTAACCTATTAACAAGATGCCAGTGCCGTCTCGTTTTCTGTTTTTGGTTTCAAATCCTAGTAACGAAATATTCTCGGAATCGACGAAATCAAGACCCAGATTCCTATTTTTCCCGGAACCATCCAACACACGGAACGAGCAGGGCCACAGGGCCCAGATGATACCTGGCGCGGCCGAGGGGGGGCCGCGCCGCCTATGGTGTGGCCCCCGTCACCTCCCCGCGCCGCCTCTTCGCCTATATAAAGCCTCCGTCGAAAACCCTATGACGGACGACGAAACCCACGAAAACCTTCCAGAGCCGCGTCATCGCGAAGCCAAGATCCGGGGGACAGAGTCTCTGTTCCGACCCGCCGGGGAAGTGCCCCGGAAGGCTTCTCCATCGACACCGCTGCCATCTCCACCGCCATCTTCATCACCGCCGCCGCTCCCATGAGGAGGGAGTAGTTCTCCATCGAGGCTAGGGGCTGTTAGCTATGTGGTTAATCTCTCTCCTATGTACTTCAATACAATGATCTCATGAGCTGCTTTACATGATTGAGATTCATATGAGTTTTGTATCACTATTATCTATGTGCTACTCTAGTGATGTTATTAAAGTAGTTTTATTCCTCCTCCACGTGTGTAATGGTGACAGTGTGTGCACCGTGTTAGTACTTGGTTTATGCTATGATCATGATCTCTTGTAGATTGCGAAGTTAACTATTGCTATGATAATATTGATGTGATCTATTCCTCCTACATATGCATGAAGGTGACAGTGTGCATGCTATGCTAGTACTTGGTTTAGTCTTTTGATCTATCTTACACTAAAGGTTACTAGAATATGAGCATTATTGTGGAGCTTGTTAACTCCGGCATTGAGGGTTCGTGTAATCCTACGCAATGTGTTCATCATCCAACAAAAGTGTAGAGTATGCATTTATCTATTCTGTTATGTGATCAATGTTGAGAGTGTCCACTAGTGAAAGTGTAATCCCTAGGCCTTGTTCCTAAATACTGCTGAGTTACTACTGCTTGTTTACTGTTTTACTGCGTTACTACTGCTGCAATACTACCACCATCAACTACACGCCAGCAAGCTATTTTCTGGCACAGTTGCTACTGCTCATATATATTCATACCACCTGTATTTCACTATCTCTTCGCCGAACTAGTGCACCTATTTGGTGTGTTGGGGACACAAGAGACTTCTTGCTTTGTGGTTGCAGGGTTGCATGAGAGGGATATCTTTGACCTCTTCCTCCCGAGTTCGATAAACCTTGGGTGATCCACTTAAGGGAAACTTGCTGCTGTTCTACAAACCTCTACTCTTGGAGGCCCAACACTGTCTACAGGAAAGGAGGGGGAACGTAGACATCAAGGATCCAGGCTTACCTTTTCATTTTCATGTTTTAAACTTGTTTAAATCCTGGTCAAACCTAGGATTTGACAAAGATTCAAATATATGGGCATAAAATTCAAAAAAAAAAAATAGAAAAATGAAAAACCAAAGCACATAATCTTCTTATGTCATATAGTAAGCATTAAAGTTGATAAACAAGGTCTAGACATATTCAAACCATACAAATCATGTATCTACCCCTAACCCTAAACTCTGTCTTATGAAGTCAAGCATGAAGAGATGTGGTTTTTGGTTTCAAACATGGAAATTTCAAATACCCTTCCAAGAGCTTCATTTTGGAGTGACTAAGAAGCATACATGCTTACCTTTTCATATTCATGTTTTAAACTTGTTCAAATCTTGGTCAAACCTAGGATTTGACCAAGATTCAAATGGGCATCAAAATAAAAAATCAGAAAAATGAAAAACCAAAGCACATAGTTTTCTTATGTCATATAGTAAGCATTCAAGTTGATAAACAAGGTCTGGACATATTCAAACCAGAAAAATCATGTATGTGGCTACCCCTAACCCTAAACTCTGTCTTATGAAGTCAAGCATGAAGAGATGTGGTTTTTGGTTTCAAACATGGAAATTTCAAAAACCCTTCCAAGAGCTTCATTTTGGAGTGACTAATTAAGAAGCATACATGCTTACCTTTTCATATTCATGTTTTAAACTTGTTTAAATCTTAGTCAAACCTAGGATTTGACCAAGATTCAAATGGGCATAAAAATTCAAAAAAATGAATACCAAGATCTTCTTATGTCATATAGTATGCGCGCATTCAATTAAGTTGATAAACAAGGTCTAGACATATTAAACCTGAAAAATCATGTATCTACCCCTAACCCTAAACTCTGTCTTATAAAGTCAAGCATGCATGGTGAAGATAAGTGGTTTTTGGTTTCAAACATGGAAATTTCAAAAACCCTCCTAATTAAGAGCTTCATTTTGGAGTGACTAAGAAGGATACATGCTTACTTTTTCATATTCATGTTTTAAACTTGTTTAAATCTTGGTCAAACCTAGGAAAATCATGTATATATCTACCCCTAACCCTAAACTCTGTCTTATGAAGTCAATCATGAAGAGAAGTGGTTTTGGGTTTCCTACATGGAAATTTCAAAAACCTCCCAAAAACTTCATTTTAGAGTGACTAAGAACGATACATGCTTCCCTTTTCATTTTCATGTTTTAAACTTGTTTAAATTATCTTGGTCAAATCTAGGATTTGACAAGATTCAAATGGGCATCAAAATAAAAAAATCAGAAAAATGAAAAACCAAAGCACATAGTTTTCTTATGTCATATAGTAAGCATTAAAGTTGACAAACAAGGTCTAGACATATTCAAACCAGACAAATCATATATCTATACCCCTAACCCCTAAACTATGTCTTATAAAGTCAAGCATGAAGAGAAGTGGTTTTGGGTTTCAAACATGGAAATTTCAAAAACCTCCCAGAGCTTCATTTTAGAGTGACTAAGATGGATACATGCTTCCCTTTTCATTTTCATGTTTTAAACTTGTTTAAATTATCTTGGTCAAATCTAGGATTTGACAAGATTCAAATGGGCATCAAAATAAAAAAATAGAAAAATGAAAAACCAAAGCACATAGTTTTCTTATGTCATATAGTAAGCATTAAAGTTGACAAACAAGGTCTAGACATATTCAAACCAGACAAATCATGTATCTATACCCCTAACCCCTAAACTATGTCTTATGAAGTCAAGCAAGAGAAGTGGTTTTGGGTTTCAAACATGGAAATTTCAAAAACCTCCCAGAAGCTTCATTTTAGAGTGACTAAGATGGATACATGCTTCCCTTTACATTTTCATGTTTTAAACTTATTTAAATTATCTTGGTCAAATCTAGGATTTGACAAGATTCAAATGGGCATCAAAATAAAAAAATCAGAAAAATGAAAAACCAAAGCACATAGGTTTCTTATGTCATATAGTAAGCATTAAAGTTGACAAACAAGTTCTAGACATATTCAAACCAGACAAATCATGTATCTACCCCTAACCCTAAACTATGTCTTATGAAGTCAAGCATGAATAGAAGTCGTTTTGGGTTTCAAACATGGAAATTTCAAGAACATCCCAAAAGCTTCATTTTAGAGTGACTAAGAAGGATCCATGATTACCTTTTCATTTTCATGTTATAAACTTGTTTAAATCTTGGTCAAACCTAGGATTTGACCAAGATTCAAATGGACACAAAATTTTAAAAATCAGAAATATGAAAACCAAAGTACATAGTCTTCTTATGTCATATCGTAAGCATTCAAGTTGATAAACAAGGTCTAGACATATTCAAACCATACAAATCATGTATCTACCCCTAACCCCTAAACTATGTCTTATGAAGTCAAGCACGAAGAGAAGTGGTTTTGGGTTTCAAACATGGAAATTTCAAAACCTCCCCAGCTTCATTTTAGAGTGACTAAGAAGGATCCAGCTTACGTTTTCATTTTCATGTCTGAAACTTGTTTAAATCTTGGTCAAACCTAGGATTTGACCAAGATTCAAATGGGCATAAAATTCAAAAAAATTAGAAAAATGAAAAACAAAAGCACATAGTCTTCTTATGTATATAGTAAGCATTCAAGTTGATAAACAAGGTTTAGACATATTCAAACCAGACAAATCATATATCTACCCCTAACCCTAAACTCGGTCTTATGAAGGCTAGCATGAAGAGAAGTCGTTTTGGGTTTCAAACGTTTAAGCCAAAAGCCCCATTTCAAATATTTCAAACTTATTCAAATTTGGTTCAAATTTGAAAGACATACAAGTTATAGCACACATAGTGCATACATGTTCACACATACTGCACTAGATGCTAACCCTACAGTTTAGGGGCGGACCTAGGATAAATTTTTAGAGGGGGCAAACATATGATAAGTGATGCAAATATCATATTACAAGGTTTCAGAAAATTGAGTGGGGGCAGCTGCCCCCCTTGGCTATAGTCTGGATCCGCCCATGCTATAGTTTGAGGCCATTTGGATGACGTCGAAAAAAATCTTTGATTAGAAATGGGGTTGTTCGAACCCCGTAGTTGGATTTTTTTGAACCTTGATCTGTAGTACTGGGCAAAACCCTAGTTTAACCTAGTATATTTAATTATAGATTCGTAGGTCGAATTTTCTACCTTTTTATTATTACTATGCAGCACATATGTGTTTGCCCGTCGAGTGAAACTCGGAGGAAGAGGGATCACTCGGAAGGAGAGAAGAAGGGAGAGCATTATGGTGTCTCCCTTTTTCGGGGATGATGTTGACTTTTGTGCAGGGTTTGTCGGTGAGCAGGAGGTGCGAGCGAGCGAGTCGAGCGAGGCGAGAATGAGAGAGATTTGTTTTTTTGTGAGAGGGACAACCGAAGGATCCAGAAGGACCCAGACTTCCAATACGCATGCCGATGCGTCTCTGACAAAGAAAATGGATGGGAGTTTGCGTACCTATTGCACGTGACTCGTGCTCACTGAAGTGTGGGACCTCACGCATGGGCACCACACGTAAGTGACAGACCTGTTGGTGTAAAAACTCGGTTGATTAGTATAGTGCATTAGAACAAAGTTTCCTATGGATTCAAGGGTAGGAAATCCAAGTTAACTCATTTACATGAAATTATTTTTTCCATTAAGCAAAGTTAACACATCTATCAATTGGTACATTTTGGAGTGACTAAGAAGGATCCAGGCTTACTTATTCGTTTTCACGTGTTAAACTTGTCTAAATCTTAGTCAAACCTAGGATTTGACAGAGACTCAAATGGGCGGAAAATTAAAAAAAACAGAAAAATGAAAAACCAAAGCTCATAGTCTTCTTATGTCATATAGTAAGCATTAAAGTTGATAAACAAGGTCTAGACATATTCAAACCATACAAATCATGTATCTACCCTAACCCTAAACTATGTCTTATGAAGTCAATCATGAAGAGAAGTGGTTTTGGGTTTCAAACATGGAAATTTCAAGAACCTCCCAAAAGCTTCATTTTAGAGTGACTAAGAAGGATAGATGCTTAATTTTTCATTTTCATGTTTTAAACTTGTTTAAATCCTGGTCAAACCTAGGATTTGACAAAGATTCAAATATATGGGCATAAAATTCAAAAAAAATAGAAAAATGAAAAACCAAAGCACATAATCTTCTTATGTCATATAGTAAGCATTAAAGTTGATAAACAAGGTCTAGACATATTCAAACCATACAAATCATGTATCTACCCCTAACCCTAAACTCTGTCTTATGAAGTCAAGCATGAAGAGAAGTTGTTTTGGGTTTCAAACATGGAAATTTGAAAAACCTCCCAAAACTTCATTTAGAGTGAATAAGAAGGATACAAGCTTCGCTTTTCATTTTCATGTTTTAAACTTGTTTAAATCTTGGTCAAACCTAGGATTTGACCAAGATTCAAATGGGCATCAAAAATAAAAAATTAGAAAAATGAAAAACCAAAGCACATAGTTTTCTTATGTCATATAGTAAGCATTCAAGTTGATAAACAAGGTCTAGACATATTCAAACCAGAAAAATTATGTATCTACCCCTAACCCTAAACTCTGTCATATGAAGTCAAGCACATGAAGAGATGTGGTTTTTGGTTTCAAACATGGAAATTTCAAAAACCCTTCCAAGAGCTTCATTTTGGAGTGACTAATTAAGAAGCATACATGCTTACCTTTTCATATTCATGTTTTAAACTTGTTCAAATCTTGGTCAAACCTAGGATTTGACCAAGATTCAAATGGGCATAAAAATTCAAAAAAATGAATACCAAGATCTTCTTATGTCATATAGTATGCGCGCATTCAATTAAGTTGATAAACAAGGTCTAGACATATTAAACCTGAAAAATCATGTATCTACCCCTAACCCTAAACTCTGTCTTATAAAGTCAAGCATGCATGGTGAAGATAAGTGTTTTTTGGTTTCAAACATGGAAATTTCAAAACCCTCCTAATTAAGAGCTTCATTTTGGAGTGACTAAGAAGGATACATGCTTACTTTTTCATATTCATGTTTTAAACTTGTTTAAGTCTTGGTCAAACCTAGGAAAATCATGTATATATCTACCCCTACCCCTAAACTCTGTCTTATGTGAAGTCAATCATGAAGAGAAGTGGTTTTGGGTTTCCTACATGGAAATTTCAAAAACCTCCCAAAAACTTCACTTTAGAGTGACTAAGAACGATACATGCTTCCCTTTTCATTTTCATGTTTTAAACTTGTTTAAATTATCTTGGTCAAATCTAGGATTTGACAAGATTCAAATGGGCATCAAAATAAAAAAATCGAAAAATGAAAAACCAAAGAACATAGTTTTCTTATGTCATATAGTAAGCATTAAAGTTGACAAACAAGGTCTAGACATATTCAAACCAGACAAATCATGTATCTATACCCCTAACCCCTAAACTATGTCTTATGAAGTCAAGCATGAAGAGAAGTGGTTTTGGGTTTCAAACATGGAAATTTCAAAAACCTCCCAAAAGCTTCATTTTAGAGTGACTAAGAAGGATACAGCTTCGCTTTTCATTTTCATGTTTTAAACTTGTTTAAATCTTGGTCAAACCTAGGATTTGACCAAAAGATTCAAACATGTAAATTTCAAAAACCTCCCAAAAGTTTCATTTTAGAGTGAGTAAGAAGGATCCATGCTTACCTTTTCATTTTTATGATTTAAACTTGTTTAAATCCTGGTCAAACCTAGGATTTAACAAAGATTCAAATATATGGGCATAAAATTCAAAAAAATATAAAAATGAAAAACCAAAGCACATATATTGTCTTCTTATGTCATATAGTATGCATTAAAGTTTATAAACAAGGTCTAGACATATTCAAACCAGACAAATCGATCATGTATCTACCCCTAAACTATGTCTTATGAAGTCAAGCATGAAGAGAATTGGTTTTGGGTTTCAATCATTGAAATTTCAAAAACCTCCCAGAAGCTTCATTTTAGAGTGACTAAGAAGGATACAAGCTTCGCTTTTCATTTTCATGTTTTAAACTTGTTTAAATCTTGGTCAAACCTAGGATTTGACCAAAAGATTCAAACATGGAAATTTCAAAAACCTCCTAAAGTTTCATTTTAGAGTGAGTAAGAAGGATCCATGCTTACCTTTTCATTTTTATGATTTAAACTTGTTTAAATCCTGGTCAAACTAGGATTTGACAAAGATTCAAATATATGGGCATAAAATTCAAAAAAATATAAAAATGAAAAACCAAAGCACATATATAGTCTTCTTATGTCATATAGTAAGCATTAAAGTTGATAAACAAGGTCTAGACATATTCAAACCAGACAAATCATGTATCTACCCCTAACCCTAAACTATGTCTTATGAAGTCAAGCATGAAGAGAAGTCGTTTTGGGTTTCAAACATGGAAATTTCAAGAACATCCCAAAAGCTTCATTTTAGAGTGACTAAGAAGGATCCATGATTAACTTTTCATTTTCATGTTTTAAACTTGTTTAAATTTTGGTCAAACCTAGGATTTGACCAAGATTCAAATGGACACAAAATTAATAAAAATCAGAAAAATGAAAACCAAAGTACATAGTCTTCTTATGTCATATCGTAAGCATTCAAGTTGATAAACAAGGTCTAGACATATTCAAACCATACAAATCATGTATCTTCCCCTAACCCTAAACTCTGTCTTATGAAGTCAAGCATATAAAGAGAAGTGGTTTTGGGTTTCAAACATGGTAATTTCAAAAACCTACCAAAAACTTCATTTTAGAGTGACTAAGAAGGATACAAGCTTCGCTTTTCATTTTCATGTTTTAAACTTGTTTAAATCTTGGTCAAACCTAGGATTTGACCAAAAGATTCAAAAGAATGAAAAAACAAAGGACATAGCATTCTTATGTCATATATATAGTAAGCATTCAAGTTGATAAACAAGGTCTAGACATATTCAAACCAGAAAATCATGTATATATCTACCCCTAACCCTAAACTCTGTCTTATGAAGTCAATCATGCATGAAGAGAAGTGGTTTTTGGTTTCAAACATGGAAATTTCAAAACCCTCCCAAGAGCTACATTTTGGAGTGACTAAGAAGGATAGATGCTTAATTTTTCATATTCATGATTTAAACTTGTTTAAACCATGGTCAAACCTAGGATTTAGACGTAATTTCCTGTTTATTTTGTGTCCTGCTGTAAACTGTGCTCTGATGCGTATTGGAAATCTGGGTCCTTCAGGATCGTTCGGTTGTCCCTCTAAAAAAAAATCTCTCTCATTCTCGGCCTCGCTCGCTCGCACCCCCTGCGCACTGACAACCCTGCACAACAGTCAACATCACCAGAAAAAATCTAGACACCATAAATAAGTGGGGCCCCGTGACTGCTCTCCCTTCGTCTCCTCCCGTGTGATCCCTCTTCCTCCGACTCCCGACCTTGCGGAAAAGAAAAATGAAATGAAAGAGTTTCACTGGACGGGCAAACACATGTGCTGCCTAGTAATAATAATAAAAGCGTAAAAAATCAACCTACGAATACTCGCACATTTCAGAAGTTGAGTGCCCAGCTTAGAATAAGTATTGCTTTGGTACTATTTAGAAATATCAACATATCTAGTTAGAATAGACATTTGCAATTTTGTTTCTTTTATTTCAAAATTGTAGTGTAGATAGTCGATATACTTGTATCTCTCCATGAACAAGTACATGATTTCCTTTCTAAGAACAGTGTATACAATCATATCTCCCTTTCTCTCACTCTTTCTAAAAGAGTTCTCTTGTTGGTGTCAATCTAAAGAATCATTTTTCAGGTAGGAGGAATTTAAACGCTTGAAAATGGTTCATGCCGGCGTCTTAGCTCCTAAAAAAAATTATACACCAATTGATTTGATGAATTGATGATTTACTCTAGTCTGCTTCTAGACCATGCAGCTAGCGAGTATTCATATGTACTGCATGGAGCCCCCAACTTTTGACTTCCCATGTCGGAAAAGGCCTGTTTAATAATGTGGAGCAGAAGGTATCCACAAGTATAGGGGATCGCAGGTTCGAGGGAAGTATTACCCAATTTATTGATTCGACACAAGGGACAAAGAATACTTGTAAGCCTTAACAGCGGAGTTGTCAATTCAGCTGCACCTGAAACAGACTTGCTCGCAAGAGTTTATCAGTAGTAACAGTTTTATGGCAGTGGAAATAGCGAAATAACAGCAGCGGTGAAATAAAGACAGCAGTAATGATTATAGTAAACAGCAGGATTAAAATATGTAGGCACAGGGACGGATTTAACGGGCGTTGCATGGATGAGAGAAACTCATGTAACAATCAAAGCATGGGCATTTGCAGATAATAATAAAACGGTATCCAAGTACTAATCAATCAATAGGCATGTGTTCCATATTTAGTCGTACGTGCTCGCAATGAGAAACTTGCACAACATCTTCTGTCCTACCAGCCGGTGGCAGCCGGGCCTCTAGGGAAACTACTGGATATTAAGGTACTCCTTTTAATAGAGTACCGGAGCAAAGCATTAACACTCCGTGAACACATGTGATCCTCACATCACTACCATCCCCTCCGGTTGTCCCGATTTCTGTCACTTCGGGGCCATTGGTTCCGGACAGCGACATGTGTATACAACTTGCAGGTAAGATCATAAACAACGAATATCTTCATGAATAAATAACATGTTCAGATCTGAGATCATGGCACTCGGGCCCTAGTGACAAGCATTAAGCATAACAAGTTGCAACAATATCATAAAAGTGACATCTACGGATACTAGGCACTATGCCCTAACAATCTTATGACTATTACATGACCAATCTCATCCAATCCCTACCATCCCCTTCAGCCTACAGCGGGGGAATTACTCACACATGGATGGGGGAAACATTGCTGGTTGATGGAGAGGCGTTGGCGGTGATGGCGGTGAAGATCTCCTCCAATTCCCCGTCCCGGCGGAGTGCCAGAACGGAGACTTCTGGCTCCCGCGACGGAGTTTCGCGATGTGGCGGCTCTCTGGAGGGTTTCTGGCGACTTCGACTTCTCCCCGTGCGTTTTTAGGTCGAACCCGATAAGTAGTCCAAAGGGGGGCGTCGGAGGCCAGCCGAGGGGGCCACACCATAGGGCCGCGCGGGCCCCCCCTGGGCCGCGCCGCCATATGGTGTGGGGCCCTCGGGCCTCCACCTCCTTTGCCCTTCTGGCTCCGTCAATATTTTGGTAAAATAGGGCCATCTGAAGAAATTCCGAGGATTTTCCCGAAAGTTGGATTTCTGCACAAAAACGAGACACCAGAGCAATTCTGCTGAAAACAGCGTTAGTCCGTGTTAGTTGTATCCAAAATACACAAATTAGAGGCAAAACAATAGCAAAAGTGTTCGGGAAAGTAGATACGTTTTGGACGTATCAACTCCCCCAAGCTTAGCTTATTGCTTGTCCTCAAGCAATTCAGTTAACAACTGAGCGATAAAAGAACTTTCACGAACACATTTGCTCATATGATGTATATATTCTCATGCTATGGCTAATACTTAAGCAGTTCATAATGAGATACATGCAAATAAGATCATCCAACAGCTATGTCAATCATGGAGAAGTACCAACAATTAATAATAAGCACCATGAATCATGTATATAAGCAGGATTGCAATGTTCATAAGAGAATATGATAAAGTGGTATCTCGCTTGCCTGTATTTGATCGGCAAAACATAAATGCCGAGGCACCTCTTGAGTTCATAGAAGGACTAGAAGTAGTGATTGTCAAAGATAAAAGCATCAAAGTTATACCACAATCAATCATATTTTGAGACAAGCATATTATACTAAGAATGACAGTTGTGCTCTCAAGATAGTGCTCAAAGAAAGAATGGAGACACAACATAAAAGTAAAAGATTGACCCTTCGCAGAGGGAAGCAGGGATTAACATGCGCTAGAGCTTTTCATTTGTAAAGCAGGAGTAAAATTATTTTGAGAGGTGTTTGTTGTTGTCAACGAATGGTAATGGGTACACTAACTACCTCATCAACCGGACTCACAAGAGCGGCTCCCATTTATTTATTTTTGGTTGGCACTCCTTCCAACCTTTCTTTCACAAACCATGGCTAACCGAATCCTCGGGTGCCTGCCAACAATCACATACCATGAAGGAGTGCCTTTTTATTTAAGTTTTATTATGATGATGACACTCCCCCAACCTTTGCTTACACAAGCCATGGCTAACCGAATCCTTCGGGTGCCGTCCAACAATCACAAACCATGGAGGAGTGTCTATTTAAGTTAATTAATTTGGGACTGGGAATCCCATTGCCAGCTCTTTTTGCAAAATTATTGGATAAGCGGATGTGCCACTAGTCCATATGAGAGTCCGTCAAAAGTAAATGACAAGGTTGAAAGCTAAACACCACATACTTCCTCATGAGCTATGAAACATTAACACAAATTGAGAAGCATTTTGAAAGTTTTAAAGGTAGCGCATGAGAATTTACTTGGAATGGTTTGAAATGCCATGCATAGGTATTTATGGTGGACACTTATGGAACAACTTGGTTTTCAGGTGTTTGGAAGCACGAGCGGCGATACCGCTCAGTACAAGTGAAGGCTAGCAAAAGACTAGGGAGCGACAAATCAAGAGAGCAGTAACTGTCATAATCATGCTTGCGGCAAAATAAATTAACGGAGGCATAAAAGTGATACAAGAACTCTGAAGCAATATAAATCATCGAGGCTTAATTGACTTTTTGTTCAGTCATATGCATGCGTGAGCATGTGCCAAGTCGATATAAATGAATTATTCAGAGGAGGATACCACAATGCCATACTTACTTATGAATAAAACAATGCAAGCGAACATCCATGACATGCTACTCATATTAATAAATTGGAACTAAACATGAGAGATCATGAGCTACTAGACTTTCTCAAATAACATATACCTCACATGAACCAACTAAGCATGCTCATATGGATGAGTATATGTACAAAAATGAAAGCAAATAGAGTTCATACCAGCCTCTCACCACAATCAGATTGTCGTAGATCGTCATTATTGCCTTTTCACTTGTGTAGCTTGGATAATATGAAATGAAAACCACGCTCCAGCCACCGAAGACCATTGAACTCATGATGAACTTTACAAACCAAAGAAGAACAGCAAATATTTTTGGTGTTTTCGAATTAGAAACAAGAACGAAAGAAAACAAGCAAACAAAGCAAAATCTTTTTGGGTTTTCTTATAGCAAACTAACGATAGCAAATAAAGCAAACTAAGAGCAAGGTACCAAATAAACAAATGGTGAAGAGAAACAACAGAAATATTTTTGGTCTTTTTGTGTTTTAGGAAAGAAACAAAGCGAAAACAAAAGAATGCAAACTAACAGAAACACAGAAAAGCAGGATGACAGAAATCTGCCAAATCCTGACAGCAGTACAGAAATCGAAAATAACAAAAATCTTCCATTGCTCAGACCAAAAAGTGTTCAACTAATGAAAGTTAGATAACAACCTGGGGAACATGCTCAAAAATTGGCAACTCAAAATAACGTTCTGGCTGTGCGTACGAATTTTTTTGGTAACAGCACAGAATCTGTTTTTGGACAGCACTTCCCCAAATATCATCTCCCTCTCATTAGAAAACCACTCTAGAGACTAAACAAGTATGTACAAGTATCCAGCAATCATAATATGCAAAGAATGAGTGATGCCGGTATACCTCCCCCCAAGCTTAGGCTTTTGGCCTAAGTGGAGTTCATTCCCAACGAGGGTCGGAGTTCCACGCCGGTGGATCATACATGGAGTGATAATAAGGCCCCTGCGCAGAAGAATATCGTGGAGGCTCCACATGACCATGATGTTGATATGAGGAGCTTGCTGCATCGGATGAAGAGTCGGGATGCTCCTCGGTCTCCTCCACATCTTCCCTCGCACGACGGCTTTCTCTTTCTATGTATGCGTTTAGCTCATTTTCTGTGATCGACCACCCGTCCCTGGCATCAAGGTTAAACAAAGCAGGTGCAGGCAAGCGTACTAATTTTTCAATTTTCTTAGTTATACTCCAACTTTTCTTATACAAAGTTATCCTATAATGCAGGTTGTTCAAATTAGATGCATCTGAAATAAACTCATGTCTGATCATGGAGACAACATCAAGTTTCTCTATAGAAAGCGGAATATCTAAATGGTGAGGTCCTACACCATGCATAGCTAATAAGCGAGAGGCGATAAGACCTCCACAAATTCCTCCTTTCTCACGGTTAGTAGCAAGTCTACAAGCTATTAAAGCACCCAAATTATAAGTCCTATCCTGTTGCAAAGCAGCAGCTAAGAAAGCCAAGTCTGGGACAGATAATTTACCTCCAGTCCTTCTTGCAAGAACGCACTTTGTAATGAAATAGGCAAAGTAGCGGATGGCTGGATGTTGAATGCTACTAATCTTACCACCATCATTGGAGAGGCTCCTCCCATTACAAATCCTTGTATAAAGATCTGAGAGCTCCCGCGGTGTTCCCCTGATCTTCTCGCAGGATCCCCACTCTAATCGCTGTGCAAAAATCACTGAAAGGCAAGTCAATGGTTTTGTTATAAATTTTATACCGGACCATGGGGTCAGTTCGAGACCGGTGAAACTCGAAATCCTGCACAACCGACACCGTTAGTTTAGCATATTGGTGAGGTTCACCAACAGCAAAATTTCCCAATCCTGCATTGGAAATTAGTGTTTGCACATCTTGCAGGATTCCTGCATTCCGCATAAAGTCCGTGCATGGGTAATAAGAGGGGTATACTCCCTCTTCACGATGGACTCTCATAACGTGCTGTACCTCCAACTCTTCTTGGTTCAATTGGGGCACACCTCCTTCCATTTTCTGAAATTTTCAACAATCATTATAAAATTTGATTTCAAGGTGTGTAATTGAAGGGAACTACTATAGGAACTTGCTAGAGTACTAAACATGCATCAAAACTAATTTCTACCACTTAGAACAAGCATGCAAGCTCACTAAACATGTTATCTACAGCAGCAAAATATTCAATATATACTCAACCAAATGAAATTCTAATTGGACAATCAAAGGAGTCACATACCAAGGAGTAAATGTGCCAAATTTCAGACAGAAATCTGGGCTGAGCAAGGAGATCGAAAAATCGCGAGTTCTTGAGCAGAAACGCGAGTGAGAGAAACTTGGTACGAGCTTTTTCGGGAGAGAGAAGGTGCTGGGAGAAAGAGATGAGGAAGTGGGGCAAGGGGTGGCCCACACCACATGGTGGCGCGGCCCCCTTGCTGGCCGCGCCGGCCTATGGTGTGGCACCCCCTGGTGCCCCACAGGTCATCCTCTGGTGCTCCCAGGTGCCTCGTCGAAAAATAGGACCAACGGTGTAATTTTTGTAATTTTTAGAGAACTTTGAAAAATGCACATTTCTGGGTATTAAATTAATGATTACTGCGCAGGAAAATGATTTCTAAAATCTTAAATGACTAAAGCATATTGCAAAACAAAAGTGCTACAGCAAATAAAATAGGTGGAAGGAGAAAGAAAGAAAGAAGTGTTGTTTAGCTCTTTTATGCAATAAAATATACTTGTTAACAAGGTTGATCAAGTCTTGCTACCAAATAAATTTTATATGACATAAGAAGAAATAAACCTCAAATCAATCATGTTACCTTATATTGAATTGATATGGATCCAATCACAAGAGTTTGATATTCTTCTTTAGGCTCATATATAGGACAATCAATGGATCCCACTTTGATAGTTTTCACATTAAAAATTGTATTGACTCCACATACTTTATCAATCCTCTTGGGAAAATAGACAGTGTGTTCCTTATTATCAACATTGAAAGTAACCATGCCTTTATTGCAATCAATAACAGCCCCTGCAGTATTAAGAAAGGGTCTTCCAAGAATAATGGACATATTATCATCTTCAGGCATTTCCAACACAACGAAATCAGTTAATATCAAGCAATGCTGAGTAACTTGAACAGGAACATTTTCACATAAACCAACAGGAATAGCAGTAGATTTATCAGCCATTTGCAAAGATATATCAGTTGGTATCAATTTATCTAAATCAAGTCTCTTATAAAGAGAAAAAGGCATCACACTCACACCTGCTCCCAAATCACATAGAGCAGTTCTAACATAATTATTCTTGATGGAACAAGGAATAGTCGGTATACCTGGGTCGCCCAACTTCTTTGGAATCTTACCATTGAAGGAGTAATTAGCAAGCATAGTTGAAATTTCCTCATTGGGGACTTTCCTTTTGTTAGTAACAATATCTTTCATATACTTTGAATAAGGAGGCAATTTAATAGCATCAGTCAAAGGGATTTGCAAAAATAAAGGTTTCATCCAATCACAAAATTTATTATAATGTTCCTCCTCCTTTGATTTTAATTTCTTAGCAGGAAAAGGCATTTGCTTTTGAACCCAAGGTTCTCTTTCATTACCATGTTTCTTTGTAATAAAATCTTCTTTAGTGTACTTTTTATTTTTAGCATGCTTTTCAGGTTCTTTTTCAATTTCTTCTTTATCAGGAGTATCATTCTTATCATTATCTTCCTCATGTTCATTACCACTTTCAGTTTCAGCATCAGAAATAGAAATACTATTAGGATCATTAACAGGTTCAGAGGATTCTACAACATTCTTATGTTTCTTTTTCTTTTTCTTAGATGGAGCACTAGTTTTAATTAATTGAGAATCTTGTTCAATTCTTTTGGGATGCCCTTCAGGATATAGAGGATCCTGGGTAGAAACACCACCTCTAGTTGTTACTTCACAAGCATGTTTTTCTTTAGAATTATTTCCCAACAAGTCATTTTGCACTTTAGTAAGTTGATCAATTTGAGTTTGAACCATTTGAAAATGTTTAACAAGTATCTTAACATCATTGGAGGTTCTCTCCACAATACCATGCAATTCACTAATAGCTCGGGAATTTTCCATTAAATGATTCTCTACTCTCATATTAAAGTTTTCTTGCTTAACAATATAATTATCAAATTCATCTAAGCATTGAGCAGGAGATTTTGAATACGGAATATCTTCTCTAGTAAAGTGTTGAAGCGAGTGTACCTCAATCATGGATGAAGGGGGAATTGTCTCACATATATCTTCTATAGGAGGTAAATTCTTCACATCTTCAGGTTTAATACCCTTCTCTTTAAGAGACTTCTTGGCTTCCCTCATATCTTCATCATTCAATTTAATCATACCCCTCTTCTTCACTATCGGTGTCGGGGTTGGTTCAGGTGTAGACCAATCATCATGATTCCGGCCTATTTTAGCCAATAATTCTTCAGCGTCGTCTGGAGTTCTTTTCCTGAAAACACAACCAGCACAACTATCCAGGTATGCCCTAGACTCAATAGTTAGTCCACTATAAAATATATCAAGTAAATCATGCTTTTCCAAATCATGGTCAGGCTGAGCTCTAATAAGAGAGCAAAATCTCGCCCAAGCCTCAGGCAATTTCTCTCCATCTTCCTGGTCAAAATTATAAATTCTTTGCAAAGCAGCATGTTGAGCACTAGCAGGAAAGTATTTTCGAAAGAAAACATCACGCAAGTCAGTTGGACTTTTAATAGAACCAGGAGGCAAATTATTATACCAAGTTTTAGCATCATCCTTTAATGAGAATGGAAAAATTTTAGCGACAAAATAAGTACGCATCTTGACATCATCAGAAAACAAGCCACTAAGAGTAGATAACTCAGTCAAGTGTTCAACAGCACTTTCTTTTTCAGTACCACAAAAGGGTGTTTTCTCAACAATAGCTATATGAGATAGATCAAGAGAAAAATCATAATCTTTATCCCTAATGTTTATAGGAGATGTGGCAAATTTAGGATCAGGAGATGGTGTATATCTAACAGCATGTTCTGCAAGCAACTTTTTAATTTTTCTTGCATCAGTAGTAGCCTTGCATTTTTCAATAAAATCATTATCAAGCTCTACATAATCTTCATCAAGATCATCACTAGAATATTCAACAGACTCAGGTGAATTAACAGGTGTAGCAGCATTAGGAGTTTCAGTATTTTCAATTTGTCTAGACTTAGCAATTGTAGCATCTAGAAAAGATCCCAATGAACCACTATCATCAAGCACAGCAGAAACATTATCAATATTATGAGAATTTTCAGATTCAGCAGAAGTACCAGCACGTGAAGCATGTGGCGGTGAAACAAGTTTATCAATCACAGATGGTGAATCAAGAGCAGCAGAGGTACTCAGAGTTGTACCTTTTCTTGTAGTGGATGGTAATATGGCGATCTTAGTATCGCGAGGTTTACCCATAATGGAGAATTTGCAGCGAACAATATCAATCCAAGTGAACTTCCAAATAAAGCTATGCTCCCCGGCAACGGCGCCAGAAAATAGTCTTGATGACCCACAAGTATAGGGGATCGCAACAGTCTTCGAGGGAAGTATTACCCAATTTATTGATTCGACACAAGGGGAGACAAAGAATACTTGTAAGCCTTAACAGCGGAGTTGTCAATTCAGCTGCACCTGGAAACAGACTTGCTCGCAAGAGTTTATCAGTAGTAACAGTTTTATAGCAGTGGAAATAGCGAAATAACAGCAGCGGTGAAATAAAGACAGCAGTAGTGATTATAGTAAACAGCAGGATTAAAATACTGTAGGCACAGGGACGGATTTAACGGGCGTTGCATGGATGAGAGAAACTCATGTAACAATCAAAGCATGGGCATTTGCAGATAATAATAAAACAGTATCCAAGTACTAATCAATCAATAGGCATGTGTTCCATATTTAGTCGTACGTGCTCGCAATGAGAAACTTGCACAACATCTTTTGTCCTACCAGCCGGTGGCAGCCGGGCCTCTAGGGAAACTACTGGATATTAAGGTACTCCTTTTAATAGAGTACCGGAGCAAAGCATTAACACTCCGTGAACACATGTGATCCTCACATCACTACCATCCCCTCCGGTTGTCCCGATTTCTGTCACTTCGGGGCCATTGGTTCCGGACAGCGACATGTGTATACAACTTGCAGGTAAGATCATAAACAACGAATATCTTCATGAATAAATAACATGTTCAGATCTGAGATCATGGCACTCGGGCCCTAGTGACAAGCATTAAGCATAACAAGTTGCAACAATATCATAAAAGTGACATCTACGGATACTAGGCACTATGCCCTAACAATCTTATGACTATTACATGACCAATCTCATCCAATCCCTACCATCCCCTTCAGCCTACAGCGGGGGAATTACTCACACATGGATGGGGGAAACATTGCTGGTTGATGGAGAGGCGTTGGCGGTGATGGCGGTGAAGATCTCCTCCAATTCCCCGTCCCGGCGGAGTGCCAGAACGGAGACTTCTGGCTCCCGCGACGGAGTTTCGCGATGTGGCGGCGTTCTGGAGGGTTTCTGGCGACTTCGACTTCTCCCCGTGCGTTTTTAGGTCGAACCCGATAAGTAGTCCAAAGGGGGGCGTCGGAGGCCAGCCGAGGGGGCCACACCATAGGGCCGCGCGGGCCCCCCTGGGCCGCGCCGCCATATGGTGTGGGGCCCTCGGGCCTCCACCTCCTTTGCCCTTCTGGCTCCGTCAATATTTTGGTAAAATAGGGCCATCTGAAGAAATTCCGAGGATTTTCCCGAAAGTTGGATTTCTGCACAAAAACGAGACACCAGAGCAATTCTGCTGAAAACAGCGTTAGTCCGTGTTAGTTGTATCCAAAATACACAAATTAGAGGCAAAACAATAGCAAAAGTGTTCGGGAAAGTAGATACGTTTTGGACGTATCAAGAGGGTTCCAGTGTTTCAGGCTTTCAGCATCGCCAGTCCAAGGGAAGGATGGGTGACGAATCCGTGCATTCACAGCCGTTAGATCTGAAGAGTCCTTGTATGATGAGCGGTAGATAGCACCTCTAAGCTGCAAATCAACAGCTTCAATTACTTCAAATGAGCATTGGCCGGAAGGCTGACAGAGTGAAAAAATTCAAATTCAAAAACTCATGTATAGAATAGAAAAAAAATAAAAAACATGTAGATAGATAGAGGTATAGATAGATATTATAGATAAATAGATTAGCCCAAAAAAGAAGAGGACGGGGAAATTTCGAACGCTCGCCTTTAACTCAGCAGACACCTCCCTCGCGCACCTAAACTTTCGAACGCGCGCCCAATATTTCGAACGCTCGCCTTTAACCCAGCACCCAGCCCACCTTGTTCTTCTCTAGACACCTCCTTCGGCGCCCTGTTCTTCTCTAGACACACCCTCGGTGAACCAGGCCGCGCACCAAAACTTCCCCACGCTGTCTATCAGCCGCGTCAGCCGGCGACTGCTGGTGGCGCCGTTCTTCTCCAGCCGCACCGGCAGGCGCGGTCAGCTGGTAGATCCTCACGGTATGCATGCTATCTTCAGGCCTGGGCAAGTACGATTCATTATAGCTCAATCGAAGTCAGTCGCCGTCGCCCAGCCCTTATAAGTTCGTTAGTTCGTTCGAATCGATCGGTTGATATTGTTTTCCTCTCGATGTGTTTGTTTGACATTGTTTTCCGCTTTACCTATTTGCTCGAATTCGTTCGTACTGTACACTGTACTGCTCACCATTGCCCAATGTCTGTAGTCGTCGCTTGGTGCCAGTCCTCTATGGACCTGTTTGTAATCTTATTACTTCTGGGTTCTTTGCACTGCTAATACATCGGTGGATTTACGGCCAAAAAGAAGAAAGAATTTGTTGGTATTATATTGCTTTCGATTGATCTGTTCGCCCCCAAGCTTTTACAGAAGCCGCAAGAGATTCAAGGATGAAATGGCTCTCCTTGTTTGCAGTGGCGGATCTACAGGGTATGGCTTATCATCATGGGTATAACCTTTTTAGCTAGATTTTGCTGTTTGGGATCTATGATCCTTTTAGTTGCTGCTCTCCAGTAACATTTTCCCTCTTTTTTATTACAGTGAAAAATACACAGCGAGGAAACCACTGTCCAGCCTAAAAAAATAGACCTCAGTTGGTTTGCTGAAATCGGCTCAAATAACGTGGCATTTAGTTATATAGTTTTATATTCGACCTGTTTGCTCAGATATGTTGGTTTACATTCATACGCAACCTGTTGGGCAAGTATGGACACAGCTTCAGTGACTTTCAGGTCAAAATTCCAGCGGTTGAGTGATTTTTGGTTGGATCCATTCCTGTGCGTTCGATCGGCTTTTGATGGCTGTTATTGAGACAAAGTCATGGCTGGACTTTTGACGCAGCTCCAGTGACGTTCAGGGTCAAAAGCCCAGCGTTGACTTTGGTTCAATATCAGCCATCCAAAGCCAATCGAACACACATGAATGTATCCAACCAAAAATCACTCTACAATAAGTCGTTTCCAGACTAAAACAATGTTTATTCCCAAACTATTTTTTTTGAATCCGACCAATCTTTCCCGGAATGCAGAAGAAATATATAAGATTTACTGGAATGTTGTTCTTTTTACTGGACAGTTTGAATTTTAAGTTTAAAGTTGGTTGTAAAACATAAAATGAGGTTTATTGATAAACAATATGGCTGAATCTGATGAAACTCCCCCAGAATGCATAACCCAACATATAAGATTTACTGGATTTTTGTTTCAAAAACTTCTAGGCAGTACGAATTTTAAGTTTAAAATTTTCTCGTGAAACTAAAAATGGGTAAATTTTGGATCCATTCTCGTGCGTTCGATCGGCTTTTGATGGCTGTTATTGAAACAACGGTTAATTGGTTCTATGCCACTCCTCAATTCACAAGTTGTGTTTATGCCATTACAAAAACTGAAGTTGTGTTTATGCCACTCTCAATTCTCAATATCCCCTTCTATGCCATTTTCAATACTCCACTATAATAAATATAGCATATCTATGATAGTACTCCATGATACCACCCACTATGCACCCATGTTCCAAAACACCACTCCCGCTGACTGTACCTTATTGTATCGAGCGATAAGCTTGATGAGCAACCCAAACAAACAAACAAAAAGACTGTACCTTATTGTACTTGCTCTTACCCGTATCTTCTCTTTCTCTTTCATCGCGAGTGCAGCTAATTCAGTTAGTCTTCCAATGAATATTAATATTTTGTCTCAATGATTTTTATGAAGAACTAATTGAAGATTCATTTTTGAAAGATGTCATGTTTCGACTAACAATTAGCACTTTTGAATTCTTAGATTGCTTTTTCACACGATGCACTTCTTTTAATTTATTTTACCACATTTCAATGTGAACCTTGACCAAATAAATAGGACAACAATATCACGATCATATAATACATAAGCAGCATTGTTAGAATCGTGTTGGAAAATACTTTCTAATGATACCAGTTTTATATCAAATTTTTTTATATACTTCATCCTGAAAAATATGTTTCAACTTCATCAAAACTTGCATGTATCTGCAAACTAAACTCATCTAAATACATGTATATCTACATAAAATTGAAACATCATTTTTAAATAGAGAGATATAGATTAATATTTTTTCGAAGATAAAATACGAAAAACAAGGGTGCATTGTTTATTGAAATGGAGTGAGTAGTATATATAAAATCATTTTAGTTGCCAATGATCATGTTGAGGTCCTCTATTTCTTGTTTTGCTCAGGCCCTCCGTATTCTCAGGTACGGCCCTGGTGGTCTATGGACCTGTTTGTAATCTTATTACTTTTGGCTTCTTTGCACTGCTAATAGATCGGCGGAATTACGGCAAAAAAGAAGAAAGAATGTGTTGGTATTGTATTGCTTTCGATAGATCTGTTCGCCCCTCCCCCCAAGCATTTATAGATGGCACAAGAGATTCAAGGATGAAATTGCTCTCCTTGTTCATAAGGCAAAGAGGAAATCATATCATGGGTAGAACATTTTATATATATTTTGCTGTTTGGGATCTATGATCCTTTTAGTTGCTGCTCTCCAGCAACTTTTGTACATATTTCCCTCTTTTTATTAATAAAAAAATACAAAGTGGGGAAACCCAGTGGTCAGCCTAAAAAAATCTGTTCGCTAGGTAGCCGTAGTTTTGCACTCAGTTTGTTTGCTGAAATCGGCTCAAATAATGTAGCATTTATAGTTTTATATTCGACCTGTTTGCTCAGGTATGTTTGCTTACATTCGTAGGTGACCTGTTTGTTGAAATAGCTTATCGCTTCTCTGACCATCTATCTCCTCAACAGATGGACAGAACTTGGATATTATTTCACTCATTAAACACACCAACATATTTGAGTGGTATTGAAGACTTCATGAAGCATGTTAGTGATTTTACTGACGGCGACACGACAAAGGAAGTGATTTGTCCATGCCGTGTATGTTTGAATATTGGGTCCAAGCCTCAACATGTAGTCTCAGATCATTTATTCGTTTATGGGATGGACCAGACATATATCAGGTGGATTAACCATGGTGAACACTATGATCAGCCTGAGATTATTGATCCTCTTTATTCTGATGGTTATCAGCCTGAAGATCTCGTCCAGGATGAGGCTACTGCTAATTTGTTACGGGATCTGTATCCATATGCAAGCCAACAGCCCCATGGTTATCACAAAAAGCCTCTTTTCCATGACCTGATAGAAGATGCTAAGCGCTTAGTGGCCCCTGGTTCTGTTGTGTCAAGATTCGAATTAATTGTGAAATTACTTCATGACAAGTCATACCAGGGGATTACCAATAAAGCCTTCAATGCAGTTGCGAAGACATACATCGATGCACTCCCTGGGGCTGGACTGCCAAAATCCTTTTATGAGGTGAAGCAGTACATCAAGGTACTGGGACTTGGATATGAGAAGATTGATTTTTGCAAAAATAACTGTGCACTGTTTTGGATGGAGTATAATGACCTCGATGAATGTCCAGTATGTAAGGAATCAAGATGGAAACATGATGGAGCTGGTGGTAAGAAAAAGATTCCTTGGAAGGTTCTGAGATACTTTCCACTTGTACAAAGATTGCAGAGGTTGTTTGCTTCAGAACAAACATCTCGGGAAACAAGATGGCACAAAGAGATTCTCACGCCCGACCCTGATTTACTGAGGCATCCTGCTGATGGCGATGAATGGAAGCAATTCGACCTGGATCATCCAGATTTTGCTGCAGATCCAAGGAACCTGAGACTTGGCCTTGCTACAGATGGATTCAACCCATTTGGCAACATGAGCAACTCGTATAGCATGTGGCCAGTACTAGTTACACCTTACAACCAGGCTCCCTGGACATGCACCGATCAGTCGAACTGTATGATGGCCTTACTCATCCCAGGTCCCAAATCTCCTGGGAAGGATTTTGATGTGTTCATGCAGCCTCTTATTAGAGACTTGCAAACATTATGGGAGGGTGTCCCTACACGGGATGTGTGTCAACCTAAAGAACAAAATTTTCTATTACGTGCTGCTGTACTGTATTGCACCCATGATTATCCAGCTTTGGGCACTATGTCAGGCAGAGTAACATCAGGTTATAATGCATTTGCCTCAAGATATATTCCTGATATTGAGACCAGATTCAACCGGCAGAGCAGTGGCGTATATTGCTGCTGAAGCATATACATTTGCCTCAAGATATATTCCTGATATTGAGACCAGATTCAATCGGGGTCGCAGAATTTTGGAAGTTGGAGGATCTGTTTTTAATCATGGTGTTGAGCTAATAGGAAAGAGGACCGAAAAAACATTAGAGCAGTCTGAATTTGAACAGCTGTCTTGGTATGTGCTGAATAATGCTACAGAGGCTGATGAATATGTTAAGTGAGTACTATGCACACGAAATCCTCAGTTCCTCGCATATACTATGAACTTGTATCAAAATGAAATATATTCAGCTGACTTGGCTATGTTTTGCAGGTTGTACATGCGGTGGAAAGCCTCCAAGAGGGAGAGGGTTTCAGGAGGTTTTCCCTTAAGTGGATGATTTATCGAACTCGGGAGGAAGAGGTCAAAGATATCCCTCTCATCAACCCTGCAACCACAAAGCAAGAAGTCTCTTGTGTCCCCAACACACCTAATAGGTGCACTAGTTCGGCGAAGAGATAGTGAAATACAAGTGGTATGAATGAATATGAGCAGTAGTACGGGCCAGAAAATAGCTTGCTGGCGTGCAGTTGATGGTAGTAATATTGTAGGAAGTAAACAAGAAGTAGTAACGCAGTAGTAATTCAGTGTAACAAGCAGCGATAGCAGTATTTAGGAACAAGGCCTAGGGAATAGACTTTCACTAGTGGACACTCTCAACTTTGATCACATAACAGAATAGATAAATGCATACTCTACACTCTCTTGTTGGATGATGAACACATTGCGTAGGATTACACGAACCCTCAATGCCGGAGTTAACAAGCTCCACAATTCAATGTTCATATTTAAATAACCTTAGAGTGCATGAAAGATCGACACAACTAAACCAAGTACTAACATAGTATGCACACTGTCACCTTCACACCATGTAGGAGGAATAGATCACATCAATACCATCATAGCAATAATTAACTTCATAATCTACAAGAGATCATAATCATAGCCTACGCCAAGTACTAACACGGATGCACACACTGTCACCATTACACCGTGCAGGAGGAATAAAACTACTTTAATAACATCACTAGAGTAGCACATAGATAAATTGTGATACAAAACTCATCATATGGATCTCAATCATGTAAAGCAGCTCATGAGATCATTGTATTGAAGTACATAGGAGAGAGATGAACCACATAGCTACCGGTACAGCCCCGAGCCTCGATGGAGAACTACTCCCTCTTCATGGGAGCAGCAGCGTTGATGAAGATGGCGGTGGAGATGGCAGCGGTGTCGATGGAGAAGCCTTCGGGGCACTTCCCCGTCCGCGGGTGCGGGCAGACTCCTGTCCCCGGATCTTGGCTTGCGATGGCGGCTCTGAAGGTTTCGTGGGTTTCGTCCAACGTAATAGGGTTTTCGCGACGGAGGCTTTAAATAGGCGGAAGGGCAGCCTCGGAGGGGGCCTGGGGCCACCACACCATAGGCGGTGCGGCCCCCCCTGCCGCGCTAGGGTGTGGTGTGGGGCTGTGGCTTCCCGCGGCTCTCGGGTGTTCTGGATGGTTCCGGGAAAAATAGGAACCTGGCGTTGATTCCGTCCGATTCCGAGAATATTTCGTTACTAGGATTTCTGAAACCAAAAACAGCAGAGGAACGGCACTTCGGCATCTTGTTAATAGGTTAGTTCCAAAATGCACGAATATGACATAAAGTGTGCATAAAACATGTAGATATCATCAATAATGTGGCATGGAACATAAGAAATTATCGATACGTCGGAGACGTATCAGCATCCCCAAGCTTAGTTCTGCTCGTCCCGAGCAGGTAAAACGATAACAAAGATAATTTCTGAAGTGACATGCCATCATAACCTTGATCATACTATTTGTAAACATATGTAATGAATGCAGCGATCAAAACAATGGTAATGACATGAGTAAACAAATGGATCATAAGGCAAAGACTTTTCATGAATAGTACTTTCAAGACAAGCATCAATAAGTCTTGCATAAGAATTAACTCATAAAGCAATAAATCAAAGTAAAGGTATTGAAGCAACACAAAGGAAGATTAAGTTTCAGCGGTTGCTTTCAACTTATAACATGTATATCTCATGGATATTGTCAATGTAAAGTAATATAACAAGTGCAATATGCAAGTATGTAGGAATCAATGCACAGTTCACACAAGTGTTTGCTTCTTAAGGTGGAGAGAGATAGGTAAACTGACTCAACAATAAAAGTAAAAGAAAGGTCCTTGATGCGCGTAGATGTACACGTCCGTTGGGAACCCCAAGAGGAAGGTATGATGCGCACAGTGGCAAGTTTTCCCTCAGAAAGAAACCAAGGTTTAATCGGACCAGTAGGAGCCAAGAAGCACGTTGAAGGTTGATGGTGGCGAAATGTGATGCGGCACAACAACAGGGATTCCGGCGCGCACAACACAACCCAAGTACTTTGCCCCAACGAAACAGTGAGGTTGTCAATCTCACCGGCTTGCTGTAACAAAGGATTAACCGTATTGTGTGGAAGATGATTGTTTGCAAGAAAACAGTAAAACAAGTATTGCAGTAGATTATATGCTATGTAAAGAATAGGACCGGGTCCACAGTTCACTAGAGGTGTCTCTCCCATAAGATAAAAGCATGTTGGGTAAACAAATTACAGTCGGGCAATTGACAAATAGAAAAGGGCATAACAATGCATGTCATGATATGATAACTATAGTGAGATTTAATCAGGGCATTACGACAAAGTACATAGACCGCCATCCAACTGCATCTATGCCTAAAAAGTCCACCTTCAGGTTATCATCCGAACCCCATTCAGTATTAAGTTGCAAAGCAACAGACAATTGCATTAAGTATGGTGCGTAATGTAATCGACAACTACATCCTTAGACATAGAATCAATGTTTTATCCCTAGTGGCAACAGCACATCACAACCTTAGAACTTTCTGTCACTGTCCCAGTGTCAATGAAGGCATGAACCCACTATCGAGCATAAATACTCCCTCTTGGAGTTAAGAGCAAAAACTTGGCCAGAGCCTCTACTAATAACGGAGAGCATGCAAGATCATAAACAACACATAAACAATAGATTGATAATCACCATAACATAGTATTCTCTATCCATCGGATCCCGACAAACACAACATATAGTATTACAGATAGATGATCTTGATCATGTTAGGCAGCTCACAAGATCCAACAATGAAGCACAATTAGGAGAAGACGACCATCTAGCTACTGCTATGGACCCATAGTCCAGGGGTGAACTACTCACTCATCACTCCGGAGGCGACCATGGCGGTGTAGAGTCCTCCGGGAGATGAATCCCCTCTCCGGCAGGGTGCCGGAGGCGATCTCCTGAATCCCCCGAGATGGGATTCGCGGCGGCGTCTCCGGAAGGTTTTCCGTATCGTGGCTCTTGGTACTGGGGTTTCGCGACGGAGGCTATAAGTAGGCGAAAGGGCAGGTCAAGAGGCGGCACGAGGGGCCGGGTGACAGGCGCGGCTGGGGCACAGGCGCGCCGCCTGTCATGGCCTCGTGGCCCCCTCGACTCCCCTTCGGTCTTCGGCTTCGTGCAAAAATAGGACCCTGGGCGTTGATTTCGTCCAATTCCGAGAATATTTAGTTACTAGGATTTCTGAAACCAAAACAGCAGAAAACAGCAACTGGCTCTTCGGCATCTTGTTAATAGGTTAGTTCCGAAAATGCGTAAATACGACATATAATGTGCATAAAACATGTAGGTATCATCAATAAAGTAGCATGGAACATAAGAAATTATCGATACGTTGGAGACGTATCAAGCATCCCCAAGCTTAGTTCTGCTCGTCCCGAGCAGGTAAAACGATAACAAAGATAATTTCTAAAGTGACATGCCATCATAATCTTGATCATACTATTTGTAAACATATGTAATGAATGCAGCGATCAAAACAATGGTAATGACATGAGTAAACAACTGAATCATAAAGCAAAGACTTTTCATGAATAGTACTTCAAGACAAGCATCAATAAGTCTTGCATAAGAGTTAACTCATAAAGCAATAAATCAAAGTAAAGGTGTTGAAGCAACACAAAGGAAGATTAAGTTTCAGCGGTTGCTTTCAACTTATAACATGTATATCTCATGGATATTGTCAACATAAAGTAATATAACAAGTGCAATATGCAAGTATGTAGGAATCAATGCATAGTTCACACAAGTGTTTGCTTCTTAAGGTGGAGAGAGATAGGTAAACTGACTCAACAATAAAAGTAAAAGAATGGTCCTTCAAAGAGGAAAGCATCGATTGTTGTATTTGTGCTAGAGCTTTTATTTTGAAAACATGAAACAATTTTGTCAACGGTAGTAATAAAGCATATGAGTTATGTAAATTATATCTTACAAGTTGCAAGCCTCATGCATAGTGTACTAATAGTGCCCGCACCTTGTCCTACTTAGCTTGGACTACCGGATCTTTGCAATGCCATGTTTCAACCAAGTGTCACAAAGGGGTACCTCCATGCCGCCTGTACAAAGGTCTAAGGAGAAAGCTCGCATTTTGGATTTCTCGCTTTTGATTATTCTCAACTTAGACATTGATGCGCGTAAATGTACACGTCCGTTGGGAACCCCAAGAGGAAGGTATGATGCGCACAGTGGCAAGTTTTCCCTCAGAAAGAAACCAAGGTTTAATCGAACCAGGAGGAAAAGCACGTTGAAGGTTGATGGTCGCGAAATGTGATGCGGCGCAACACCGGGGATGGCGCCAGCGGAACACTGCCACAACCCAAGTACTTTGCCCCAACGAAACAGTGAGGTTGTCAATCTCACCGCTTCTGTAACAAAGGATTAAGCGTATCGAGTGGAAGATGTTTGCAAAGAAAACAATAAAACACAATTGCAGTAGATTGTATGCTATGAAAGAATAGGACCGGGTCCACAGTTCACTAGAGGTGTCTCTCCCATAAGATAAAAGCATGTTGGGTGAACAAATTACAGTCGGCAATTGACAAATAGAGAAAGGCATAACAATGCATATACATGATATGATAAATATAGTGAGATTTAATCCGGGCATTACGACAAAGTACATAGACCGCCATCCAACTGCATCTATGCCTAAAAAGTCCACCTTCAGGTTATCATCCGAACCCCATTCAGTATTAAGTTGCTAAGCAACAGACAATTGCATTAAGTATGGTGCGTAATGTAATCGACAACTACATCCTTAGACATAGCATCAATGTTTTATCCCTAGTGGCAACAACACATCACAACCTTAGAACCTACTGTCACGATCCCAGGTGTCAATGAAGGCATGAACCCACTATCGAGCATAAATACTCCCTCTTGGAGTTAAGAGCAAAAACTTGGCCAGAGCCTCTACTAATAACGGAGAGCATGCAAGATCATAAACAACACATAAACAATAGATTGATAATCACCATAACATAGTATTCTCTATCCATCGGATCCCGACAAACACAACATATAGAATTACAGATAGATGATCTTGATCATGTTAGGCAGCTCACAAGATCCAACAATGAAGCACAACAAGGAGAAGACGACCATCTAGCTACTGCTATGGACCCATGGTCCAGGGGTGAACTACTCACTCATCACTCCGGAGGCGATCATGGCGATGAAGAGTCCTCCGGGAGATGAATCCCCTCTCACAGGGTGCCGGAGGCGATCTCCTGAATCCCCCGAGATGGGATTCGCGGCGGCGTCTCGGAAGGTTTCCGTATCGTGGCTCTCGCCGGGGGTTTCGCGACGGAGACTTTAGCAGGCGGAAGGTCAACGCGGGGGCCACACGAGGGCCCAGGGGCAGGCCGCGGCGGGGGCTGGGCCGCACCATCATCGGCCGCCTCGTGGCCCCACTTCGTTATCTCTTCGGTCTTCTGGAAGCTTCGTGCAAAAATAGGACCCGGGCGTTTCGTCCAATTCCGAGAATATTTCCTTACTAGGATTTCTGAAACCAAAAACAGCAGCAACCGGCTCTTCGGCATCTTGTTAATAGGTTAGTTCCGAAAATGCATAAATATGACATATAATGTGCATAAAACATGTAGGTATCATCAATAAAGTAGCATGGAACATAAGAAATTATCGATACGTTGGAGACGTATCGCATCCATACCGGGACAACATGGACAACAGATAATGGACTCCTCTTTAATGCATAAGCATGTAGCAACAATTATTATTCTCATATGAGATTGAGGATATATGTCCAAAACTGAAACTTCAACCATGATTCATGGCTTTAGTTAGCGGCCCAATGTTCTTCTCTAACAATTTGCATGCTCCAATCATTAAGGTGATAGATCCTTCAGACAAGACGGACATGCATAGCAACTCACATGATATTCAACAAAGAATAGTTGATGGCATCCCCAGAAGCATGGTTATCGCACAACAAGCAACTTAATAAAAGATAAAGTGCATAAGTACATATTCAATACTACGATAGTTTTAAGGCTATTTTGTCCCATGAGCTATATATTGCAAAGGTGAATGATGGAATTTTAAAGGTAGCACTCAAGCAATTTACTTTGGAATGGCGGAGAAATACCATGTAGTAGGTAGGTATGGTGGACACAAATGGCATAGTGGTTGGCTCAAGGATTTTGGATGCATGAGAAGTATTCCCTCTCGATACAAGGTTTAGGCTAGCAAGGTTATTTGAAGCAAACTCAAGGATGAACCGGTGCAGCAAAACTCACATAAAAGACATATTGTAAACATTATAAGACTCTACACCGTCTTCCTTGTTGTTCAAAACTCAATACTAGATATTATCTAGACCTTAGAGAGACCAAATATGCAAATCAAATTTTAGCAAGCTCTATGTATTTCTTCATTAATGGGTGCAAAGTATATGATGCAAGAGCTTAAACATGAGCACAACAATTGCCAAGTATCACATTATCCAAGACATTTTAGAATTACTACATGTAGCATTTTCCAATTCCAACCATATAACAATTTAACGAAGAAAAAACTTCGCCTTGAACATTATGAGTAAAGCCTAAGGACATATTTGTCCATATGCAACAGCGGAGCGTGTCTCTCTCCCACAAAGTGAATGCTAGGATCCATTTTATTCAAACAAAAACAAAAACAAAAACAAACGACGCTCCAAGTAAAGAACACAAGATGTGACTGAATAAAAATATAGTTTCAGGGGAGGAACCTGATGATGTTGTCGATGAAGAAGGGGATGCCTTGGGCATCCCCAAGCTTAGACGCTTGAGTCTTCTTAGAATATGCAGGGGTGAACCACGGGGGCATCCCCAAGCTTAGAGCTTTCACTCCTCTTGATCATAGTATATCATTCTCCTCTCTTGACCCTTGAAAACTTCCTTCACACCAAACTTCAAGCAAACTCATTAGAGGGTTAGTGCACAATTAATAATTCACACATTCAGAGGTGACACAAACATTCTTTTCACTTCTGGACATTGCATAAAGCTACTGGACATTAATGGATCAAAGAAATTCATCCAACATAGCAAAAGAGGCAATGCGAAATAAAAGGCAGAATCTGTCAAAAACAGAACAGTCCGTAAAGACGAATTTTAAAGTGGCACCAGACTTGCTCAAATGGAAAAACTCAAAACTAATGAAAGTTGCGAGGATCACGCTCGTAAATTGGAAGATTTTTTTGAATTTTCTACATAGACTTGTGCCCAGATTCGTGACAGACAGCAATGCTGTTTCTGCGCAGCGATCCCAAATATAACATCAACTTTGACATAGAAACTTTACTTGTGGCACAAAAACATGATAAGGAGAGGTTGCTACAGTAGTAAACAACTTCCAAGACTCAAATATAAAACAAAGTACTGTAGTAAAAACATGGGTTGTCTCCCATAAGCGCTTTTCTTTAACGCCTTTCAGCTAGGCGCAGAAAGTGCAAATCAAGTAACATCAAGAGTAGAAGCATCAACATTATTATTCTTCATGCAAACACAACTTGTTGCAGAGGGTACTTTAGGTGCTCCATTATCTAAATTTTCTATGGTGGTGCTAGGAGTTTTAGCAATTTTAGGCCTATAATAATTCTTTTGTTTAGGCACTTTAGAGGCATACATGAATTTTTGCTCTTTACCCACATAAGCTTTCTCATTATACTTGAGAGAAGAAAAGGTTGAACCCAAGGTTCCCATAGATTTTTCAAGTTCATCAATCCTATTGGTTTGATTATCATGGACAACACAAGTTCCTAGGACACTAATTCTTTCATCAATTCCTCCTAGGGATTTATCAAGTTCATCAGTTTTATCCAATAACATTTCCAATTTAGTTTCAATACTTGGAAATTTTTTCTCTATGGTTTCCAATTTTTTCATAACATCCTCAAGAGAGATTTCAATTTTAACTTCATTAACAGGTGGTATTCCGACAAGACTCTCAATGATGCAACTAGCTTCTAAAGCGGGAGTACCTAGGAAATTACCTCCCGAAAGAGTATCAAGAACATACCTATTCCAACTAGATAAACCAACATAAAAGTTCCTAAGAAGGATAGTAGTGGAGTGTTTCTTAATGCACCTATGATGAGCATTACTAATTCTGTACCAAGCATCTTTAAAACTTTCTCCACCTTGTTGCTTAAAAGAACGAACTTCAACTTCAGGATTACTCATTTTAGTAGCAGTAAAGTAAACTAGGCAAATAAAGTAAAGACAAGTAACTAATTTTTTTGTGTTTTTGATATAGAGAGCAAGACAGTAAATAAAGTAAAACTAGCAACTAATTTTTTTGTGTTTTGTTTAGGTGCAGCAAACAAAGTAGTAAATAAAATAAAGCAAGACAAAAACAAAGTAAAGAGATTGAGAAGTGGAGACTCCCCTTGCAGCGCGTAGATGTACACGTCCGTTGGGAACCCCAAGAGGAAGGTATGATGCGCACAGTGGCAAGTTTTCCCTCAGAAAGAAACCAAGGTTTAATCGGACCAGTAGGAGCCAAGAAGCACGTTGAAGGTTGATGGTGGCGAAATGTGATGCGACGCAACAACAGGGATTCCGGCGCCAACGTGGAACCTGCACAACACAACCCAAGTACTTTGCCCCAACGAAACAGTGAGGTTGTCAATCTCACCGGCTTGCTGTAACAAAGGATTAACCGTATTGTGTGGAAGATGATTGTTTGCAAGAAAACAGTAAAACAAGTATTGCAGTAGATTGTATGCTATGTAAAGAATAGGACCGGGGTCCACAGTTCACTAGAGGTGTCTCTCCCATAAGATAAAAGCATGTTGGGTGAACAAATTACAGTCGGGCAATTGACAAATAGAAAAGGGCATAACAATGCATGTACATGATATGATAAATATAGTGAGATTTAATCAGGGCATTACGACAAAGTACATAGACCGCCATCCAACTGCATCTATGCCTAAAAAGTCCACCTTCGGGTTATCATCCGAACCCCATTCAGTATTAAGTTGCAAAGCAACAGACAATTGCATTAAGTATGGTGCGTAATGTAATCAACAACTACATCCTTAGACATAGAATCAATGTTTTATCCCTAGTGGCAACAGCACATCACAACCTTAGAACTTTCTGTCACTGCTTGGAGTTAAGAGCAAAAACTTGGCCAGAGCCTCTACTAATAACGGAGAGCATGCAAGATCATAAACAACACATAAACAATAGATTGATAATCACCATAACATAGTATTCTCTATCCATCGGATCCCGACAAACACAACATATAGTATTACAGATAGATGATCTTGATCATGTTAGGCAGCTCACAAGATCCAACAATGAAGCACAATTAGGAGAAGACGACCATCTAGCTACTGCTGGGACCCATAGTCCAGGGGTGAACTACTCACTCATCACTCCGGAGGCGACCATGGCGGTGTAGAGTCCTCCGGGAGATGAATCCCCTCTCCGGCAGGTGCCGGACGATCTCTCCAGATCCCCCGAGATGGGATTCGCGGCGCGTCTGCGGAAGGTTTTCCGTCGTGGCTCTCGATGCTGGGGTTTCGCGAGGAGGCTATAAGTAGGCGAAAGGGCGGAGTCAGAGGCGGCACGAGGGCCCAGGAGTGCCCATGGCAGGGCACTGGCGCGCGCCATATCTGGCCACCTCGTGGCCCTTCGACTCCCCTTCGGTCTTCGGAAGCTTCGTGCAAAATAGGACCACAGGCGTTGATTTCGTCCAATTCGAGAATATTTCGTTACTAGGATTTCGAAACCAAACAGCAACTGGCTCTTCGGCATCTTGTTAATAGGTTAGTTCCAGAAAATGCGTAAATCCGACATATAATGTGCATAAAACATGTAGGTATCATCAATAAAGTAGCATGGAACATAAGAAATTATCGATATGTTGGAGACGTATCAGTCCTTCAAAGAGGACAGCATCGATTGCTATATTTGTGCTAGAGCTTTTATTTTGAAAACATCAAGAGAGTATAAAAGTAAAGTTTTGAGAGGTGTTTGTTGTTGTCAACGAATGGTAGTGGGCACTCTAACCCCCTTGCCAGACAAACCTTCAAAGAGCGGCTCCCATTTTATTTTATTTTTGGGTGGCACTCCTTCCAACCTTTCTTTCACAAACCATGGCTAACCGAATCCTCGGGTGCCTGCCAACAATCTCATACCATGAAGGAGTGCCTTTTTATTTTAGTTTTATTATGTTGACACTCCTCCCCACCTTTGCTTTCTCAAGCCATGGCTAACCGAATCCTTCGGGTGCCTTCCAACAATCACATACCATGGAGGAGTGTCTATTTTTGTTAATTAATTTGGGACTGGGAATCCCATTGCCAGCTCTTTTTGCAAAATTATTGGATAAGCGGATGAAGCCACTAGTCCATTGGTGAAAGTTGCCCAACAAGATTGAAAGATAAACACCACATACTTCCTCATGAGCTATGAAACATTGACACAAATCAGAGGTGATAAATTTTGAATGGTTTAAAGGTAGCACTCAAGCAATTTACCTTGGAATGGCGGAGAAATACCATGTAGTAGGTAGGTATGGTGGACACAAATGGCATAGTGGTTGGCTCAAGGATTTGGATGCATGAGAAGTATTCCCTCTCGATACAAGGTTTAGGCTAGCAAGGTTATTTGAAGCAAACTCAAGGATGAACCGGTGCAGCAAAACTCACATAAAAGACATATTGTAAACATTATAAGACTCTACACCGTCTTCCTTGTTGTTCAAACTCAATACTAGAAATTATCTAGACCTTAGAGAGACCAATTATGCAAACCAAATTTTAGCATGCTCTATGTATTTCTTCACTAATAGGTGCAAAGTATATGATGCAAGAGCTTAAACATGAGCACAACAATTGCCAAGTATCACATTATCCAAGACACTTTACCAATTACTACATGTAGCATTTTTCAATTCCAACCATATAACAATTTAACGAAGAGGAAACTTCGCCATGAATATTATGAGCTAAGAACACATGTGTTCATACGAACCAGAGGAGCGTGTCTCTCTCCCACACAAGGATGAACTTATTCAGAGAACTAAGATAACAAAACAAAAATAAAAGCACACAGACGCTCGTAAAATACATAGGATGTGACTGAATAAAAATATAGTTTCACTAGAAGAAACCTGATAAGTTGTCGATGAAGAAGGGGATGCCTTGGGCATCCCCAAGCTTAGATGCTTGAGTCTTCTTAAAATATGCAGGGATGAACCACCGGGGCATCCCCAAGCTTAGACCTTTCACTCTTCTCGATCACATTATATCACCCTCTTCTATTGACCCTTGAAAACTTCTGCCACACCAAACTTCGAGCAAACTCATTAGAGGGTTAGTGCATAATCAAGAATTCACATGTTCAGAGGTGACACAATAATTCTTAACATTTCTGGACATTGCACAAAACTTCTGAAAGTTAATGGAACAAAGAAACTCATTCAATTTAACAAAAGCGGCAATGCGAAATAAAAGGCAGAATCTGTCAAAACAGAACAGTCCGTAAAGAGAATTTTAAAATGGCACCAGACTTGCTCAAACGGAAAAACTCAAAACTAATGAAAGTTGCGTACATATCTGAGGATCACTCACGTAAATTGGCATAATTTTCTGAGTTACCTAAAGAGAATTAGGCCCAGATTCGTGACAGACAGCAATGCTGTTTCTGCGCAGCAATCCAAATCTAGCATCAACTTCATCATAGAGACTTTACTTGGCACAACAATGCAACAAAACTAAGATAAGGAGAGGTTGCTACAGTAGTAAACAACTTCCAAGACACAAATATAAAACAAAGTACTGTAGTAAAAAAAACACATGGGTTATCTCCCAAGAAGTTCTTTCTTTATAGCCATTAAGGTGGGCTCAGCAGTTTTAATGATGCACTCGTAAGAAATAAGAGTTGAAGCAAAATAGAGCATCAAGAGGCAAATTCAAAACACATTTAAGTCTAACATGCTTCCTATGCATAGGAATCTTGTAAATAAACAAATTCATGAAGAGCAAAGTAACAAGCATAGGAAGATAAAACAAGTGTAGCTTCAAAAATTTCAGCACATAGAGAGGTGTTTTAGTAACATGAAAATTTTTACAACCATATTTTCCTCTCTCATAATAACTTTCAGTAGCAACATGAGCAAACTCAACAATATAACTATCACATAAAACATTCTTGTCATGAGCCACATACATAAAATTATTACTCTCCACATAAGCATAATCAATTTTATTAGTTGTAGTGGGAGCAAATTCAACAAAGTAGCTATCATTATTATTCTCATCATCAAATATAGGAGGCAAAGTATCATCAAAGAAAATTTTCTCCTCAATGCTTGGGGGACTAAAAATATCATGCTCATCAAAACCAGCTTCCCCAAGCTTAGAATTTTCCATATCATTAACAACAATGGTGTTCAAAGCGTTCATATTAATATGTTCCATGGGTTTTTTAATTTTCGCATCAAACCATCCATGTCTTAAATCAGGAAATAGAATAAGAAGGTCATTGTTGTCCATTATGCCTAACTAGTGTAAACAAGAAACCAAATGTCGCAATTGCAGAGTCTAAAGGAAATAGCTTCGAGCTTACAACGGCGCCGGAAAATAGCTTAGTAGCCGAGATCCGAGTGTGAGTACCTTTTACCTTTCCTCCCCGGCAACGGCGCCAGAAAATAGCTTGATGTCTACGGGTGTTCTATTCTTGTAGACAGTGTTGGGCCTCCAAGAGCAGAGGTTTGTAGAACAGCAGCAAGTTTTCCTTAAGTGGATCACCCAAGGTTTATCGAACTCAGGGAGGAAGAGGTCAAAGATATCCCTCTCAAGCAACCCCAACCACAAAGCAAGAAGTCTCTTGTGTCCCCAACACACCTAATAGGTGCACTAGTTCGACGAAGAGATAGTGAAATACAAGTGGTATGAATGAATATGAGCAGTAGTACGGCGCCAGAAAATAGCTTGCTGGCGTGCAGTTGATGGTAGTAATATTGTAGGAAGTAAACATGCAGCAGTAACGCAGCAGTAGTAATTCAGTAAAACAGTAACAAGCAGTGATAGCAGTATTTAGGAATAAGGCCTAGGGAATAGACTTTCACTAGTGGACACTCTCAACTTTGATCACATAACAGAATAGATAAATGCATACTCTACACTCTCTTGTTGGATGATGAACACATTGCGTAGGATTACACGAACCCTCAATGCCGGAGTTAACAAGCTCCACAATTCAATGTTCATATTTAAATAACCTTAGAGTGCATGAAAGATCGACACAACTAAACCAAGTACTAACATAGTATGCACACTGTCACCTTCACACCATGTAGGAGGAATAGATCACATCAATACCATCATAGCAATAATTAACTTCATAATCTACAAGAGATCATAATCATAGCCTACGCCAAGTACTAACACGGATGCACACACTGTCACCATTACACCGTGCAGGAGGAATAAAACTACTTTAATAACATCACTAGAGTAGCACATAGATAAATTGTGATACAAAACTCATCATATGGATCTCAATCATGTAAAGCAGCTCATGAGATCATTGTATTGAAGTACATAGGAGAGAGATGAACCACATAGCTACCGGTACAGCCCCGAGCCTCGATGGAGAACTACTTCCTCTTCATGGGAGCAGCAGCGTTGATGAAGATGGCGGTGGAGATGGCAGTGTCGATGGAGAAGCCTTCCGGGGGCACTTCCCCGCTCCGGCAGGGTGCCGGAACAGAGACTCCTGTCCCCCAGATCTTGGCTTCGCGATGGCGGCGGCTCACGGAAGGTTTCGGTGGGTTTCGTTCAACGTAATAGGGTTTCGCGACGGAGGCTTTAAATAGGCGGAAGGGCAGCCTCGGAGGGCTGGGGCCACCACACCATAGGCGGCGCGGCCCCTCCGCTAGGGTGTGGTGTGGGGCCCCAGGGGGCTTCCCTGGCGGCTCTCGGGTGTTCTGGATGGTTCGGGAAAAATAGGAACCTGGCGTTGATTTCGTCCGATTAGAGAATATTTCGTTACTAGGATTTCGAAACCAAAAATAACAGAAAAACGAGGCGGCACTCGGCATCTTGTTAATAGGTTAGTTCAGAAAATGCACGAATATGACATAAAGTGTGCATAAAACATGTAGATATCATCAGTAATGTGGCATGGAACATAAGAAATTATCGATTCAGCTGACTTGGCTATGTTTTGCAGGTTGTACATGGAAACGAATGGAAAGCTATCGGCACGTGGGAGTGGGTTTCAGGACTGGTTTGAGAAACATGTAAGATGTTCAATTGCACTCTGACTTGTCTATGTGTTTTCACATGAGATGACCTCTTGTCTATTTTGTAATCGTAGATCTCGAAACTCCATGCGGAGAATCCAGGCGCTGTTAGTGCTGATCTCCTTGTCCTATCACGTGGTCCAGATAAGAGGGTGTTGGTAGCTGCAGCTTGCAATGCCAATGGTGTCCATTACAGCTCCTATGAGCGTGAACAACATTTGAAGACACGAAATAGTGGCATCACAACCAGTGGAGATCACTTGACAACCAGAAAAAAGAGATCAGAGTCATTTGACCATTATGGTCACATAGAAGAGGTTATTCAGTTGTTCTATAGTGATAAGGTTACTGTCCGATCTGTGGTTCTATTTAAGTGTTATTGGTACAACCAAGATCCAAACAAGGGCAAAGGTGCCAGAAATGATGGGTATTTCATATCAGTCAATACTACTGCTCAGTGGTACAAGGATGATCCTTATATTTTGGTACCTCAAGCGGCCAAGGTACTTTTCTTGGAAGACAGATCTAGAAAAGGATGGCAGTATGTGCAAAAGTTTGTGGCAAGGAACATATATGATTTGGATGAGAATGCGGATCCAATAATTGGTGCCCAGCAAGATGATTTCGCTGGTTGTATGCAAACTAAAGTTGCTGACATTGATGAAACCTCGTTGGATACAGGTATCCCTGCACATGATGGAGAAGTAGATTTCACTGTTGAGGTTAGCATAGTCGACAAAGAGATGGATAAACTGAAGCTACCTGGTGAATCTCAGGAGGAGAATGGACACGACGAGCAGGATGAGACCATGCACGAATATCAGAATGAAGACGGAGGTGATGATGATGATGATGATGATTAGACTCTTGTCTCTGTATCATGCTGTGAGATGAAGAACCATGATTTGTTTTGATTTTTCTATTTGGAAAATGTATGAGTCCTGAAGACAATTATCTGTTGGATTGTAATCCCATGATGACTAATTATTTATGTTTGTTGTCCTACTAAAAGTTGGTCAAACTTAATTGTGTGGAAGTAATCCCATGCTGTTTGATTCATAGGGTCATATCCCATAGGAAAATAGAATGATAATAGATCAAACTAATGCAGAATATCTTATAACCACAATCAAATAGAATTTCTCTTGACATAGGATTCAAGTTGGCATGGCATCCCTATCATACAGGGTTTTTATCTTTTCTTCCTTATCCCCTTCGCTCATGCTAGCAGCTACTTGCAGCCATTGCTACACCAGCGAGGTGATCTCTATGATAGGCACGGTTTTAGTAAGACAGCAAGTTGTAGATAGCTAACCATGAGACACATGCCTCTCTGGTTGAGACTGAGCTCGCTCTTGTGATTGGGCTCCAATGGTCGAGGTGAGTCACAGCTGCAATGACAGAGGTTTGTGCTGGATGTAGGCACTGGGATAGAATTAATTAGCACAGAGGCGTAACTAGCACTAGATGGAGAAGGCATCAGCTACATCATTCATCAAGTGTGCTTCATCTTCAACATCTAGTGGGATCTCCATGCTATCAAGCCATGCTTCACTTGCATCAGTGCGGTACAACAAAGATGATGAAGAAGGATTGGAGCTTTGAAGGTAGTCAGAAAAGTTACAAAAAACAATACGTGCAAAACTTAACCTGCATGAACGGGAACATGCCTGTCGCCATGACCCCTACATTTCTGCATGGAGAAAGACCTCGTCCATGTTTCCACTACGACATGGTTTGAGGCGGCAACAGCAGATGCTCCCATGGAAACCTAACGCGAGTGGAAGAAAATGAGAGAGGCAGGTTTATTCATCTATAATGGCCGATTTTTAACGTTACGTGCAGCTGACGAGCAAACGAAAGTCGTGTGATTGCTTGCTTCCAAAATAAGGATATGTAATCATTTTATATAAGGTAGTACCAATTAGTCGTTATATTGCAGAACTTAAAGAGTTTTGAGAGATTCAACTCGTTGCTACTCCATAAGAATGGTCATGTTGACAAATTTGATCCAGTGTTGAACAGAGCCAGAAACATTTCTAAAACTTGAGCATGGAAGAGGCTAGGGGTAAATGCCCCAAGGCCAGCCGAGCCTATCGTAGGTGCCGTCCCGAGGCCGATGTGCTCGTCGCCGGTAATCTCCGTACCTTAATTTGGGGCGCGCGCGGACGCTGCGGTACCCCGAGCTCGAGACGCCGCCGTACCGGTAGCTCGACCCGCGACGAGGCATGGCGGCGGCGGCGGAAGCGGAGCGGCGGCGGCGGAAGGTAAAGCTCCTGCTGACAAACATATTAGGCACAAATGGGCAACCTTCAGTAACCCATGTTCCATTTTTTTTGTCAGGATAACCCCATGTACCACCTTCCCAATAGAAAAAGTACTGTTCAACCTTCCCCTGTTGGGCCCAATATTTCACTTTTGGGTTGCCAAGGAACATCTACATGGTAATTGTTATCGGTCTACTTGCTCCGGCCGTCGAAGCCCAATAACTGCAAATGGGCCTTTCTGCTCATGCAATTTCGGCCCTTTTCTAATGAAACACAGATCCTATGATTGGCAAAAAAAAATACACGGAGATTCTACATAAAAGTTGTTTTTATTTATTTTGAATTATAGGGTTCCAATTTTTGAAACTGCTCATGCCCAATATGAAAATCCTTGATCGCTCCATACCCACATGGATAACGGTATTTTTAAAAATTCATAAAGTGGATTTGAAATTTAAAACATATCCTAATAATTCCTTGATTTAATCTATCAACTTGCAAGATCTTGGAGCCAAAGAGCTTGTATTAGTCTGCGAAAATAATACTGATAAACCTGTCGTTAACAAGAAATGAAGGTTTATCGTTCAGAGAGGATGCCATGTGGGACCCATGAGACAGTAGCGTCCTCAACGTTTCAAAGAAAAAGGCAAGTAGCCCGAAAATAGGGGTAAAAAATAAATCCTACAAAGGAAACATTTATAGTTCATAGAGGCTGACATGTGGGACCGATCTGCCAGCTGCATCCTCATCATTTCGAAGTCGGCAGGGATCAGAAGAAAAAGGCAAATAGCCAGAAATTAGGGGTCAAAAATAAATCCAAAAAGGAAACTTTTATTCTTCATAGAGGATGACATGTGGGACCGACCTGCCAGCGTCCTCATCGTTTCAAAGGCCGCAGGGGATCAAAAGAAAAAGGCAAATAGCCAGAAATTAGGGGTAAAAAATAAATCCAACAAAGGAAAGGTTTATTGTTCATAGAGGCTGACATGTGGGACCCATGAGCCAGCGGCGACCTCAATTTCAAAGGCGGCATATGATCGAAAAGAAAAAGGCAAGTTAGCAAAAATCAGTGGGTAAAAAAATCTAAGAAATGAAACTTTATTGTACAGTCCCATGAGCCAGCACCTTACTCAACGTTTCAGTGGCGGCATGAGATAGAAAGAAAAAGGAAAGTGACCAAATATCAGGAGCAAAAAATAATCCAAGAAAAGAAACTTTTATTGTACATAGAGGATGACATATGGGTCCCACTTATACAAGCTCTTTCGCTCCAAGATCTTGCAAGTTGATTGTACATAGAGGATGACATGCGGGCCCCTTGTGTCAGCAGCTTACTCAACGTTTCCAAGGCGGCAGGGGATCAAAAGAAAAAGGAAGTAGCCAGAAATTAGCGGTCAAAAATAACTCCAAGGAAGGAAACTTTTATTGTTCATAGAGTATGACATGCGGGACCCATGCGCTAGCAGCTTCCTCAACGTTTCAAAGTGGGCATGAGATCGAAAGAAAAAGACAAGTGACCAAATATTAGGAGCCAAAAATAATCCAAGAAAAGAAACTTTATTGTACATAAAAGATGACATGCGTGTCCTATTTTGCAGCAGTGGTGTCAACGTTTCAAATGCGGCTTGAGATCAAAAGAAAAAGAGTAGCCAGAAATTAGGGGTAAAAAAACTCCCAGAAAAGAAAGTTGATTGTACATAGAGGATGGCATGCGGGTCCCATGACCCAGCACCTTACTCAACGTTTCAGAGGCGGCATGAGATCGAAAGAAAAAGGAAAGAGACCAAATACCAGGAGCAAAAAATAATCCAAGAAAAAGAAACTTTTATTGTACATAGAGGATGACATATGGGTCCCACTTATACAAGCTCTTCCGCCCCAAGATCTTGCAAGTTGATTGTACATAGAGGATGACATGCGGGCCCCTTGTGTCAGCAGCTTAATCAATGTTTCCAAGGCGGCAGGGGATCAAAAGAAAAAGGAAACAGCCAAAAATAAGAGGGTGAAAAAATCCAAGAAAAGAAACTTTTATAGTATCGAGGATGACATGTGGGTCCCATGAGCCAGCAGCTTCTCAACGTTTCAGAGGCTGCATGAGATCGAAAGAAAAAGGCAAGTGACCAAAAATAAGGGGGTAAAAAAATCCAAGAAAAGAGACTTGATTGTACATAGAGGATGACATGCGGGTCCCACCAGTCAGCAGCTTACTAACGTTTCCAAGGCGGCAGGGGATGAAAAGAAAAAGGAAATAGCCAAAGATCAGAGGGTGAAAAAAATCCAAGAAAAGAAACTTTTATAGTACATAGAGGATGACATGCGGGTCCCATGGGCCAGCAGGTTCCTCAACGTTTTCAAGGGCGGCATGAGATCGAAAGAAAAAGGCAAGTGACCAAAAATCAGAGGGTGAAAAATAATCCAAAAAAGAAACTTTTATTGTACATAGAGGATGACATGCTGTCCCAACGTTTCAAATGCGGCTTGAGATCAAAAGAAAAAGAAAGTAGCCAGAAATTAGGGGGTAAAAAAACTCCAAGAAAAGAAAATTGATTGTACATAGAGGATGACATGCGGGTCCCACGAGTTAGCAGCTTACTCAACGTTTCCAAGGCGGCAGGGGATCAAAAGAAAAAGAAAATAGCCAAAAATCAGAGAGTGAAAAAAAAACCCTAGAAAATAAACTTTTGTAGTACATAGAGGATGACATGCGGGTCCCATGAGCCAGCAGGTTCCTCAACGTTTCAAACGTGGCATGAGATCGAAAGAAAAAGGCAAGTGACCAAATATCGGGAGCCAAAAATAATCCAAGAAAAGAAACTTTATTGTACATAGAGGATGACATGCGGGTCCCATTTTAGCAGCGGTCTAAACGTTTCCAAGGCGGCACGGGACCAAAAGAAAAATGAAGTAGCCAGAAATCAGGGGGTGAAAAAAATCCAAGAAAAGAAAGATTTCAATTGGGCTGCATCTGGACATCTGGGCCTTCGAACTATCCTTCTGGGCCTTTTGACTCGTACAATTTCAGCCCACTCCAGAACATGAAAGTTCGGATTTTTCTCAAAAAAAAAAACAGGAAAGTCCTATGCTTCGCCAAAACAAAAAACAAGGAGATTCAAGATATATGTTGTAAAAATAAAGATTTAATTTATCCGTTTGCAATAGCTCAGAGCGAAATACACTGTTTATTGTCTGCAAAATAATCAAGATATCACATGTTTCTTGTACGGGAGGCTGACATCGGGGACCCATGAGCCAGCAGCGTCGTCAACGTTTCAAAGGCGGCAGGGGATCGAAAAAAAAATCAGTTGGTAAAAAATCGAAAAGAAAACATTTATCGTTCGAGAGGATGACATGCGGGACCGATGAGGCAGCAACATCCTCAACGTTTCCAAGGCGGCAGGGGATCAAAGAAAAAAAGGAAATAGCTAGAAATTAATTAGGGGTACAAAATAAATCCACCAAAGGAAACTTTTATTGTTCATAGAGGATGACATATGGGACCGACCTGCCAACAGCGTCCTCATCGTTTCAAAGGGGGCAGGGGATCAAAAGAAAAAAGGCAAATAGCCAGAAATTAGGGGTCAAAAATAACTCCAAGAAAATAAACTTTTATAGCACATAGAGGATGACATGCGGGTCCCATGAGCCAGCAGGTTCCTCAACGTTTCAAACGTGGCATGAGATTGAAAGAAAAAGGCAAGTGACGAAATATCAGGAGCCAAAAATAATTCAAGGAAACTTGATTGTACATAGAGGATGACATGCGGGTCCCATGAGTAAGCAGCTTACTCAATGTTTCCAAGGCGGCAGGGCATCAAAAGAAAAAGGAAATAGACAAAAATCAGAGAGTGAAAAAAAACCATAGAAAATAAACTTTTATAGCACATAGAGGATGACATGCGGGTCCCATGAGCCAGCAGGTTCCTCAAAGTTTCAAACGTGGCATGAGATCGAAAGAAAAAAACGCAAGTGACCAAATATCAGGAGCCAAAAATAATCCAAGAAAAGAAAGTTTTATAGTACATAGAGGATGACATGCGGGTCCCATTTAGCAGCGGTATCACCGTTTGAGGCAGCAGGTGATCGAAAGAAAAAGTCAAGTGACCAAATATGAGGTGCCAAAAATAATCCAAAATAAAGAAAGTTTTATAGTACATAGAGGATGACATGCGGGTCCCATTTAGCAGCGGTATCACACGGTTGAGAGGCAGCAGGGGATCGAAAGAAAAAGTCAAGTGACCAAATATGAGGTGCAAAAATAATCCAAGAAAAGAAAGTTTTATAGTACATAGAGGATGACATGCGGTCCCATTTAGCAGCAGCGGTATCACTGTTTGAGAGGCGGCAGGGGATCGAAAGAAAAAGTCAAGTGACCAAATATGAGGTGCCAAAAAAAATCCAAGAAAATAAAGTTTTATAGTACATAGAGGATGACATGAGGGTCCCATTTAGCAGCAGCGGTATCACCGTTTGAGAGGCGGCAGGGGATCGAAAGAAAAAGGCAAGTGACCAAATATGAGGTGCCAAAAATAATCCAAGAAAAGAAAGTTTTATAGTACATAGAGGATGACATGCGGGTCCCATTTAGCATCAGCGGTATCACCGTTTGAGAGGCGGCAGGAGATCGAAAGAAAAGGCAAGTGACCAAATATGAGGTTCCAAAAAAAACTCCAAGAAAAGAAAGTTGATTGCTCATAGAGGATGACATGCGGGTCCCATTTAGCTGCAGCGGTCTCACTGTTTGAGAGGCGGCGGGGATCGAAAGAAAAAGCAAGTGACCAAATATCAGGAGCCAAAATAATTCAAGAAAAGAAAGTTTTATAGTCCATAGAGGATGACATGCGGGTCCCATTTAGCAGCAGCGGTATCACCGTTTGAGAGGCGGCAGGGGATCGAAAGAAAAAGCCAAGTGACCAAATATGAGCTGCCAAAAAATCCAAGAAAAGAAAGTTTTATAGTACATAGAGGATGACATGCGGGTCCCATTTAGCAGCAGCGGTATCACCGTTTGAGAGGCGGCAGGGGATCGAAAGAAAAAGGCAAGTGACCAAATATGAGGTGCCAAAAAAAACTCCAAGAAAAGAAAGTTGATAGCTCATAGAGGATGACATGCGGGTCCCATTTAGCTGCAGCGGTCTCAACGTTTCAAAGGCGGCAAGGGATCAAAAGAAAAAGGAAGTAGCCAGAAATCAGGGGGTCAAAAAATCCAAGAAAAGAAGGAAATTTGGTTCATAGAGGATGACAAGCGGGACCCATGATCCTGCATCGTAAACGGCTCGATCGGAGAGCGTTGAACGAGATGGCGCGATCGAGAAAAAAACAATGCTAGAGAGGCTGCCATGTGGGCCCTACATCCCTGGGCGGTGCGGATTTGCGTTGACTCGGCCGGCGAACCCGAGAATTCGCGATGCACCACGTCCCGGGCCACCATACGCGACGTTTTGGCCGCTTTCGTCGGGCTAGGTGGCCTCAAAAACGAGAAAAAAAGTTTTGACATGAACCACGGAGGGACCAAAAATCGTCGGCCATGGTGCACCAGCAACCACGGCGCGACTTCAACTTCGTCGGCCATGGCAACTTTTCCTGTAGTGAGGCCTGCGTGTGGGTATATATGCATGAACACACATTCTTGAGAGATTGCATCCACATATATAGTGTAATTATGTAGCCCATCGCTCACTATTTTCGGTGTTTAATGCATGAATACCACTAGGATGAAGATAGTACATACATATTGTTTATCATGCTGGAACTCGTATGTGCATGATTGATCGTGTCTTGATGCAGAGTAACAAAAAACTCCCTTTATAAATAAGAGAAACATAGGACATCTTCAACTAATGTATCAACATGGTGAGCTGCTTGGGACTTGACAGTAGTAAGTCTGTTGTTTTATTCTGACGTGATCGGTTATATAAGCCACAAAATAATTCGATTGCTTGTTTATCTTGCACTATCTCAGCTGCTTAATGATTAGAACATCACATTTTTATGTTGGTATAGATTATACACATCAAAAGGAAGATCACAGCTTATTATTTGCCATCTATCCGCGTTAAAATGTTTTGGTTGTTGCTATGCGACATGCACTCCTTATTTGCTTATTGGTAGTCTATATTTGCCCCATACCGGTAGACTATCTGTGCGCATTCCAATGATCTTGATATAACGAGCAAATGGTGAGTTCCAAATTCTTTGGCAAACAGCATTGACTGTCTTTGCATTTTCATTGTTTCTGTCTTAACTTGTAATGTCTTTGTTTCATATATAAGTGGTGCACAGATAACATAAAAGATTGTCGAATCCCTTCATTGTATTGCTAGGTTTAATTACCATTCAATTTCTCTGGGTTCTGTAATATTTTTTCAAAGCCTTGCAGCTGATGTAATATTTAGTTAGTTTTTATGGTTCTTTCGCGCATTTTTTCTAGGGATTTCTATTTTCGTGCCCCTGGTTCGTTAGTTGTACTCAGTTTTCCCCAGTCCCTTAGTTTTTCCTCAGTTTTCCCCTCCTCTAGTTTGAAACACGCACAAGTGCTGGAACGGCCGGTAGCCGTCAGGTCAGAGGCCTTGACCGTTAGTCTGACCGGGTGGGGCCGCACAGGGGCAGCTCCTCCCTGACCGTCTCGTGCTGACGGGTAGGGTCAGGAGACACGTCGGAGCAGCCATCCATCTATCGCTGACGTGTGGGCCGTTTTATTTCATGATTTTATACGCGGTGCTGCCAATGACAAATGGGGCCGCTCTATAGGGCTGCCGCAGCCAATGACCAGTGGGGTCGTATATTTTTCAGGAAAGACATATATTGCCGCTCTGTGGGGCTGCCGCAGCCAATGACCAGTGGGGTCGTCTATTTATTTAGGGAAACTCATATATTGCCGCTCTGTGGGGCCTCCGCAGCCAATGACCAGTGGGGTCGTCTATTTTTCAGTAAAAGACATATATTGCCGCTCTGTGGGGCTGCCGCAGCCAATGACCAGTGGGGTCGTCTATTTATTTAGGGAAACTCATATATTGCCGCTCTGTGGGGCCTCCGCAGCCAATGACCAGTGGGGTCGTCTATTTTTCAGTAAAAGACATATATTGCCGCTCTGTGGGGCTGCCTCAGCCAATGACCAGTGGGGTCGTCTATTTATTTAGGGAAACTCATATATTGCCGCTCTGTGGGGCCTCCGCAGCCAATGACCAGTGGGGTCGTCTATTTTTCAGGAAAAGACATATATTGCCGCTCTGTGGGGCTGCCGCAGCCAATGACCAGTGGGGTCGTCTATTTATTTAGAGAGAAAAAATCATATATTGCCGCTCTGATATATGTCTTTAGAGAATATCATAGAGAGAAGCAACAAGTTCGCTAATTAATTATTCTTAAGCTAGACCGGAGAACCGCTGGCAGCTCGTTCCCCACCGTCGGACGGAGCAGCCATCGCCGGCGCCTCGTCGCGCCGCCGGCTCTGTCCCCCGGCGGCGTCGGACGAACTGCGGCGCTGCACGTCAACCACGGCTCCAGCACTTGTTTCGTCCGCACGCATTGTACCCACCGCAGGAAAGTCCGCCGCAAGCAGATCCGCCGCCCACGACGACCGGGATTTGTTCCGCGCACCAATTGGTAGACCTCCGCTTCTGCCTCCCCCGCCCCCTAATCGATTCGGTTCCCGTAATTTATTGGAGTTTGCAGGTACGAAATAGTCCTCAATGTCTCGTCGTAGCGGGTACACCGGCGAGGGTGGGGATTCGATCATGTCGTGGCCACGTTCTACTTCTCCTACCTCGTCGGAAGTGCGGGTATATAGCTTCAGCTCTCTGTACTACCGTTGAATTTGAAGTTCCGCCATGGCCTGTTGGGGTGATTTCAGTTGTTCTTTTTTCCATTATTGTTACAGTTAGCCAGGCAAGCCGATGATCCATGGTACATTGCATACCAAGATGAATCAACCCAGTGGTGTAGCCAGAGGATGGATTTGGAGGAGAAGGTGGCCAATTTAGGTGATGAATTGGCCCGTAAAAACCTGATGATATTCGAGCTGAAGCGTATTGTGGAGGAAGAAAAGAAGAATTCAGAGCTTATTCGCAAGGAGAAGTTGAGAGTTGAGACAGATCTTGCCGTATTTGATCAAGTGGTAGAAAATCTAGAACATGAACTTAAAGTGATGGGAGAGGAGAAAAGTATATTCATCTGTGCAGTTTTATTAGGTGTCATCCCTGTCCTAGCAGTTATGTGGTTCTGGTAGACGATTTAGTATAGAATTGTTATTCAGTAGATGGCTCTAACCACTGTATTTTGTTGTGGCTCTAAGCACTGTATTTCGGTGTACAATTTCCTACTTGTGCTAAGTAATGCGCACGATAATTTTAGCATGCATGAACATTTTATAAAAGTGAAGGGATCCCAAAAGTGAAAGCATGTACCAGCCTCCGGATCAAATACATATCAATATCTTCCCAATCAAGTTGGGATAGAATTCAAATCATACATACGGATGTACATGGACACATCAAGAACGTGAAGAAGCTTTTTTTGAGACGGAGGTAGTAGTGAACAATTTTATCCCATTTGGAAATTGAAAAATACAAATTTATAATAATTTATCCCAATTTGCGGCGTCGAACACGGCCGCGCAGCGATGGGCAAGAAAGGCCGGGACGACGGGCGGCTGAGGGGTGGTCATCTGCGCCATCAAACGTTGAAGCGATGTTATCGGCGATGGCTTCAATGTTCGTGGCATCGATGACCAGTGTCGGAACCGCCGCTGTCTTGGTGTACTTCATCAGCGACGGATCTGCGGAGGGCTGGATCGGCGGCTTTGCAGCGCGGTTGTAGACGATGGCTTCAATCGTCTTGGCATCGATTCGCACTCTCGGCACCGGAAGTGAGACATCAACAGGCTCCGACATTGAAGGCTGGGTCTGCGCCGTCGAAGCGATGTTGTAGGCGATGGCTTCAATGTTCGTGGCATCGATGACCACTGTCGGCACGGCCGCCGTCTTGGTGTTCTTCATCATTCAACAGATCTGAGAATAGAATCGAAAGTGAGACAGAGAGAGACATTTCAACTATTTCTGACGGTTAGATCCTCACCGGCACTCTTAGATCCACGGCGCACGCACGGTTAGATGCACGCCGCCGCACGCACGGTTAGATCCGCGCCGCCGCACGCCGCCGCACGCACGGTTAGATCTGCGCCGCCGCACGCCGCCGCACGCACGGTTAGATCTGCGCCGCCGCACGCCGCCGCACGCACGGTTAGATCTGCGCCGCCGCACGCCGCCGCACGCACGGTTAGATCTGCGCCGCCGCACGCCGCCGCACGCACGGTTAGATCCGCGCCGCCGCACGCACGGTTAGATCCGCGCCGCCGCACGCCGCCGCACGCACGGTTAGATCTGCGCCGCCGCACGCACGGTTAGAGAGAGGAGGATGCGACTGGAATATGCGACTGCCAGGGTTGGTAGGTATGTGCTCTGCTCTTGTCTCCGTATGCGTCCATCGTGGTAGAGAGAGATATACAGGCCGTCCGATCATAAATGATCGAACGGTGCAAGCGTTCGTTGAGCTTTCATCCAACCAAGATCCGTGTGACATACATCTCGACCAATCAGAGATCAGCCAGTGAGTACAAGTTAGGAAAACTGAGTAGAACTGAGAGGGGGAAAAGTGAGGAAATGTTTATCGGAAGGGCAAAACTGAGTATGACTGAGTAAAACAAGTGGGCCCGGAGGGGAAAACTGAGTAACACTAAGTAAAACAGGGGCACCCAAATAATAAACGGACTAAGGGAAATTGAAGCTTTTGGCATAAAAATTGTAAAATTGTGTTATTTGAACAATATATTACATTTTGGCCGACTAGATATTGTTTGCAACTCAAAGATACACAAGTGTGACGAATTTGGACTCATTTGGACAAAGTTTGTAAGCATAGTGGGTATTTGGGAGGTGTATTGAGCAGAAAGCCCTGCATCTTCATATCTAGTAGCTCATGGACTAGGAAGTGGTTTTGAAGCTTTTGGCATAAAAACTTCATATCTCTATATTTCCTTTTCCATTATTATTTCTCTAGGTTGTAGGTAACATAACAAGGCTCCATGGGAAGGTTCCACCATGTTTTGAATTATTTTGAATTGAACCCTAAAATGTTAAAACCCTAAAACCCTAAAACCCTAAAATGATAAATGTGGCTTAAATGTGGCTTAAATGTGGCATACAAATTGTTCATACAAATTCAAATTGTTCAACACAAAGGGATCCCCAATACAAAGGGAACCACAATACAAATTGTTCATACAAATTCAAATTGTTCAACACAAAGGCATCCCCAATACAAAGTTAACCCCAATACAAATTGTTCAATACAAAGGGAACCCCAATACAAAGGGATCCCCAATACAAAGGGAACCCCAATACAAATTGTTCATACAAATTCAAATTAGTTGTTCAGAATAAAATCTTTCTCTTGCTCCTGGTGTGACTCGCCGGGGCCACCACCTTACTCCGGGTAACCCTACCAGGGATATTACCGGTGTCTACCTTCCTTTTGCCCTCTTTCTTGTTCTTCTTCTTCTGCGAAGCTTGTGCTTTTTCTTCTGCCATGAGCTCTTCGAAGTGTGCATCACACATGGCCTTACAACTATCGAGGCAATCTCGATTATACTGTTCCCTCTCCTCTGGACTCATCGGTTGAAGCCTTTCTACATCCATCTGTTCCCTCTGCTCTCGATCCATCGGTTCAATCTCCTCATGTTGAACTGCTGCTTCAATCTCCTCTGCATTTGCTGCTTCAATCTCCTCATGTTGAACTGCTGCTTCAATCTCCTCTGCATTTGCTGCTTCAATCTCCTCATGTTGAACTGCTGCTTCAATCTCAAGTTGAATTGCTGCTTCATTCTCCTCTGCATTTTCTGCTCCCGCCTGATCTTCCATTCCAAAAGCCGGATCAACTCCATTTTTACAAAGCCTAGCAATGTGTCCAGGGATTCCACAACGTTTGCACTTACGTTTTCGAATCGGTGCACCACCCTCTGCACTAGCTCTGATCCTATTCTTCCTCGGCCTACCTGCCGGTCTAGTCAATACTGGAGAGTACAGTTTGAAGCCTGGATCGACTTTCATCCATTGGTCTTTTCCCAACAAGGTAGGAACATTCATAGCATATGCAGCCCTAAATTTTGCAACAGAGAAATACTCTGACACATACTGATCAATGATACGTCTCCAACGTATCGATAATTTCTTATGTTCCATGCTACTTTATTGATGATACCTACATGTTTTATGCACATTATATGTCATATTTATGCATTTTCGGAACTAACCTATTAACAAGATGCCGAAGAGCCATTCTGTTTCTGTTTTTGGTTTCGAAATCCTAGTAAAAAATATTCTCGGAATTGGACGAAACTTTCGCCCAGGGGTCCTATTTTTACGAAGCTTCCAGAAGACCGAAGAGATAACGAAGTGGGGCCACGCCGGAGGGGTGGCGCGGCCCAAGCCGCCGCGCCGACTGCCCGGGCCCGTGTGGCCCGCGTTGACCCTCCGCCTACTTAAAGCTTCGCAAACCCCGTGCGAGAGCCACGATACGGAAAACCTTACGAGACGCCGCCGCGAATCCCATCTCGGGGATTCGGAGATCGCCTCCGGCACCCTGCGGAGGGGATTCATCTCCGGAGGACTCTACACCGCCATGGTCGCCTCGGAGTGATGAGTGAGTAGTTCACCCCTGGACCATGGGTCCATAGCAGTAGCTAGATGGTCGTCTTCTCCTTGTTGTGCTTCATTGTTGGATCTTGTGAGCTGCCTAACATGATCAAGATCATCTATCGTAATACTATATGTTGTGTTTGTCGGGATCCGATGGATAGAGAGTACTATGATTATGGTGATTATCAATCTATTGTTTATGTGTTGTTTATGATCTTGCATGCTCTCCGTTACTAGTAGAGGCTCTGGCCAAGTTTGTACTCTTAACTCCAAGAGGGAGTATTTATGCTCGATAGTGGGTTCATGCCTCCATTGAATCTGGGACAGTGACAGAAAGTTCTAAGGTTGTGGATGTGTTGTTGCCACTAGGGATAAAACATTGATGCTATGTCTAAGGATGTAGTTGTTGATTACATTACGCACCATACTTAATGCAATTGTCTGTTGCTTTGCAACTTAATGGGGTTCGGATGATAACCTGAAGGTGGACTTTTTAGGCATAGATGCAGTTGGATGGCGGTCTATGTACTTTGTCGTAATGCCCGGATTAAATCTCACTATATTTATCATATCATGTATATGCATTGTTATGCCTTTCTCTATTTGTCAATTGCCCGACTGTAATTTGTTTACCCAACATGCTTTTATCTTATGGGAGAGACACCTCCTCTAGCTGTGGACCCCGGTCCTATTCTTTACATAGCATACAATCTACTGCAATTGTGTTTACTGTTTTCTTTGCAAACATCTTCCACTCGATACGTTTAATCCTTTGTTACAGCAAGCCGGTGAGATTGACAACCTCACTGTTTCGTTGGGGCAAAGTACTTTGGTTGTGTTGTGCAGGTTCCGCGTTGGCGCCGGAATCCCTGGTGTTGCGCCGCATCACATTTCGCGACCATCAACCTTCAACGTGCTTCTTGGCTCCTCCTGGTTCGATTAAACCTTGGTTTCTTTCCGAGGGAAAACTTGCTACGTGCGCATCATACCTTCCTCTTGGGGTTCCCAACGAACGTGTGAGTTACACGCCATCAAGCTCTTTTGGCGCCGTTGCCGGGGAACGAAGAAAAGTTACACCACAAAGATTTCTCTCCCCACGTCAACCGTACGCTCTCTCTTTTGGCGCCGTTGCCGGGGAGATCAAGACACGCTGCAAGGGGAGTCTCCACTTCTCAATCTCTTTACTTTGTTTTTGTCTTGCTTTATTTTATTTACTACTTTGTTTGCTGCACTAAATCAAAATACAAAAAAATTAGTTGCTAGTTTTACTTTATTTACCGTCTTGCTCTCTATATCGAAAACACAAAAAAATTAGTTACTTGCATTTACTTTATCTAGTTTGTTTTATTTACCGTTGCTAAAATGAATACCCCTGAAAATACTAAATTGTGTGACTTCACAAATGCAAATAATAATGATTTCCTATGCACACCTATTGCTCCACCTGCTACTACAGCAGAATTCTTTGAAATTAAACCTGCTTTACTAAATCTTGTGATGAGAGATCAATTTTCTGGTGTTAGTTCTGATGATGCTGCTGCCCATCTCAATAATTTTGTTGAACTTTGTGAAATGCAAAAGTATAAAGATGTAGATGGTGATATTATTAAATTGAAAGTGTTTCCTTTCTCATTAAGAGGAAGAGCTAAAGATTGGTTGCTATCTTTGCCTAAGAATAGTATTGATTCATGGACTAAATGTAAGGATGCTTTTATTGGTAGATATTATCCTCCCGCTAAAATTATATCTTTGAGAAGTAGCATAATGAATTTTAAACAATTAGATACTGAACATGTTGCTCAAGCATGGGAGAGAATGAAAACTTTGGTAAAGAATTGCCCAACCCATGGACTGACTACTTGGATGATCATCCAAACCTTCTATGCAGGACTAAATTTTTCTTCGCGAATTTATTGGATTCAGCTGCTGGAGGTACCTTTATGTCCATCACATTGGGGGCGGCTACAAAACTTCTTGATGATATGATGATAAATTACTCTGAATGGCACACGGAAAGAGCTCCACAAGGTAAGAAGGTAAATTCTGTTGAAGAAACCTCTTCCTTGAATGATAAGATTGATGTGATTATGTCTATGCTTGTGAATGGTAGATCTAATGTAGATCCAAATAATGTTCCTTTAGCTTCATTGGTTGCTCAAGAAGAAAATGTTGATGTGAATTTCATTAAAAATAATAATTTCAACAACAATGCTTATAGGAACAACTCTGGTAATAACTATAGGCCATATCCTTCTGCTAATGGTAATGGTTATGGTAATTCTTATGGGAATTCTTACAATAATAATAGGAGTGTACCCTCTGGTCTTGAATCTATGCTTAAAGAATTTATTAGTACACAAACTGCTTTTAACAAATCTGTTGAGGAAAAGCTTGATAAAATTGATACTATTGCTTCTAGAGTTGATAGACTTGCCTCCGATGTTAATCTTTTAAAATTGAAAGTTATGCCTAATAATGATATTGATAATAAGATTACTACTACAGCAAATGCCATCCAAGTTAGAATTAATGAGAATATAAGATTAATGGCTGAACTGCGTGCTAGGTGGGATAGAGAAGAAAATGAAAAACTAGCTAAAGAGAATAATGTAGCTAAAGTTTGGACTATTACCACCACTAGCAATGCTAATTCTTCACATGTTGCTGCACCTCCTACTATCAATGGTAATATAATTGGTGTTGGCAATGTTTCTACTCCTAGTGCAAAGCGTACAAAACTGCCTGAAATTGCTAAAACTGCTGAAACTGCTTGTGATAAAACTGCTGAAATTTTTTCCAACCTTGGGAACAATGATCCCATTGCTGTAGCTCATAATGATTTAGATTTTGATGATTGCCACATCTCTGAAGTTATAAAGTTCTTACAAAAACTTGCTAAAAGTCCTAATGCTAGTGCTATAAATTTAGCCTTTACAAAACATATTACAAATGCTCTCATAAAAGCTAGAGAAGAGAAACTAAAACTTGAAACTTCTATTCCTAGAAAGTTAGAGGATGGTTGGGAGCCCATCATTAAAATGAAATTCAATGACTTTGAATGTAATGCTTTATGTGATCTTGGTGCAAGTATTTCTGTTATGCCTAAAAAGATTTATGATATGCTTGACTTGCCACCATTGAAGAATTGTTATTTGGATGTTAATCTTGCCGATAATGTTAAAAAGAAACCTTTGGGGAGGATTGATAATGTGCATATTACGGTTAACAATAACCTTGTCCCCGTTGATTTTGTTGTCTTGGATATCGAATGCAATGCATCTTGTCCAATTGTGTTGGGAAGACCTTTTCTTCGAACTTGGTGCTGTTATTGATATGAGGGAAGGTAATATTAAATATCAATTTCCTCTCAAGAAAGGTATGGAACACTTCCCTAGAAAGAGAATGAAGTTGCCTTTTGATTCTATTATTAGAACAAGCTATGATGTTGATGCTTCTACTCTCGATGTTACTTGATTTGCACTTTCTGCGCCTAGCTGAAAGGCGTTAAAGAAAAGCGCTTATGGGAGACAACCCATGTTTTTACCTACAGCAATTTTTTGTTTTGTTGAGTCTTGGAAGTTGTTTACTACTGTAGCAACCTCTCCTTATCATGTTTTTGTGCCAAGTAAAGTTTCTATGTTAAAGTTGATGTTATATTTGGGATCGCTGCGCAGAAACAGCATTGCTGTCTGTCACGAATCTGGGCACAGTTCTCTGTAGAAAATTCGAAAAAATCTGCCAATTTACGAGCGTGATCCTCAGATATGTACGCAACTTTCATTAGTTTTGAGTTTTTTCATTTGAGCAAGTCTAGTGCCAACTTTAAATTCGTCTTTACGGACTGTTCTGTTTTTGACAGATTCTGCCTTTTATTTCGCATTGCCTCTTTTGCTATGTTGGATTTATTTCTTTGATCCATTAATGTCCAGTAGCATTATGCAATGTCCAGAAGTGAAAATAATGATTGTGTCACCTCTGAATGAGTGAATTATTAATGGTGCACTAACCCTCTAATGAGTTTGCTTGAAGTTTGGTGTGAAGGAAGTTTTCAAGGGTCAAGAGAGGAGAATGATATACTATGATCAAGAGGAGTGAAAGCTCTAAGCTTGGGGATGCCCCGTGGTTCACCCCTGCATATTCTAAGAAGACTCAAGCGTCTAAGCTTGGGGATGCCCAAGGCATCCCCTTCTTCATCGACAACATCATCAGGTTCCTCCCTGAAACTATATTTTTATTCAATCACATCTTGTGTTCTTTACTTGGAGCGTCGGTTTGTTTCGTTTTTGTTTTTGTTTGAATAAGATGGATCCTAGCATTCACTTTGTGGGAGAGAGACACGCTCCGCTGTTGCATATGGACACATGTGTCCTTAGGCTTTACTCATAATGTTCATGGCGAAGTTTCTTCTTCGTTAAATTGTTATATGGTTGGAATTGGAAAATGCTACATGTAGTAATTCTAAAATGTCTTGGATAATGTGATACTTGGCAATTGTTGTGCTCATGTTTAAGCTCTTGCATCATATGCTTCGCACCCATTAATGAAGAAATACATAGAGCTTGCTAAAATTTGATTTGCATATTTGGTTTCTCTAAGGTCTAGATAATATCTAGTATTGAGTTTTGAACAACAAGGAAGACAGTGTAGAGTCTTATAATGTTTACAATATGTCTTTTATGTGAGTCTTGCTGCACTTGTTCATCCTTGAGTTTGCTTCAAATAACCTTGCTAGCCTAAACCTTGTATCGAGAGGGAATACTTCTCATGCATCCAAAATCCTTGAGCCAACTACTATGCCATTTGTGTCCACCATACCTACCTACTACATGGTATTTCTCCGCCATTCCAAAGTAAATTGCTTGAGTGCTACCTTTAAAATTCCATCATTCACCTTTGCAATATATAGCTCATGGGACAAAATAGCCTTAAAAACTATCGTAGTATTGAATATGTACTTATGCACTTTACATTTTATTAAGTTGCTTGTTGTGCGATAACCATGCTTCTGGGGAACGCCATCAACTATTGTTGAATATCATGTGAGTTGCTATGCATGTCCGTCTTGTCTGAAGGATCTATCATTTTAGTGGTTGGAGCATGCAAAATTGTTAGAGAAGAACATTGGGCCGCTAACTAAAGCCATGAATCATGGTGGAAGTTTCAGTTTTGGACATATATCCTCAATCTCATATGAGAATAATAATCATTGCTACATGCTTATGCATTTAAGAGGAGTCCATTATCTGTTGTCCATGTTGTCCCGGTATGGATGTCTAAGTTGAGAATAATCAAAAGCGAGAAATCCAAATGCGAGCTTTCTCCTTAGACCTTTGTACAGGCGGCATGGAGGTACCCCTTTGTGACACTTGGTTGAAACATGGCATGCAAAGATCCGGTAGTCCAAGCTAAGTAGGACGAGGTGCGGGCACTATTAGTATACTATGCATGAGGCTTGCAACTTGTAAGATATAATTTTCATAACTCATATGCTTTATTACTACCGTTGACAAAATTGTTTCATGTTTTCAAAATAAAAGCTCTAGCACAAATACAGCAATCGATGCTTTCCTCGTTGAAGGACCATTCTTTTATTTTTATTGTTGAGTCAGTTTACCTATCTCCTTCCACCTTAAGAAGCAAACACTTGTGTGAACTGTGCATTGATTCCTACATACTTGCATATTGCACTTGTTATATTACTTTATGTTGACAATATCCATGAGATATACATGTTATAAGTTGAAAGCAACCGCTGAAACTTAATCTTCCTATGTGTTGCTTCAACACCTTTACTTTGATTTATTGCTTTATGAGTTAACTCTTATGCAAGACTTATTGATGCTTGTCTTGAAGTACTATTCATGAAAAGTCTTTGTCATATGATTCAGTTGTTTACTCATGTCATTACCTTTGTTTTGATCGCTGCATTCATTACATATGTTTACAAATAGTATGATCAAGATTATGATGGCATGTCACTTCAGAAATTATCTTTGTTATCGTTTTACCTGCTCGGGACGAGCAGAACTAAGCTTGGGGATGCTGATACGTCTCCAACGTATCGATAATTTCTTATGTTCCATGCTACTTTATTGATGATACCTACATGTTTTATGCACATTATATGTCATATTTATGCATTTTCTGGAACTAACCTATTAACAAGATGCCGAAGAGCCAGTTGCTGTTTTCTGCTGTTTTTGGTTTCAGAAATCCTAGTAAAGAAATATTCTCGGAATTGGACGAAACTTTCGCCCAGAGTCCTATTTTTGCACGAAGCTTCTAGAAGAGCGAAGAGATAACGAAGTGGGGCCACGAGGCGGACAGAGGGGTGGCCGGCGTGGCCCAAGCCCTGGCGCGCCGACCTGCCCCCTGGGCCCTCGTGTGGCCCCCGCGTTGACCCTCCGCCTACTTAAAGCCTGTCGCGGCCCCCCCCATCGAGAGCCACGATACGGAAAACCTTCGAGGCCGCCGCCGATCCCATCTCGGGATTCGGAGATCGCCTCGGCACCTGCCGGAGAGGGGATTCATCTCCCGGAGGACTCTACACCGCCATGGTCGCTCCGGAGTGATGAGTGAGTAGTTCACCCCTGGACCATGGGTCCATAGCAGTAGCTAGATGGTCGTCTTCTCCTTGTTGTGCTTCATTGTTGGATCTTGTGAGCTGCCTAACATGATCAAGATCATCTATCTGTAATACTATATGTTGTGTTTGTCGGGATCCGATGGATAGAGAGTACTATGATTATGGTGATTATCAATCTATTGTTTATGTGTTGTTTATGATCTTGCATGCTCTCCGTTACTAGTAGAGGCTCTGGCAAGTTTGTACTCTTAACTCCAAGAGGGAGTATTTATGCTCGATAGTGGGTTCATGCCTCCATTGAATCTGGGACAGTGACAGAAAGTTCTAAGGTTGTGGATGTGCTGTTGCCACTAGGGATAAAACATTGATGCTATGTCTAAGGATGTAGTTGTTGATTACATTACGCACCATACTTAATGCAATGTCTTTGCTTTGCAACTTAATACCGGAGGGGGTTCGGATGATAACACGAAGGTGGACTTTTTAGGCATAGATGCAGTTGGATGGCGGTCTATGTACTTTGTCGTAATGCCCGGATTAAATCTCACTATATTTATCATATCATGTATATGCATTGTTATGCCTTTCTCTATTTGTCAATTGAACTGTAATTTGTTTACCCAACATGCTTTTATCTTATGGGAGAGACACCTCTAGTGAACTGTGGACCCCGGTCCTATTCTTTACATAGCATACAATCTGCAATTGTGTTTTCTGTTTTCTTTGCAAACATCTTCCACTCGATACGTTTAATCCTTTGTTACAGCAAGCCGGTGAGATTGACAACCTCACTGTTTCGTTGGGGCAAAGTACTTTGGTTGTGTTGTGCAGGTTCCGCGTTGGCGCCGGAATCCCTGGTGTTGCGCCGCATCACATTTCGCGACCATCAACCTTCAACGTGCTTCTTGGCTCCTCCTGGTTCGATTAAACCTTGGTTTCTTTCTGAGGGAAAACTTGCTACGTGCGCATCATACCTTCCTCTTGGGGTTCCCAACAGAACGTGTGAGTTAGACGCCATCAAGCGCTTTTGCCGGGGAACTGAAGAAAAGTTACACCACAAAGATTTCTATCTCCCACATCAACTGTACGCCAGCAATCAACTTCACCGTCTTGACCCCCTATAACACTCATGAAAAACAATGCGTGTATGCAGGGTATCCCACGGATCTGCCATCCCCTACAATGGCATGTCCTATCAACCAAACTCACTGGATACCTCCACTGCATGTTTTTACTGTCAGTGTAGGTTACCTCAGCCTCCATTCCTTTTCTGACGCATTGCATCCTCAATTGTTTTGCCCTCTCATGCAAAGACTTAATCAAAGATGGGAGCATGAGATGGCCAACATAATTTGTGGATGCAATTCTTTGACGCAGATCGATCTTTATCATGATCATCTGCCTAATCTTATCAAATATTTGCCACAGCATAAGCCCTTTCAATGACTTGACCTTTGAGTTGAAACTCTCCGCAAGGTTACTTGTTACATAGTCTACCTTGCAAATTTCATTGAATTGGCTTCTTGACCACACCCTACCATGATGTTCATCCAAGTACTCCTTCACCCCAGGTTTTTGTTTATACAACACATCCAAATGAAACATATGCTTCCTAGAGCTGCATGTGTATGAAGCTGGCCATAGGTTGTCAGTAAAAACTTTACCCTTGAATTTCTTTGTAAAATTCTGTACCAAGTGTCGCATACATTCCCTATGCTCCACTCCAGGGAATACTGCTTCTACCGCACTCTCCAAACCTTTGCAAGCGTCTGTGTGGATAACAAGTCCTGGTGGATGACCTATAAGGTCGCGCAAGTTCTGCAGAAACCAAGTCCAACTTTCCTCTGACTCAACCTCCAAAACTCCATAAGCAACAGGGAACATCCAATTATGTCCATCAACTGCAGTAGCAGCAACTAGCTGTCCTTTAAACCTACCATGAAGAGCTGATGCATCCACGGCCAAATAAGGCCTGCAACCGTCCAAAAAGCCTTTCCAGCAAGCTTTGAAACAAACAAAAGCCCTTCTAAAACATTCCTTGTGCATTACCTTCCCGCTTTTCAATTTGTAGGGAACTGTATGCTTGTCTATTGCTACAACACTGCCTGGACTAGCCATCTCCACTTCAGCTTTGAAAGTGTAAAGCAACTGAAAGCTTTCATTCCATGGACCATTGATCTTGTCAAGAGCCATTTCCTTTGCATAGAACATCCTCATGTAAGGTACTTTCATCCCTTTATACTTCTCAGCCACCTTTTTCATGAGTGCCGTTGGACCAAGTGAAGGAGTTTCTCTCAGCCAATCTAGGATTATATCTGCCAACCACCTAGTCTTCGCTAGCTTTGTTTTCAGGTCTGGCTCTCCCCCTAGAGGTGGACACCTATGGATCTCCTTATTAACCTTTATCTGAAACATAATGATAAGGGATGTCAGTAATAGATAACAAATTTTACACCGTGATCTAAATACACAACTGGTTGGCGTAGTACCTGAACCAAGCTGCTTCTGCGCATTGTGGATGCATGCAGCCTAAACCTACACCTTGGGTATGGGCATTTAATTGTGAACCTACCTGGCTCACTTTTAATAACCTCATAATTATTCTTAGTGAGAATGTGATATGTAGTAATTGCATTACGGCAGTCCATCATCGTTTGAAACACGGTGCCTTTTGCAAGCTGAGGATCCTCCCTGTTCCACTCAATTGTTGGCAAGTCTTCACCTTCGTAATCGGCTAAAACGAGGCTGTCATCGTTCTCATTCTTCTCTTCATCATCAGTCTCATCAAATCTGGCACCAAAAGCAATATCTTCCATGTATTGATCCTCCATTGCCTGCTTACTGCATCGATCTACCAATTCAGGAAACATTAACTCATCCTCATCATCTTCAGGAGACTGATCCCCAATCTCTGCATCGTCCTCCACATTGACCACAGGAACGATCTGGCTACCACTCGCACTGGGGACAGATGGTGCTGCTGTGGACCTACAAGGATCGCCGCGGCGCACACTATTAGCAGAGGCAGCAGCAGTAGAGAGACATGATGCCCGACCACCTGATGATGCCCGACCACCTGATGATGCCCGAACACCAGATGATGCCTGGCCCCTGTCCACATGGACACGAATTTTACCGAAATGGCAAGAAGCATTCAAAGCAAAAAGAATTCCCAGATCATCGTCGGAAATTAGTGGAACCAATCTTCGCTCCGTGCTGTTGAAATATTCGAAATGAACTGCATCGCGAGGGCTCCAGGGGTACTTATCGAAGATGTTAGCTTTCAAATCCCTCAACGAGATGGTGGTTGCAACCACCGCAGGGAAGTAAAACCCATTCATTTCGCGTTTAGAATCACGCGTAAAGCTAGAATCCAGCCTAACCACCAGCCGAAAAGCCAGCGCTGGATCAATCCTATTCGAAAAGCAACGCAGTTAGTTGAGCAACAACGATTGGCGCTCAAAAACTGCCTACTGTTAATTCACATAGGCAGACGATGCTTACCCAGATGGAATCCATGCGTTAGATCCCTCCGATTCCCAATCTTCTCCGCGGCTGACGGGAAGAGTCGGTACATCAGACGGATATACAAACTCTACCGCGACAGGGGTAGATCTAGATCTGGTGGAGGCGGATCCCTCTCCGCCTCCCGGGGGTGGTGGTGGGGGCGGGGGCGGCTCGGCGGCGGACGACGCCATAAGGTAGGAGGGCAGGACGGCGTGGCGGCGGAGGGGCGGTGTGTGAGCTCCTCCAGTATCGGGCGGAGTGGAAAGCTTTGGGTGAGCTCCTCGAGTCAACAGTCAACATAGTTCGAAAGAAACGGTCAATTCAACACCAACGCGGCTCCCTAGCCGTCACCGGTAACGGTGAAGGCCTCTGACCAGACGGCAACCCTCCCGTCCGAGCGTCTGCGACAGGTTTCAAACTAGAGGGAGGGAAAACTGAGGAAAAACTAAGGGGTTGGGGAAAACTGAGTACAACTAACGAACCGAGGCAGAAAATAGAAATCCCTTTTTTCTAGTGCTTGTTGTAGTTCTATCCCACTGAAATAATTGAAATATAAATATCCTCAGTATGTAACCGGCCATTGTTGGAGCAAACTAAATAAGAAATTCCCATCCCGGCAACGGCCCAATTAAGCGAAATCACATATGGGCCAGCCCGTAAAATCCTAAAGCGCATTATAGGCCGGCATGTTAACATAGCAATTCGCAGATGGCTCGGCCCAACAAGAAACAACGGGCTTCACGCACCTCGGCCCAACAAGAATATTGGGCCTTACTAGGCCCACATATATATTATGTAATGGGCTAATGGACCGATACACCAACTAAATGGGCTGGCCCACTTACTTATTGGGCCAGCCAACTTGCTTTAAGGTGGACCCCACTCACTAACTGGGTCGGCCCGATAACAGGATAGTGGGCCCCACGTGCTTATTGGGCCAACCCACTTGCTTTAAGGTGGACCCCACTTTTACTTTGGGTCGGCCCACAAACTTATTGGACCAGCCCACTTGCTTTAAGGTGGACCCCTGTCGTCGTGGTGAACGAGCAGATGCCATGGGATGGCTTATCTTGGGGCCGAATGGACGCTAGAGGATTCGGGGGAGGGTTTGTGACTAGATGGACGAACTTCCGGATGCTTTCCTCAAGAACTTGGCCAAGGCCAGAGGTAGAAGAAGAAAGACACAAGGAAGAACTCGCTCTAGATCACCATGTTCATTGATCTCCAAACAGGTTACAGGTTGTTCTCTCTTCTGTTGATCGCGCATGCCCCCTCTCCTTATATAGGGGAGAGGGTGGCTTACAGAACAAGAAACCCTAATGGGATCTTTGACTAGACAAACTACTTTACAAAGATACTTTATAAAGCTACTTTAATCACAGATGACGCCGGGGTCTTCTTTAAACATGAAGGATGACGTCCTCCGGCTTCTTTGACCGTCATCCTCCTCCTTGTCTTCTAGTCTTCGTTTAAAGCCACTTTGCTTAGCTCATCCTTGTCTTTTAGCTCTGACGGAATCTTTGACCAGTCAGCCGGCATGTTCTTCCTTCCGGTGCTCCGGTATCTTTCCTTCCTGGTTCCGGTATACCCCTCTTGGGGATACCGGCCTAGCTTCACTTAGCCAAACTCTATTTTCTTATTCCGGCATGAACATTAAACCGGTATCTTGAAGGGTGAGACCATCCGGTATGGCATACCTTTGGCATACGGTCACAACATTAGTCCCCGAAGCTGGTATAGTCTGGTGGATCTATCCAACAGACCATGCCAGGTTTTCGTATCTGGATACCGGTTTAACTTTCTTAGCCCTTGGCTCAAATCCGGCATCTTTGCTCGGACTCTCATACTCTCTATTAGCAAGGCATTCTCCGGCATCTTTCTTTCCGGTATCTTAGTCTTTAAGTCTCTCCTCGACGAGGTCGAGAATATTTCGGGTTCTGCGCCTGTCAGAGACATGCGCACTGTGACCGTCGCGCCATGTCAGTTGTCACTTCGTATTGACACTTGCGCGCTCATTAATGCTCCGCTCTAGATCCCACTCACCGCTTCGGATCCCGTGTGTGCCTCCGTGTGGCCTTCTTTTTCCGCGTGTATCTCTATGACACGTGGCGATCAGCGACGCGAACCGTCGCGGGCCGCGAGGCAAACCGCGCTGGCCCAGCGGTTTTCGGCCCACCTTCTCTCTCCTTTATAAGCTCAACTGCCCCTTCTTCTTCCTCTTCTTCGCACTCCCCTGCTCTCGCGCATCCAGTTCTTCGCCTCTGCGCTCCTTCACCGCACTTCGTCCGCCGCTGCTCGCCTGAGTCTCGCCGCCCGACGAACTTGCGCCGCGCCTCCGTCGGACCTGGTTGTGCGGAGAGCTTCTGCAGCGTCTTCTTCAAGCTTGCTGCATTCTCGCTTCTTCTTGACCTTCATCGCCTCGCCGTCGGCAGAGCTCACCGGCGACCGCAGGCCTGTTCTTTCGCCGGAGAAGGTCTTCCTCATCAACTGCGACACTCAAGGTCAGTTCTAATCTTGCTTTGTTTGCCATTTGCTCGCTTTCTAGATCTGGGGTCTACGGTGTTCTTATTTCTTCCTTTTTCTTTGGTTTTTCTCTTACTCGTAGATCTTCACGCGGGGGTCAAGTGTGGGATTTCTGTTTCTTTGCCTCCTATCCAATGTCTCTTCCTCTTCCTCTTCCTCTTCCTCTTCCTCTTCCGCTAGTCATAGCCAACAATCTTCCGCGAATCTACATCTTCAGATTCGATGAGGTGGATCCGGCAGCCAGCAGGACTCCGGCAGCCAACAAGGTTCGGTAGCCATCAAGACAGGTAGCCACCAAGATGCCGGTAGCCACCTAGAACACAGTAGCTCTAGCCAAGCACCCGGCAGCCATCTTGAAGCTAGTAGCTGCGGGTGAAGCTTCAAGTAGCTCTAGCCAATCTTCCGGCGAGGAGCCTTTTAATTACGCGTGGAGCCTGGATGGGCTCCAATGTTACTAAGTACGAGATCGTGGTTATACCGGTCCGTAGGATTCCGGAAGGAGTCACTTGCCGGATTCCTGTGACGAAATAGTACCGGAACCCCGGACGGTGAACGTGTTGTTTTTCTTGCTCACTTTGAGCGTGGCTTCGGCCTTCCTCCATCTTCTTTTTCCTTGATCTTTTAGATTTCTACAAGCTCCAACCTCACCATCTTCCTGGCAACTCCGTCTTTTACCTCTCCTGCTACACCACCTTTATGGAGGCCTACATCGGCATTCGTCCCACTCGCGAGACGTTTGCCCGCTTCTTCGCTCTTCGGATTAACTCCGTTCAGGGGCCTAGACATTCCTGCACCCAAACCTCCCGTGCAATGCGGGTCTTGCATCATCGGCTCCCGTCAAGGGAGCCCCTTTTTTAAGTTCTCCGGCCTGGAGTCTTGCCGGTTATGGCAAGGGACGTTTTTCTACGTGAAGAACAACGGCCGCGCAGATCTCATCTGCCTGCCTCCTTTTGATCCGGCGCCGCCCGCGAAAACCAACTGGAGCTACAATCCGAAGGAGGCTCACAACGAGACCAACCGGATTATACGCTTCATGAAGCAGAAGATGAAGGACACCGGCATCTGCTCTGATGATATCATCCGCACTTTTATCTCGCGCCGGGTACTTCCTCTGCAGCGCCGTGAGCACCGGATGAGCGAGATGTATGGCCCTGGCGATCCTACCAAGATCACGGGCCTGCCTCTTAGCAAGAAGGATGTTGTCCTCAAGGCTAAGCAGATTTGCCAAACTGCATGCCTTTTAACTGGAAATGGGGCTTCCTCCCCTTCAGCACTACTAACCCTCCGACCCAAGAAGTAAGGGACTATGCGATTGGGGTTGTTCCTTGCCGGTAACCTTTTGCTTTTGCTTATTTTCTTTTTCATGTTTCAGGCCAAGGACCGCTTCCCCCTCATCGAAGCCGAGCGGCGAGGAATTTGCCGGAAGCGCGCCCTCGACTCCTTCGACCCAGATCCCTACATTTTCTGGAAGGATCTGAAGATGGGCAAGACCCCGGCATCTCGTCTGGGCCGGTCTCCGCCAAAGGGTCCTCTGATGACCTGGTTATGCTTGAGGTATTTTCTCTTCCGGTTTCTTTTACTCTTCCGTTATCGTTTTCCTTCGAGCTGCTTCTTAGCCTCATTCCCATTACAGATCCATGAGCACGTGCCGCCCCTGCGCGCCGAGGCCGGCACGAGTTTGTGGACAAGCTCATGGCCCAGGGCCAGAAGAACAAGCGGCCGCCATCTGACGATGGCTCCAGCCAGGCCCCTCCCTCCAAGCGCTTCCGGACTGAAGACCTGGGGGAGAAGAAAGTGGGCGTGCGCCGCTATGCGCGCAAGCAGATGCCAACCGCCTCGGGTAAGTTTTTTATTCTTTGACTCGTCTCTTTTTGCTAAGTTCTTTTTCCGGTTGCTTTCTTCCAACCATCTCTCTTTCTTTTTCTTAGCCCCGCGCTCAAGCTTGGCCCAAGGCCGTCCGAATCTGAGGGTTCCGCAAGGACCTCGACTCCTCCTCCTCACTCAAGCCCGGCACCACCTGGTGCCGGTAACACCTCTGCCTCCCTCTCGGGGGGCACCACAAGTTCGGGGCGTGCGGCCCCTTCATCATCAGATCACCGCACGGAGGAGGATCCTTCCTTCTTCCCCGAGAACCAAGACACCGGCACCAGCAACATCGGTGCCGGAGAAGAAAATGTTGCGGACGGCGGAGCCTCCGGCTCCTCCTGTCTTTGAGAAAAAGACAACTTCGGCGCCGGGTCTTCGCGCGGAAGGTTCCAACTCGGGTGGTGCGCCTACCGCTCCCCCTTCTCCACGGACCATCCTCATGCCGCCGCCAAGTGCTCCTGGCGCCCAGCCTTCCGGGGCTGCTTTTGCCGCGCCACCGCCCAAGACCTCCAGGCTTACCAAGGGGAAGGCGACGGCTCCCAGCGCCTCTTCTGCGGGCCAACAGCCCCTGGTGCTGCACGTCTCCAAGGCCGCCCAGAACACTGTCACCAAGGCCACCGGTCTTCTTGGCCGCATCAACGACTTTAGCGCCGAGGCCGGGATCGGGGCACCTTCTGCCCTACGCCCGGAAGTGGAACGCCGCGGACATAACTCGGCGACCCGAGGCTTGGGCAAGGACAGGACAGTTCGCGACGCACCCCTGATGGAACCGGGTCTTCCGGAGGAGCACTTCACGCGGCTTCGCTGCGCCGTGAAAGAGCTGGACAGCGCGTGGTACGGCGCGTGACAATCTGTTGGTACGCTTTACTGATCTTTCCTTAACCTTACCGGTTTCCTTCCGGTTTCTTTTATTTTTTCTATCTTTCGTGCCGGTTTCTCTCTTGTCTATCTTCCCAGTCCCCGAGTTTTGTGGTGAGCGCTGAGCTTTTACACAAAACTTAACTTTAAAACTTAGCGCATTGGCGGCCAGCTCCCCAGTCCAGCTTGAGGGGTTAAGAACTCTCGATGTCGCGCTTTACGCTAGAACGCGCGCAAGCTTTGCGGCCGGTGCCCTTCACAGGAGCTTCAAGAACTTCTGTTCTTAGCGCGGACTCTGATCTTTTTCTTAGCTTTGAACAGCTCACGGAGCTGACGCTCGGAAGAAGCCCCTCTTTGAGGAGCTCTTGTGGGAGCATCGGGAGCTTGTGAGGCACACGACAAGTGCCAAGGTACACTTTTGTTCTGCCGGCATCTTTCTTACCGGAACCTTTTTTCTTTCTAACACTTGTAATTTCTTCTTGACAGTGCTCCCGGAAGCTTCCATTGATGCTCTCAAAGAGCAGCTCGCCAACGCCCAACGTACGACTTTGTTTTCCTTCCGCTAACTTGTCCTTACTTTGAATTTTATCGACACCTTCTTGTTTACACTTTCCTTTCCATGTTGCAGTGGAGAAGGAGCAGCTGATCAAGCAGCATCAGGAAGAGCTGAGCGCGCAGAAGACCAGCTACCAGGAGCTTAAGTCCCAGCTTATCCAGCTGGGTCTTGAGCATGCCAAGATCCTCGAAGCCGCTGAAGCTGACGCAGCGGCCAAGATGAACGAGGCTCTGGAGAACGCTAGCAACGCCACCGTGGTGCTGCAAGCTGAGCTGGAGGAGCTGGCCAAGGCCCGGAAGGCTGCCGAGGAGAAGGTCGCGCGGTTGGAGGAGGAGCACAAGGAATGCAATCAGCTGATCCTCCAAACCGACAACCTTGCCCATCGTGAGTTCTCTGACTAACGCATATAAGCCATTTTCCCCCGACCTCATTTTCTTTCCGCTATCTTTTCTTCCGGTCTCTTTGTCTTCCGGATTCTTTTCCTTCCGGATTCTTTTCCTTAGCCCTCTTTCTTCTTTGCACAGGCCTCTTCCCGGACTCCCAGACTTATGCTGTTAAGAAGGTCAACGCGCGCCGCCCTAGCCAGAGCCAAGCGAGTCTCGCCGTGCCATGGACGCCCAACGACCATCTGGTCGCGCTTAATGCGCGGGTGTCTCATATGCGCGCCATTGACCGCAACTTATCCGATATCCCTGATGTAGCTTCCCTCTCTACGAGGACTCTACGGCCTGGCGAGGTGGTGCCGGGACACCTTCTCTACGATCAGTGATCGCCTCAAGGGCGCCGGCGGGAGGATCCGCGAATGGCGGTGCTGCTGCCCGCGCTGGGCAGACTGCCTTCGCGTCGCCTGCTCCTGGTACCCGGAGCTCGACCTGGATGCCCTCACCGGAGTGCGCGAAGGCGGGAAACCGATCTGGACCCGATCCTCACCGCCAAGCGGCAGGATCGCGCGTACCGCATCGCGGAGTACGCCGAAATGCGCACCTTCATCCCTCCACCTCACGGCGTTCAAGATTATCTTGATGAGGAGGAAGATGAAGCCGAGGAGGAGCCTCTTGACGAAGCTGGTGCTGGCGACGCTCCTCCTGAAGCTCCTGCGTTCGACGGGTGATCCGGGTTCGGCGTGTGCCACCGGCAAGGTTGGTCCATGGCGGCTTCCATGGTGTACTTCACGGGTTCCTGCCAGTTCTTTTTCTGGCCCCGGGGTTTCTTTTCTACCCACTGCTTCTTAGGACCCGCCCACGGCTGCGATCCAGTTTTTCTCTGTTGCCGCGGCGTCAATTTTCTGCACGGCAGCAACTTGCTGCGATGCATATCTTCGATCCGGAAAATCTTCCCTTCTTACTGTTGTTAGGTTATCCCGGTGGTAACTGTGCGGATTCGTTGCTCCGGCTCGGCTTGCAGCGCTGGCTGCATTGGGTCTCCCAATGCATAGCTATCTGCCACACGTATCATCTCCGCCAATGTGGTGGGCATGCTTCTCTGCAATCTTTGCCACAAAGGCGATCCTCTCCGGCATCCTTGACTGAACCAAGCAATGGCTTGTGCCTCAATCACTCCTTCACACGTGTTTCTCATTGAGTTCCACCGGGTGAGATAATCCCGGTCTGGTTCTCCCGCCGCTCGGCACAGCGCAAGTGTTGGGGCCGGTTTGGCCTTTTGTAGGTCTGCTGAAGTTGTTCACAAATGCTTCCTCGAAATCCAACCATCCGTTAATACTTCCTGCCGGCAAGTTATTAAGCCAAATCCTCGCAGGACCTACGAGGTAGGACGGTATGATTCTTACCGCCCAACGCCGGTTTACTCCACCACCAGCTACATAAACAGCTGTGACATAATCTGCCAGCCAGTCTTCCGGCTTGGTCGTACCATCATATGTTCTTGTGTCCCGGGGCAACTGGAAGTTGCGTACCGGTGGTTCCTCTCTCATGATCCGTGGGCCAAAACACCTTGGGCGGGAGGTCCTTCACATTCAACTATTGCGAGATAGATGTACTCTGTCCAGCCTGTGCCTCGCATCCCGATTGGCAAACATCTTTCCCCAGGCGTTCTCCCAAAGGATTCCGGTGGACTCTTGTTCGTTCCACCTCAGAATCGATTCATCGTACTCTTCCGGTTCCGCGGCTCTTGCCTGCCGGTACCCTGGTGGTGGCATGTCTTCATCCACGTACGCCACTCTCGCGGCTCGATAATTTTGCCCGGTTTCATATCTACCGGCATGATTGTTTCCGGCATAGCCTCCTTTAGCGTAGCCTCGATCTGCCTTTTTCTTCCGGCATCTTGTTGCCCGGCTTTTGTTTTCCGGCAGAACTGGATCATCGTCATCTGCCGTGCATTCTTTTCTTTTCTTTTGTCTGGGTGAGGGGACGATGCCTGCCCCTGGGACTTGCTTCGGCATTCTTCGTTGAACGCGGATTTTGAGGCTGCGCCTGTTCGGCTTAGCACTGCTCAGCATTTTGCAGCTCGATCACTTTCAACAGCTCTTGTACACGTTCCTGCTTTGCCAACTCGTCACCGGAAAGAGATTCCCATAATGCTACTGCAGCTTTAGCGGCTTTTATAGTTTTATCCGGACTACTGTACTTAGGCTTCTCTATGATGCTCACAGATACTGATGCACTCTTGCCGGCAAGAACTTCTTTGTGCAAATCCTGATCTAGATTGCGAGCCTTAAGCCGGTTTTCCGGCATCCTAGCGGCATGAGCACTAACTGAAGCAAAGCCATGGGCAGCATTATACTCACGTAGGGTTAGGTTCAGCTCGCGCTGTGCCCGGATGATATCTGCGCCGCCGGTAAGCGGGGCCTTGCGCGTGGCCTCCGGCTCCTCCTGAGCCTTTGCCGGGTCGATGTTCTGCGCGATGGGCGTGGCCAGCGTGTTCATCGCCGCTTGGAGAGGTGTTGCCGGTGGTGCTGATGAAGCTCTCGACGCCAGCGTCACGCTCCAGCGGTGGTTTTGCTGCGCGGGTCGATGCCGCACGTTCTGCTCCTTCTTCCACAGCTCCCTTGCCGGTGTTGACCGCACCAGCCATCATGACCTCCACGCTGCCGGCGGCGCGGCCAGCACATAGCCATCTTGGCGGATCGGCGCCACCGCACGGCGAGAGGCGGTGCACGAGGGACGGTGCCGAGGTAGACGCGGATGCCGAGCTCGATGGTGCGGCCGTTCTGCGAAACTTGCCGCCGTTGGCGAAGCAGCCCGCATTATCGTTGATGAAGTCCATGTTGTAGATGCGTTCCACGAGCGCGGACACCGTGCGCTCGCCGTTGATGTCGAGGATGCCCGCCCGAATATGAACTCCAGCAAGCGCCACTTCATGCCCCACGGTGGGCGCCAACTGTCGTCGTGGTGAACGAGCGGATGCCATGGGATGGCTTATCTTGGGGCCGAATGGACGCTAGAGGATTCGGGGGAGGGTTTGTGACTAGATGGACGAACTTCCGGATGCTTTCCTCAAGAACCCGGCCAAGACCAGAGGTAGAAGAAGAAAGGCACAAGGACGAACTCGCTCTAGATCACCATGTTCATTGATCTCCAAACAGGTTACAGGTTGTTCTCTCTTCTGTTGATCGCTTGTATGAAAGATGCTGCCCCCTCTCCTTATATAGGGGAGAGGGTGGCTTACAGAACAAGAAACCCTAATGGGATCTTTGACTAGACAAACTACTTTACAAAGATACTTTATAAAGCTACTTTAATCACAGATGACGCGGGGTCTTCTTTAAACATGAAGGATGACGTCCTCCGGCTTCTTTGACCGTCATCCTCCTCCTTGTCTTCTAGTCTTCGTTTAAAGCCACTTTGGTTAGCTCATCCTTGTCTTTTAGCTCTGACGGAATCTTTGACGGTCAACCGGCATGTTCTTCCTTCTGGTGCACGGTATCTTTCCTTCCTGGTTCCGGTATACCCCTCTTGGGGATACCGGCCTAGCTTCACTTAGCCAAACTCTATTTTCTTATTCCGGCATGAACATTAAACCGGTATCTTGAAGGGTGGACCATCCGGTATGGCATACCTTTGGCATACCGGGGGTCATCCCCCCAACAACCCCACTTACTAACTGGGCCGACCCGATAACAGGAAATTGGGCCCCACATGCTTAATGGGCCGGCCCATTTGACTGTTGACCGGTCAAACAAAAACATTTGGCCCGGCCCACATGCTTATTGGGCCAGCCCGGTTTGCCTGTTGACCGATCAAACAAAGATATTCGGCCCGGCCCACATGACTATTGGGCCAGCCCATTTAATTGTTGACCGGTCAAACGAAGACATCCGACCTGGCCCACTTGATTAGTGGGCCGGCCCACTCGTCCTTTTGACCAGTCAAATGAAGACATTCGGCCCGGCCCACGTGCTTAGTGGGCCGGCCCATTGAAGTTTTGACCAGTCAACCTTAGAGGTTAGGCCCGGCCCATGTACCTACTAGCCCAGTCTAGTTATATAGTTGACCGGTCAAGCTAAGTCAGCTGGCCCAGCCCGCAAACTAAATGGGCATGCCTGCTTAAGGCGTGGTAGGCCTTGTGTGGGCCTACCATCTACCACGGGGTTTCAGCAGCTTAACGGCGTTAACTGAGAGTTAACGGCGTCTGCCATGTGTCAGTTTGTATGACGTCAGCAGTCAACGGCCTCTCGAAACCTCTTATGCGACGGTCCGATTTACCGTGGCCAAAGGGCGCCCAAACGCGACGGACCGAAAAATCCGTGGTAGGCCTTTGCGTGACGCAGTATTGACCACATAACCCATATCGTCGGGTTAGGCCCATATGCGACGAAAAAGGGGCTATACCTGACAAAAATTTGACGTTGAGGATCAGAACTTTTCTTGTAGTGGTAGTGACTAAACATTCTAATCATCGACGTTCTCCAATAAGAGCCAAGTAGATAGCATATGTCTCATACTTTGTTGGTCGAAACAAATATTAACATTCAGGGTAAGCGAAGCCAAGTAGGATGCACAACAGATTGATATTTGTGCCATCACATCAGGTTCGCTCACCCCACCCTAGAGTGTAGTGACCAAACATTCTAATCATCGGACAATGCAATTAAGAAGTGCCAACTCAGATAAGAAACAAGTACTATGAACTAAAGAGCATGCCTCATATTTGTTGGTCGAAACAAATATTAACATTCAGGGATGAAGTCAGTGAGGCCAGGTAGGATGGACAAGAGATTGATATTTGTGGCCATCACACCAGGCTCACTGGCTCCACCTCAGAGTGTACGAGTGACCAAACATTTTAATCATCGGCAAACTCCAAAAACGAGCCAAGGTAGAGTCGAGTAAATGAAAATGATTAGGATAAACACGCCATAATCTAGAAATACATACGAAAGTAAATGGAAATGATTAAGATAACATGGTGTGTCTTATTCCAACGAGTAACGAATTACTAGACGCAAGCTAACAAGTTCACATGCACATCCGTACAAACTAAATACAAGCGACGAGTCGATTGGGCCAGAATATATAGCAGTTAGAGTATGCAAGTTCATCGATGTATCGTTTAAGCTAAGCAAAAGAGTTCACGTCATAGGATCAGGTTGTAGGCCTCGGGGGAATGGACGACATCCCTTCAGCGAGTTGAATGGCCTGTCCTCACGCGACATCTCCAAGAGGAGTTCTATCTCTTCATTAGATGGTAGAGCGTGGCCGTAGAAGAACACGCCAGACCTATTGCAGACATCCTGGTGGATTATTGTGCAGATCTCCACGCTTTCTCCACGGGTCAGTCTTGCGTAGCCAGCTTCGATGCCTCATGTAAACGGTTTTCGAAGAGCCGGGATCCTTACCAAGCTGCAAAAACAATGTCTCTTCCATGCACCTGACACATGTCTTGTGTCCATGGCACACCTGGCACGCAATATAACCGTATCTGAGGTAGTCCTGCACCGTCATGATCAACGCGGCGCTCAAAGGGAAATATTATTCTGTGACGGCGTCCCATGTATCTATCCCTTCCTTCACCCACAATGTTTCAAGCTCCTCCTTTAATAGTTTGAGATACATGTTGATATCGTTTCCTGGCTGTGTCGGCCCTTGAATTAGCACACTCATCTGTATGTACTTCCTCTTCATGAACAACCAGGGGGAAGGTTGTAGATCCATACAAACACCGGTGAGGTGCTATGTGTGCTGCTCTGGTTTCTGAACGGATTAAATCCGTCCGTGCTCGCACCCAACCTAATGTTTTTAGAATCTGCCCCGAAACTTTCAAATTTAATGTCTAATGCTTTCCACTGGCTTAAATCCGAAGGATGTGTCAGCACTGGGTGTTCAATCCGCTCTACATCACTCATCACTGTCTCCTTTCTTTCAGTGTGCCAGCGCATGAGCTTTGCTTCCTTGCGGTCCGCGAAGAACCGTTGCAGCCGGGGGCGAGCAGGAAGCACACAACTTTCCGAGGAGCTTTCTTCTTCCCTTTCTTGTATCGATCAGCCTCACACAACAAACATTTAATCTTGTCCACGTGATCCTTGCGATAAATGATACAGTCGTTGATGTAGGCGTTTTCCTAGCAGTGCTTGTTGTTGGTATGGTGTATGATTTAGTTTAACACGTGGCAAACGCTGGACTCAGAGTCTCGGTTATTTCTAGCATCCGGAGGATTTTCAGCGTTTTCCCATTGCATGCAATTTAATAGTGAAAGAAGATACTCTACGTTGCACGAGAACACCTCTACAAAATCATCCGTAAATGTCATAATATCTTGATTACAAGAAAGAAAATACTGTCAAGCCTTGCTTTTGTTGGGCTAGTGAAAACATGCACTATTTTGACAGTAACGCATTAGAAAAAGCAGGCGATGACATACACTCACTCATACGACATGCGAGGTTGGACCCTGAGATTGACTAAGCCATCATCGTTGCCACCTATCTTTTACTCACCAAACTCTGCCCTGAAACCGGCTCTCGAGTTCATTCTCATCATTTCCTCGTAAGAGAAAAGTGTTGTTCTTGGATCAGCGAACGTGGAGGCCTTTGAGGTTGTGGCCACCTATCTTTTAGTACGACCACGAAGTTCCGCCATCAACCGGCTCTCAAGCTCCTGAGAGGTCATCTTGTATAGTTTGACAAGGTCAGGAGTATCCAAATGTCCCACCCCATACAGTATCCCGGTGTACCCCTCCATCTTCTCCTCGAAAGTCGGCTCCTTCATCAGCGCGAGGAAGCGACGGAGGAGCGCGGCCGGCCCGGCGGCTCTGGCGGCTGCCAGCGGGGGCTCCTCCCCCGCCAGCGTCCGCCACTCGGCGAGAAAACGGAGGTCGTAGAGCCGTGGAAAGAAGGACCGGGCGTTCCACACGAAGTCCTTGCGGAGGGACATGTCACGGACGACTTGGGGGTGGTAGAAGCAGTTCAACAGGTGGTAGACGTCCTCGGCGCCGTCGCAGGTCACCCACGTGACGGCGGTGTTCTGGACGGCCCTGCAGCGCTTCAGAGCCTTCCCGATGTGGTCGCGGTGGACGCGGCGGCGGGCGGGACGCTCCACGCCCAGCTCGAGCAGGAGGCGGTCGTCGGCGGGGAGCGGCGCCCCTACGTGGAACCGCCAGACGCGGCCCAGGGCGACGCGGCCGTCGCGGTCGAGGAGTGCCAGGACGAGCCGGTAGAAGCGCACGGCTCGGCTCCTGTCGTGCATCATGGCGCACTGGTCTTCCAGGTTGCGCTGCGTCTGCACGACATGGTAGGCGTCGTCCGAGAACGAGAGTTTGAGCCAGCCGTTGTGGCGGAGGGGGCGGCTGGGGAGGTCTTCGTACGTGGCCACCACCGCGATGGGGAAGTCGGCGAAGAGGCCCGAGATGCGTGCCAGCTCCTCCTCCTCGTTGTCGGCCCAGACGTCGACCACACGCGCCTGCTCGCCGGCGGCATGCGCCGGCGGCGACATGTCGATCGGTGCCCTTGCGCGCTGCTACGTACCCGATCGATCAATGCTTCTTTTTCTCCAAGCTAGGGCAGCTCTCGGTGAATACTTTGCGGCGTTGATGATGGGAGAGGAGCGAGAGACTTGGCGGCCAGATCTTATAACAAACCGGGTGGGCAGGGCAGAGCCTCCAGCTGATTGTGGATCGGAAACCTGCAATTCTGTGTTCTGGTGGGACACGGAGAGAACGCACGTTAGTTTTTTTTTTCTGTAGAGGATCGATCCGGAAAAGAAGGAAACCCCGATCGGTACCGGCCGGATGTGTATATCTCTATCTCTATCTCTATCTCTACTACTTATAAAGGCACGAAGTGTCGTTGGAAAATCAAATCTCCACCGTTCATATGTATCAATCGAACGATTCATATTCATTTGTTCTCCCCTCGCCCCCGCGAAAATCACGCTCCTATCGACCATCGCACGCGCGCCCGTGATCGCCGCCATCGCATATCCAGATTTACTCCCAAATTTCCATCTCTCCCACACCATTGCCAGTTTCCCATGCCCAAACCCTAGCCGCACGCCGCTGCTTCCCATGCTCGCACGACGCGAAATAAATTTTCGGCATCGGGCGGCTACGACGAAGGAGTTGAGGGGACACGAGAAGGTGAGACGCTCTACTCGCAGTTCCTGACTTCCCCGCCGCCGCTGACTAATCGCTTGAGGATGCCGTCGGCCTGTGCTGTTCAGCACAGGAGGAAGGCTAATCCTGCCAAATACGCAGAGAAGGTGACGCCGGTCGGCAGCACTGCTGCTTCTGCCGGCTTACCCTCCCCACTTCCCCGATCCCCATCCTCTTCTCCACCTCGATCCTCCTCCAGCTAGGGATGATTTCTGCATCAGATGTGTGATAAATCTCTACTACTTATAAAGGCACGAAGTGTCGTTGGAAAATCAAATCTCCACCGTTCATATGTATCAATCGAACGATTCATATTCATTTGTTCTCCCCTCGCCCCCGCGAAAATCACGCTCCTATCGACCATCGCACGCGCGCCCGTGATCGCCGCCATCGCATATCCAGATTTACTCCCAAATTTCCATCTCTCCCACACCATTGCCAGTTTCCCATGCCCAAACCCTAGCCGCACGCCGCTGCTTCCCATGCTCGCACGACGCGAAATAAATTTTCGGCATCGGGCGGCTACGACGAAGGAGTTGAGGGGACACGAGAAGGTGAGACGCTCTACTCGCAGTTCCTAACTTCCCCGCCGCCGCTGACTAATCGCTTGAGGATGCCGTCGGCCTGTGCTGTTCAGCACAGGAGGAAGGCTAATCCTGCCAAATACGCAGAGAAGGTGACGCCGGTCGGCAGCACTGCTGCTTCTGCCGGCTTACCCTCCCCACTTCCCCGATCCCCATCCTCTTCTCCACCTCGATCCTCCTCCAGCTAGGGATGATTTCTGCATCAGATGTGTGATGAATCGGTTGCAGACAATGTGTACGTCCTCTTTGGTTTAATAGCAGACGTCCTCTGATATTCTAGCAGTTTATGTAGCATGTGTGCATTTAGTATTATTGTTTTCGGAATTTTCGTGTGTTCAGATCAGAGCAGAAACACCAGATTATATACTTATGTAGAATACTAAAGTCCCTCTCCTTCTATCTTTATTTCTATATTCATTCTAAACTGTACAAGGGCAGGGAACTGCTTTGTATCCAAACCGCAATTTTGAAATGTAAGGTAAAACTGTTGTCTATAGTCGTTTTATTGGTGCTTTAACATACAAGAGTATTTTTTTTGAAACGAGGCAAAAGACTTGCCATTTTCATTAATAGAGAAGAAGTACAGAATTTGGCCAGTTTATTAGCGGGAAACCGGCCGAAAACCAAAGTGCCCAATTTTTAGGAGAAACTCGGGCGAAAACCAACAACACACACTGAGCACCCCGGCCAACCTGGCTACCCACATGAAGCACACACGTCATCGAGAAGAAAGACCCTCGTTGAGGATGCCATCGAGCGTCATCGTCGTCACTCCTCCACGAGCCAGCGATTCCGACTTCACTTTAGACGACCGCCACCGAGACCCTCGCCGCCGCGAATGACATCGAAGCCCATGTCAGCACATGCCAAACAGTCGACCCCCAAGCACGTCGAGGAGGCAGCTCCGACTTCAATCGCGACCTTCATAGGAGGAAGTTGCATGCCTTGCACCGACGCAAGCACCAATCAAGTGGCATCGTTGCCACAAGTCGCCTCGCAGCTCCGACTTCACCATCACGGCAGGGGTGACGAAGGACATGCCGCAGCTCCGATCCACTCACCATTGTCATCGTTGCCACACAGCCCACGACGCCAACACCAACCATCATCCACGGGTCCCTCCGGCCTAAGCAGCTCCAAATCGATGCCCTCAAGAGGGGAGACGACACAAGAGCGCCGCCATCGACCGATCACGGCGGATCTAGGGATTTCCCCGGAGCTTTCCAGACAAGATGGCAAGACATCCCCACGGCGATACCTTCAAGAAGGAAGCGGCGCCCGAAGCCGTCGCCATCGCCGGCCTCGGCCAGCTGCCGGCCGGCCAGCCACCGAGGACAAGGCATTAGCCCGGAGCTTGTCGCGCCATCTTGCATCGTGCTTTGGCCAGACCCACCTTCAACCCTCATCCCCCATCTCCACCGTGACCGCCACACAGATCGGGCCCTGGGCAGCACCACCGGCCGTCCTCCGCAAGCAGCCGGAGAGGGACGGAGCCAGAGCCAGATGCAGCACCGCACCCACTGCGCCCCGCCGCCGCAGCCTGCCGCGCCGCCAAAACGCGGCCCAGATCGGGCCCGGACGGCCCACCGACGACCTAGACGGCGCAGATCCAGGCCGCCTCCACCGGCTTCACCGCAGCCTCGCCGGCCACCAGCTCCGCCGCGGCCATGCCGGCAGCTCCACCATGGTGCTCAGCCACCCCGCCGCTCGACGCCAGCACCACTCCGGCCCGCTCTCGGGCCCGATGGCTCTGCCGCCGTGAGCGCAGCCTGGGAGCACCCCCTGCACCTCCGCCGACGTTGAGCAGGCAGCCGCACACCACGCATCGCCACCGGCCGCCGCTCCCGAGCCGCATCGCGACCCCCTGGCAAGCCCAAGCAGGCCCGCCGGAACCCATCTGGGCCCGCGTGCGCCGCCTTGCGCCATCCTCCCCCGCAGGCCGCAGCACCTCGACCGCACCATGGCCGGCCACCACCACGCCCGCACGCACAGCAGCCCCGCCTGCGCGCGCCCAACCTCCGGCCCCTATCATGGAGGCGTCCCTCCAGATCCTCCGCGCCAGGAGCCGAGAGGGGCTAGGTCCCCGCCGCCCCCTTCACCGGCGTCGCTCGGCTTTGCCCGGCGGCAGCCTCGGGGGGCGACGAGGAAGGGGAGATGGTGGGGAGAGGTGGCGGCGGCGGGGGGCTAGGGTTTGCCCCCCCTGTCGCCCGGAGGAGACGACGAGGGGAGCGGAGCGGGGGAATTACTATGGTCCCTGAGTACAAGAGTATTTGATTAACAGGGAGAATTTTACAATGCTCCCAAACATACCTTAATACGGCACCCATACACTCAATCACACCGTCCTCTGCTGTAGCTTCCTCAGATGCAGAACAATGTGCATACTGTGGGTTGTTAAGAATATGCTGTCAAATTTCGGATGCCATTTTTCAGTGAGGACAATGTCGAAAATGAAGGATGCATATTTACCGATTCTCTGCAATATGCTCTGCCAATCAGGGTATATCCATTATTTTAATCAGTTCTTGATGAATTGTTTTATTTGATCGATATATACAGGAGTACGAGTATCAGTGTTTGATCAGTTGTTTGGTTCAGTGCTCGGTCAGTTGTTTGGTCGAAGTTTGGGCGTAAACTTATTTTCGGTTGGATAGTTTGTATTTGAGTACCACATGTGGCGGTGGCTTCAGCAGTCTAAGCATCGGCCAAGTCATGATCAGCAGTGGTTGCTCAACTGCATCAGTTTCGGTGTGGCGTAAGGATTATCTTCCTCGTCACACTTCTACCAATAGGATTTTCTTAGGATAATCTAATTATCTTGCTCTTTCTTCTTAGCACAATTCTGTTTGATCCATAAGAAAAAGAGGATCAGCAACTGGGTTTTATCCCATGCTCACGAGTTATTGAGTGAATGTCAAAGCAGACTGAAGGCGAAAATATCTGTGCTTCAGTGATTCAGTCAAAACATCCAATCGACCAGTTCAGAATTTGCAGTGCTACAATTGAAGGGCATCTCACAAGTAAGCACTACAGGAATCGACGTAGACGCCGACGGCCGGCTGCCCTCGGCGTAGCCACGCCTGGCCCTCGGCGTAGGCTACGCCGACGGCAGCCCTCGGCATAGCGCCTCGGCGTCCAGGTCCCTCGGCACCTGTCATCGTGCCGTCGGCGTAGGGCCGGCCGTCGGCGTATGCCGCCTATACCGACGGTGCGACTTCCCCTCGGCGTAGCTGCCCTCGGCGTTTGGCCACGGCCGGCCGTCTCCGTTAACGGTGCTCCATCAGACGCCGACGGTATGCCCCTCGGCATAGCCCAGCCATCTGCGCGCCGTGGGGGCGACGTGGCGCACCGCGAGGCTGCCACGTACGGCGTCTATGCCGACGGCCCGGCCCTCGGCGTCTGCATGGCGCATGCAGCCAGGCCTCCTCGCGGGTGGGCGACGTGGCCCGTCGTGGCGCCGCCAGCTGGGCCTCTACGCCGAGGGCAACCCCCTCGGCGTATGCTTGATCCATGCAGCCAGGCCGTGGACACGCGGCATAACCTGGGCGCGTCGGGCTACGCCGAGGGCAACCCCCTCGGCATAGACCTGACCATATGGCCCTATGTCAGGGTCTATGCCGACGGCATTACCCTCGGCGTAGGAGCCTGCCATTTTTTTCTGTTTCAGTTCCAGTTGCAATGCAATCCAGTTCCAGTTCATATAATCGACCAAATTCACATAAATATCATATAATCGACCAAATTCATCCAAAATCGACCAAATTCGTCATAATTCACATAAATAACATGAAATCCACATAGTAGCATACAAATACATCCAAATTCATCCAAAATCACCATAATTCACATAAATAGCATGAAATCCACATAGTAGCATACATGGTGCATGTAATAGCATAGAAGAGGAGAGTGCCATGTCATCCAATACATAGTAGTAGGTAGCACATGATGGCAAGCAAGAAGCCCGGTGCTGACTAGCGGAGGAAGGACCCGGGCGGGGTGTGTCCGCCCACATCGTTGGCGAAACGAGCAGCCCGGGGTTGCGCTCCGGTAGAAGCTGCAGAAGAACCACCTGGAGAAGGACCGGTGCTACGCCCGGAGAAGTCGACGGAGAGGCACCGGGAGTAGTCCCAGGAGTAGTCGACGGAGAGGCACCAGCAGAACGCCCAGGAGACCGACCACCTTCATGAACCGGTGTGACCTCGCGCCCACCCGGCGATGCCTGGTTCCCGGACCATCCCGTTCCCTACGTGTTCCCTACATGTTAGCAACTTGCGAGGCAAAGGAAAGTGGTAACTACCGGTTTGGCAAAGAACTTACCTCCGGTGTGGATCCGTAGTAAGTCGCAGCGAAAGCTGCCTTCGATGGCATGATAGGCATGTCCCCCCCACGGTAACTCGAGCCGGTGGCGGTGTACCAGTAGACATAGAGATCATCATTTCCTGCAAGATAGGTTACAAGTTAGGCTTTGCAGAAATAAAGCATCAAACTGAGACTTGTCATCTACTTGCGAGAAGAAAGATTCAGACTTACTCCTATGTACGCCATGTAGGCCGTATTCTGCCTATTCCACTGCGCAGCGGCCTGCTGATACGCTTCATTGCAGGCTTCGAAGGCCGCCTCGAACTCAGGCTACAATTTCAGAAACAATGAATCTCGTAAACACTTAGCCATGTAGGAAGGAAAACCGGAAAGAGGATGAAAATGAGGAAAACTTACATCGTAGGCGGGTGGACGAGCAGGCCGTGGACGAGGCTGGGGGCTGTCGGCGGTGAGGGTATGCTTGAGACGCGTGTAGCTCGTGGCTGGGGTAGGCTTGACCGCCTTATTCAGAAAGGGGTAACGGCCATGCGGACGCCCGCGCCCCGACAGGACCAACGACTCCTCGTCGACCGGAATGCTCAAGGGGTCATCCACCTCGGGGTGACGAGACTTGACCATGTCGCAGTAGTCCTCCTTGGCGGCCTTGGCATTGCCGTAGTACTGTGGCTGAGGCAATGCGGGATTGGGCTTCTTCTTCGTCGCATCATGTCATATATCTGGGCATCATGAAGCACCACCCCAGGTGCTGCCTCGGCCACCTGCATCGCGAAAAGAAAAGTTATGCGTACCACAAATGTAACATGACGGGAAATGAAAGAAGGTCGTTCCATGTATATACATACCATTTTCCCCTTGTAGCGGGTGTAGTCGCGGTTTCCCGCGCAGTGTGTGCCACCGGTGCCTCGGTTCTCCATGTTCCGCCTCGACACGGCTGCAAACTCTTCGTCCTCCCTGAGCCACCTCGCCCTAATCAGCTCCTCCCATGCCTCCCTATGCTGCTCGGCCCACTCGGGACAAACCTGAAAACGCAATACTCAACTCAAGATAATCCAATGAAAACTTAGCAGCAATGTAGAATCTCATTGACATTTTACTCACCGACATGTACTCCTCAATGGTCATTGCCCATTCATCCGTAGGCTGGTTACCAACATAGTACTCCTTCTTGACCCTCTTACCCTTGTTAGCCCAGAAGGCACTAGCGCTGGTGAACTTTTGGTTGTACCACTGCTGCGGTGTCAACCTCTCGCAAGCGCCACGCAAAGTGAGACGCGCCTGCGTGTCATGCTCCGGGTCCACACGATAGAAGCACTTCAATCATGCATAAATGAGTTGTGAAAGTCATGAGTTAGCACATTAGGGTCATTAACTATGAACGGTGCTCGAGAAATATATGCCTTACCCAGAACTTGGTGGTCATGACCTCAGCAGTGTCGCGAAGCCTACGGCAGGGCATCCTCATAGTCCGCCCAAGTAGTGGCTAGCTTCGTCGCGCCACCGGGGACCGTGCTAAGGGGAGTGTATCTGGGCCAGAACTTCTTAATCAGAGCCCCAAGCAAGCTGTTAGGCATGCGGGGGGGCTTGGCATCCCATGTCCAGTTGCTGCAAATAAATCACACATTAGTACACATGCCAAATTGTTTATTATGCCCAAGATGAAAATACATGTTCGAAATTTCTGAAGTAGTACACTTACTCATCGCTCGAAGGAATGATAAGGGCCTTGTCATCATGGGTCTTCGGCTCCTTCCTCGCATCGGGGACTCTAGCTTCTCCACGAAGCTTCAAGGGCTTCGGCGCACCCCCATCCTCCATCACCTCCAACTCAGCCCTAGAGTCCGACTCGTGTGTAGACTCTGTCTCCATCTCCACCTCCCCACTAGACGGACCCTCTAGGAACAACTCAGGAGCCACGTCGCCAGAAGCGGAGGGTGGCTCGTCAAAGTCCATGTGTACCCCGCCGCCACCTCGTCCTCCACCTCGTCCTCCTCGTCCTCCTCGTCCTCCACCTCGTCCTCCTCGTCCTCGTCCTCCATCGGTACCATCGTCGTAACGCGGATTGCGCACCGGGGCTCGATCACTCCGTCTAGTGGGTGGTCTAGGAATCCTAAGTGTAGGAACCCCCTGTCCGAGAAGCCGGACACACCTGGGGGGTAGCCTTGGATATAAAACCATCTCAAATCACTTTTGTGCATTCCATGTGGACACACATAAGTTCTGGGGCCATTCCCTAGATCCGACGCTCGATTCCGACGAAACCCTAGTTCTGTTGACCGCGCGGTCTACCCCTTTGACTGCATCCCATCGGGTCCCCGGTGGGCATATGCCTCCATTTGAGCTTGGTTAGGTCATAGGTACATGTGGAAACAAAAATCATCCCATATGATCCCAAGATTCTCTCCGGTTCACGTACGAGTTCCCCCTATACATCCAGGCCCAAGTGTAGGAACCCCTGTCCGAAAGCCGGACACACCTAGGGGGTAGCCTTGGATATAAAACCATCTCAAATAACTTTTGTGCATGCCATGTGGACACACACAAGTTTTGGGGCCATTCCCTAGATCCGACGCGATTCCGATGAAACCCTAGTTCTGTTGACCGCGCGGTCTACCCCTTTGACTGCATCCCATCGGGGGTCCCCCGGTGGGCATATGCCTCCATTTGAGCTTGGTTAGGTGATGACCCACAAGTATAGGGGATCGCAACAGTCTTCGAGGGAAGTATTACCCAATTTATTGATTCGACACAAGGGGAGACAAAGAATACTTGTAAGCCTTAACAGCGGAGTTGTCAATTCATTTACACGGAAACAGACTTGCTCGCAAAGTTTATCGATAGTGCAGTTTTATGGCGTGGAAATAGCGAAATAACGAGCGGTGAAATAAAGACAGCATTAGTGATTATAGTAAACGGCGAGATTAAAATACTGTAGGCACGGGGACGGATTTAACGGGCGTTGCATGGATGAGAGAAACTCATGTAACAATCAAAGCATGGGCATTTGCAGATAATAATAAAACGGTATCCAAGTACTAATCAATCAATAGGCATGTGTTCCATATTTAGTCGTACGTGCTGCAATGAGAAACTTGCACAACATCTTCTGTCCTACCAGCCGGTGGCAGCCGGGCCTCTAGGGAAACTACTGGATATTAAGGTACTCCTTTTAATAGAGTACGGAGCAAAGCATTAACACTCGTGAACACATGTGATCCTCACATCACTACCATCCCCTCCGGTTGTCCCGATTCACTTCGGGGCCATTGGTTCCGGACAGCGACATGTGTATACAACTTGCAGGTAAGATCATAAACAACGAATATCTTCATGAATAAATAACATGTTCAGATCTGAGATCATGGCACTCGGGCCCTAGTGACAAGCATTAAGCATAACAAGTTGCAACAATATCATAAAAGTGACATCTACGGATACTAGGCACTATGCCCTAACATTCTTATGACTATTACATGACCAATCTCATCCAATCCCTACCATCCCCTTCAGCCTACAGCGGGGACTCACACATGGATGGGGGAAACATTGCTGGTTGATGGAGAGGCGTTGGCGGTGATGGCGGTGAAGATCTCCTCCAATTCCCCGTGGTGCCGAACGGAGACTTCGGCTCCCGCGGCGAGTTTCGCGATGTGGCGGCGTTACGGAGGGTTTGCGACTTCGACTTCTCTTCGTGCGTTTTAGGTCGAACCCGATAAGTAGTCCAAAGGGGCGTCGGAGGCCGGCCAGGGGAGCCACACCATAGGGCCGCGCGGGCCCCCGGGCCGCCCGCCATATGGTGTGGGGCCCTCGGGCCTCCACCTCCTTTGCCCTTCTGGCTCCGTCAATATTTTGGTAAAATAGGGCCATCTGAAGAAATTCCGAGGATTTTCCCGAAAGTTGGATTTCTGCACAAAAACGAGACACCAGAGCAATTCTGAAAACAGCGTTAGTCCGTGTTAGTTGTATCCAAAATACACAAATTAGAGGCAAAACAATAGCAAAAGTGTTCGGAAAGTAGATACGTTTTGGACGTATCAACTCCCCCCAAGCTTAGCTTATTGCTTGTCCTCAAGCAATTCAGTTAACAACTGAGCGATAAAAGAACTTTCACGAACACATTTGCTCATATGATGTATATATTCTCATGCTATGGCTAATACTCAAGCAGTTCATAATGAGATACATGCAAATAAGATCATCCAACAGCTATGTCAATCATGGAGAGGTACCAACAATTAATAATAAGCATCATGAATCATGTATATAAGCAGGATTGCAATGTTCATAAGAGAATATGATAAAGTGGTATCTCGCTTGCCCGTATTTGATCGGCAAAACATAAATGCCGAGGCACCTCTTGAGTTCATAGAAGGACTAGAAGTAGTGATTGTCAAAGATAAAAGCATCAAAGTTATACCACAATCAATCATATTTTGAGACAAGCATATTATACTAAGAATGACAGTTGTGCTCTCAAGATAGTGCTCAAAGAAAGAATGGAGACACAACATAAAAGTAAAAGATTGACCCTTCGCAGAGGGAAGCAGGGATTAAAATGCGCTAGAGCTTTTCATTTGTAAAGCAGGAGTAAAATTATTTTGAGAGGTGTTTGTTGTTGTCAACGAATGGTAATGGGTACACTAACTACCTCATCAACCGGACTCAAAGAGCGGCTCCCATTTTATTTATTTTTGGTTGGCACTCCTTCCAACCTTTCTTTCACAAACCATGGCTAACCGAATCCTTGGGTGCCTGCAACAATCACATACCATGAAGGAGTGCCTTTTTATTTAAGTTTTATTATGATGATGACACTCCCCCAACCTTTGCTTACACAAGCCATGGCTAACCGAATCCTTCGGGTGCCGTCCAACAATCACAAACCATGGAGGAGTGTCTATTTAAGTTAATTAATTTGGGACTGGGAATCCCATTGCCAGCTCTTTTTGCAAAATTATTGGATAAGCGGATGTGCCACTAGTCCATATGAGAGTCCGTCAAAAGTAAATGACAAGGTTGAAAGCTAAACACCACATACTTCCTCATGAGCTATGAAACATTAACACAAATTGAGAAGCATTTTGAAAGTTTTAAAGGTAGCGCATGAGAATTTACTTGGAATGGTTTGAAATGCCATGCATAGGTATTTATGGTGGACACTTATGGAACAACTTGGTTTTCAGGTGTTTGGAAGCACGAGCGGCGTCCCGCTCAGTACAAGTGAAGGCTAGCAAAAGACTAGGGAGCGACAAATCAAGAGAGCAGTAACTGTCATAATCATGCTTGCGGCAAAATAAATTAACGGAGGCATAAAAATGATACAAGAACTCTGAAGCAATATAAATCATCGAGGCTTAATTGACTTTTTGTTCAGTCATATGCATGCGTGAGCATGTGCCAAGTCGATATAAATGAATTATTCGAGAGGAGGATACCACAATGCCATACTTACTTATGAATAAAACAATGCAAGCGAACATCCATGACATGCTACTCATATTAATAAATTGGAACTAAACATGAGAGATCATGAGCTACTAGACTTTCTCAAATAACATATACCTCACATGAACCAACTAAGCATGCTCATATGGATGAGTATATGTACAAAAATGAAAGCAAATAGAGTTCATACCAGCCTCTCACCACAATCAGATTGTCGTAGATCGTCATTATTGCCTTTTCACTTGTGTAGCTTGGATAATATGAAATGAAAACCACGCTCCAGCCACCGAAGACCATTGAACTCATGATGAACTTTACAAACCAAAGAAGAACAGCAAATATTTTTGGTGTTTTCGAATTAGAAACAAGAACGAAAGAAAACAAGCAAACAAAGCAAAATCTTTTTGGGTTTTCTTATAGCAACCTAACGATAGCAAATAAAGCAAACTAAGAGCAAGGTACCAAATAAACAAATGGTGAAGAGAAACAACAGAAATATTTTTGGTCTTTTTGTGTTTTAGGAAAGAAACAAAGCGAAAACAAAAGAATGCAAACTAACAGAAACACAGAAAAGCAGGATGACAGAAATCTGCCAAATCCTGACAGCAGTACAGAAATCGAAAATAACAAAAATCTTCCATTGCTCAGACCAAAAAGTGTTCAACTAATGAAAGTTAGATAACAACCTGGGGAACATGCTCAAAAATTGGCAACTCAAAATAACGTTCTGGCTGTGCGTACGAATTTTTTTGGTAACAGCACAGAATCTGTTTTTGGACAGCACTTCCCCAAATATCATCTCCCTCTCATTAGAAAACCACTCTAGAGACTAAACAAGTATGTACAAGTATCCAGCAATCATAATATGCAAAGAATGAGTGATGCCGGTATACCTCCCCCAAGCTTAGGCTTTTGGCCTAAGTGGAGTTCATTCCCAACGAGGGTCGGAGTTCCACGCCGGTGGATCATACATGGAGTGATAGTAGGGCCCCTGTGCAGAAGAATATCGTGGGGCTCCACATGACCATGATGTTGATATGAGGAGCTTGCTGCATCGGATGAAGAGTCGGGATGCTCCTCGGTCTCCTCCACATCTTCCCTCGCACGACGGCTTTCTCTTTCTATGTATGCGTTTAGCTCATTTTCTGTGATTGACCACCCGTCCCTGGCATCAAGGTTAAACAACGCAGGTGCAGGCAAGCGTACTAATTTTTCAATTTTCTTAGTTATACTCCAACTTTTCTTATACAAAGTTATCCTATAATGCAGGTTGTTCAAATTAGATGCATCTGAAATAAACTCATGTCTGATCATGGAGACAACATCAAGTTTCTCTATAGAAAGCGGAATATCTAAATGGTGAGGTCCTACACCATGCATAGCTAATAAGCGAGAGGCGATAAGACCTCCACAAATTCCTCCTTTCTCACGGTTAGTAGCAAGTCTACAAGCTATTAAAGCACCCAAATTATAAGTCCTATCCTGTTGCAAAGCAGCAGCTAAGAAAGCCAAGTCTGGGACAGATAATTTACCTCCAGTCCTTCTTGCAAGAACGCACTTTGTAATGAAATAGGCAAAGTAGCGGATGGCTGGATGTTGAATGCTACTAATCTTACCACCATCATTGGAGAGGCTCCTCCCATTACAAATCCTTGTATAAAGATCTGAGAGCTCCCGCGGTGTTCCCCTGATCTTCTCGCAGGATCCCCACTGCGGCACTCTAAAAAAATCACTAAAAGGCAAGTCAATGGTTTTGTTATAAATTTTATACCGGACCATGGGGTCAGTTCGAGACCGGTGAAACTCGAAATCCTGCACAACCGACACCGTTAGTTTAGCATATTGGTGAGGTTCACCAACAGTAAAATTTCCCAATCCTGCATTGGAAATTAGTGTTTGCACATCTTGCAGGATTCCTGCATTCCGCATAAAGTCCGTGCATGGGTAATAAGAGGGGTATACTCCCTCTTCACGATGGACTCTCATAACGTGCTGTACCTCCAACTCTTCTTGGTTCAATTGGGGCACACCTCCTTCCATTTTCTGAAATTTTCAACAATCATTATAAAATTTGATTTCAAGGTGTGTAATTGAAGGGAACTACTATAGGAACTTGCTAGAGTACTAAACATGCATCAAAACTAATTTCTACCACTTAGAACAAGCATGCAAGCTCACTAAACATGTTATCTACACAGCAAAATATTCAATATATACTCAACCAAATGAAATTCTAATTGGACAATCAAAGGAGTCACATACCAAGGAGTAAATGTGCCAAATTTCAGACAATCTGGGCTGAGCAAGGAGATCGAAAAATCGCGAGTTCTTGAGCAGAAACGAGTGAGAGAAACTTGGTACGAGCTTTTTCGGGAGAGAGAAGGTGCTGGGAGAAAGAGATGAGGAAGTGGGGCAAGGGGTGGCCCACACCACATGGTGGCGCGGCCCCCTTGCTGGCCGCGCCGGCCTATGGTGTGGCACCCCCTGTGCCCCACAGGTCATCCTCTGGTGCTCCCAGGTGCCTCGTCGAAAAATAGGACCAACGGTGTAATTTTTGTAATTTTTAGAGAACTTTGAAAAATGCACATTTCTGGGTATTAAATTAATGATTACTGCGCAGGAAAATGATTTCTAAAATCTTAAATGACTAAAGCATATTGCAAAACAAAAGTGCTACAGCAAATAAAATAGGTGTAAGGAGAAAGAAAGAAAGAAGTGTTGTTTAGCTCTTTTATGCAATAAAATATACTTGTTAACAAGGTTGATCAAGTCTTGCTACCAAATAAATTTTATATGACATAAGAAGAAATAAACCTCAAATCAATCATGTTACCTTATATTGAATTGATATGGATCCAATCACAAGAGTTTGATATTCTTCTTTAGGCTCATATATAGGACAATCAATGGATCCCACTTTGATAGTTTTCACATTAAAAATTGTATTGACTCCACATACTTTATCAATCCTCTTGGGAAAATAGACAGTGTGTTCCTTATTATCAACATTGAAAGTAACCATGCCTTTATTGCAATCAATAACAGCCCCTGCAGTATTAAGAAAGGGTCTTCCAAGAATAATGGACATATTATCAACTTCAGGCATTTCCAACACAACGAAGTCAGTTAATATCAAGCAATGCTGAGTAACTTGAACAGGAACATTTTCACATAAACCAACAGGAATAGCAGTAGATTTATCAGCCATTTGCAAAGATATATCAGTTGGTATCAATTTATCTAAATCAAGTCTCTTATAAAGAGAAAAAGGCATCACACTCACACCTGCTCCCAAATCACATAGAGCAGTTCTAACATAATTATTCTTGATGGAACAAGGAATAGTCGGTATACCTGGTCGCCCAACTTCTTTGGAATCTTACCATTAAAGGAGTAATTAGCAAGCATAGTTGAAATTTCCTCATTGGGGACTTTCCTTTTGTTAGTAACAATATCTTTCATATACTTTGAATAAGGAGGCAATTTAATAGCATCAGTCAAAGGGATTTGCAAAAATAAAGGTTTCATCCAATCACAAAATTTATTATAATGTTCCTCCTCCTTTGATTTTAATTTCTTAGCAGGAAAAGGCATTTGCTTTTGAACCCAAGGTTCTCTTTCATTACCATGTTTCTTTGTAATAAAATCTTCTTTAGTGTACTTTTTATTTTTAGCATGCTTTTCAGGTTCTTTTTCAATTTCTTCTTTATCAGGAGTATCATTCTTATCATTATCTTCCTCATGTTCATTACCACTTTCAGTTTCAGCATCAGAAATAGAAATACTATTAGGATCATTAACAGGTTCAGAGGATTCTACAACATTCTTATGTTTCTTTTTCTTTTTCTTAGATGGAGCACTAGTTTTAATTAATTGAGAATCTTGTTCAATTCTTTTGGGATGCCCTTCAGGATATAGAGGATCCTGGGTAGAAACACCACCTCTAGTTGTTACTTCACAAGCATGCTTTTCTTTAGAATTATTTCCCAACAAGTCATTTTGCACTTTAGTAAGTTGATCAATTTGAGTTTGAACCATTTGAAAATGTTTAACAAGTATCTTAACATCATTGGAGGTTCTCTCCACAATACCATGCAATTCACTAATAGCTCGGGAATTTTCCATTAAATGATTCTCTACTCTCATATTAAAGTTTTCTTGCTTAACAATATAATTATCAAATTCATCTAAGCATTGAGCAGGAGATTTTGAATACGGAATATCTTCTCTAGTAAAGTGTTGAAGCGAGTGTACCTCAATCATGGATGAAGGGGGAATTGTCTCACATATATCTTCTATAGGAGGTAAATTCTTCACATCTTCAGGTTTAATACCCTTCTCTTTAAGAGACTTCTTGGCTTCCCTCATATCTTCATCATTCAATTTAATCATACCCCTCTTCTTCACTATCGGTGTCGGGGTTGGTTCAGGTGTAGACCAATCATCATGATTCCGGCCTATTTTAGCCAATAATTCTTCAGCGTCGTCTGGAGTTCTTTTCCTGAAAACACAACCAGCACAACTATCCAGGTATGCCCTAGACTCAATAGTTAGTCCACTATAAAATATATCAAGTAAATCATGCTTTTCCAAATCATGGTCAGGCTGAGCTCTAATAAGAGAACAAAATCTAGCCCAAGCCTCAGGTAATTTCTCTCCATCTTCCTGGTCAAAATTATAAATTCTTTGCAAAGCAGCATGTTGAGCACTAGCAGGAAAGTATTTTCGAAAGAAAACATCACGTAAGTCGGTTGGACTTTTAATAGAACCAGGAGGCAAATTATTATACCAAGTTTTAGCATCGTCCTTTAATGAGAATGGAAAAATTTTAGCGACAAAATAAGTACGCATCTTGACATCATCAGAAAACACGCCACTAAGAGTAGATAACTCAGTCAAGTGTTCAACAGCACTTTCTTTTTCAGTACCACAAAAGGGTGTTTTCTCAACAATAGCTATATGAGATAGATCGAGAGAAAAATCATAATCTTTATCCCTAATGTTTATAGGAGATGTGGCAAATTTAGGATCGGGAGATGGTTTATATCTAACAGCATGTTCTGCAAGCAACTTTTTAATTTTTCTTGCATCAGTAGTAGCCTTGCATTTTTCAATAAAATCATTATCAAGCTCTACATAATCTTCATCAAGATCATCACTAGAATATTCAACAGACTCAGGTGAATTAACAGGTGTAGCAGCATTAGGAGTTTCAGTATTTTCAATTTGTCTAGACTTAGCAATTGTAGCATCTAGAAAAGATCCCAATGAACCACTATCATCAAGCACAGCAGAAACATTATCAATATTATGAGAATTTTCAGATTCAGCAGAAGTACCAGCACGTGAAGCATGTGGCGGTGAAACAAGTTTATCAATCACAGAGGGTGAATCAAGAGCAGCAGAGGTACTCAGAGTTGTACCTTTTCTTGTAGTGGATGGTAATATGGCGATCTTAGTATCGCGAGGTTTACCCATAATGGAGAATTTGCAGCGAACAATATCAATCCAAGTGAACTTCCAAATAAAGCTATGCTCCCCGGCAACGGCGCCAGAAAATAGTCTTGATGACCCACAAGTATAGGGGATCGCAACAGTCTTCGAGGAAGTATTACCCAATTTATTGATTCGACACAAGGGGAGACAAAGAATACTTGTAAGCCTTAACAGCGGAGTTGTCAATTCAGTCACTGAAACAGACTTGCTCGCAAGAGTTTATCGTAGTAACAGTTTATGGCGGTGGAAATAGCGAAATAACAGACGGTGAAATAAAGACAGCAAGTGATTATAGTAAACAGCAGGATTAAAATAGGCACTGGACGGATTTAACGGGCGTTGCATGGATGAGAGAAACTCATGTAACAATCAAAGCATGGGCATTTGCAGATAATAATAAAACGGTATCCAAGTACTAATCAATCAATAGGCATGTGTTCCATATTTAGTCGTACGTGCTCGCAATGAGAAACTTGCACAACATCTTCTGTCCTACCAGCCGGTGGCCGGGCCTCTAGGGAAACTACTGGATATTAAGGTACTCCTTTTAATAGAGTACCGGAGCAAAGCATTAACACTCCGTGAACACATGTGATCCTCACATCACTACCATCCCCTCCGGTTGTCCCGATTTCTGTCACTTCGGGGCCATTGGTTCCGGACAGCGACATGTGTATACAACTTGCAGGTAAGATCATAAACAACGAATATCTTCATGAATAAATAACATGTTCAGATCTGAGATCATGGCACTCGGGCCCTAGTGACAAGCATTAAGCATAACAAGTTGCAACAATATCATAAAAGTGACATCTACGGATACTAGGCACTATGCCCTAACAATCTTATGACTATTACATGACCAATCTCATCCAATCCCTACCATCCCCTTCAGCCTACAGCGGGGGAATTACTCACACATGGATGGGGGAAACATTGCTGGTTGATGGAGAGGCGTTGGCGGTGATGGCGTGAAGATCTCCTCCAATTCCCGTCCCGGCGGAGTGCCAACGGAGACTTCGGCTCCCGCGACGGAGTTTCGCGATGTGGCGGCGTTCTAGAGGGTTTCTCGACTTCGACTTCTCTTCGTGCGTTTTTAGGTCGAACCCGATAAGTAGTCCAAAGGGGGCGTCGGAGGCCAGCCGAGGGGCCACACCATAGGGCGCGCGGGCCCCCTGGGCCGCGCCGCCATATGGTGTGGGGCCCTCGGGCCTCCACCTCCTTTGCCCTTCTGGCTCCGTCAATATTTTGGTAAAATAGGGCCATCGAAGAAATTCCGAAGATTTTCCCGAAAGTTGGATTTCTGCACAAAAACGAGACACCAGAGCAATTCTGCTGAAAACAGCGTTAGTCCGTGTTAGTTGTATCCAAAATACACAAATTAGAGGCAAAACAATAGCAAAAGTGTTCGGGAAAGTAGATACATTTTGGACGTATCATTAGGTCATAGGTACATGTGGAAACAAAAATCATCCCATATGATATCAAGTTTCTCTCCGGTTCACGTACGAGGGAGTTCCCCCCTATACATGCATAATGCCTAAGTGTAGGAACCCCCTGTCCGAGAAGCCGGACACACCTGGGGGTAGCCTTGGATATAAAACCATCTCAAATCACTTTTGTGCATTCCATGTGGACACACATAAGTTTTGGGGCCATTCCCTAGATCCGACGCTCGATTTCCGACGAAACCCTAGTTCTGTTGACCGCGCGGTCTACCCCTTTGACTGCATCCCATCGGGGGTCCCCGGTGGGCATATGCCTCCATTTGAGCTTGGTTAGGTCATAGGTACACGTGGAAACAAAAATCATCCCATATGATATCAAGTTTCTCTCCGGTTCACGTACGAGGGAGTCCCCCCTATACATGCAGAATCTGCCCAAGTGTAGGAACCCCCTGTCCGAGAAGCCGGACACACCTGGGGGGTATCCTTGGATATAAAACCATCTCAAATCACTTTTGTGCATTCCATGTGGACACACACAAGTTCTGGGGCCATTCCCTAGATCCGATGCTAGATTTCCGACGAAACCCTAGTTCTGTTGACCGCGCGGTCTACCCCTTTGACTGCATCCCATCGGGGGTCCCCCGGTGGGCATATGCCTCCATTTGAGCTTGGTTAGGTCATAGGTACACGTGGAAACAAAAATCATCCCATATGATATCAAGTTTCTCTCCGGTTCACGTACGAGGGAGTCCCCCTATACATGCAGAATCGCCCAAGTGTAGGAACCCCCTGTCCGAGAAGCCGGACACACCTGGGGGTAGCCTTGGATATAAAACCATCTCAAATCACTTTTGTGCATGCCATGTGGACACACACAAGTTCTGGGGCCATTCCCTAGATCCGATGCTAGATTTCTGAGAAACCCTAGTTCGTTGACCGCGCGGTCTACCCCTTTGATGCATCCCATCGGGGGTCCCCGGTGGGCATATGCCTCCATTTGAGCTTGGTTAGGTCATAGGTACATGTGAAAACAAAAATCATCCCATATGATCCCAAGATTCTCTCCGGTTCACGTACGAGGGAGTTCCCCCCTATACATCCAGAAACTACCCAAGTGTAGGAACCCCCTGTCCGAGAAGCCGGACACACCTGGGGGGTAGCCTTGGATATAAAACCATCTCAAATAACTTTTGTGCATGCCATGTGGACACACACAAGTTTTGGGGCCATTCCCTAGATCTGATGCTCGATTTCCGACGAAACCCTAGTTCTGTTGACCGCGCGGTCTACCCCTTTGACTGCATCCCATCGGGGTCCCCCGGTGGGCATATGCCTCCATTTGAGCTTGGTTAGGTCATAGGTACATGTGGAAACAAAAATCATCCCATATGATATCAAGTTTCTCTCCGGTTCACGTACGAGGGAGTTCCCCCTATACATGCATAATCTGCCTAAGTGTAGGAACCCCCTGTCCGAGAAGCCGGACACACCTGGGGGTAGCCTTGGATATAAAACCATCTCAAATCAATTTTGTGCATGCCATGTGGACACACACAAGTTTTGGGGCCATTCCCTAGATCCGACGCTCGATTTCCGACGAAACCCTAGTTCTGTTGGTCTACCCTTTGACTGCATCCCATCGGGGGTCCCCCGGTGGGCATATGCCTCCATTTGAGCTTGGTTAGGTCATAGGTACACGTGGAAACAAAAATCATCCCATATGATATCAAGTTTCTCTCCGGTTCACGTACGAGGGAGTCCCCTATACATGCAGAATCTGCCCAAGTGTAGGAACCCCTGTCCGAGAAGCCGGACACACCTGGGGGGTAGCCTTGGATATAAAACCATCTCAAATCACTTTTGTGCATTCCATGTGGACACACACAAGTTTTGGGGCCATTCCCTAGATCCGATGCTAGATTTCCGACGAAACCCTAGTTCTGTTGACCGCGCGGTCTACCCCTTTGACTTCATCCCATCGGGGGTCCCGGTGGGCATATGCCTCCATTCGAGCTTGGTTAGGTCATAGGTACATGTGAAAACAAAAATCATCCCATATGATCCCAAGATTCTCTCCGGTTCACGTACGAGGGAGTTCCCCTATACATCCGAACCGCCAAGTGTAGGAACCCCAGAGAGCCGGACACACCTGGGGGTAGCCTTGGATGTAAAACCATCTCAAATCACTTTTGTGCATTCCATGTGGACACACACAAGTTAGGGGCCATTCCCTAGATCCGACGCTCGATTTCCGACGAAACCCTAGTTCTGACCGCGCGGTCTACCCCTGACTGCATCCCATCGGGGGTCCCCGGTGGGCATATGCCTCCATTTGAGCTTGGTTAGGTCATAGGTACATGTGGAAACAAAAATCATCCCATATGATATCAAGTTTCTCTCCGGTTCACGTACGAGGGAGTCCCCCCTATACATGCAGAATGCCCAAGTGTAGGAACCCCTGTCCGAGAAGCCGGACACACCTGGGGAGCCTTGGATATAAAACCATCTCAAATCACTTTTGTGCATTCCATGTGGACACACACAAGTTCTGGGGCCATTCCCTAGATCCGACGCTCGATTTCCGCGAAACCCTAGTTACATTGACCGCGCGGTCTACCTTTGTGCATCCCATCGGGGTCCCCGGTGGGCATATGCCTCCATTTGAGCTTGGTTAGGTCATAGGTACATGTGGAAACAAAAATCATCCCATATGATATCAAGTTTCTCTCCGGTTCACGTACGAGGGAGTTCCCCCTATACATGCAGAATCTGCCCAAGTGTAGGAACCCCCTGTCCGAGAAGCCGGACACACCTGGGGGGTAGCCTTGGATATAAAACCATCTCAAATCAATTTTGTGCATGCCATGTGGACACACACAAGTTCTGGGGCCATTCCCTAGATCCGACGCTCGATTTCGACGAAACCCTAGTTCTATTGACCGCGCGGTCTACCCCTTTGACTGCATCCCATCGGGGTCCCCCGGTGGGCATATGCCTCCATTTGAGCTTGGTTAGGTCATAGGTACATGTGGAAACAAAAATCATCCCATATGATATCAAGTTTCTCTCCGGTTCACGTACGAGGGAGTTCCCCCTATACATGCAGAATCGCCCAAGTGTAGGAACCCCGTCCGAGAGACACACCTGGGGGTAGCCTTGGATATAAAACCATCTCAAATCAATTTTGTGCATGCCATGTGGACACACACAAGTTCTGGGGCCATTCCCTAGATCCGACGCTCGATTTCGACGAAACCCTAGTTCGTTGACCGCGCGGTCTACCTGCATCCCATCGGGGTCCCCCGGTGGGCATATGCCTCCATTTGAGCTTGGTTAGGTCATAGGTACATGTGGAAACAAAAATCATCCCATATGATATCAAGTTTCTCTCGGTTCACGTACGAGGGAGTTCCCCCTATACATGCACGCCCAAGTGTAGGAACCCCCTGGAAAGCGGACACACCTTGGGGGCATCCTTGGATATAAAACCATCTCAAATCACTTTGTGCATGCCATGTGGGCACACACAAGTTTTGGGGCCATTCCCTAGATCCGACGCTCGATTTACGAAACCCTAGTTACGTTGACCGCGCGGTCTACCCCTTTGCATCCCATCGGGGTCCCCGGTGGGCATATGCCTCCATTTGAGCTTGGTTAGGTCATAGGTACATGTGGAAACAAAAATCATCCCATATGATATCAAGTTTCTCTCCGGTTCACGTACGAGGGAGTCCCCCTATACATGCAGAATCTGCCCAAGTGTAGGAACCCCATCAGAAGCCGGACACACCTTGGGGGTATCCTTGGATATAAAACCATCTCAAATCACTTTCGTGCATGCCATGTGGGCACACACAAGTTTTCCAGCGATTCCGACGCTCCGGTGGTTTGGAAAACCCTAGGGCGGGGACCCACATCTACCCCTATAGCTTTCTCCGTGCGAGGGTTTACCAGTGGACTTTTTTATTTATGTTGCTTTGTTTAGGACATATGTACATGGAAACCATAGGTTGGGCATACTTTACCATAAAATAGGCTCCGTTCGAGCCATGGCGGGGGACCGTGCTAAGGGGAGTGTATCTGCCGGGCACACCTGGGAGTGCTAAGTGTAGGAACCTCCTGTCCGAGAAGCCGGACAGATGAAGTAGATGTTCTCAAGATATGGGATGTTCTCAAGATACAACAAGCGCACTCGCAATAGGTGGGAAAGGCAGAGGATAGATGAAGTAGCGAGGGTATACACCAAGCGAGAAACACGGAGGCGACGCACATGGGTGTTGTGGCTGGACGTTGCAGTGCTCGCTGGTACATGGGGTTGGTCGTTATGTAGCATGGACACGGCAACACGTACCATGAACGACCGATGCGGAGGAGTCGCCCGCTTGATGTGTGCAGTGGCGCGGCACCTCGTCTGACGTGGCCACTCGTCGACGCATGGCTTTGACGGCCAGGAACTCAAAACGGCACCGTGTTCCATGAACGTCCAAGAGTTCGCTCGTCAATAGCTCCGTGATGCCTTCATTTGTAGCATATCTGAGAGGGCAAATGATTTCTTCTATATGTTGACTGAGGTAAAATGATCCCCACTTAAGATGCTCCTACATGGATTAAAATCGGCCAATTTTATATCCAGGGTGGTAGAGAAAGGTTCAAAAACGGATGACTTAATTAAGAATTTGAGAGAAGATTTAAATTAAAATAAAGTTGAGTGACCAAAATTAGACTTCTGCAAAACTTGAGAACTAAAAGTATACTTAAAATTGTTTTGATCTATTTTTTCATAGTAGGCCACTTTTCTATTGCCACCTGGTGCTAATATTGTACCAGCGTGCAATCTCTGCATGCAATTGCAACCCGGAACACGCTAAGACTAGTCACAATGAGAAGTATTGTACAATAGTGTCATGCATATGATACTAATTCTTAATATTATCCCTATAATGCATAGTATCATAAGATAGTACTACCTCCATCCCAAAGCTTAAGGCTTATTTTTTTTTCAGAAAGTTAAACTACGTTAAGTTTGACTAAGTTTTTATCAAAAATTATTAACATGAAAAGTATAAAATCAATATCATTAGACTACTCATAGTGCAAGTAACTTCAGTAGTAACTTAGGAGCCAACTCAACAAATTTGCTTATGTGGCACTAAATTAATGAGGAGAGAGAAGGATAGAGTAACATAGATAGTTACTGTAACATCACACTTTTCAAGACACAATGAGTCTACAAGCTAATTAATGGAGCCATCTATGATACTAACTTGATGTTACTATGCACTATGAGGGTAGTAACATAAACTAGTGTCGTGTGCATGTTACTAGTTGAAGTTACCATGCACTATGACCAGCCTTAGATAGATAGTGAAATATACTTTCATATGGTACCTACAAAATATCATATTTGTTCATAAATTCTTCTAAAAGTCTGGTCAAACTTTACTTCGTTTGACTTTCTGTAAAAATAGGCCTTAAGCCTTGGAATGGAGGTACTACTATAGTTTCATTATATTTAATAATTTGTAGAATCTCAATGCAAATTTGTGTACATTATTTATTTGCCATCAGGTTTTCTAGTTTTACATGTTTTGATACGGTATCTATCTATGAGATCACTGTCACCTCATTAACTGGTATGTCACATCAGATTTTTGCCGACATGGCATGCATGCATGGGCGGATCCAGGCACAAGCCCAGGGGGGCGAATGCCCCCACTCGATTTTTTGGCCTCCTTATACCTGGCCCATAGTATAGGGAGTTGCCCCCACTCAGCCCAAAACATTTGCCCCCACTACTTAATTTTTCTAGTCCATTTGCAAAGCCCGTGTATGGAAAAGTACCCATTAACTTCTCATCTTGGCCTGGTCACGTTACGAGCTAGAGCGGGGCAATCTGGCATTGATCAGCAAGGAAACGAAGCGACGGAAATTTCGCCAGAAACAAAGCGACAGAGGTTTCGAGACAAACCAAGCGACTGGCGGTCTCCCGATCCGACGCCCGCCTCCGCCCTCCGGCAGCCACCGTCGCCGTCCGCGGTCCGCCGTGCACGCCGGCCGGCCGACCGACCGCCTATCCTTCGAACTTTGAAGATCACTGCATCTGCCCTCTGGTAATCCCCAAGTTCTTCCCCAAGCGTCTTCTTAATTTCTCAAAACTTCTGATTTCTTATTTATTGTCTCCTTCTAATTCTATATCAGCTTGATTGAGCCTAGTTTATTTCACATTAATACATGATCAATTACTCAAAAGAGAAGTTTGATGTTTAGATCAATTTGCACGTACTGTTAAGTCTGAACTCTGATTCTCTGAACCTCAAGTGTTCAGATTGATTTGTATTGCTGTTTGAGTATTGGAGAGTAGAAGAAATATATATATCAATTGCTGTTTGAGTATTTGAGAGTAGAAGAAACATATATCATTTGCTGTTTGAGTATTTGAAAGAAGAAAATCTATATGAACTCTGAATTCATGTATGAAAAATTTATTTTGACATATGCAGAGAAGCTATGGAGCGATTTTATCCAAAATCTACAAGTGGCAACATGCCTGAAATGATTGATTTGAGCAAGCTTCCTCGGGATCCATCTAAAAGGAAGAGAATTATAGATTTCCATCCCAATCAGCATGAGGACATCAGAAGAAAGTACTTGACATGGGGGCCTCATCAACCTCGTCCATCCAAGTTTAAACTCAGAATGATTGGAAAGAGTAAGAGGTATTTTATTGCTGATTGGTATGATATGCATGCCAATTGGTTAGAGTACAGTGAGGCAGAGGACAAGGCATATTGCCTCTGTTGCTATTTGTTCAGGGACAATATTAAAGGTAACAAGCATGGACATGATGCATTTGTGACAGAGGGCTATGTCAATTGGAAAAAGGGACCAGAGAGATTTTCGAAACATGTGGGTGACCGTGATAGTTTCCACAACAAGGCACTAAAAAACTGTGAAGATCTGATGAATACTGCTCAATCAATCCCTGAAGCCTTGCATAAACAAACTCAAATTGAGAAGAATGAGCATCTTATCCGGTTGAATGCTGCAATTGATATATGTAGATACTTGCTGCATCAAGGACAACCTTTTCGTGGCCATGATGAGTCAGAAGACTCAACAAATAAAGGAAATTATCTCGAGTTGAAGGATTATACTATGATGCAAAATGATGTTGTAGCCAAGGCATTCAAAAATGCTCCACGCAATAATCAGTTGGTGTCTCCAACAATTCAAAAGGATATTACTCAATGCTTTGCGGAAGAAATTATGGGCAGTATTTTGAAGGACATTGACAATGGCGTGTTTAGTTTATTGGTTGATGAGTGTCGTGATGTTTCTGACAAAGAACAAATGGCAGTTGTTCTACGCTATGTCAACAAATGTGGGGTGTCAAATGAGAGGTTTGTTGGTGTTGTTCATGTGGAGGAGACAACGGCAGATTATCTCAAGTCTAAAATTGATTTTATGTTTGCAAAGTTTGGTTTGAGTCTACAACAAGTGAGAGGACAAGGTTATGATGGAGCAAGTAACATGGCCGGTGAGTTTAATGGCTTGCAGGCCAAGATTATGAGAGAGAACAGTTCAGCTTATTATGTACATTGTTTTGCTCATAAGCTTAACTTAGTTGTTGTGTCTCTTGCAAAGAAGATAACTGATGTTGGCGAATTCTTTGATATGATATCATTATTGGTTACCGTGGCTGGTTACTCTTGCAAGAGAAAGGATAAACTTAGAGAGTTTCATCAGGAAGAAGTTAGGAAAGCTATTTGCAGGGGAGAGCTTTCTACAGGATCTGGATTAAACCAGGAGATGTCTCTCCAAAGACCAGGAGATACTAGATGGAATTCTCACTATACAACTTTGTTGAGTTTGTCGAAGATGTTCCCTTCAGTGGTTAAAATACTAGAATATGTGGAGGAAGATGGAAAAGATCCGTACAAGAAACATCAAGCCAATGGTCTTCTAAAATATTTTCAAACATTTGATTCTATATTCTTTCTACACATGATGATGATTATATTTGCTTGGACAAATGGGCTGTCAAAAACATTTCAAACAAAGGACATGGATATTGTAAATGCTATGTCAGATGTAGAATCTATTAAGAGGGAGCTAATGAAGCTCAGATCTGAGCATGGTTGGAATTCTCTCCTCAAGAAAGTATGCCTCTTCTGCGAGACATATGACATTTCGGTGATGGACATGAAAAAGGACTACATAAATCCAAAGAAGCCAAGGCAAAAGACCGGCATTGACAATGAGCATCATTATCGGGTTGATTGTTTCTTTGCTGTCATAGATTTGTTGTTAGAAGAGTTAAATCGCAGATTCAATGAGGTAAATTCAGAGTTGCTTTGTTGCATGTCCGCTTTCAGCCCAAGTGATCAATTTAGACTTTATGATGATGAGAAACTTATCAAGTTGGCCAAGTTTTATCCTGAAGACTTCAATGATGATGAACTGGATCATCTTGAGCAGGAGCTTTGCCTTTACCTAGATAATGTACTCAATGATACAAGGTTTGCTAGCTTGGACACAATCAGCGATTTGGCTAAACTAATGGTGACTACACGGAAGCATCTTTCTTATCCGTTGGTCTATCGCCTTTTAAAGTTAGTGCTAACTCTTCCCGTTGCTACGGCAACTGTCGAGAGGTGCTTCTCAGCTATGAAGCTTGTCAAGAGTGCTCTACAAAACAAAATGGGTGATGATTATATGAGCCATAGCCTCATTTGCTTGAATTGTTGGACAATATTCCGAATGAGGTGATAGTTGGACGTTTCCATGCGACAAATCGCCGTGGGGTTAAAAGAAAGGTGTTTTTTCTCATGTTTTCTTATATACTGTCAACTTCAGTTTTTGCAATCCCAGTTTAACATACTTTTGCATTACAGGTTGGAGAATAAAAATTCTATTAAGAAGACATCAGCCATGCCCATCGTGTTCTCGTTTGCAACTTAGGAACTACAGACTATATTGTATATCAAGTCCTTTTGTTTAATTTTGTTAGATTACTTCACTTTCTGGAAATCTGAGATGAACTCGTCGTACCATAATGTGACATTATTATCTTATAACGAAATATTGTTGTCGTCAGCTTGTTTTTTTTTTTTGTCACAATGTTGTTTCAGCTTGGTTTTTTTTTCGCCCCCACTCATTTTCCATCCTGGCTCCGCCCATGCATGCATGTACTCTCAGATTTTTCCCTTCATCTTCAAATGAAATAAGTGGACGACGTTTAATTTTAAAGTTTGTCCATAAAAAAGTGCAATTCTCACTTTTCAATGTACTTTAAAGTAGATAAAATTGGTTCTCTCTTATTGCACGGGAATCGACACATGGGCAACAGTGCTCCCTTCAATTTTAGATTTTTGAGAATTTTCATATCGTCTCTAAAAATTATGGTGTTAAATATATAGATAGATATGTACAGTATGAGTGTATGCAAAAAAGTCTCGTTAAAAAATACGTTGTGTTTTGGAAAATATAAATAAGACAAATTGGTGACAGTAAATGGTAGTACAATAGTATTAAAATAGTATGTCTTTTTGTCAGAAATTTGTTTATTTTCTATTTCTCAAAATTTAAAGTATTTTTTACTAGAACTTTTTTGCGTAGACTCCTCATGTACATATCTATCTACATATTTAATGCCATAATTTTTGGAGAAATAGAAGTGTCAGATTTTTTTTAAAATTAAAAATCTGAAAGTTGAGGGAGCACTGGTGCCCATGTCACCAAATCCGTATCCAGGAATCAGGTCCAATAATAAATATCGCATGCTTTTTCTCTCTTTCTACATAAAAGAGAGAATAAATGATGAGTTGCAAATTTCCAATGCAAAATTCTTAATTTTTTTTTTAGAAAACTGAAGCATTCACATTGTGGCTAGTCTAAATCACTATGTGTCATGGCGGCACAACTAATATACTTTGCCAAGAGTATGATGAACCCTTCGTTAATTGTGCATCAAGACTGTAGGGTAATATTGACATCTTATTTTGGAACAAACCAAAGAATGTTTTACACACAACACAAATGGAGAACTTAGGTTATATATTTTATTTACAGCCGGAAGCCGAACCGGAGGAAGAAGAAGCAGAGCCTGGAGAGGACGACGAGGGACTCGAGCACCCACAGCAGGCGGAACACGACGTTCTCGTACAAGAGCCGGAGGAGGTCGACGCGCGACAGCCGGCTCCTCCGGTGCCGCAACGCCGCGGACAGAGCGCACACTCGCCGCGTCGAACCGCTCCCGGCTGCGGCCACCATCGTCATCTTCTTCCGTATCCACTCCCGCTTCCTCCCGCCCGCCATGGGTGATGATCGGCCTGCCGGTGGAGGATTCCTTCCAGCACTTGTCTAGTTTCTACTATCTCGTCTCGATCGAGTTTCTGTCTGGTTTCTGGCACCAGAACCACTCTGTCCACGAGCCCTATATATTCCCCGGTGAGACACGGTTATGAGCTTGGATCAACGCATTTTTTAAAGTTTCGGATATGGGCTGAGCCGGTAAACTGACCTGACTGGATCTGCCAATTCAAAGCTGCAACGGTCAATAGCTTAAAAGTCACGAAGCAGGCAGCTTCCTGGGAGGATCGTGCAACAAGTGTCATGTGCCCATGTCATGAGCAATGACGATCTCGCGGAAGTTGGCTTTGACATTAAGAGCAGCTTTAGTGGACCGACACAAGTGTTTGTTTTGCGTTATGTAATTGCTATCGTTAGTTGGCCATAGTCAAATTCAACTTTTGTAAAGTTTAATCATGCACAGCCATATTAGTATTCTCTCCATTTTCGATTACTCTGCATTTTGGCCATGGTCAAATTCCACCTTTGTAAAGTTTAATCACACTGGTAGAAAAAGGGGCTTCCGTCTGAAGCTTTAGTTCCGGCCGTGTTTGAGCCGGGGACTAATGTTATCATTAGTCCTGGTTCCAACGACTACGGCACCGCATGATCATATACTCATATATATTAAAAATACCAACAACTATGATATAAATTAGTTAGTGGAATACTCATAACATATATTTTCCTATTGTGTGCATTTAGTATTATAGGTGTTGATGATTTTTCTATATACTTGATCAACTTTATAAAGTTTAACAACTTTGACTAAACCTAAAACGCAAGGTAATAAAAAATAGAGGGTACAAGACACATAATGTCGACGATAGAAAGAAAAGGAGGAAATTGGAAAAACAATACATGCCAAAAACATGTTTCTTGTAACCTCTCTTCCGAATGTTTGTTGGGCGCTTGCAATATAACTGCTATCGTGTGTTGACCATTGTCAACTTATGTTTCAACCTCTTGTAAAAAAATGTTTCCACCAAAATATATGTTTCAACCATCTTCGAGGAAGTTGGCAAGACTATTACACTTTCAGATGAAAGATCAAAGTGCTAGAGGGAGAATAATTCAATGCACCCCTAATATATGTTTCAACCAAAATACCTAGCTCTTACTACATGGACCAATCCGCAACTTATGGTGACAACATATGTTTTTGGTAGACCATAAGAGCGCGCATTACCACGCCCGGCCATCTCAAAGGAAGTATCATAGAAATGTTTGGCAATGCTTGGAAATATCTGGAAAAGATGTCATTTGTAATCATAATGGCTACAAAAATAAAATAAAAACATTTGAATCATAATGCCTATCTATACACTATTATAATCATAGAGTTGCATAATCCTATGCTCAAAAATTACCAGCTATCATCATACAGGCATTTGTGACGCCATCATATTAGCATCGGTTCAAAACATCGGTTCAAATCATGCTAGAAATCAAACAAGCTTACACCTTTTGGAAGTAAGCCATTGGAATAAATGATTTATACATAAATGATCATCAATTAGACATCAAGGATGGAATTTCTATTTGAACCTTTATCTTCAATGACATGAGTCAAGCCAACTATTTTTTGGCAACCGCGCAATAAAATATGGTATAAGGCCGTAGGATTATAACATGACCGTCCATTCTAACAAGTTAGTGAAAATATTATCTTTAGTATCCACGTGGGCTAAACCCAAAAAAAAGTATAACATGCTTGATTTCTGGAGAAAATTCATCAAAGCATAATCCCAAATCACGACAAATCTGTGTTCCAAACTCAAAATTATTATGATACACAAACATTTTGGGATAACAGAATGATAGTTCAAAAGGTCGAGATTGCATTATTTCCAACCGTACAACCTTCCAGAGAAATCTTCCCTAAGTAGGTAAGGCACTTCCACCATGAGTACATAATTTGTTCAAAGATGAAAAATGTTCAAATTTTAAAATTCTCAAAAGTATTTTTTTTCAAACATTTCATTAAAAAATAAACGAAAAGGAAAAAATAGAAAAACAAAAACCGGTAGAAAATTGAAAGAACCAGCGAAGAACCAAAGAAAAAAAGAGAAAACCCAAACCAGAAAGTTCTAGAAACTTCCTAACACCAAAAAACTAATTATCGCTAGCTTGCGGGGCATATTCGCACCCGCACTGAAGCGATAAATAGGGTTTGCCATCAGCCATTCACCCACGCAGCCGCTCGACATATCTCCTACTGTAAGGGCACGCGAATCAAGGCCCAATTAACAATTAGTCAGCTCGACTAATGAGAAGACGTCCATGTGGGTTTTCACGGTAGCAACCTAGAGACATTGGGACGGAAGTGAAGAGCATGTGTGTGCAAGCATATATATGCTTGCACAAGCATTTTCATATCTCATGACATTGCAAGTTGGGGAGGTGCAGCTGCTGATGAAAATCGAGCTCTCACTATGGTCATGGCGAGCGATGGCGGTGTCTCACTCCGTCACCTTGTTGAAGGCATCGCATTTGCAGTCGACATCTCCCCACCCGTGCTGCTCAGGGGAAATCCGCGCTTTCCAACGTCGATCTTCCTCACAAGGGCATTGTTTTTAGAGCAGCCGTTGGATGGTGGAGGCAAGAGGTGGAGCGGTGTGCATCTTCCTTGTTGACAACATCGGTTTTCGGCAGTGTGGTGAAGCGAGTACTCGGTGCGGGGCGTGGCACGATGATCTCACATAGGGCGGTGTTGTTGTCTGGCACCATGTTGACGTCGATGGTGGGCCTGGCAAGGTCAATACATTGATCCATATCCTGAAGAGAGGTCAGTGATAGATGTCGATAGCGACATTTGGAGCATGTTCAAGTGTGCATCCTCAGGGTGTGCTGGACTAGTTAGTGCTCCTGCTTGGTGTAGCCTCTAGTTTTAGATGATGCGTGTACACTACTAGGAAAACGCTTACTGCCGGCGCACCAAAATAGACTACTGCCGGCGCACTAGCACCCGCTGGTGGGAACGGGCCGGTGATAAAGGCTTATCACCGGCGCACCATTTGGTGTGCGCCAACGGTAACTCGATTTATCTCCGGCGAACCAGGCTAGTGCGCCGGCGGTATGTTTTCCAGGATTCAAAAAAAGGCAGATCTAGATCTAGATCTAGGTCGGTCGGGTTCTAGGTCGTCGGTCAAGTTCTAGGTCGTGCCCTGGGAGATGTGCCGCCGCCACCACCTTGATGTTATAGGTCATCTGCTTACAGAGAGGAGGGAGAAGGTGTGGGAGAAGGTGGTCGCCGGGGTGAGAGGAGGTGGTCGTTGAGAAGCTCGCCGGTGTGGGAGAAGGTGGTCGCCGGGGTGAGAGGAGCGGCTCGCCGGCGAGATGCTTGAGGAGGTGCTCGCGGGTGAGATACTTGAGGAGGTGCTCCGGTGAATAGCTTGAGGAGGTGCTCGTCGGAGGGAGGGATTATAGGGGAAGGAGGTAGAAGAGGAGGAAGAGTGGAGGAGAAGAGAAGGTGGCCGGAGGAGGAAGAGAGGAGAAGGAGAAGTGAAAGAGAAGATGGGGGAAGTGGAAGAGAGAGAAGGTGTGTTGGCTAGTTTGGGCATATATAGCCTAGATTACCGCCAAACATGCATGGTCGTGGCTAATTTTTATATTTTTTTCATCAAAATCTAAAACCTGAAAAAAGTCATGTTTCTAAAACGACCATAGGTCGTTGAATTCGGATAGGAAATTTCGCGTAGATAGATTTTGATATAAAAAAGTTTTTCATCGGAGGTCGTATGCAACCAGAAATCCCGTTTTACCGAAAGATGAGGCCATTTTGCATAGTATATCAAAATTCATTTTTTCAAATTTTCACTAAAATAGATTACATAATTATTGGACATTTCAAAGGATTTTATTTTTTGAATTTTCTATCATTTTATTTTATTATTTCGAAAACTGAAAAGGCGGTCCAGGGGGGGTGGGAGGGAAAATTACATCTCCCCTTACTGCCGGCGCACCACCATGTAGGTGCGCCGGTGGTAGCACATACATTGACATCAAACACACAAAACATAATATGAGAGATGTTCTTTCACCCTTATCCCCGGCGCACTATAGTTTTCCTGTGCCGGCGGTATTGGGTCATCACCGGCGCGGCCGAAACATGGTGCGCCGGTAGTTTTTAGCACCGGCGGGCACGGTTTTTGGTGCGCCGACAATAAGATTTGTGGGCCTTTTCCTAGTAGTGGTAGGTGTGAGGTAAGGGCAAGCGGTCCTGACATGGCACCACCTTCATCAAGCTTGCAGGTGTTGTATTCACTCGCACACATTTCTAGTTTGGTTTCAGTCGTGCCATGGTTTTTTGTAAACAACATGCGATATGAAATAGAAACCGTATTGTTAACGAATGTTGACAGTCTTTCTAGGAGTCTGATTTGGTGGCCAGAACCAAGAAACCGAAAGAGGAATGAAAAAAAATGTATAGATATGCGTTTCCCAGTTTCAACCAGTTCAGGCAGTGGGCCGGGTTAGGTGAAACAACCGAAAAGCCGGGCTACATTCTGGTAGAAACAAAATGGATACCCGAAAAGGCCCAGCCCAGCCCAGTGTCCGGAGCCCAAAGCAAGCGTGCAGCCGCAGAACTCCCTCAAGACCTACGGCCAGTATGAATCCTCCTCTCGCGTCGTGGCAGCTGAGGAGGCGCGCCGCCACCAGCTAAGAGGAGAGGCGAACCCTACTACTACCCTAACGCCTCTAAAAATCTCTCCTTTCCTTTCCCCTGCCGCCGCCGCCGTCCCTCCCTCCAACCAGCGCCGCCAGCCAGGCTCCTCAAGCCTCCCTACTCCCTCCCCCTCCAACCAGCGCCGCCGCCGCCGCCATCGCCGTTCCCCTCTCGACGAATCGGTCCCTGCCGTCCGTCCATCCATCCGTCCGGCCGCGATCTTCGGGTTTGAGGTATGAGCTCGTTCTCCTCCAGCCGATTCTCTTAGCTTAACCCCACGCGGCTCCACGATTTCTGGGCGCGCGCGGTGTAGATCCGCTCCTGGGGGCGAGAGGATACGCGTGTGCTCGCCTAGCTCCTTCTTTGCGTTGCCTAGTTGTCTACGCCTCAGCTCGATTGGGTTCAATAAAGCGCCCAAGGGTGCTACTCCCTTTGGTGCTATGCCCCTGATGGAGCTCGCCTAGCAGTACTAGTATCCGTGATGCTGTTTACTTGTAGCTAGTTTTACTACTAGCTGGATTGCCGTAGATGGGGAAGGCTTACGGGATCCATGTCGCAATAGAAATTTCTGTGGCGTGTGCGAGGATGAGGGGAACAAAAACAGTAGTCCAGGAGGGTGTTTTATGCTGTGATGGCAGCAGGTTTGCCAAACGGCCGCTCTGCAGCGAAGCACCTTCCTAACAAGGCAGCTTTGCTACCACAGGCAGCCTCAGAGCCGGCTGCTTTTGGCGAAGCCGCAGCCCGGCATAATGGCAAAGCTCCAAAAAAATAAATATTTTTTGCATCTTGTAAGGAACTCGGCAGACGGCAGATTAATTCTCCGAGCCCAGCGCGCTGAGCTTCCCCTGTCACGCCGCTTGGGAAGGACAGCACAGTAATTACGGTAGATGCAATCCGTTGCACACGCATGGATGCCTTCCAAATATATGGTCACATGTGCTGATCGCTCAGCTGTTACCGTGTGGACGTGGGAGCGGTTAACACAGGCAGCCTCAGAGCCGGCTGCTTTTGGTGAAGCCGCAGCCCGACAAAATGGCCTTATGTGTGCTCCCTCCCTTTAGAGTTCTTTATTAGACAAAGCTCCAAAAAAACCGCTTTTTTCATCTTGTAAGGAACTCTGTAGACGGCAAATTAATTCTCCGAGCCCAGCGTGCTGAGCTTCCTGTGTCATGCCCCTTGGGAAGGGCAGTGCAGTAATTGCATTCGATGCCAACCGTTGCACATGCACGGAGGCCTTCCAAATATATGGTCACACTGCATTTAACGAGTAGGTCACGAGGAACTCGAGCGAATACGTGGAGAGAGTTAATGCCTTCCAGATTGGAATATCAGGGGTTTATTGAGAACTTACTCGCCAGTTTTGATCTGAATTGAATTGTTTGGAACTGTACCTACTGATTCAGTTTATTCTTGAGTTGGTCATATTGATTTTCTTTTTTCTCAGTGTAATAATGTTATTTAATTATCTTGGTTTTCCTGCAGGTTGTATAATACCGAGGCTCAGTTCTTTACAAGAGGAGTTTCTTTTCGTAACTTGACTACACTGATCAATGGGTTCCAAGAGTGATTTTCTTCTGATCACGTACTCTCCGGAGATAAAAGATGGCGTGCCATTGTATGTGTCATCTAATTGCCTGCCTGTAAAAGCTTGCAAAAAAGAACCTGCTGGTCATTCATTCCATGCCGTGGCACTGAAGCTCCGTGGTCTTGGCGAGAAAGAAGAGGCTGAAACTGATGACCGTAGTGTGTCATCAGATGACAAGAGCCAAGATTTTTCTGCTGGCTCGGATAACTTCAGCAGCAAAGGAAAGAAGAAGTCTGGTTCTGGAAGTAACCAACAAGATCACTACGCTTTGCTTGGGTTGGGCAACATGCGGTTCTTGGCCACTGAAGATCAGATCCGTAAGAGTTACCGTGACATGGCTCTTAAGCATCATCCAGATAAACAGGCTGCTCTCCTTCTTCATGAGACAACAGAGGCAGGAAAGCAAGCAAAGAAGGATGAGATAGAGAGCCATTTCAAAGCCATTCAGGAAGCTTATGAGGTCCTCATGGATCCTACAAAGAGAAGAATTTTTGATTCTACTGATGAGTTTGATGATGATATCCCAACAGACTGTGCCCCACAGGACTTCTTCAAGGTTTTTGGCCCAGCCTTCATGAGAAATGGCCGATGGTCTGTTACCCAGCCGATTCCTTCTCTGGGAGATGATGCTACTCCTGTAGTAGATGTTGATCAGTTCTACAATTTCTGGTATAACTTTAAGAGTTGGAGGGAATTTCCACATGAAGATGAGTATGACTTGGAGCAAGCCGAGTCCCGTGAACATAAAAGATGGATGGAGAGGCAGAATTCAAAGATACAAGAGAAGGCCAAAAAGGTAGAGTATACTCGAGTGCGGAATCTTGTTGACAATGCTTACAGGAAGGATCCAAGAATCCAGAGGAGAAAGGAGGAGGAGAAGGCTGAGAAACAGAGGAGGAAGGAGGCAAAATACAAGGCCAAGAAATTGCAGGATGAGGAAGCTGCAAGGGCTGCAGAAGAGGAACGGAAGAGGAAAGAGGAGGAGGCGAAGATAGCTGCAGCAGCTGCTCTCAATCAAAAGAAGCTGAAGGAAAAGGAGAAGAAGTTGCTACGCAAAGAGAAAGCTCGCCTGCGTGCTCTTCTAGCACCGGTAGTTGCAGAGACCCACTTCAGTCTGTCAGAGGATGATGTTGAATCGGCATGCACATCACTTGATATGGAACAGCTGAAGAACCTGTGTGATAGTATGGAGGACAAGGATACAGCCGAAAAGGCCAGGTTGCTGAGAGGTGCACTGAACAAAGAAGAAAGCTCCTCCAATACCTCAAAAGAACAGAAAATTCATGCAAATGGTGTGGCGGGTTCTACTCCAAAACCAACAGCCCCAAAAGTCATTGCACTAAGCAACTATGAGAAAAAAGAGAGGCCGTGGGGGAAGGAAGAGATTGAATTGCTTAGGAAAGCCATACAGAAGTTTCCTAAGGGAACTTCCCGGAGATGGGAGGTTGTTTCAGATTTTATTGGAACTAGTAGATCTGTTGAAGAGATCCTGAAGGCCACGAAAACTGTTCTTCTGCAGAAGCCAGACTCTTCTAAAGCTTTTGACTCATTCCTTGAGAAACGCAAAGCAGCTCCATCCATTGTATCGCCTCTCTCCACAAGAGACGAGCCAGCTGCAGCTGCTGTGTCAACTCTGGGAGCTGGAACTGAATCATCCAAGGCGGCTGCACAACCTACTGCCAGCAGCAGTCAGGCAGCTAATGAGAAAACTGGTGCTGATCCTGTTCCTGATGAAGCACCTTCTGCAACACCTTCTGCAGCACCTTCTGCAACACCTTCTGCAGCAGATCCAGATGCCTGGTCAGAGCCTCAGGTGCTGGCCCTTGTTCAAGCTTTGAAGGCTTTTCCCAAGGATGCAAACCAAAGATGGGAGCGAGTGGCTGCTGCTGTCCCAGGCAAAACAGTGGTGCAGTGCAAGAAAAAGGTTAACTCGATGAGGTCGAATTTCCGGACCAAGAAAGGAGCAGAGTAGAACAGCATTATCTGAGGTACTTTACTCGATTAGTAGCTGAGAAAGCTATTCTTTGAACAGCATTATCCTATACTAGATATGTTTACGTGACCTTTGATGCATTTATATTATTCCTATCTTGTCATTTTTATATGTTCTGATCCTGATCATGTCATGTCGATCTTTTGTTTTTAATGTTCATCATGAACATTATTCTTGATTGTTATTCGTATCACATGATTCTGTCCTTTTGTTGGATTCTTTTTGTTGCAAAACCTTATTATGCACTTGGGTTGCTTTTGAGCATACTGGTTTGATTATGATGTCACTTAGTCCTTGAGCATCTAAATTTTGTCAATATTTCAGGTTCGGCATGTTATAACTAGTCATAATCTTTAAATTGTATCCTAGCATGAGTTGGAGAATTACGATACTCTGTAGAAGTAAATGTGCTTCTAGATCATCCATAGTAGCTAAGCAGCATTTGTACTGCTCAAATCTTTGTAGATGGGTAGAAATACTGTCTTATTAGTCAACACCAAGAATTTACCACCTAACCTGAGTGGAGTATGTTCTTATTGGTCTACCTTGTGCTGTTGCAGGCCACACATATTACTTTTTGGAGAACCTACGGCATCCTGACCTCTGGATGGAGACAAGGATTGTCAAGCCCCAGTTACCAGGAGTTGACGGGCTTGTGCTGCTCATGGAGGCAGCTGCTGAGAAGAGATAGAAGAAGCTTAGATGTCAGAGGCGTCTAAGCGATTCGAAATTTTTGAGTTACGGAACCCTTAATATTGTTGAGATGTTCTCCTGCATACTGTATTGTTTACCGATGCACCTGTTATTGGTTATGAATTTTATGCTGATTATATTCTTGTCAAACTGCCAAGTTTATGCTAGAAAGTAACTAAATGCTGAGATATCTTGTGATATACAGATTTCAAAGCTCAGTATCAAATTCCTAAATTTCGATCTGTATTGTTGCTCTTGCTCAACTTGGACTCGCTACAGTGCATCTGCTGAAGAGCTTTTGTTCTTGCATGGTTCTATGCAGCGAAATTGTGCTGCCTAAATGACAGCTAGCTCCAGAGTAGCCCAGTGGAATCTTAACGGGCCGTTTCATTCTTAATGGGTGGACGTTTTGCTCACGTCTCGAGTCCTCGTTTATTATGCCTTTGCACTCGTTAGGCATCGCGTGTCTAGCCCAGAGCTTGGGCGGGTTGGGGAGGACGGGTTTTTTTTTTTTTTTGTTTTTTTATTATCGAACCTTCTCCTTCCTTTCTAGCCAGAGACACTGAACAGTGGCAAAGCTTTCACTCTAGTAAGTAATTTCAATCTATGATCCACATCTTTTAGCTAGTTGCCAAATATATTAGCACTAATTCTTTTTTAATATCTCAGACGCTTTATTATTACTTATAAAAGGTTTATACACCTATTCTCTGTATAACTAAGATGTATATAACTGCACAATCATCCAACATCAAACGAAACAAAAGGTAAAACAAATGATCATCTTAGAATCTATATGAACACGGAGATCCGATCCGTAGATTACATTGCCATCCATTTTCCATATCCTCCAACCGAGTAGACACTTCCATAAATATGTCGCGCAGTAGAGACGACCATGGACGGAGCAAAACAGTGCACCGATAGAGAACCTGCAAGAGAGAATAATTTTTATTGATAAAAATCTTATCATTTCTACATAGCCATAGCGACCAAATAATAACAATGTGCTCCCACCCTAAATAAGTACGTAAAACCTATTATCCACTCCATTAAGCCAGCTGTCGAATGTATTAGCAACGCACGGGTATAAGGTATATCTTCCTAGAATCTTATCAAAGATCTACCGTTGATGGAGAAAGACACATATGGAAAGAAGAATATTTTGTCGCCATAAGGCCAGTCGAGAAGTGCGAGTCTCCAGGTTTCCAAAAAAACTGGGACCAAGCCCTTATGCTGACCTACTTTCTCTTTAGGATTGTTCGCTATATCCCATCTTTGGAAAGAAGGTTGAATAACCATTTTCCGAAGAGAGCTCGGTTTTTTATCTCAAGGTCATGATAACAAGTCCTCCATGATCTCTTGGATGGCAAACAACATTCCATTTAGCGAGAAGATATTTTTTTCTCACTATCTTCTTGCCAAAAGAATTTTGATCAGAAATAATCTAGTCTTTAACACTCCTTTACGCAACTAGAAGAAGGAAATCATATACAAAATCATGCTGCTGAGTAACAAACCGTAACAACTTGCCTTTTCGAGCTACTTCAACGATTTTGAAGTTTTTCCTTGACATACTTCCATTCAGCGTTTGTAAGCCTTCAATAGTGAATCTAAATAGTGAATCAGGATGCCTAAATAACTCAGCAAACTAACCAAGCCCACAAACAGAAAGGCTTGCATATTGGGTGGTCTCGTCTTGTGCCTCACCGAAGCAAAACAATTCACTTCATGAAAGTTAATTCTGAGACCTTTTCTTGAAAACTGGTAAAATCAACTTAAAATTTCTTGATTTCTCTAGGTCATGTTCCATAAATGGAACTGTATCATTGTCATATTGAAACATAGATAGTCCACCATCCACGAGATGCGGAGTTACCCTTGAACTTGACCATCAACTTTTGCGTGCTCAATGCTTATGGTTAGAATATCAACTAAATAGCATGATTGATAATGGATCGCCTGTTGGAGATATGCCCAAGAGGCAATAATAAAGTATGGAAGTGCTGCCGAATTGCAGCACCGGGGACGATCGTCTACACCAACAACGAGATTAATCTCGTAGGCTTTGGAATCTTCGAGGGTTAGTCTCATCTCCATCTCGTTGCTTCGATCTTGTAGATTAGATCTTGGGTGTTCCATAGATTAGATCTGTTGGTTTTATTCGTCTTGCGGTAAGAATTTTTTTGTTTTCTATGCAACGAACCCCATCATCGCCTTGGTTAGTCTTTTTTTTTGTTTGAAAGTATACGGTGAATGACTGATCATATAGATGTAGAAAATTTGAAGATTCAACCTACATGGATGACCGGCTATATAGTCTGCCTTTCTTTGGCTGATTTATTTATTAGTGGTTATGTTTGTGAAATTGTCGAACCATGTATATATTAGTCTGTAATGCCATGCAGTCATCATATGTTATCTTCAATATATCTCCATTTGAGTATAGTTTTGCTTGCTGGCCCCCGTCGTTTGTCGAGAGTTCCTATCACTATTATCAGTGGAGTGGAGGATCCTGCCTCGTGCCTATAAAATGTCTCATGGATCCTGCCTCTAGATTAGCCGTTATTGTCCATGGTAGTTATTAGTTATTTTTCAGTACATGGCGCATATACAGCAATTAGTGTCTGGATACAACATTGACGGTCTGCATAGACTAACTGATCACGTGTTCATGTGTAGTTCCTGTTCGAGTAGGTCTCACCGAGCACCGTGCGCTGTCCGTGTCTATGTCTGAGTCTACCCGGAATCGGTGTTCTAGCTGCCTATACATATATAGGTGCTCGTAGTACCACCAGAGAAATACGGAAAGCAATCGAGGGCAGGGTTCATACGATCCATGGAAACCAGCATGGAGATGGAGCAGCTCGTCGCCGCCTTCGCCTCCTCCGTCACCATGTCCGGCAACAACAACAACAACCTTCCCGTTCCCGACCCGCCTCCTGCGGCGCACCCGGCCCAGATGGAGGATCTCGTCGCCGCCTTTGCCGCCTCCCTCACCATGCCTGGAAACGACAACCACGCCGCCCTGAAGCCCGTCCCCAACCTGTCCCACGCCAACCAAGAGACGAGTCAGACGACGACGGCGTTGACAGACGGCGCCGAGGAAGACGACGATGGCGAGCCGGCCAAGGGCGAGGAAGCGTGCGTCCTGCGCGTGCGGTTCCCGGACGGCCGCGTCCGCTGCAGGAGCTTCGGCGCCGGACGCCGGACGGCTACGCTGTACCGGTACTGCCGGTCGGTGCTGTTCGCAGGCGCGCGGGGGCGGGCGTTCCGGCTCGTGAGGCTCGCCGGCGGGGCGTCCGACGAGGTACGCGCCGGTTCGTCCAAGTCACTCCGCGAGCTAGGGCTGCACCGCTCCACCGTGCACGTTGTTTTGACTTAGGAAAAGTGTTGATTTAACATAAGGTATTCGGGCGGAACCAGATCGATCATGTCGGCTTTAATTGGATAGCTACGTACGTAGATCGATCACTGTATGATGTGTCCTTTTCTGGCCAATGTAATTTGTAGCCGATTTCTACAAATTTATCTTTTTATTTGAAAGTTCAGCACGATTTGATTCTATTTTAAAAATATATAAAATCTAACCCTTTTAGTAGGGTCTTTGACTTGGATGGCATGCATCTATCTCATCAGACACTACGGGAAAATCAGGCGCTGCCGTGTAGCCAAGCTTTGCCGTGCGCTGCTGCACGGCAAAGATTTCTTTGCCGTGCGTAGCAAGAAGAGCCCACGGCAAAGCAAAAATGCACGGCAAAGAATTTGAGCAGCGCACGGCAAAGAAACATAGCACGGCAAAGAAAGATATGGCGCACGGCAAAGTAGTTCCTCACGGCAAAGAATGGGACCAGCGCACGGCAAAGAAGCGCGGCAAAGGAGAAAATGCACTGCCGTGCCCGCCCCTTTGCCGTGCAGACAGACAGTTGCGGCAAGGGTCCTTTGCCGTGCGCTTCTCCCTATGTGCCAATATACATTTTATTTGTTTTTCTAACTATTTTATTTCATCTACTACTTATATTTATTTTGTTAATTAGTTTTCTTTTTTTGATGACTATTTATTACACTATGTGAAATACAAAATTAGTCTCCATGCTCATCCCCACATATATCAGGGTTCCGGTGCTCCGTGCCGTCCCCTCTTCCCCAAAACAGCGGGACGGGGGTCTACCCTAGATTTCTCCGCGAGGTTCCACCAATATACCTTTTCATAGGTTTAGGTTTGTTTAGTCCATGGACATATGGAAAACCATGTGTGGTACCCTTTGGCACAGTCTAGCCCCGATATACCCGGCGGGACACTTCACCGTACACGTCCAGGAATCTTAAGTGTTATCGCCCGAAGGTGAGGAATGTCAGACCGGGGATCCATGCCATGCACCATTTGGTGAATTACACCTAGCATCACACTTTGACACATAGAATAGGTCCACATGCAAGGTTTGGTGGGGTTCCGGTGCTCGGCGGTCGTTCTCCCCCTCTCCCCAAAAGCGGAACGTGTGCCCGGCGGGTCTACCCCCTAGATTTCTCCGCGCGGTGCACCAATGTAACTTTTCATTCTTTTAGGTTTGTTTAGGACATATACACATGGAGAACCAAGATTGGGACCCTTTGGCACATACATACCCGCAGCTAGAGCCATTATCACATGATCGAGGGTGTGCCTGATCTACTGGTTAGGGTTTGGTGTAGGTTTAGGGCTAGGGTCTAGGGTTAGGGGAGCTACTTTTGCAGTGTTAGACCTTGCACCACACTTTGACACATATCATAGGTCCACATGCAAGGTTTGGTGGGGTTCCGGTGCTCGGCGGTCGTTCTCCCCCTCCTTCCCCAAAACAGCGGAACGTGTGCCCCGGCGGGTCTACCCCCTAGATTTCTCCACGCGAGGTGCACCAATGTAACTTTTCATTCTTTTAGGTTTGTTTAGGACATATACACATGGAGAACCAAGATTGGGACCCTTTGGCACATACATACCCGCAGCTCGAGCCATTATCACATGATCGAGGGTGTGCCTGATCTACTGGTTAGGGTTTGGTGTAGGGTTAGGGCTAGGGTCTAGGGTTAGGGGGCTACTTTTGCAGTGTTAGACCTTGCACCACACTTTGACACATATCATAGGTCCACATGCAAGGTTTGGTGGGGTTCCGGTGCTCCGGCGGTCGTTCTCCCCCTCCTTCCCCCAAAACAGGGAACGTGTGCCCGGCGGGTCTACCCCCTAGATTTCTCCACGCGAGGGTGCACCAATGTAACTTTTCATTCTTTTAGGTTTGTTTAGGACATATACACATGGAGAACCAAGATTGGGACCCTTTGGCACATACATACCCGCAGCTAGAGCCATTATCACATGATCGAGGGTGTGCCTGATCTGGTTAGCGTTTGGTGTAGGGTTAGGGCTAGGGTCTAGGGTTTAGGGGAGCTACTTTTGCAGTGTTAGACCTTGCACCACACTTTGACACATATCATAGGTCCACATGCAAGGTTTGGTGGGGTTCCGGTGCTCCGGCGGTCGTTCTCCCCCTCCTTCCCCCAAAACAGCGGAACGTGTGCCCCGGCGGGTCTACCCCTAGATTTCTCCGCGCGAGGGTGCACCAATGTAACTTTTCATTCTTTTAGGTTTGTTTAGGACATATACACATGGAGAACCAAGATTGGGACCCTTTGGCACATACATACCCGCAGCTAGAGCCATTATCACATGATCGAGGGTGTGCCTGATCTACTGGTTAGCGTTTGGTGTAGGGTTAGGGCTAGGGTCTAGGGTTTAGGGGAGCTACTTTTGCAGTGTTAGACCTTGCACCACACTTTGACACATATCATAGGTCCACATGCAAGGTTTGGTGGGGTTCCGGTGCTCGGCGGTCGTTCTCCCCCTCCTCCCCCAAAACAGCGGAACGTGTGCCCGGCGGGTCTACCCCCTAGATTTCTCGGCGCGAGTGCACCAATGTAACTTTTCATTCTTTTAGGTTTGTTTAGGACATATACACATGGAGAACCAAGATTGGGACCCTTTGGCACATACATACCCGCAGCTAGAGCCATTATCACATGATCGAGGGTGTGCCTGATCTACTGGTTAGGGTTTGGTGTAGGGTTAGGGCTAGGGTCTAGGGTTTAGGGGAGCTACTTTTGCACCATTAGACCTTGCACCACACTTTGACACATATCATAGGCCCACATGCAAGATTTGGTGGGGTTCCGGTGCTCCGGCGGTTCTCCCCCTCCTCCCCAAAGCAGAACGTGTGCCCGGGTCTACCCCCTAGATTTCTCCGCGCGAGGGTGCACCAATGTAACTTTTCATTCTTTTAGGTTTGTTTAGGACATATACACATGGAGAACCAAGATTTGGACCCTTTGGCACATACATACCCGCAGCTCGAGCCATTATCACATGATCGAGGGTGTGCCGATCTACTGGTTAGGGTTAGGTGTAGGGTTAGGGCTAGGGTCTAGGGTTTAGGGAGCTACTTTTGCAGTGTTAGACCTTGCACCACACTTTGACACATATCATAGGTCCACATGCAAGGTTTGGTGGGGTTCCGGTGCTCCGGGTCGTTCTCCCCCTCCTTCCCCAAAACGAACGTGTGCCCCGCGGGTCTACCCCCTAGATTTCTCCGCGCGAGGGTGCACCAATGTAACTTTTCATTCTTTTAGGTTTGTTTAGGACATATACACATGGAGAACCAAGATTGGGACCCTTTGGCACATACATACCCGCAGCTAGAGCCATTATCACATGATCGAGGGTGTGCCTGATCTACTGGTTAGCGTTTGGTGTAGGGTTAGGGCTAGGGTCTAGGGTTTAGGGGAGCTACTTTTGCAGTGTTAGACCTTGCACCACACTTTGACACATATCATAGGTCCACATGCAAGGTTTGGTGGGGTTCCGGTGCTCCGGCGGTCGTTCTCTCCCTCCTTCCCCCAAAAGAGCGGAACGTGTGCCCCGTCTACCCCCTAGATTTCTCCGGCGAGGGTGCACCAATGTAACTTTTCATTCTTTTAGGTTTGTTTAGGACATATACACATGGAGAACCAAGATTGGGACCCTTTGGCACATACATACCCGCAGCTAGAGCCATTATCACATGATCGAGGGTGTGCCTGATCTACTGGTTAGCGTTTGGTGTAGGGTTAGGGCTAGGGTCTAGGGTTTAGGGAGCTACTTTTGCAGTGTTAGACCTTGCACCACACTTCGACACATATCATAGGTCCACATGCAAGGTTTGGTGGGGTTCCGGTGCTCCGGCGGTCGTTCTCCCCTCCTTCCCCCAAAACAGCGGAACGTGTGCCCCGCCGGGTCTACCCCCTAGATTTCTCCGCGGGTGCACCAATGTAACTTTTCATTCTTTTAGGTTTGTTTAGGACATATACACATGGAGAACCAAGATTGGGACCCTTTGGCACATACATACCCGCAGCTCGAGCCATTATCACATGATCGAGGGTGTGCCTGATCTACTGGTTAGGGTTAGGTGTAGGGTTAGGGCTAGGGTCTAGGGTTTAGGGGAGCTACTTTTGCAGTGTTAGACCTTGCACCACACTTTGACACATATCATAGGTCCACATGCAAGGTTTGGTGGGGTTCCGGTGCTCCGGCGGTCGTTCTCCCCCTCCTCCCCCAAAACAGCCCGGCGGGTCTACCCCCCTAGATTTCTCCGCGCGAGGGTGCACCAATGTAACTTTTCATTCTTTTAGGTTTGTTTAGGACATATACACATGGAGAACCAAGATTGGGACCCTTTGGCACATACATACCCGCAGCTCGAGCCATTATCACATGATCGAGGGTGTGCCCTACTGGTTAGGGTTAGGTGTAGGGTTAGGGCTAGGGTCTAGGGGGTAGGGCTTGGGTTTAGGTTCAATGTAAGTATTTATGGTTAGGTATAGGTTTAGGGTTTAGGGTTAGGGTTAGGGTTTATGATGCATGGTTCTGCAGCTCCGGCGTCGTGGTTTAGGGATTTAGAGGGGTTTAGGGCTCGAAGCCTCCCAGTTTAGGGTTTAGGGTATGGGAGCTACTTTTGCACCATTAGACCTTGCACCACACTTTGACACATATCATAGGTCCACATGCAAGATTTGGTGGGGTTCCGGTGCTCCGGCGGTCGTTCTCCCTCTTCCCCCAAAACAGCGGAACGTGTGCCCCGACGGGTCTACCCCTAGATTTCTCCGCTAGGGTGCACCAATGTACTTTTTCATTCTATTAGCTTTGTTTAGGACATATACACATCGAGAACCAAGATTGGGATCCTTTGGCACATGGTAGCCTCCGGCGGTTGTTCTCCCCTCGTCCCTCAAAACAGCGGTATGTGTGCACCGACAATTATTGTTAGGATTTAGGCGATCGAGTTTTGCACCCCTATAGTTATAAGAAAACATTGTAAGAACATTATTACAAAGTACTCATGCATGTTGGAAAAACAGGTTTAATGTAATTTGAAATAAAACTAAATTTTCACATATGAAAATTGAAATGGTAAAAAAAAAAAGGTTGCCGTGCACTAGCGCACGGCAAAGCTCAAGGGCGCACGGCAAAGAGCCGTTGCCGTGCGTTGCCGCACGGCAAAGGGCTCTGCCGCACGGCAAAGAACCCTGGCGCACGGCAAAGCCTCTGCCGCACGGCAAAGGTCTTTGCGCGCACGGCAAAGCCGGTTTGCACGGCAAAGGGCCAATAATTGGCCCTTATCGTCCCGACCACATCCTTCACACGCGCGCCTCCACCTATCTGCATCCTCTCCAACGCCGCCGCCGCCGACGCCTCACCTCCGCCGACGCCGCCGCCGCCCACGCCTCACCTCCGCCGACCACGCCTCACCTCCGCCGCCGCCGCCCACACCTCCGCCGCCGCCGTCCGCTGCCCCGCCCACGCCTCACCTCTCTCCCCACCCTCCCGAGCCCCACCCGCGCCGCCGGAGTCGCCCACGCCGCCACCGCCGCAGCCCCTCCCCTGGCTGCTGCTGCCGCGCGCCCCCGGGTGCTCTCGGCGGCTCGCGCGCCGGCCAGCTGCTGCTCGCGCGCCGGCCCCCTCCTCCTCCACCTCGGCCGGCTGCCCCCTCCTCCACCTCGGCCGGCTGCCCCCCTCCTCCTCCACCTCGGCCGGCTGCCCCCCTCCTCCACCTAGGCCCCTGCATTGAAGCTTTTGAGGTTTGCTATTTAGTCTATTTTAGTTGTATTTAGTTGTATTTAGTCTATTTTAGTTGTGTGGATTCACTCACTTTAGTCTATTTTAGTTGTATTTAGTACATTTTAGTTGTATTTAGTCTATTTTACGTTGATGCATGGAGTGAGTAATATGTAAGAAATTAAGACGCACACGTATATATATATTGCTATCTAAAGCAAGCAAGTGCACCTAATTAATGTAAACGCCACCAAAAGCACGTAGCCGACGCGCCTAATTAACACCATTCGTGCACGCCGGCTTCGAGCTCCGTCACGTCATGTGCTACGTACGCGGCTTAGTTTGCGAGAGGGAAATGCATGGTATGTGATGATGTGCTCGAGCCCTCTCGGCGGCATTAGTTGTAGTTGTAATGTAGTGCTAAAAATTATTTGTTGGTAGTGATGTAGTGCTAGAAATTATTTGTAGGTTAGCTATGTAGGTAGTTAAAATAAATATGCATGCTAATTGTTGTAGTTTTTCTAATTATGCAGACGATGTTTCGAGGTGGACACAGGGGCCGGCGTTGTCGTGGTGCTTGAGGAGCGTTGCTCAGAGGGACCTTTTTTCCGGAGTGGATTTTGCCGGAGGGTTGTTGATCTTCTTCGCCGGCTGTCGATCACGCTTCGAGGGTGAGAATCCATTTGCCTCTCTTGTACCTAGGTTTTTTTGTGTCTAGATCACCAAGTCTGTGGCGATACCTAGGCGTCTCTTCCCGACCGTAAGGGTTACGCGGATAAATATGCATTAGTGGTCTCGCATATTATGAACCGTAACTCTTACGGCATTTATCGGGACAGCCGGCGGATGCGTAGTTGGGTACGTTCTCCGTGCTCTACCCCGATCCGAGACAGGATTTCGGTAGCGCCTCCCCGTTGTTCTCCGGATGCACACCCTCTCGGCTTTTTGCCGAGACGTGTATCGGGAGAGCAGCGGGAGGTGCTGCCGAAATTCTGTCCGGATCGGGGTAGAGCTGGAGAACGTACTCAATCTACGGATCCGGCGGCTGCTAGGAGCCCACCTAGTAGAGTTTCAGGTTGATGCACGCGTAAAATAAATAAATATATGATGCATAGATTGAGTATTTGATATATAAATGCTATGTTCGTCTGTTTTGTTGCTGATTAGAGGATGGATAATCGTGGCTGGATGTACGATGGCAGAATCAGTCAGTGGAACTATACTGATGAATGGGGAGAAAAGACCGAGCAGTTTGTGGATAGGGCGTTTGCCATACCTAGCAGACCTATAAGTGTTTGGTGCCCTTGTAGTAAGTGCGCTAACCGAAAGGCACAGGACAAGGAAACTATGAGTATGCACCTGATCAAGTTTGGGTTCACACCGTCCTACAGGATTTGGACTTACCATGGAGAAAAGGCAAAGAAACGTGCTAGGAAGGAGGTGCGGCAGATTCAACCTAGGGGGAATATGACACTGGTTTTGATAGGTGCTTAGAAAACTTGGCTAATGGTAATGTGCCTGAAAGCCCTCATGTAGAGGTGGAGACACCTCAGGATGCGGAGACAAGTGAGGACCCGGAGGAAAACACAAAGGAGTATTATGAGGCTCTGTTTGCTTCGCAGAAACCCCTACATGAGAGGTTACCCAACTAGATGCCATCGCTCGCCTTATGGCCTTGAAGTGCCATAGGAACTTGTGCAGAGATGGGTTCGATGAACTTCTGGTCATCGTAGGCAGCCTTCTGCCGAAAGGGCACCTCTTGCCGCAAAACTTCTACTATTCGACCAAATTGCTCAGTGACCTTAAGATGTCATCTCAGCAGATACACGCTTGTCCAAAGGGATGCATGCTATTCAGAGAGGAGCACGCCGACACAAATTATTGCATCAAATGCAATTCCTCTAGGTACTTTGAGGTAGACCGCAATGGTGATGGTCAGAAGAGGCAGACCACGGTTGCCAAGAATATCCTCCGCTATCTTCCAGTTCTACCGAGGATCCAGCGGCTCTTCATGACCGAGGATACTGCCCAGCAGATGAGGTGGGCCGTGGAAGGAAACAGATACACCGACAAGATGATACATCCGTCGGATGGTACTGCATGGAAGAACTTTGTCAAGAAATTTCCACTGAAAGCAGGTGACCCGAGGAGCGTAGCAGTTGCGATATCAACCGATGGGTTCAATCCATATGGTATGTCGGCTGCAGTATACAGTTGTTGGCCAGTGTTTGTTATTCCCATGAACCTCCCCCCTGGCGTCTGCATGAGATCAGAGAACATGTTTGTGTCGATGATAATCCCAGGGCCCAAATACCCGGGTAAGAACATGAATGTGTACCTGGAACCGCTGGTGGATGACTTGGTTCGTGGCTGGGAAGGTCGCGGGATCCGAACATATGACGCATCAAAGAAGGAGTACTTCGATATGTATGTGTGGTACCACACGTCCCTGCATGACCTGCCAGCACGTGCTTTGTTCTGCGGGTGGTGTACACATGGGAAGTGGCCTTGCCCACAGTGCAGGCAGGCCGTGACTTTCTTCTGGCTAAACAAGGGAGGCAAGTATTCATGCTTTGATGAAGCTCGACAGTTCCTTGAGCGGAGGCATTCATACAGGAGTGATGTAAAGAGCTTCAAGAAAGGCCGTGTTGTCCGTGGCCCGAAGCCAATTCCGAAGACCGGAACGGAAATCAAGGCCGAGTTAGATGCTCTTAAGCCTAGCCCTGATGGGAATGGTTTCTTGGGATATGGGGAGACACACCAATGGACTCACAAGCCGTGCTTATGGAAGCTCCCTTACTTTGAGTTTCTCGAGCTCCCGCATAACATTGATGTAATGCACACCGAGAAGAATATCAGTGAAGCCATTTGGAGCACGATTGTGGACACCGAGAAGACGAAGGATAACATAAAGGCTCGAATTGATCAAGAAATGTGGTGCGATAGGCCGGAGTTGAACATGCAGCCACCTCATGGTGCCAAAAAAACTTGGACTAAGCCACACGCTCCGTTCTGTCTCACAAAGGCCCAAAAAAGGGAGGTCTTCCAATGGATGAAGGACTCCTTGTTTTTCCCTGATGGGTTCGCAGCCAACTGGATGAGGGGTCTGAACATTGAAACGTTGCGAGTACAAGGGCTGAAGAGTCATGACTACCACATATGGCTTGAGCGGATAATGCCGGTGATGATTCGAGGCTATGTCCCTGAGAAGACTTAGCGAGTGCTAGCGAGGTTGAGTTTTTTCTTCCGCCAGATTTGTGCTAGGGAGTTAGACACTAAAGTGATTGAGAAGCTGGATGAAGAGGCACCCGTGTTGCTTTGTGATCTAGAGAAGATCTTTCCTCCAGGGTTCTTTAATCCGATGCAACATATGATCCTGCACCTCGCGGAGGAATGCTTAAAGGGGGGCCGAATTGGGGCCGTTGGCAGTTTGGTCCCGAGAGAGAAACACAAAAGCTTCGTCAAATGACTGGCAATAAATGCAAGATCGAAGCATCCATAGCCGAGGCAGTCCTGAACGTGGAGGTGGCAAACTTCACCACTAAGCACTATGATCCCAACATTCCCACAAAGCACAACCCAGTCCTCCGTTACAATGCCGCCAACAATGAAGAAGTACCCAAGCTTAGCATCTTCGTGGGGCTTGGTGGCAAGTCAAGTGGCTCGAAGCCGTACAGAACGGACCGGCAGGAGCGGACCTTGATCCACTCGTCTTGAACACCATGGTCGAAGTGAAGCCGTACATCGAGTAAGTGCGAACCATTTAGTTATTCGCAAACATTCACTCGTATTTGCGTGGCTAACTCTTCCTCTTTTCATCGGTATAGGCAATTCAAGGCTATACATTGGAAGAATACCCACAGGGAGCCTACCCCGGAAGAATCCAAGCAAATTTTCGATAAGGGCGGCGGTTTCGGTTTTAGTAGCTGGTTCTGTAATTTGGTACTTTTCTATCCCAAATTAGCTAGCACTTCCGACATTTACCGGTCATTTCTCGTTCTAAACTTCTCGTGCTAAACTTGTAGGCAAGAACTGACAAAGAGATGAAGTCAGAGCTAAGAAAAATTGCTAGGGGCTTTGACCATTCCGTCGAAGCGTTCAACTCCTATGACGTGAACGGGTATCGCTTCCAGACCCATAAATACACAACAAGCCGGCCCAACGCGAAGACAATAAATAGCGGGGTGGTATGTCAAGGTGACGATGGGCTCCATTACTATGGAAGAGTCGAGGGTATATACGAGCTGAATTACGGGTTTCAGAAAGGGCTAAATCCCGTCGTCTTCAAATGTCATTGGTTTGACCCACGTCGGGTGAGACGGGATCCTGAAATTGGGTTGGTCGAAGTTGAGAGGAACTCTGTTTATAAGGGAGAGGATGTGTACATCTTGGCTACCCAGGCCTTTCAAGTATTCTATCTCCCGTACGCGTGCAGAAACCCGACAAAACGTCTACATGGATGGGATGTTGTGATGACGGTGCCTTCACGCAATAGGCCGCCCCCGCCAAACAAGGACGATTACCGCCGCGTAGACCCCTCAGCAAAGAGTGTCGAGTTCTATCAGGAAGAAGGGCTCCCCGGGCATTTCACAATCGCCTTGCCGACTATCGATGACATGGTCGTAGACGATGAACAAGAAGATGCGGGCATGGATGGGGACAATGCAGAAGATGAAGCTGAGGATGTTTGTGCCCCGGAAGACCTGAGTTTGCTCGAGGCGTTCAGAGCAGGGATTGACCTCGATGTAGATGGACCACCTCCAGGTTTCATTGATGATTATTGGTTCGCCGAGCCTGATGACGATGATGAGACACGCGGTCCAATCACGGACGGCGACACAGGCTACTGATCTATGTAGTAGTAATTGTGAGGCTAGCTAGGTTATTTGTAATAACTCCGTGTAATAGAGATTGTCTAGCTAGGTTATTTGTAATAACTCCGTGTAATAGAGAACTCTATGCTTGCTATTTGTTGCTTCCACTAATTAATGTTCATCCTTTTGCATTATTGTTGCTTTCATTAATGTTCATCTACTTATATTTCTGTTGCTTTCACTAATATTTATCTCTTTACAATATTGCGTACTAATAAACCACTCTCTTCATTTGTGTTTGCAGGTGATTGAAGCATGCCGCCAAAAAAAGGGGCGGCGGTCTTAAAAAGAAGCTCAAGGACTTGGTAGGTGTAGGGACTTCGAGGCGGGGCCGACCTAGTACCCCCTCCTAGCCCCCTCCTGTCGCTACCACAACGCGGCGCGTAGGAAGAATGCGACGCGGGTACTCACTCCTAGTCCTAGCCCCCTCCCGCAGCCGATGATGACGAGGAGGAGGACCAGGAGCACCACGGGGTGGGGAGGACCAGGAGGAGGAGGTGGGTGGGGAGGACCAGGAGGAGGAGGGTGGGGAGGACCAGGAGGAGGTGGCTGGGGAGGACCAGGAAGAGGAGGGGGACGAGGAGGACCTCTCGGAGGATGAGGGGTGGGCGGGGAACTTAGTGTTCGATCCTGATCAAAGCTTAGATTGGGTAGAGCCGCCGGATTACCAGTACGTTCCAGCTGTGGAGAGGCTGAGGCCACGTGATAGGAAGCCATATCGGCGTGGGATAACACAGCTCCCTCGCTGAAGTCCTGGCTACAGGCACGTTGTTCTAGTGCCCTATGGAAGGAGGTACATGTTAATTTTTGGCATTTCGTTATCGCAATTTTGTCATTATCAAAATTATTATCACATACATATTGATGTTGTCTTCATGGTGCAGCTCGTTCACGTATGAAGACCCGTCGCAGAGACCGCCACGTGGGTACTCGAACATCCTTGGGGGCCTACTTAGATGGTATTTCCCTGGGATAGTCAATTTCCCTACTGGTGGCTGCGACGTAGCTTGGAGGTGGGCGCACTACAGCCTCGCGGAAGATCCTATGGGCCGCGGCACCGCGGCGGATTTGGTTGTTGCCAAATTCTGGGTACGTGACTTTTGACTTCTTACCATTCATACACTCTCCTTGGTTCACAATAATTGCACTAATGCCCCTTGTTTTACCTATGTGCATGGTTGTTGCAGAAATACTTCAAGAGGGCCGAGGGCAAGGAGCGTGCGTGCGATGATGTCCTACACCAGCTTGCAAGGAAGAGGGTGACTGGCATGCACTACGAGGCACGTATTCAATGCGTCCGCGACTGGCACGCCGACCGCTTCGTCCACATGACTAAGGAGGACGCTCGCGACACGCTCATGCAGCCGTGGCAGTACATGCAGGTATTTGCATTTATGTGTTATTGATTTGCTTTAGCGCCATGTAGTTTATTTTACCATAATGGGTTTATCTTGTGCATGTAGAACCCTCCTCAGTACGTCGGCAAGGACGATAGGTGCTTTCTTGCAATGGTCATGTGGTGGACATGCCCCCAGTACCTCAAGAAGCACGAGGAGGGCAAGAAGAAGCGGGCAGAGATGCGAGGTGGATCGCATATCCAAGGCAGCATCCCCCTCTCTCTTCACCTGCAGAACGAGGTGAGCAAATTAATGGTTCCTTCATTCTTTGAATTCATGTTATATATTTGTTAACTCCGCAAGGGTGTGCCACTTCACTTGATTACATGTTCTCTTTTGCAGGAAGTCAGGACAGGAGCGAAGCCTAACGTCTTTGCCGTGCTAAAGAAGATGAAGCAAAGGAAGACGCCTGATCCTGAGACGGGGTCCGCCGTGTGGCTTAACCCGCAATCCGAGACCCAGTGCACGTCGTATGTCTCCAAGTTCAAGCAGAAGTACGGCGAGGAGGCCAACCCAGAGGCCGAGGACTTTGACCCTGAGGTCGCGGTGCTTGCGGGAGAAGGCTTGAAGCATGGCCGCCGTGGTTTGGTGACGGGTGCGTCGACCCAGCGAAGGTTCCCTCTCTCCGCCAGATCCGTCGTGGTCGTAAGAGCGGCCAGCCTGAGGTAGAGCCCCGGCCACGGGCTTCGGATCTAGCTGTCGAGCGGTTACGGGTATGTTCTTCCTCGAGCCTCTACATTTCCTTTACATGCTTTCCATTGAAATGTTAATGACATCGCGGCAACACAACGTAGGAGGAGATGGCAGCGAAGGAGCAGCGGCCCAGGAGCAAAGGGCGCACATGGAGCAGCAGATTCTGGAGTACCAGCAGCAGCAGATACAGATGATGCAGCAGATGCAACAGCAGCAGCAGATGATGCAAGCGCAGCAGGCACAGATGAGTGGCTGATGAGCCAGACGGTTCTATCTAGTCCACCGGGGAGTATTGCTGCTCCTCCACCTTACACCACGCCGTGGATGCCGCCACCGCCCACTCAGACCCGGGGACACCTATCACCGTCAACAACTTGAACATCATCCGGAGCATGAACCGCGGTGAGTCCTCCTACGCTTGTGCCCAACCCGCTACTTGTGCTTGTTCAATATGCAAATGTTCATTCCATCAACCTGTTTATAGATTATATGTCACAAGGCAATGACAATGAGGCCGGCGGAAGCGGAGGAGGACAAGGTTGATGGCATGGTCTTCGTGCACTCGTCGTCGTTGTAATGGATTGTTCGCACTTGTTATGGATTGTAATAATGGACATTGCTATGCATGAACTATGTGTGCTCGATGTGGACTCTATGTAACGGATTGTATGCATGAACTATGTGCGCTCGATGTATTTGTCGTGTTGTTGATGTGTTTGGTGATCTTATGTTGATATATATGTTATATATGCTATATTTGTGAAATGCAATATTTGAAATGCAGGAATAATTGAAAAACAGCAAAAAAATGAAAAATGCAGGGGCCTTTGCCGTGCGTGTGCACACGGCAAAGGACTTTTGGTCTCTTTGCCGTGTGCACACGCACGGCAAAGGGGCCACGTGGCGCTCACCTGTGTCGCCTGGGAGATCCTGGAGGGTCTGCTGCAAAGGCCTTTGCCGTGCGGGCTGGCCCTCTGCCGCACGGCAAAGATATCTGCGCGGCACAGAAGCAGCGCACGGCAACGCTGCCACGCACGGCAAAGGAGGAGCCGCACGGCAATGTCACCGCGCAAAAGCCACGACGCGCAACGTTTGCGCACGGCAAAGTACCTGACGCACGGCAAAGAATAGGGTGCACGGCAACGGTCTTTGCCGTGCAGATAGGCGGCGCGCACGGCAACGTTTCCTTTGCCGTCGCTGGATTTGCCGGGCAGTCTTTGCCGTGCGTGCGCGCACGGCAAAGCCTTTGCCGTGCGTATAGCGGCCTTTGCCGTGCAAAGTGCCGCACGGCAACGTCAGTCTTTCCCGTAGTGAGATAGCCGGATGCAATAACTCCCTATTTGACTATATATGCATTTAATACTTTAATATCTCTCTATTTGACTTGGATGACATGCATATATTGCCATAATTTATTTTTTACATAATATAATAGATCATGATTAAAAAAAAACAAGATCGAACGGAGACCTAATTAAACTAATAAATCAGATGGATGGCTTCACGTTGCTTTCGTTCATCTGGCCTTCTCCGTCGAACATGACTGTAGAACTGCATGCTCTAACCAATGCAACCAAAAGACCGATCTGATGGAAGAGATTAGGCAATGCATTTATACTTCAACACTCCCCCTCCCGTGTGGCTCCCTCCGGTCTAAACGTGGACCAAAAGTGGGCTGCAATATTTTTATTTTATATTGCGCCAGCCGGGTCTTGAACTCAAGACCTCTTGGCTCTGATACCATGTAGAACTGCATGCTCTAACCAATGCAACCAAAGACCGATCTGATGGAAGAGATTAGGCAATGCATTTATACTTCAACAATGACCTCCATCGACCAGATGCAGGGACCGCAGTCAGCTGCCCGCAAATACACTTTAGCGAGCTCTCCTGGCTTTCGAGAAATTACATGAACTTTTCTGGAACTTTTTGCGGGGAGATAAGGTGCGATATCGGCCCGGTAGGAAGACGGGATAAGGCGAGCCGCACGCTTTGGGGCGGATCCATCGCCGGAGGTGGTGTCGAAGGAGGCGAGAATCACATCGGTCTCTCCGATGAAACGTTGAGGGAGAGCGAGAATAGGAGTGGGAGAGAGAGACATGACAATAGAGTGAGAGATTGAGGACTAGGGACGGAAGTTATTGGCTCGAGTCTCCCGCACTTCCCCAAACGTGCAGAAATTGGATGGTTGCAGCCTAATTTTCGCTCAACTGAAACAAGCTCGATGGAAACGGCTGAAAGGGCCGTTCTTGCTGTTCCTAGCTAGAGGCTGCTTTAAACATCACACATTCACACATCTTAACGTCGCATACGGATCCAAACACCTCGATTTCGTTGCACACGGGCCAGACCGGAGCTCTAGCAGGCTACCAAACGCGTGCCAGGCCACCTCGTGCTGTTCGGCAAGGACCCCGACATGGCCGCATCCCATGGCGTCGACCTGGCTGCTACGACACCTGCTGTTTGACACAATGTCCAAGCCGTGTCGTCACAGTGTCGGTGCTAGTGCTCGGCCCTGCCGCCGAGGCGCCGACATCAACTCGCATCGAGCTCGCAGAAGACCAGGCGAAGCGACCCAGTGTGGGCGGAGAAGATGTCAAGCCGGCATGCTGATTTCTGTGATGCGCTAGCATCGACCGCAGCACCAGCACCAGCCATGACGGCTACTCCGTGGGCTGCATCTGCTTAGATTGAGCCGGGCCTGTCCATGACGATGCCTCCTCGCACGGCGATGGAGACCTCGACTTCCACCGCGCCCCCCCCTCGTCCTCACTAGTCACTACGTGGTGCAGTGCGTGATGGCAGCCTCGGCGCCCAGGCACCAACAAACTGTTCGACGAATGGTCACAGCCGGGTCGCTCCACCAACTTCGTCCACGACCATCGGCTCTAGGGGTGGTATTGCAACGACACTTGACATCTGCTCCTTGGGTGATCCCACCGGTGAAGAAGACCCTGAAGTCGTTTCCCTTACTCCGGGGAACACGCCTGCGTCATCCACCGTGCCTCCAGATGACTCGCCAACCCCTTCGCGTGTGGCGTTACGACATGTCCTCAAGCTCGACAAGCAGAAACTTGCGCCCAGTCAGTGTTCAATGGAATGCTCTGATGCCGACCCTCCATCTGCTCAGTGGGCGGTCCTAACTTCAGCCGCAGAAGACTACCTCACGGCGGCCTGCCTGATGCCTTGCGGTGCGGCCTCCTCCACCACCTCACATATGAAACAGTCTCAAACCTTGCTGTTCCGGCCTATTTTTGTTCAGGAGGCTCAATCAGTTGCGCCAAACAACTGTTTGTTTGAAATCTCCATTGAAGACAATTCTGAGCTGATGCCTAGGTTCCTCCCTCCTGTAGGCTCTCGTTTTACCACTAGCCGTGGTGACAATGTCCAGTTGGACCCCACTATCCTACCATGGCTATATGTGCAGCAAATTCTGGACATTGTTGGTCAGGCAAGTTATATCCGACCAGAGGTATCATTTACAGAGAAGATAGAGTTTTCTTATTGCTTCCCATCATGTTACAACTATGGGGGCTTATAAAGCCAAACAAGGATAAGTATACTTTTTTTGAAAAGATTTTTTTTTTGAAAAGAAGGATAAGTATACTGGGAGGACATGCATAATAGACTAGGACTCAACTCATTCCAACTTCTAAACTGACTCAGATCTGGACTTCTCTGTCTCGTGGTTTCCTTGTGCTGCAAGGGTGACACCAAACCGTTCCTTGTGTGATCTGCGCTAATAGGATATCTCCCAGTGTGGCTCCACATGCTAGTTTTGTGATTAAACAAGCATTAGATATGAATCAGTGTTTTTTTTTGGTTACGTGTTAGCACTAGATTGGTGGTTTTTTGAAACCCTAACGTAAAATGGTGGTATTTTGTTACCCTTGTCTGAAATGTGGTTTTTTTTTTCTTTTTGTAATTATCTCGCGTTGATATGATATCTCCCAGTGTGGGTCCACAACAACTTTCCGTTAGTAAAACAAGTTTACCTTAGCTAATGCACCACGATGTCCCTAACGGAGGCAGCACCCATCAAGACGGAGAGAACCAAGCAGACAATGTTTATGCTTTGGAGTGCCCACCATCGCGAGTCGCCACGCGGTATCTTCAGCCTCGCTAGGTGCATGCTCACAGGGAAGTGCACCCCAGCGGCCAAATTTAGAAAATTAGTGAAGAAAAAATGGCTTATAGTAAAAAATTGAGCTTTTTGCCTCCCAGATTATAGTTTTTCCTGGTTTGCCCCCCTCCCCCACCCCCGAGATTTCCTGGCAAGCTCCGCCACTGCGTCCGACTAGCTTCATGAAAGAAATCTTGAATCTCCACTGCAGCACGTGGAACTCACCGCTGGCCGCTGCGCTTGGACACCAAAGGACTACATAAGCCTCCAGTCGCCCGAAGATTAGCTGCGCTAAAACCTACACATCCAAGGAGAAAGATTAACTTAGGGATTTTACATTATCTACTATCTTCTATTAATTAAATTTAAACGAAGAGGCAAATGAGTCACCATGTTTATCCACATAAACTAAAAGTATTTGATCCGTTGATATATTAATTACAGTGGTAGATATTTCATGCCAAAAAAGTATCTGAACTATAGTCATGTACAAATAGACAGGTAGGTGAAAAAGTGATCACTGAAGATGAAAACCGACATCATAGTAATCACTGAAGATGGATCGGTTGGAAGAAACAGATAATGCCAACTAAATAATAATTATATTTCAGTTCTACATATCCTTAAAAGACAATTTACGCAGGCATACTTGACAATGAGTAATAATAACAATAGATCAGCGCCCGTGTGCTATATGTGCATACGTATTGTAATAAGCATGATGGTTTGATTACGACAACAGATATATAGACGAAGGCATGCATGTCTGTGGTCAGTAGTATAATTCACAGGTCTTAGAAGTGATGAAGATGTTGTAGATAGGGAACAATCAACTAGCAAAAGGATTGAGTACAAAGAAAAACGATGTGTGTTTGCACCAATATAAGTATAAGAAAAACATTTCAGGGGTAGCAAGTCGTTTTAATTGTGCATAAAAACACATTCATAATGAGAAAAGACAAGCTATAACCAAGCTGAGTGAACGGAAATTCAATTCGGCTCCCGGGTGCGTATGCTCTCTCTACCAAGAAAACATATTTTGAAGTGTGGAAAAATTTTGACAAAAAATTCTACATGTACATCTCCATAATATATGTGTGCGCGTCAAGTTTCACGAAAAAATAATATTTTGTGTGGCCTATGTAAAAAAGAGAAAAATTATCCTGTGAAAAGCATTGTTTTTAGCACTGAATTTTGTCTTTTTTACACACGTCACATGATAAGTTTATTTTTGTTGAAACGACTTTGTGAGCGCGTAGCACATGAAGATGTACGTGCGAACTTTTTGTTTCATTTTTTTTTAAATTTAAAATATGTGTAAGATGCATTTCAAAATATAGGGAGCATATGCTCCCATGTTCCAAAACACCACTCCCGTGAGTGAATGAATATTCTAAAGACTCATGTTATAGACCGATGACAAGTATGTAAATGCATGAAATAAACATATCTACAATAACAGCAATATAGTCAATAATTTGACAGAAGGAGTAAGGAAACATAATTTATGTAAAAACATCGGTTTCAAAAAAATTGATGGAAAATGACCTGATACACTCCGAGGAAAGTGCAGTGCAACACACACATTGGCGATGTGGATGAGCCAGAAGGGCTCGCTGAAGGCTTCTCCTGATAGGATATTTCCCAGTGCAATGCTCCCGAAGGCAGCATAACCGGATACTCCCAGGAGCATACACAGAATTGTGTTCAAAGAGAGGCCATAGAAGATTAGAAGGATGGCTTCTTCATCGTGCGGTTCTAGGCTGGTGGTGCCCTCAGGGTGTCATGCATCCGTAAAAAAAACTATTAGTATATATTACAATGCAAAAAGAAGAAAATGGTGTTCTCAGCTCGAACTTCTGTAGTAAAACACTAATAAAAGCAAAGAGGCAAATGAGTCACCACATTTCTCCACATAGACTAAAAGATTTTGATCCGTTGATATATCAATGGTAGATATTTCATGCCAAAAATTTGAACTATAGTCATGTACAAACAGACAGGTAGATGAAAAAGTGAACACTGAAGATGTAAACGTACAGCATAGTGATCACATGCATGGCATCGAGTAATAATAATAATAGATCGACGCATATGTGCTATATGTGCACACGTATTGTAATGAGAATGATGGTTTGATTATGACAACAAATAGATAAGCAAAGGCATGCCAGCGGTCAGTGACATAGTTCACAGGTCTTGGAAGTGATGAAGATATTGTACCTGGATCTCAATTTGCACCTCGGTATAGACGTAAGTAAAAGCAATATTTCCTATTGCGAGAAAAATATTGCTAGCCTTTCCCACCATGGACTCTCCGATTGCACAGCTAAGTGTTCCCTGAGAGCTGTTGTGAGACCATTTGCCAACACAGATGCACATGGTAATTATCGTGTACACCGCAGAGGTGGCAACTAAGAAATAGGACAACCAACTAATGGTGTCCAGACTTCGAAGCTGCGACAATTACTATTACTTGGACGGCTCCAAAAATGATGATGAAATAACTCCCGCTGCGACACCAAGGGCCCCTTGTTCACAGCAGCAGAGCTTTCCTATGGCAGAGGGCCATGGCCCCCTACTCCTGAAAATTACTTTAAAATATCTATCTATGCTAAAATTTTAAATATTTCTTAAAGTTACTACTATAGTTAGTGTTCTTGGGGCCCTTAGAATAATGTAATAGCAAACTAAATAATATCTATATTCGAAAGATCAATAGTTTTTAAAATCTGGGTGAAAACATTTGCAACTATTTATTTCTGTTGATCGAGTGAACTATATAGTATATTTCATGATTCTTATTGCTACCAATACTACATGTGCATATACACATATATCTGTAGAATTAATCACATAAAAAATTATGAGGGTCGGTGTTGTTTTGCACATTTTGGAAGGCTAGAGAGAAATCGTGCCGTCGGAAAAATTATTCAGACATGTTTTCTCTATACTCATAAACAAACAGGTGCTTTCAATGCATTATTATTCATGATCCTTTGTTTGAGTTACTTCTCATGTTATAACATAGTTGCTAAGTTCTATTGTTAGAATTATACTATCTATTATGCCTATGTTTAGAGCACTTTGATCCCAGCTTACAATGTTTTTACATTAACTTGATCAAGATTGTGTTGGTTTCATGTCATCTCAAAAATTATTTTGTTATCACTTACCTACTCGAGGACGAGCAGGAGTTAAGCTTGGGTATGTTGATACGTCTCAAACGTATCTATAATTTTTGTTGCTCCATGCTTTTTTACACCAATTTCTATATGTTTTGATCATTCTTCGTTGCACTTCCATACGTTTTCTGACACTAACCTATTAACAAGATGCCACAGTGCCAATTCTCTATTTTCCGTTCTTTTGTACATATTCTCGGAATTGGACGAAACAAAAGCCGAAGTCAATATTTTTCCGTAACAAAGACAGAGTCCAGAGGAGGCTCGAAGAAGAGGCGCAGGGCGGCCAGACCACACCTAGGCACGACCTGGCCGGGGCCCTCGCCTAAGGGTGGTCTGGGCCCCCTGGCCTCCACCGACCTCGCCCTTCTGCTTATTTATTCACGATCTCAGGAAAACCCTGAAAACACGAGCCTCCATCCACGAAAAGTTCCGTCGCGGCCGCCATTGCAGACCGTAGCTCAGGAGGGTTCTGAAGCTCTTCCCGGCACCCAGTCGGAGGGGGAAATTATCGCCGGAGGCATCTACATTCCCATGCCCACCTCCGAAGTGATGCGTGAGTAGTTCAACCCTGGACTATGGGTCCATAGCAGTAGCTAGATGGTTGTCTTCTCCAATTTGTGCCTCATGTGTAGATCTTGTGAGCTGCCCTACATGATCAATATCATCCTTATGTAATGCTACATGTTGTGTAAGTTTGCTGGGATCCGATAAATATTGAATACTATGTTGAGATCGATTATATATTCTTGTCATATGTTATTTGTGATCTTGCATGCTCTCCGTTGCTAGTAGATACTCTGGCCAAGTAGATGCTTGTGACTCCAAGAGGGGGTATTTATGCTCGATAGTAGGTTCATGCCTCTAGTTTTCTGGAAGAGTGACAATAACTTCCAAGATTGTAGATGTGATGTTGCTACTAGGGAGAAAACAACAATGTTTTATCGGAGGGTAATTCTATTGTTTACTTTATACACATTGCTTAATGCGATAATCTGTTGCTTACAACTTAATACTGGAAGGGGTTCAGACGATAACCGGAAGGTGGATTATTAGTCATAGATGCAGTTGGATTACGGTCTATGTATTATGTTGTAATGCCCAAACGAATCTCATAGTAATCATCTTATTATGTCATTTTCCCAGTTGTAATTAGTTCACCAACATGTTATTTATCTTTATGGAGAGACACTTCTAGTGAACTATGGACCCCGGTCGATAAATTCAACCACTGCAATCCTGTTTTGTTTACTTTCTGAAAGCACCGTTCTCTTTAATTACTGCAAACTTCTCTTTCAACTCGATACGTCTAAACCTTTGTGTTCAGCAAACCGGTGAGATTGACAACCTCACTGTAAGGTGGGGCAAAATATTTTGGTTGTGTTGTATGCAGATTCCACGTTGTTGCTGATGCCGGTAGTGCGCCCCGCCAATAGTCAGCTAGCAACATCTTCAAAAGTCACGCCTTTCTCCTACTGGTCGATTAAATCTTGGTTTCTTACTGAGGGAAAATATGCTACTGTGCTCATCACACCTCCTCTTGGGGTTCCCCAACGTCAACTGCCAGCAGCGGGCTCGGCAGTTATCTCGCTCCTACGTGGAGGGATATCCCGAAGGCAGTGGTCCCATCGTCCGAACCGACGCCGGCGGATAGGTCCCGCATGACGGCCTCTTTGATGGCGGAGTGGATCTCGACGGCGTGTGAGCTTCCCTGAGAGAAGCCATCATCGGCAACGACGAATCAGAGCACCTCCGTATCCTCCTTGACGGCGACATCTGCACCGGTGCAGTGGCCCTAATTCCCCAACCGAGCAGAGATCTGGGTTCCCCGCAACCTCACGTTGCCAAAGCGGCCGCCGGAGGCGAAGGGAACCGTAGTCTCGCCGGTGGGGCGCACCTCCTCCCAAAATGCCTCCTTTTCGCCTGTTGTTCACTCTATGGAAAGGGAGATGCTTGGAGACGCATCGGCCGCTCAGTGTGGGCACGTTCGGGGATGCGAGCACCTCGGTGATGATCACGGCATCAGAGGACAGGCAAGTCCACCGGCCATGCTACGAAAGAACTCACACGAGGAAGAATTTGGGGCAGGGGAAGAGGAAGAGGAAGGATGACGTGTGACTCGGCGGGAGTCTTCTAGAGCCCAAAAGCAAACACCGAAGGAACAACCACGCCTAGGCAAAATACTCAGGAACTACAAAACACCCCAGAAATACACACGAAACAGCAATGTAGGAAATTTAAACACGTGTCGGCATGGAAGATAGGCAAACATTGAATCCAAAAAACTGAGAAAAAACAAAGCTGTTAAGGTTTAGTATAGTACTTATAAGTGTACTAAGTACATAAACAAATCTTAGGCCGGGGACCCTAGCTCCTAGGGGCCCGAGTGCCCCTCTGCCCCACCCTATGGGCCATCACCATCTCTTCCGCCAGCGGCTTCCTCTCCGTTCATCAGCCTCCGTTCAACGCTACTGCTTAGAACCAAAGACGCAACGTGGATGGCAAGATCCACGGACGTGGTTAAGTAGTAGTACTAGGATGGCGAGATCTGATTGCAATTAAATGTGGCAAATATATCTTTCCAAAGGAAAACTTACTATATATTGCCTTATTTTGCCGATTCTGCCTAATCCTTTTTTTTTTGCACAAAGGAGGGGTCTAGAAGATTTCCGTGGTATTTTATTGCAAGAACAGGTGGCAGGTACAAATTGCAGGCATGCCTCTAACAACACTCACCCTAAAGAACCTAGTATTTGAAGATAAGGCTTAGATTTCCGAATCGCAAAGCCATTTTTTTCATCTGAACCCTCTTCAGCCTCCAGTTGCACATGCATCATAATTGCAAAACCGATCCTCGCTATTCCTGTAATCTTTACATGTAGAGGTTGAGAGACACGGCCGGGATGAGGAGCGACGTCCGCAACGTTGTCCTGATATTGTAACATGGCATCATCGCATCGCTGATGCCGACACCGTAGTCCGGAGGCGACATGGACCCATAAAGAGGAGGGGGTTTTTAGAAGCCGTCATCACCAGGTGGAGAGTTGTAGTAGCCTCTGGGAGTAGATACGGACGTCGAGATCACCCGATTTGTCGTGTTCAGAACTAATGCACCCTTGCTGCGTGATATATCATACATTGCGTCGATCATACAATAAAAACGGAATAATTTTTTAGCACTTCGATTAGGTTGTTCTGGCTTGCTTGGTTGACCGGTACTTGCATGTGGTCGTGCTTGGATCGGTGATGGTGAGGATGGCGGCCCCTTGATGGTGCTTATCGTTACGCAGACTTTGCACTGTTGGGGCACCCCAAGAGGAAGGTATAATGAGCACAGTGGCAAGTTTTCCCTTAGTAAGAAACCAATGTTTAATCGACGAGTAGGAGAAATGCGTGACTTCTGAAGGTGTTGCTGGCTGACTAGTGGCAGGACGCACTACCCGCGTCAGCAACAATGTGGAACCTGCACACAACACAACCAAAGTACTTTGCCCCAACTTGCAGTGAGGTTGTCAATCTCACCGGTTTGCTGAACACAAATGATTAGACGTATCGAATGGAAGGAGGTGTTTGCAGAAAGTAAACAGAACATGATTGCAGTTGAATTTATCAGTAAAGGAAATAGGACCGGGATCCACAATTCACTAGAGGTGTCTCTCCATAAAGAAATAGAATGTTGGGTGAACAAATTACAGTTGGGCCATTGATAGAATATCGACCAATACATGACCAGACGATTACTAAGAGATTTGATATAGGTTTTACAACATAATACATAGACCGTAATCCAACTGTGTCTATGACTAATAATCCACCTTCAGGTTATCGTCCGAACCCCTTTCAGTATTAAGTTGCAAGCAACATACTATCGCATTAAGCAATGTGTGTAAAGTAAACAATAGAATTATCCTCGAATAAAACATTGTTGTTTTCTCCCTAGTAACAACATCACATCTACAATCTTAGAAGTTATAAATTCACTCTCCCAGAAAACTAGAGGCATGAACCTACTATCGAGCATAAATACCCCCTCTTGGAGTCACCAGTGTCCACTTGGCCAGAGTTTCTACTAGCAACGAAGAGCATACAAGATCACAAATAACATATGACATTAATATATAATCAATCTCAACATAGTATACACTATTCATCGGATCCCAGCAAACCAAACATATAGGATTACATAAAGATGATCTTGATCATGTAGGGCAGCTCACAAGATCGATACATGAAGCACAAAGTGGAGAAGACAATCATCTAGCTGCTGCTATGGACCCATAGTCCAGGGATGAACTACTCACACATCACTTCGGAGGTGGGCATGGTGATGTAGATGCCTCCGGCGATGATTTCGCCCTCCGGCGATGATTTCGCCCTCCGGCAGGGTGCCGGGAACAGCTTCAAAACCCCCCGAGATGGGTTCTGCGATGGCGGGCGCGACGAAACTTTTCGTGGATGGAGGCTCGGGTCTTCATGGTTTTTCCGAGAAGATGTATAAATAGGCGGACGATTTAGGTCGGTGGGGCGGCTGGTGGGCCCAGACCTACCCTAGGTGCGGGCCAAGTCCAGGCCGCGCCTAGGGGTGGTTTGGGCGCCCTGCTGCGCCTCTTCGACCCCCTCTGGACTTCGTCTTTGTTTCGGTAAAATATTGACTTCGGCTTTTGTTTCGTCCAATTCCGAGAATATTTCCTGTACAACTTTTCTGAAATACAAAAACAACAGAAAACAGGGAACTGACACTGTGACATCTTGTTAATAGGTTAGTGCCGAAAATCCTGTAAAATTGCAACAAAGTGTAAGCAAATCATATATGAATTGGTGTAAAACAAGCATGAAGCATCAAAAAATATAGATACGTTTGAGATGTATCACCCCTCCTAGGCCAACCACTTATATATTTCCGAGATACCCCTTTGTATGCTACTCGGAGTATCTAGGTATGCTATCTTTGGCAATAATGTTCACCGAAACATCCTCACAGGCTATGCGTTTCATGAGCTATTTTGGTCAATTCATGTTGCAAACCTGTTTGACGTACTCAATTTTCTTGCCATTACAGACCCGTTGCCGAGCGCCAAGTTCGTCAACCCCAACTGCTATTTCTTGGAAGGGATAGATTAGAAGATAAGCTTGTCGATCCTGGAGTGGGTCCTATGTACAAGCGTGATCGTTTTCACAATGTTTGTAGCATTGTCCATGTCATTCTTTAACCCTATAGTAGGGTTCCATCGGTTCATAGGGTTTTAGCATCTAGTGAAGCTCAAGATCCATGCGAGACTTCACAGTGGTTTGGACTCCAACTTATGACCGTCGGCATCTTATTTCTTTCGATCTACATGGGCGTACCCCAGTAATGCTACACATATGGAATTATTCTTACGGACCAAACTTATGGAAACATGTGTTGCGGCCAGATTGGAGAGTGCGAGGAGTTGTTCCGATATTTTATCACCTCTTTTGCACCACGGATCGCCACATCAGTCCGTAAGCCAATTTTGTAACAAATCCGTCCGTAAGTCCAGCATTACCGGGCGTACCCTCGGTTAGGGACATCATGAAGCACCAACTAACCTAACCATGATACCCTATGGTGTTGTCACAACTTGCTGACCAATAAGATACATTATGGCTCTTGTGTTTTTTCTACTCGCCGCCTAATGTATCTACTGCACGATTATCGTATGTCTATGTTTCACAAAAACGATGAAGCTATGTGCATGGCACAGGGGGTGGGGGATTTTGAAAACATATGCACAGAACTTGAGTTTTTGCAATACATTTTTACCTCCGCAATGGAGGAATATGTCATTCTAACTGAAAATGTATGCCAAAACTTGCTACCACTGAGTACGGCTATAAACATGTGTAGCAATAGCTAGCAGCCCGCTCGACGCCGCTGCCACTCTGCTTCTGCAGTAGCACTCTGTTTTCGGATGCATTTGGATTGCAGAATGGCACTTCTCTTTTATGTGAGCCCTCTTCAGATGATGTTCAGCCTCTCCAGTTGCACATGGATCAGAATTGCGAAGCCGATCCTCACCGTTTCTGCAAGCTTTACTTGCACAGGTTGAGAGACACTGCCGCGACGAGGAGGCAGGTCAGCGACGTCGTCCTGATCGTGCTGCGTGGTGTCGTGGCGGCGCTGATGCCGGCGCCGTAGTCCGGAGGCGACATGGACCCGTAGATAGGTGGAGGGTTGTAGAAGCCGCCAGCGCCAGGTGGAGAGTTGTAGTAGCCGCCGGGAGGAGAGCCGAACGTCGGGGTCAGCGGATTCGTCGTGTTCAGAACGGATGCACCCGTGCTGCATGACACGCGCGCCAGTTGGTTTGTCAATCACACGAGGAGGAAAGCAAAACAAATTTCAGCAGTTGGATGATCAGTGGCTTATGGTTTACCCGGTTGACGGATACTTGCAGGTGGTAGTGCTAGGATCGGTGCTGGTGAGGATGGCAGCGCCGGCGAAGTCGCAGCTTGTCTGGACCGGGTTCTTCTGGTAGTATGAGTTGAAGGCGTATGAGGCGTGGTCGCGCACGGTGTCCGGGTCGGCGCAGCTCCCGCCGGGCTGGATCGGCGAGCAGTCCGCGCCCTGCCCGCACGCGTAGTCCAGCGCCACCTGCAGCGCCGCCGCGCCCGCGCTCGGGCTCGCCACGCACCAGCTCCCGGCGCCGGCCGCGGCGACAGGGTGCGCCAGGGACGGCTCGGCGGTGGCAAGCGGCGACGCCGGCGCAGGGTTCGTCGGCAGCGGCACAGTCGCGAGTGGTGTCGTCACGTCCCGCCTCGGCGTGTCGCGCGCGCGCTCCAGCCTCGCCACGCCTTGCTCGACCGCTCGCCCTGCAGCTTGACCCGAAGCAGTAATTCGTGAGAGCGTCCAGACGAAACTTCACCTCTTGCTATGATCTGTATTCCATTAGCGAGCAAAAGCACGGTTTTGTTTGTTTGAGAGTTTAGCTAGATTTTCTGACGCGAAAGCATCCGTTTGTCTGTTGCTATATGACACGGCACTCTGCTCGCCCGTTCGTCAGCTCCAACTAGTGACTGACACTCTCTTCGTCAGCTCCAACAACCAGACAAACCATACAAAACCATACCATACCAACTGGGTAGAGAATTCAGAAACTCACCATCGCGGCAGAAGAGAAGTAGAAGAAGGACAAGGAGAGAGGCCATGCCGTACTGCCACTTGAAGAAGAAGAGAAACTTAGCAAGTGAAGCGTGGAGTGAGGTAGCTTAGCTGCACTGCTGCCTCACTCTGCTCAAGTGAAGTCTAGTAGAGTCAGTGCTTCAGCCGATAAGCATCATCAGCGGGCGGGCAAGAGGGGTCTGGGAATAAGAGGAAACTTGAGGTTGGAGGCTAACACAGAAAAGAGAGCTTTGCACTGCAAAATGAGCAATAGATTAAGCGAAAGGTGGTGGCAAAAGGTGGGGTGAAAATCTAAAGAAACTGGAGGAATTCTTCTTGTGGGGCGACTTCATGATGGGTCATTAGCCAAGATCATGATGAGCCATGGATTGTTTTGGTCCGGTGCAGAGTTAGGCGCAACACCGGGATCGGACCGAATAAATCTTCAGGTTCTTGATTCTCTTTCCCCTTTGTGACAAAGTTGCATACAGTCGCCGCACTGCCAGGAGAATATGTTCCATCAACGTACGTGTTGCGATCGCCTGCGTCTCTCTTCTTCTTTCTTTGAGCCCAAACCTTATGTTCATCACAGATGGCACATAACCTTTTTTTTTTTTACATAACCGATGCAAGAAAACACATCATTATTTTTGCATTTGAGGTGTGTGATCTCTAGGTTGCAAGTGGTGGGTTTTTGGACTGGTCGTGTCATCAAGTATTCGAGTTGGTGGTAAAGTTCAGAATCTCATTTTCCCTTACTGTACCCACTACGCTAGTTGATCATTGGAACAAAAAAACCTCTGTTAGAAACGGAAAAGTTCCACAAGCTCGATCAACGTGCCAACCATCCATCCTAATCTCCAACCTTTGCATCCGCTTTTGGGAGACCCTTCTTCTTCTTCATCATCTTTTTCTTCTTCTTCTTCTTCTTGGGCAGCTGCACAGATGATAAGAAAGGCCATAGATTTTCTTTTTGTCCCCTGGCTCGCTCGGTCGATGTTGTGTGGGCTATTGGTGCCGCCTACTGCAAGATTTTGCTTATTACTATTCCTGTCTTTTTGGATGCCCCCCACACTAGAAGTATACTTTTCTAAAGAAAGTAGTATGTGCCTATGGACTTGAGTTCCGGTTCTGAGTTCATGGCTCGGTGGAGACCAAAAAAAAAACGTTGGACAAATCAGGGACGCAAATTCAAGTGCTAGAGTTCGTAATTAATTTGTCCCTAAAAATGTGCACACCGCAGTAATTAATCCATGCCGCTTTGAGTCAGAAAACAAAGTGAGATATTAAGAACAATGTGGGCAATTTCTACTTGTGAAATCTCCATAGTTATCCGAGATGTTATATGTATAATAATCATATTAAAAATAGTCGTTCCAATAAGAAAGTTTCAACGTCCTTCTACAATCAAGTTAAAAAAGTACATCAAGTTGCATGCTGCAGACTTCACACTATATGCAACACACGTCGGGCTGCCGCGCTAGAGCTATCAGTATTAGTTCATGCACCTTTATCGGGTGTACGACTGGCTGGTTCATTTCTGCCCCATTCAAAAATACAAGTCTGTGCCCTTGCACTGCTTACTATATAGAAAAAATATTTTGGATGTTGTCGTTGGCTGGTAGAGTACTCAATAGAGACTAGTATGAGCTGACATGACTAGTCACTAGAGCATTTGCATCCTGATGCTCTGCTACCTGCAGTTCCAACCAATACACTAAATTCACACATTTATTTCTTCTGCATCTTACAAACTCGCACAATCATCAAGTGAATTTGCATTTCACAGACCTGCCTTTTCCAAATAACCTCAGATGGCTCATTGTCTGGTACTGTTCACTGGTGAACGTGCTTTGATAATATGCGTGTACTTATTGGAAAAATGATGTGAACATAAGGAAACACACGCGGACAAATTTAAACATATCAGCGCTATTTGACTTAAAGTTAACCATTTCACTATTTGTACTAAACTTTTTGACTTCATACTAACTAATATGTGCACTAAACCTATGTATCTATATTGTTACATCTTTTGATTATTATCTATAGCATCATTTTCAAGTATAACATTGCAGAACTGCAATTATATTTGAATATTTATCTTTTATACAATTTTAATATTTATGATTACATATCCATTTTATTGTGCTAATATAAACTGCATCACAATTTATTACTTTATTTATTTGGTTTTGGATGGTTTTTTTTTGTTACAACGGGTTTCACCAATTATCTAAGAAAACAAAGAACACAACATCGCCTATGCTTCTTGATGTACTATAATTAATTTATGCATGTTTGTGTTCATAATATCCTTCAATAGATATGTAATTTGGTAGAATCTAACAAATAACTCACAAGAGGTTTCTAGAGTAAATGACTATTTAGTGTAGTTATATACGGATAATAATTTGTAAATTGCATGACCTATCGTCAAGATTTTTATACCAAACCTTGCAAAAGGGTACCAAACTTGAGTCATTTTGTGGCGTGTTTGGGTAGAGCACCAGAGCAGGCCCGTATCGAACACATGTACAGACCGTGCAGTTGCACAAGGCCTCTAAATTAGGAGCCCCCCCAAATTTTCAAGGTAAATTAGGAATATTCATTTCGTCTCATGGATGCATATGAACCCACTATGTGAAAACATATTTCAAAATATCAAAAAAAATCTAGACATTCTATGTCCGCACGTAAGTTTTCAGGAAAAAAGAATATCTTTTGTGTCCCGTGTAAAAAGACAATTTTTGATGTTCTCACATGCCTATTCATGGGACATTTTTTTTGTCTTTTTTACACAGACCACATAAAATGTCTGTTTCCCCCGAAAACTTCTGCGTGAATATAGAATGTTTGAATATACACGCAAAATTTATCTTAATTTTTTTTTTGACATTTTTAAATTTTATTTTTTCTGCATTTTGTATAATAGGTTCATATGCACCTATGTGCGAGACACCACCTCCGCTATACTATTACTACTACTGTACTAAGTGCTCCTAACTACTACCAGTTTGGTTGGGTGTAATCGATACGTTGAGGGAGTGATGTTTTGGCACATGGGAGCGTATGCTCCCTTTATATTGAAATATATGTTAGACATATTTTAAAATGTCAAAAAATCGAAACAAAAATTTCGCACGTACATCTTCATGTGCTACGCGCTCACAAAGTCGTTTCATGAAAAATCGGCATGTCATGTGGCGTGTGTAAAAAAGACAAAATTCGGTGCTGAAACAAAGACTTGTCACAAGATAAATTTTCTCTTTTTCGTTTAGACTACAAAAAATATCATTTTTTGGTGAAACTTGACGAATACACATATATTATGGAGATGAACATGTAAAATTTTTTGTCAAAATTTTTTAACACTTGAAAATATGTTTTTATGATAGAGGGCCCGGGAGCCGAATTGAGTTTCTGATACGTTGAGCAATACAATAAGTCTACAAGGTAATTAATGAAGATATCTACGATACTAGTTTGATGTTACTAACCACTATGAAGTTAGTAATATAGAGTAGTAACATGTACATGTTACTACTCTATGTTACTTCCCACTATAACTAGTCTAACAGATGATCTCTTAGCACAATCTCTCTCACCACATATTTAGGATGTCTCGTTATTAAAGTTAAGACTAAAAAATAACCCATTGTACATCATGGTTTATTGTTATATCAAGATCATGTTGCAGGGTTAAGATAAGATGGTCTTATTAACCATAGACAGCAGGTGCGGGCCAAACCTCTACCCTTTATTTCTAACATAGGTTCCGTGGTCCAGCAACCGGGGTGGACCACACCGAAGATGTTGCATGTTGATCGATACTGCTGCCCCCGACCCCTCCTCCTGTACATCTCCCCACATCCCACCGGAGGAAGCTAGCGGGGCAATCCTCTCCCGATGGATGGCGGGATCTCGTCTCCTCGTCCTTTTGGTGTTAGAGTCCTCCGACCAAAGCGCATAGGCGTCCCTACATGCTTGCTGCAGACATGGCGGAGTATGTGCTCTGGGGGCAGCCCTGGGATGGTGATGGACGGTCTACTAGTGGATAAATAGGGGCATCTATCACTGGCCGACAGTTGTGCTGATGTTGCCGCATCATGGTTCCTCGGCCATAGAGGACCTACGGTTCAGGGATCGCAGCGGTTAGTGACTGGGAAGAGGTGATTGTCGGCGACTGCTGCTGCGTAGCAGGCACAATAGTAGTAAGTTGGTTTAATGGCGGTCATTTGGCCATTATCTCCTCACTGTGACGCTAGCCCATGGCGACGCGAGAGATTGACGCTTGGGGTAGCAGCCCTAGACTGTCAACGGTGGCGGGTATCCTGGTCATGTAGATGACGTGATGGCTAGATCTTTGATTTTGTGATGGTATGAACATGCACCGTGGTTCAAAAGGTTTGAGGTTGGTGGTGGTATGGGACACCCCTTCCATGTCAAGATCGGGTTTGTTTTGACCCTGCAGTTTCTACACATAATGTACGCGGTGGGGATGTCAAGTCATGCCTGGCCAGCGGTGGCTATGCACGACATTTCATAAGGAGGTTTCAAGGCATGCCTGATCCTGGCAGGTGCTACACACGAACTCTCTTCTGGCGACTTCAAGTCATGCATGTTGTTTCGATTGAAGGTGGTGCGAGAGTGGCTTGGGGTGTGGTTGTATGTGACTTCATTGACTTTTAGTTTTCCCTGTAGTGGCAGATGGTAGGTGAGGAGTTGTTAGCTGCAAAAATGATGATGGTAGAAGCGAAACATCAAGATTGCACACTCTGGTGGAAACACTTGATTACGATATGACAATGTCCACGTGCGCCTACATCGTCCTCTTGTTGAAGGTGGTGGCATGAAGCTCGTCCCGAGATCGACCTACAAATGGACACGTTATAATCGGCGCAAGTGTAGTGATTGCTTCTTGAAAGCTTTGTCTAAGAGTTGTATTTTTTTGTTTTTGTTTTGGCATAGGTCAATAGTCGTAGTTAGGTGGAGGTACCGTCGCGAGGCATAAGGGCGAGGCATGATGACTAAGACTTTTTTTTGTTTTTTACTTTTTGTATGGTTTGATATATCAAACCTGGCTGGATTTTTATTAACAATAAAGGCTCGATGATCAATCTATCCAGAGGTTGTGTGTTGTTCTCCTTTTTGACAAAAAAAAAGAACCGCCGGAAGATGATTGGTTGCTCGCAATGAATAAAGTCTCATATGTCCAGGTTTGCAATTTGCGTGAATAAGGACCTGATTGGTTGCTCGCAATGAATTTTTGCTATTCCTGGTTTTGGGCCGTAGGAGAAACACATCTTAAGCATGTTTGTGCACTATTTTTGGATCCCAGAAAAATTTCCTACTGCATTTTGGACCCATCAATTGGTAGGCAACAATCACCAATATCTTGGCTGACGATGGAAGCATCGATTGTTTGGTTTTGTGCTAACCAGTTGATGCATGTAAAATGCATACATGAACTTTGTCCTTTATTAGAGTGAATTCCCTCATATTTGCAACATATATGATGATAATACCATGTTTTACATTGATTTATGGGGATTTACAATTGATCTCCTTTATTTGGTTCGTAACTCTGTAGAACATGAATTCTCTATTCTATGTATTTTTTCACTTTCAGAGACCTATACAAAGTCAAATAAGTTAGGATTTCTGGAGGGTCATTTTTTTATCGGGAGAAGCAACATGGGCCCTAGAAACACACCTGGAGAGTCCTGGGGGCCAAAAGAGACTAGGTGGCGCGCCCAGACATGTAGGGTGCGCCACCCAGGCTCTTCCAGGCGTCGATCGTCCAAATCACTTGATTCTTTCCACCACCGATGTATTTGGACTTAAAAACCACTATATATATGGCCCTGAAGAGTTCTCGGAAGGGGAGCGTCGCAAAAACACAGACACACGAAAACAGAGGCTGCAACAGCGAAGTTCTCGGAAGGGGATCTTCACCTTCTCCAACGTCTTCCCCATCATCACCATGATCAAGAGGGAGTAGTCTACCTCTGGACTACGGATTTGTGGCAGTAACTTGATCTATTTCTCCCATGTTCTTCATAGTTTTTAGTGACATACGAGCTACCCAACATGATTATGGTCATATTAGTAATACCTATGTGGTGGATCTTTATTCTATGATATGATGCTATGAGATTTTACTATACTTTATGTAAGATGTATTGATAGATGCATATTATATATGTACCCCGTTCTTAAGTATTGGTTATGATCCAACTTGTATGCAAGAACGTGTGTGGTGTGGTGTGTGTGTGTTTGATGGAATAGCATGATTTTAGTGATTGAATGGTGATAACAAATTCATGATTTATTATGGCTTTGCCTTTTCTTTTGCTATCTCACTAGGGATAAATTAAATGCATGTGCTATGTTCATTACGTGACCAAAGTAATGATCTTGTTTGTTCAATGTAGCATATTTGATATTCAAACATCATGTCAAAGTTCTTATAGCTATGCTCTGTTAATTCTTAAATCAAAATTGCTTGAAGTTATTCCTATCTTGTGGGGTGTAAGAGAGATGTGTTGCATCATCTCTATGTTAGGACATGATGCCCATATGGATGCTTATCCTATACATGTTAGAGTTATTTTCTTCATATCTCATTGATGAATTGTTATTGTCCACTACAAATTAAAAAAGAGAATAGGCAAGTGAACCCATGAACCTCAGTCCAATTTTAATCATCAGAAACACCTTTCCATCACTTTTATCTTACTTTTTATTTGCAGAACTACTAATACCAAAATACAAAAATATTTTTCTTTATTATTTGCACTCATAACCCCAAAACAAACAAACCTTTACCGCTTTTACTTAGTTTATTTCAGTTGCTTAGTTTACTTTACTTTAGTTACCACTTTATTTATTTTTACTTACACGAAACCTTGTGCTTAACAACCACACGTGGAGTTGGGGCCACAAGGCTTTATTTTATTTTGTAAGATTGTAAGAAGAAAGGAGGGAGAGGCATCTCTTTACGCTATTCCCCGAGAGTTTGATATAAACCCTCGAGTCATCCTTGTAGTGAAAATACTCTGCTGACAGAACACTCTGCACTTGGAGTCCCAACGCCATCACCATCGATGTTGTTACCTCCCTCTTCAAATGGTTCTCTTACCCCTAACTAGCCGTTACGAATCACAACACAGAACCGTAAGCACACATCCTAACAATCATGACATCACATGACAATAGATATAAGATAATTGCATCACACATTCAACATTGTCAACGTGTGTTGTAACGCCCTGATCAAAAGCAAGGACGTTCCAGGGGCATAGAAGCCTCAAGAACCCCTTGTTCAAAAGCCACGACCACTGCCTTATCAACATATGTTCACCACGATGAAGTATCAATAAAACTACATATAGACATCATTGACATACATAGAAATAAAGCAGGGCGCTGCCCCCTCGCCGTGTTGGTGGCAGGTGTAGAACCTAGCGGTGAAGGAGTCTGGCTTGTAGATCATCATCTTGATGACGAAGGCCTGGAGCTATAACCTCACGATGTTGCCCTGATGTAGATCATACTTGTACACCGTCTTCGGCCAGTTCGTACCGAATGTCACATGGCCACCATGGTAGGTGACTTGCACTCACTAGCCGCAGAATCGGCAAGCAGACAAGTCCACACTGCATGGCAGAGGGATCTTGATCCTCCCCCGTAGCGCTTACTAGAACCATGACAACACGAGGCACATTTGGAGGTCGTCCCTGCTAAGCTGCACGTAGAACCTGCACGACATCATCACCCTTGCGAGGTGCCCTAGCTTAGGATGGTGGCCCATGGTGGGAGGTGGTGTCAGCATAGCCTCCACCCTACCAGGCACCTCCGGCTTCAGCGCCCCCTGTCTAGCCGTATAGGGGCAATGTGGTCCGGGTAGCCGGGTGGAGGGAAGAACCCCTTTCCCACTGTGTCGCACTCTAGTTTTACGACCTAATCGGAAAAGCAACTTCGTGTCAGTGTTAATTTCCCAGTTTAGGGAGTGCAATGATTTGATAGTCCGACATTTGCACTGCCCAAATTAGGAAGTCTAGAATCCGAATGTACCAGCTCGAGAATCTAACCTACATGCGCATGCATTTCAACCCTAACGACCTCCGGCTGCTGATGCATGTAAAATGCATACATGAACTTTGTAGTTTATTGTGTGAAAATCATCATTATTATGCAAATTTATTATATTTATCGGTACTAACCTATCAATAGTTGCAAATTGTACAAGCTCTTATTTTATACTTTGTTGTGTAGCAATATGCAAATTGAAGGAAATCGGTCATTCTGGTGAAATCTAGAGTTTCCCAAAATATGTCCCTACATAAAACTTTTCAAAGATTGCCACGTGAACCCCAGAAAAATACGTCCAACAAAAAAGTTGCAAACCACAAAGTTGTAGAACATTTTCTGATCATACATTTAGATATAAATTTCGTCCCAAACAGAGTGTGGAAGCTCATTTAGAAGCCCAACTACTGCGGAGTCCAGATGCAGTTTGATTCCGAAAGTTGGTAACGTAATTGACACAAACTCTTGCTATTCTTGATGGATTCGGCCAAGCCACGACTTTATGGACTCATAAAAGCCATAGGGGAGTCCTATGAAGATTCTAGAGGTTCCAAGAGCACTTGGATCAAAGGGGCCTGAATCTAATGGCCTAGGTTGCATCTACGCTTCTATATATTGAGGGGAAACCATATTTTTGGAGGAAGCCACCCATATCCGCGAAAATCCTCCTCCGTGGCATCCGGCAAGGAGGGGGATAAGCTGCTAAAAATCAGCACCATGTACAAGGAAGAATAAGGGCCAAGGGGCCTCCACCCCCTAGGTCAGCCGCCGCCTCCTCCACGCCGGTGCCGCCTCTCACCCATGGGGAGGCTTATCTCCATCACCATATACAACAACTCTCCATCATCCTCCATTGTAATCTCTTGGAAAACATGATGTATGATGCAATATATTGTTTTCCCATGATCTATTGTATCTCTATGTTGATGTTTGAGTAGTGACTTGTTTATGGCAGTTATGATATAGTTTGTTGTTGGTTGCATACAAGTATATGTTTTCTTCTATGATGATCTTGTTGTACTAACATATGACTACAAACATATGTTGGGGGATGCACAATGTTGTCATCGTTGCATGTTGAAATGATGAGGGATGGCCAGAATTCGACAGAAACTGGATCTCAAGTCTTAGAGATACATGTTGTATTAATTCATGGTTAATCAACGGGATTAGTGTCATGTGGACCTTAGGTATCAATGCTGTGGTAGAACTTTATGTCTTAACAATTCCCTTGTTTGATGTTAATTGGCCTTGAGATCAATCACTACGGGTGTATTTGTTCATGTAGATGACTGCACCTATTCATGGCTCTTCCTTAGAAGAAACAATAAAAAGACTATCTCTGTGCTTCACTAATTGTGATAACCAACCAAATAAAATAGCAATTTGCCTAAACACTTGCTCCCTTGGGCTATCCACCTCCACTTCACTAGCTCCATTTTACTTGCACTAGTTTACCTATAGTATTTGCTTCTAGAAACATAATTATTTTCTAGTTAGTACCAAAACCAACCACACACACACACACGTACTATAGTTCCTAGCTTTGCATAGAAGGCCATATAAGTGGGTTATAAGGCTTTAGAGAATAGATAGTTTACCTTTAGCTCCTCGTGGGTTTGACACTCAAATACCATTGAATTGTACTACGTACGTTGATCCCTTGCACTTGGGGGTTATCAAGATACTTCTCTGGCGTTGTTGCCAGAGAACATAGCGCTAGGATTCTATTCTTTCTCGCATTACTAGTTTACTTTTAGTACCTTTTTATAAAACTAAGACCCAACAAAAATAGATAATGGATGATGATCTAGAGCCTTTTTTGCAAGGCTCACAAAATTTTGGATGATATGTTAATCAAATATTTTTAAAGCTTGAATATTTTCTTGTGCACTAATGTTTGAATGCAAGAAATCATGTTGAAAGTTCCAATGAAGAAGATGACAAAAGCCTAAGCTTTGGGATGCCCATGCATCCCAAAAAAAGGAGATAGAAGAGCAAAAGGAACAAGTGGAGGAAAATAGAATAGCTACCAATATTCTATTCACAAGAAGTTTAGTTTAATATTTCAACTAAAAATAAAATTTGGAAAAGTAAATGAGAAGGATAATCAATGGAGAAGTTGGGGTCGACCTTGAGCATGTGTTATTCCTGCCAATGGAACCAATGAAAATCCTATATAATTAAAAAAATACTATAGTAAAAATAAAAATAAAAAGAGTGTCTCTCTTGTTATATATTAGCTTCTTGAATAAAATGGTTTCACAATAATTCCTATAGTTTCCACCTTGGTAGAAACTATTATATCATTTGTTTGGAAAACTAACCATTTTGTAGGCATTGAAGTATCATGAAGATGAAATATTTCTTTGTTTGAGATGGATAACATAATATGATGGGTAATAAGTAGAGGAAAATAAATAGAAAGATCATAAGCTTGGGGATGCCCATGCACCCCCCTCTTCTTTCAAGTATTTCAAGTAATATCATGTGAAACTCGTGTTTTAGTTTTACCTTCATGTTCTCGATTGTATTGTTTGTGGAAAACATGATCTTAATTGCTTTGTAAGTTTAAGAACTTATTATATGCTATAATATGTTTTTTATATTATTTTTGCATTTTCAAATAAATTACCAAGTAGAACCCATTTGGATGCTAGAAAGTTGATAGAACACATGTAGTAGCAAATTCCAGCACAACATTATTTATCAGAAAAAATCTCTGATTTTTTATGTAGATCCGATTGCTCCCACATTTATGTTTTAGTTACAAATTTTTATACTCTATATAGAAAAAATTGGCCAAAGTTCCTGACATGTCTAGGTGGTCGAAATAAATGTGTTTTGTTGCTGCTGAAAATCTGGACATATTCTGCCCACTAGTGTTTAAGCCATTCATTTGAGTCTCAAAATGATTTGCCATGAGTCTTTTGATATGCTATGAATGTGTAGAGCATTATATTCTTGCTGGACCACTGAAAAGAATTTTTTTTCTAAGAACTATATGGACGTTATCATCATATTTGTGGTGAAGTTTTTTTACATGGAATAGAGGAACACCACACCAAGAAATATACAAGTACGGTTAAGTCCATAAGATTGGGGATGCCCAAATGCCCAAGGCACCCCACTGGACCTATCAAACTCTCGATTTGCGAACTCTAAACTTTGTTTTTTGAGCAACATAGAATGATCGTAGAAACTTGGAGCGTCTTTGTCTAGTTTTATGTTTAGTTTTGCATGTTCCCTTGAGAATAAATAAAACCTCTATGATAGATACTTGCAATGTCTAGGAAATATCTACTGAAACAAACTATCCCATGATTGAATGCCTTGATGAGAATGAGTTGTGTGCTATCAAAATAAAAAGGAATAGAAGCAAAAGGCTGAAATTTAAAGTTATGCTTAGTGTTGCTAGTTTCAAATACTTTGACGAATGATAATTTGATAGTGCCTTATTTAGTGCTACCTTTTGCTCATATACATGTATGTTTAATAGTAATTAAGTAGCCTTGTTTGATTATAAATGATTGGCACTATGGACACTATGGCATTCTTATAGATCTTTTTGCTAACCCAAAATTCTCAAACAAGCTAAGACTTGTATCCAAACACCTCAAACCAAATAACCACCACACCTACCTATGTGGCACTTGCTACTCCAAGTGTAATATGTGTGCTATGCCTCCAAGTAATTCAAAATATCTCTTTTGTGTAGTTTAAAGATCATGGAAAAGTAGCACTAAAAACTATTGTGATTACAATTATGTAAGTTATGTGTTTGACAAATTATGAGTAGGTTGTTAAGTAGGAACCATGCTGGCATGAGAAACACTTTCAACATTGCACTTATTTAAGTTGTTGTCATGTTTAAACTTTTGGTTATGGGTAACCATCTTGTGCAAAATAAAGGGGGTTATCATGCTAAAAGACTGGAGTATGCATATATGTTAGATAACAATATTGTCCGCTAACTGAATCCATTCTAAATAATCATGGTGAAAGTTTTAGCTTGGACATCCTCAATCACCTTTCATAAAAAAGATACTAGTATTGCAAGAGAATGTCCATTTGTCTGTTGTCCTTTTCTTTCTGGTATATATATAGGCCCCCCAATAAGAGATTCCCCAAATCTCCATGGGCACTTTATACAGGAGGCATGGAGGTACCTCTTTTTGATACTTGGTTAAAAAAAGTATGCATATGAATAAGGACTATGGTAATCTAAAGTTGTGTAGCAAGAGGCGTGCGTGCCTGTCCCAAGGGGCATGAGACATCCAACTTATAAAAGGTCAAACACATAAAAACCATACTTGTTTTTATTACCGTTGACACGAACTACATATCTCAGAAAACTTTATTTTAATTTGCTCTCAAATATCTTTTATTTTTATTGGAGGACTATCAAATGTGTTCCCTTCTTACTTTCTGTTATCCCAGAGTTAGAATATCCAAAAAAAAAAAAGAAACAAAAGAGTCTTCCAACAATTCTATAGATTCATCTAAGTATGCTTGATGGTCTATAATACTATTCATTTGTTTGAACACAAGACTACTTATAATTGGGCATGTTTGGTAGAGTGTAAAAGATATCACTTTATAGCTCACTTTCTTGCTGTTATTCTTTAAGGATAGAACCTTGTGAACTTTGTGTGACAACAAAAAAGAAGCAAAGCAACAAACTCCAAAGTACATGTTAGGTTTTTCACTATATGCTCGAGGACGAGCATATGTTAAGATTGGGGATGTTGATGCATGTAAAATGCATACATGAACTTTGTAGTTTATTGTGTCAAAATCATCATTATTATGCAAATTTATTATATTTATTGGTACTAACCTATTAATAGTTGAAAAATTGCACAAGTTCTTGTTTATACCTTGTTGTGTAGGAAATATGCAAATATGAAAGGAAACCGGTCACTATGATGAATTATGTAGTTTCCCGGAATCTATCCTTGCGAAACACATTTCAAAGATTTCCACGTAAACCCCCGAAGACGACATCCAATGAAAAAGTTGCAAACCACAAAGTTGTATGAAATTTTCTGAAATATGCTCCTAGGTATAAAATGCGCCCCAAACAGACTATATAAGCTCATTCTGGAGCCCAATTACTGCGGAATCCATATATGCAGATTCAAGATTCCGAAAGTTGGTGACATGACTTTATGGACTCTTTAAGGCTAGAGGGGACTCCTAGGAAGGTTCTAGAGGTGCCCAAGAGCCCTTGGATCAAAGGGGAAACAATCACATGGCCTAGATTCCATCTCCACCTCTATATATTAAGGGAAACCCTATTTTTGGAGGAAGCCACTCATAGCCACGAAAATCCTCCACCGCCAAGAAGGGAGAGAAGCTCCTCAAGATATGCCACCGCCCTAGGAGGGGCACCACGACCTCCTCCATGTCGGTGCCGCCTCTCCCCCATGTGGTGACTCATCTCCATCACCATCGATCTACAAGAACTCTCCATCACCCACTGTAATCTCTTGGAAAACATGATGTATGATGCAATATATTATTTTCCCATGATCTATTGTATCTCTATGTTCACGTTTGAGTAGTTACTTATTTATGGAAATTATGATATAGTTTATTGTTGGTTGCATATAAGTATATGTTATCTTCTATGATGGTCTTGTTGTACTAATATATGAGTGCACACATATGTTGGGGGATGCACAAGCTTGTCACCATGCTGATAGGATGAGGAATAGCCGGAGTTTGACATAATCCAAATATCATGTCTTAGAGATACATGTTGTATTAATTCAGGGTTAATCAACATGGTTATTATCATGGTAACCTTAGATCTAAATGCGGTGGTTGGACTTTATGCGTTAATAATTCTCTTGTTTGCTATTAATTGGCCTTGGGATCAATCACGAGGGAGTGTATTTGTTCATGTATATGGTTGCACCTATTCACAGCTTTGTGCTTCACTAATTGTGACAACCAACCAAATAAAAATTTGCCTAAGCACTTGCTCCTTGGGTTATCCACCTCCACTTCACTAGCTCCATTTTACTTGCACTAGTTTACCTATAGTATTTGCTTCCAGAAATTTTATTGTTTTCTAGTTAGTACCAAAAACAACCACACACACACACTGTAGTTCCTAACTTTTCGTAGAAGACCATATAAGTGGGTTATAGGGGTTTAGAGAATAGATAGTTTACATTCAGCTCCTCGTGGGTTTGACATTTAAATACTTATCGAATTATACTACGGTGATCCGTTACACTTGGGGGTTATCAAGATACTTTTCTAGCGCTGTTGTCGGGAAGCGTAACCCTAGGCTTCTATTCTTGCTTGCATTGCTAGTTTACTTTAGTACCTTTTGTAAAACTAAACCCAAAAATTAAATAATGGATGATGCTCTAGAACCTTTTTGCCAAGCTCACAAAGATTTGGATGATATGTTACTCAAATATTTTTAAAACTTCCTAACGCGTGCAAAATAGTACGCACGCGGCGCTCGGGAGGCCCTGTTCCTGGAAAAACAGTTAAATTGGTTGTTCCTCCTAGGCCAACTTTTAGCCTGCCTTAAACATTGTGTTGTGCAAAATTTTCATGTGACATGGGCTTCCAAACAACCAATTTTTGGCTCAAAATACCGAAAAGCTTTGTTAGCTACCAATCGTGTCCGAAGTGTTTTTCCATTCCGCTTGAGAGCGGTGACAAAATTACTACGTAAACAGTAGGCGCACTTCCACGGGAACATGGACGTGTTGCGACCATATGCATTTTCAACTGTGTGGATCGCCTCGTCGACTTGGTGGTAAAGTAGAGAATCAGTCTCATTTTCCTTTTACTGCACCCGCTGCACAAACTAGCAGATCACTCGAACATAATGTATTTTTGACATAAACAGAAAGGTGTCTCAACCTCCAGACTTTGCATCGTCTTTTGGAAGGCTCTTTTATTTTATCTTCTTCTTGGGCAGCTGCACTGGTCACAGAGAAAGTCCCCAACTTGATTTTTGTCCCCTGAATTTCTCGGTTAATGTTGTGTGTGCAGTGCGCCTTAGGTCCATGGCTAGGCGCCGCCTACGATGGAAGAATGTGCTCGCCATTCCGGTTTCTGCTGTGCTGGATGCTCAAACAGAAACAGCCCACAATGCAAAACAAAATGCACTTTGGGCTGGTGGTATAAAGGCTTTTCCGAAGCTAGCTGCCAGTCTGCCACAGTGTCTATATATGCAGTACTAGTTGTAGCCACTGGCCGTCCCGAAATACTTTTTCTGTCCAGGCGCACGGCTCAATGTTGCTCAAAAGCTCGGACGAGATTAGTAACATTTAATCAGACTTGTTCGTAGTTGGTATTTCCCTACTGCTATATTTAATCTCAAATCGATTGGTAATATTTCCTGCTAGTATTTCAAAGGATACTCCCTCCATTCACAACTACTAGAGCTTCCTTCCACGACCTACCCCCTCCCGTGGCGCTCCCCAGGGCGCCGCCGGGGGGCCGATCTCCCTCCTTTCGCCGCCCCTCCCTCCGTTTCTCTCCCTCCGCCGCTGCCGTCAGCGCTGGCCACGGTCGCAGCGGGCACCGGCGCCAAAGTGCCCGGGGGTTGTTGGAGGCGTCGACCGGCGGTGGCGGCGACCTCCGGCTTCGGCCTGCTCCGCGTCTAGGGCGGGGTTCCTGGATGTGCGGCGGCGGCTCCTCCTCAACGGCCTCAGGCGATGGATGGTGGTGGCGGCGGCTGTTGGATCTTGTGCCCGCCAAGATCCATCGTTGGCTTCTGCTGGCGGCGCGAGGAGGGGGCGGCGATGTGCGGGCGAGGATGGTGTGGTTGCGGCTTCCGCCGTCCATCGAATTCTCCTTCGCCATCGTTGGTCAGCGGATGGCGGCGTGGGGGCATGTTCGTCTGCTTCGGGTTTGAAGGTGGTGGTCCTAGGGTTCTTCTTCTGCGAAGATGAAGATCTACCGGATGTTGATCCTTTTCATCTAGCCGAAGTGTTGAGTTCCAGAAGGCTCCGCCGGCGAATGCATCAACGCATATTTTGCATGTAGTTTGCTGGATCGGATAGTATTCGGTCGTGCGCACCCATGCTTTTATTCTAACCGTTTGGTTCTGGAGGGAGCGGCGCGAAGCTCTTTTTCTGTGTTGACATCAAGTGACTATGGATCCATGATGAAAGTCGGAAGAAGAGAATTTCATGAAGGCCGGATGGGAGGACTAGCTAAGGGAGGTTTAAGTCTCCGCGCTGTTGAGGGACTTGCTTGGTGTTCCGGGATTCACAACAGCGGTATGAAAGTGGGGGCGACAACACAAGTGAAGTTAAGAGTCCTACCTTTCAGGGTGAAAACTCAAGGTCTGGCCTTAACTGGTGGTGCTTGGCAATGACCTTGTTGGAGGCATTGTTTTGAGAGCGGGGACTATCTTCAGGGTGAAAACCTAAGATCTTTGATCTGTCGATGACGGTGTTAGAGCATTGTTCCCTTCTTGAAGGCGTCATTTTTGGAGAGTATGTATTTCAGGTGTTGTCTTGGTGGTGGATGTATTGCTGTTGTTAGGCCCGAGATACTGTAGCGGGATTTTTGTTTCTTAGTTTTCTTTTCTATTTTTTGGCTGTGTGCATCCGTAGTGCTATTAGGGTGGTGCGTTGTTGCAGAGGCTGGGTGTAATTGGTATCTTTTCATATTAATATATTCCCTTTATCGAAAAAATTCACAACTACTAGATTTCTGAGTTAGGTCAAAGTCAAATTTGTGTTTGACTAAATATTTACGAAAAATATCAGCATTTACAATATAAAATCTATTTCATTAGACTCCTAATAGAGTTTTTTATGTTTTATATTTGATATTATGGTTATTAATATTTTTGGCTAAACTTTGCAAAATTTAACCTTGACTAAGCCTGGAACACGAACTACATAGAAAAGGAGGGAGTAGAGTTTTGTGTAAAGTACAAATTTTGTGGTTTGTTGGTTGACTTGTAACAATATTCTTCCTTATTTTTGAACATCCTGCCCATTTTGGTTGTTACTAACAAAAAAAATCAGAATAATTAATGATCCATGTATTGAAAAGAAAGGTAGAAATATATTTAAAAAACATCAGAGATTTGTCTAAATTTAGATGTGTCTATACACTAAGATTTACAGATAGATCTAAATTTAGATAAATTTACGCCATCATTTAACACACTTCGGACACATCAAGCTGATAATCATGGATGCATCCAGCCCACGGCCCAGCGGCACCTTCTGCTTGTTGTGGTCGAATGCAAACCCAAACGGCCGTGCTGCAAGTGTAGCCTGCCCCGAGTCCAACCAACCCCACTCTGTCTCTGTCTCCCTTTTGCATCAGGTCTCTAGCCTCGATGTATGCCACCTCGCAGCACACGGATGCGCACCACCTAGCGTCATCCGCGTGGGCTCAACGTGCTCGTCTAGTCGTCCTATCGATTGAGGCCCCGTTGTATACTGAGCTGATCACGGCAGGTCCACCGACGTGGATGCACAAGTGCTAGGGTGATATCGGGAACGTATGCTCTGATCTTCCTACCACGGAGTACCTTTTTGGCCAAAGCAAACGATGACTTGCTTCAGTGGCGGAGCCAGGGCAATAACATTGTGTTGTCGGCTTAATGTTGCGTAGTTAAATACAAATATTTGTATAAATTTTTAATATTTTTTTGCACACTTTTAACTTATATTGTTGAAAAACTGTATAGTCATTTGATTACATAGCTCAAGTGTGGCTCCGCCACTGACTTGCTTGCAAAGACGTGCATTGGCCTTGATGCCTATGATGATCTTATCACCAATTGTAGTGTCTTCGCTGACATAGTCAGTGAACTGAGTAACACTACACTTCTGGGCTAAATTCTATGGAAAACAGCTTACGGGCTAACGTGGAACCACGCCGGGCATTCCCATCCCTAAATCCACGGAAGGGGGCAACAAACAAACCAACCCACGCTCAACACGTCTACTCGTAAGATTTTTTTGTAAGTAGATTTCCACAAGTCTAGCTTTTTCGCAGTGAACGGGTACAAGTTGTCTGACTGTTGCGCGTCGGTAACAACGTTGGGCCCACCCACCGCTCTGCCTCCCAAATTTATTTATGGTGCTACTTGCCTACTTCCCCCGCCCATGCAGTGTGATCTTAGCCGCCCGCATGTCTAGAACTCCAACACCTCTGACCTAAACTAAATTCCACCGGCGATCCCACCTCGATGGTAATTGTTCTCTTTGCAAAGCACCATTGTAGAAGCTCTACACTTGTTAACTTGATAAGGTTATTGTTGAGTATTGTGGGCATCATCAACTGAGATTACAAAATATCGAGACACTAAAAGGCCGTTGACTATAGGTAATGTTAGAGGGTTCCTAGGTATATGTGCTTGGTTACAAGGATGATGTGCATTTGAGATGGTTTTCGTTGAATTGCCAAAAAGCTTCAAAAGGGTACTAGTAAGGTCTTGTGGATGTGTTACCCTCCAAAACCCACCGACGGGCAATGGCTAAGCAACACGAAGAGCCGGGAGGCTCCCAAGGCCGCTTAGTGGACCCTGGCACCTCGCGTCGTCCCGCAAATCTTTCAGCCACGTCCTGGCGGTTGCTAGGGCGTGCCACCTGACCTAGACCCGATCAGGAAGGTGTTAGAGTGCTTCGATTGTTCCCGCATGGTAGACACGTAAACATTAAATACGAGCCCTATCGGCTCTCAGGTTGCCCTGTGGATCGGCTCAAGGAGCCGATCGCCCCATGTTTCACGTTGGATTTACAATGGCATGGGGATCCTGCTTGATCAAAACAAAGCTAAAGCGATCCACGACAGTTTAGGGTTTTCACCGCATAACCGGAACGTCCTACGTGTGATCGGGCCTAGCAGCTACGGAAGATGATGCAAACCACCCCTACGAGAGGCCTAAAAACCAACATAACGTTGATTCCCGGAACATCCCTCGCAGGGACGGTGAACAACATCTAACGCACTACCGGATCCTCCGACCCGCATAAGGCCTAACTATGCGGATATTAAACTAATCCTGCGGAGCAAGGAGCAACTATAACGGATCGGATCTACTAAGTAACGAACAAGCAAGATGCTGCCCTTACACGTGGGCAGCTAGGTGTCGAGGACGGCATTGCCACGCAGATATGCACGTGAAAGCATCAATGCAAGCCCCTAAACACCTAAGGATAAATAGTACCGCTCGCCATCAACAAGGCTTCAGCACGAGCAGTACAAGGTAGACGATAAACGTATACTGCCTAGATCGCTAGCTGCGATCTAGGCAGCATGGTGCTTACCCGGAGAAACCCTCGAAGAAAGGGGTGGCGATGCGCCTGATTTGTGTTGGTTGAACGATGATTGTCCTCCTTTTCCGATAACCCTAGATACATATTTATAGTCCAAGGGACTTTCTAATTGACCTAACCGTGCACGGGCCAGACTCTATCTTTTTAATCTAAATTACAATGCGATCTACTATATTACAGATACACGGGCCACTTAGCCCAAACTCTTAGCGCAAGGCCGCTTCGAAGATGCTCCACGTGTACGTCCTTCAAGCCCATCTTCACTTATGGCCCATCTCCTGATTTGGCCAAAATCGGGTGGTAACACATGCCCCCCTGATTTTGGTAATGATAATTGCAAAACCATTTGTCTCCTTCGAAGGGTCATGTCGTGGCAGAAAAGAACCGTCGCAGTATCTTCCATGATGACGTCCTGCCTTCTCAACTTCTCTGCACGATTTGACAATTTTGGCCCTATATCCTCGGAAACTGTTCGAGCATTGATCTCCAATATATCCCCCTTTATTTAATCGCATCGAACAGTTCTCCTCCTCATCCCCTTGCTCCAAACTAGCCGTCAGCCAAAAAAACCCTCCTTCTTTGTAGCCATGCCTTCTACTTCCTCTTCCCAATCTTTTTCCGCAAGCGAGGGAGAGCCGGAGGTCAATCAGACGGAAGCATACAACCGTCGCGCTCCCGAGCATTGGGATGAGCAAGAATTTGACTTCGACTTCGTGCCCGAAGGCCGACCCGAAGACCTCGTCTGGTCGGGATGGTGACATGCCCCCGACGGGAAGATGATCTTCGGTTCTTGATCGAGAACTAGAGGCGGAGAGCGACAGCAACGACCCTCTCGGGGGTAAATTCACTTCCTCCACCAAAGAAGAAGAGGAAGAAGAGGACGACGAAGACGAAGACGCCTCCTCCGACACGAAGAAGGAACCAGAGGATGACAACTCCTCCGAGGAACCGCCGCCAAAGCGCATCCGTGGCTGGGCCTGGTCCGATGAGGAGGATGATGACGAGGCGAGGCCTCCGCTGAAGGTCACGGTAACGACGAGGACGTCGACGTGCGATGAGGGCTGCTACCCCAGCGACGACGAAGACGGCAACAGCCCTTAGAGTAGGGATTTACTAGTATAAGACTAGCAGTAGCAATCTGTTCCCCTTTTGTTTGAGTAATCAGCTCTTCCTTGTAAGAAATCCCCTTTATCAATGAAGAATTTCCTCCAATTTGATTTTGTCGATATTCCTCAAATTGATTTAGCCGATTCTCCCTAACCAATGCTTAATAAGCCGATGTTAACGCATCAGCTTTTCCAATAAATTGCAAGACAGACCGATCTAATCGCCTTCTCAGATGTTAACTTGCAATCCATGAAATTCAGATTCAAACTCCCAATCGAACAGGTCCAGCGCGCAGCTTTGAGACCCCTAGATCTTTAGACTTCAAAATCCCCCGATCGTGATGTTTGTCCTGATGGCCGAACTCCTGGATGAATGCTCCCAGGAAAGCTTCTTGGCCCGTTGCTGCCAACCTTGATGTTGAGGCTGACGCTCTTGTAAATAGGCGCTATTTGTTCACAGCTTCCCCTGTGATGCCCTGTTTCCTTGCAGCGACAAACTGGTCTAGAGCCTGATCAACAATGATGGCTCCTTCTTCAAACTCCTCTGGTCAACCTGGTGGTTTTCTGCAAGAGCTCGCCACCTTTCAACATGGTTACGATGCAGAGATAGCCGATTTTAACACCATCGGCTCTTCAGAATGAGGAATTTTCAAGACCAGCTGTCCCCCGAGCCTCAGTCAAGGCGAGGATACAAGTGCATCCACCGAATTGTAGCGCAGCATCAGCCGATTCCAACCAAATCGGCTTTCAAAAGCAGGGAACCTTCAAAGTGAGTTGCCCCCCGGGCTTCTTCAGTTCAATGATGCAGCCTCTGGTGAGGATGTTGAGATCGTCACCTCGGTCAAGCTCTATGGTCAAGGCCGTGATTCTTCCAGCTTGCCTCAGCCGATAGATAAATACCAGCAGCTCCCACGTTTCGGGCGCCCGTTACACTTGAAGGCTTGCAAGCGAAGCGGTCCTCGCAGAGAAGACCTGAGTCACCCAACAGTTGGGGGTCCCCACAGAGTAGAGCCTCGCCATGTAACAGTTTGTACCCCTTGAGTCGATGGCCGTGCATCGGCTTTGAATTCTTAAGTCGATGTCTACGCATCGGCTGTGCCCAAAAATTTATGTATTTTCGATTTTTTACGGCCGATTTGTTTATGTATCGGCCCCCATCTTTGAGCTGTTCTGCTGGGCATTTGATATCCACTCCAAGCTTCGTATCCTCGTGTCTCATCCATCTATGTGCCCCCGAGCCGATTCTGTCAAGTAATTGATGGTATCGGCTCTTCAGGCATCTGTTGGATCAATGCTGAACACAGACAAAGGTAGGTTGAGGATAATTTTGGCCGATTGCGGGAATCGGCCTCCTTTTCCGTTGCAATGCTTTGACGATGGTTTGCAACTTCTTGGATGTCCACTGTAGCTACGTGGCATGCTGGAGATAAGATCCTTTGCTTTTCATTTTTTTGAGGGCCGATCTCGGGGATCGGCCTTGCCACGTACGTCCAATGTCTTGGACCTGCTACTCCGTCCGGGTCACGGATACCATGTTTGTATCAGCCGATGCCTCCGCATCATCAGCCAATGTCTGTGCATCGGCTTTCGCCTGTTTTGGGCGCCATACTTTCTTTGGCGGGCGCGCCTTCGTCTCCAATGTTTGCTGAATTTTCACGGCCAGATCGGGCCGCGCTCTTCTCAACGTATACAGTACTGTGCCTCGGCTTCTTCCAGGTTTCGCAGCCGCTGCACTCTACGCTTCGAGTGGCTGAGTCCATCAGGGCACCACCTTGGTCGGTGATACCTATCTTCTTCTCCGTCTGACTCCTCGAAGTCTTCTTCTTGAGATGACTCAGCTCGCTTGTCATGAGGTGGGAGAGGTCCTAGACGCTCGAATACTAAGACTTCGTTCGTCCTTCTCCTTTGCTGTTTGCATTCTGGGCAATTCTCGATTGTTGGCAATCGGCTCATTCCTGAGTCCCAATGTTTGAAGAAGGGACAGTCCGTGCTTATCCACGTCGTCTTGCTCCCTTGACCTCCCTCTAGCGCGACGTTCGTACCCGTCGTTGTTCTGTCGTGGTGACGATACCTCCATTTTCGCATCAGACCGACGATATTTTTCATCGTCTTCGTCGTAGCGCCGACGTCGGTCGTACTGCTGCCCACATTTGTTGAGGAGATGCGCGGAGAGTGGGTGTTGATACCGCGTGCTTCTCACCTCCTCCTCGGTTAGGTACCGTCTATCATCATCTTGGGGCCGGTCGCGTGGAACGGCCTCTTCTTTATCTTTGCCACGAGAGTGGCTGCTCTCCGCTTCCGCGCTATGGCAGTTCACCAGCCTGGCCATGTTGACACTAAAGGAGAACCCTGGCTCCCTTATGGAGTGGCTGAGATCTACTGTGTTGACGCCATGCCACAGACGCGTGTCTCCTTTGAGCTTGATGTTGTGAGAACGGGTCGCCTCAAAGGAGCCGATGAACTCGACTTCACAGATGGCCTTCAGCTCATCGTATTTCTTCTTGTGCTCCGCAGGGAGATCCTTGTATGTGATCTGTTCCTCTGCCATCTCGGGTGTCGGTGTTGACGTGGATATTGCAGAAGATGTCCCACCGGGCGTGCCAGAATGTGTTACCCTCCAAAACCCACCGACGGGCAATGGCTAAGCAACACGAAGAGCCGGGAGGCTCCCAAGGCCGCTTAGTGGACCCTGGCACCTCGCGTCGTCCCACAAATCTTCCGGCCACGTCTGGCGGTTGCTAGGGCGTGCCACCTGACCTAGAACCGATCGGGAAGGTGTTAGAGTGCTTCGATTGTTCCTGCATGGTAGACACGTAAACATTAAATACGAGCCCTATCGGCTCTCGGGTTGCCCTATGGATCGGCTCAAGGAGCCGATCGCCCATGTTTCACGTTGGATTTACAATGGCATGGGGATCCTGCTTGATCAAAACAAAGCTAAAGCGATCCACGACAGTTTAGGGTTTTCACCGCATAACCGGAACGTCCTACGTGTGATCGGGCCTAGCAGCTACGGAAGATGATGCAAACCACCCCTACGAGAGGCCTAAAAACCAACATAACGTTGATTCCCGGAACATCCCTCGCAGGGACGGTGAACAACATCTAGCGCACTACCGGATCCTCCGACCCCGGCATAAGGCCTAACTATGCAGATATTAAACTAATCCTGCGAGCAAGGAGCAACTATAACGGATCAGATCTACTAAGTAACGAACAAGCAAGATGCTGCCCTTACGTCCGGATAGACGTAAGGGCAGCTAGGTGTCGAGGGACGGCATTGCCACGCAGATATACACGTGAAGGCATCAATGCAAGCCCCTAAACACCTAAGGATAAATAGTACCGCTCGCCATCAACAAGGCTTCAGCACGAGCAGTACAAGGTAGACGAATAAACGTATACTGCCTAGATCGCTAGATGCGATCTAGGCATGCTTACCCGGGAGAAACCCTCGAAGAAAGGGGTGGCGATGCGCCGATTTGTGTTGGTTGAACGATGATTGTCCTCCTTTTCCGATAACCCTAGATACATATTTATAGTCCAAGGGACTTTCTAATTGAGCGTGCACCTAACCGTGCACGGGCCAGACTCTATCTTTTAATCTAAATTACAATGCGATCTACTATATTACAGATACACGGGCCACTTAGCCCAAACTCTTAGCGCAAGGCCGCTTCGAAGATGCTCCACGTGTACGTCCTTCAAGCCCATCTTCACTTATGGCCCATCTCCTGATTTGGCCAAAATCGGGTGGTAACAGGATGAGCCAAGCATGATTATTGAAGATGTTACATCTTACCAAGATTTTTGGATTTGGAATCCTTTCTTTGGCCTACCAGGTTCTCTCAATGACACTGATCTCCTCATGAGATCACCAATCCTTAAAGGTTGTCTTAAATGGCAGTCTGGAGGTGGAATTTTGAGGTGACGATTATGCCATGGGACACTACCTTGCAAATGGTTTTACCATTGTGGGGCCACTTATGTCAAAAAATAATTTCAATCCATGGGGGACAAGAGTTTTCATTTTTCGAAAACTCAAAAAGGAAGAAGTTAAGTATAGAAGGCCTTTGGTGTTCTTTTTTTTGGAACAAACATTTGGTGTTCTCCAAGACCGCTTTGCAATGGTGGGAGGTCCTTGTAGTTTCCACAAAACAGATATTTATGGGTACATAATGACAACTTATGGCACCGTGCAAAACACAATAAGTGAAGATAGGCAAGATGGAGACGAGAACTTCAAACACAAGTAGGAGGGTGGTCTCTTGACATACAATGAGTACCATTGTAATCCACTTTTATTAGTCGAATTAATTAAGACCCGTTATCTTGGTAAGCACTTGTGGTTGATAACTTATTATGTTTCTTTCCATCCTTTTTGAACTAAGCGGTTTGATTTTTCATTTTTGTTTTCAAAAATATTAAGTTTGAACATGGAGCAGAAACATTATATATATAGTTTAAATTATCGTGGGGTCAGTAAATAAAAATTATATATGCAAATGGATCAGAGAAAAAAATAGATGCCAAAAGACACGGCTATTGCTCGATTGAGGACGGCTCAAAAATAGGGCGATGGCCTTCAAATCGTGTTTAAGGGCTTAAATGTAGGCAGATCGCTATAATTCTACTATTTAGTACCCAAATTGGTCAGCTACTCCCTCCATCCCAAAATGTAAGGCGTCTAAGGATTAGTCAAAATTCAACGTTTTTTAAGTTTGACCAAGTTTATATACATAAAAATATAAACATTTACAGTACTGAATTAACATGAATAGATTCACCATAAAATATATTTTCTTAATATGTCCATTCGATATTGTAGATGTAAATATATTTTTCTAAATATTTGGTCAAAGTTAGTAAAGTTTGACTGTTGACCAGTCCTTAGATGCCTTACATTTTGGGACGGAGGGAGTAATTGCAGTTGTTCTACTGTGTTTGTTTATCTGACTAAAACCAAAGGATACATTTGATCACCTTTTCTGGTAATAATTGATGCATGCGTCAATGAAACCAAAGAAAGTAAGAAAAAAGAACCCCGCAAAGCGCAAAGCATCAGTCAGCTTATAGTGTGCGTGCGCAACAAAGCATCAGTCAGTTCAGTTGGCAGCGCGCGCCTGGAGGTTCCTTGCCAAGATCCCCTCGAAGGTGATCCCCGGCCCGAACGCCAGTATGAGTCCCCACTCGCACTCCTCCTCCCTCTCCGCCTTCCTCCGTCTGCTCTCCTCCACCATGTTCTCCAGCACGTACACGATGGTGTTGCTGCTCGCGTTCCCGAAGTCCCGGAGCGCGCTCCGGCTCGCGCGCAGCTTCCCGCCGTCGAGCCCCAGCCGCCCCTCCATCTTGGTCAGGATCGCCGGGCCCCCGGGGTGGACCGCCCAGAACATGTCGTCGTAGCTCAGCTGCTGGTCGTGGTGATCGCCCTCCCGCTCCTTCATCAGCTTCTGGCAGAAGCTCTCCACGTGCGCCTCGATGATGTGGGGCAGCTCGCGGCCCAGCTGGAACTTGATGCCCTCCTCCGTCAGCCGCCCGTCGATGGTCTTCTCGGTGTCGGGCAGGAACCGCTGCAGCGCGGAGTGCAGCTCGAAGAGCGGGCGTTCCAGGGGCGCCGGGTCGGTGCCGACGATGGCGGCGCCCGCGCCGTCCCCGAAGAGCGCCACCCCGACGAGGTCGTAGGGGCGGTCGGGGCTGGGCGGGCGGAACCCCGCGATGGTGGTCTCGGACGTCGCCAGCAGGACTCGCGAGCCCGGGCCGGAGCTCTCGGCCAGGCCCTTGGCGACGCGGAGCCCCGCCACGCCGCCGGAGCAGCCGGTGAAGGCGAGCATGACGCGGCGGACGTCCGGGCTGAGCCCGAGCGCGCGCGCCAGGTGCAGGTCGCCGCCCGGGAACCGCGCCTCGCTGGAGGAGACGTAGACGAGGTGGGTGATCGCGGACAGGTCGCCGCCCCACGCTTCGATGCACGCCAGCGACGCCTCCGTGGCCATCTGCGTCACCGCCTTGTTGGAGATGTCCATGCGCTGCTTCATCGTCGGCGACCCTTCCTGCGCCAGCTCCGGGCAGCTCTTCAGGATCTCGTCCGACATCACCACGTACCTCGTCTTCACCGTCGTCGTTTTGCCTGTAATGCATATGCATATGTCGATGATCAATCATCAACAAGAGAACAAAACCGTGCGTCGAATGCATGTGGATTAGTTCGTACAGAGCCTGTTGAGCTTCTCCCTGATCACGGGGTCGTCGCAGTGGGTGTTCCTCATGAAGCCGTCGACGAAGTAGTCCTGCATGACGAGCTGCTGCGGGAAGGCGTGGCCCAGGGCGATTATCGTGGCCTTGCCGGGGTTGGGAGCCAGGCAGCAAGCAGCCTGCTGCTTCGTGTCGACATCCGTGCTCACCATTGTCGTGTCGTGTGAGGAGGATTTGATGCCAGATGGAATTCTAGTGTCCGAGGGTTAATCAGTTGTTAGATTGGAAGACAATATATAGCCTCTTCTTCTTTCAATTTCCTTTCTGTTAATTACTTGTGAACCCGTGTAGTTCAGAGGCACCAAGCGCATGGAAAAGCAAGGTTGATGGCCAGCAGATGACTTATAGGTTTACTGTTAAATTCCCTGCATACATGCGTTTCGCATGCACCTTAATTCCAAGGTAATGTTTATCAGCTGGTGATCGATCCAGGTAATGGACTATTCTCCTTTAGATGAGTGTTTATTTGTATAGGAGAGGTGTCTAGTTAGGCATCTCCCTAGTATAAATAAGTACCGTGGTACAATAGAAGTCAATTTATTTCTCTAAGCACCTCTTCTAAGCATCTTCGATTATACATGCCTTTACGGTATCTCTAACCGAAACCGCATATCAGCTGATACGTGCATTTCAGAAACCCTAAAATCACCCTGGGAATTTAAATCTATGGGTTCTCGGGGTGGTTTTGGAGTCTACCAGGACCATTTTGGACACTTCTCCTTGACCTAGGATCACTGTTTAAAGACTAGGCCGAATCAGCGATTAATAGGCCGATTAATCGCTACTAGAGGCCTAACCGTGTCAATTACCTCTAATCGTTTGTATTAATCCTTTAACCCGATTAATTGCTTTGAAAACTCGATTACTAGGAATGTTCCCGATTAGTTAGTCCACATTGGTAAAAAAAAAGTTGCAAAATTTTCAACGCATATCGCCGTCCGGCCGCTATCCCGTCCAAATCAAGTAGGTTTGCGAAGGTTCAACTCGATTCTCGCCTCCAACAGCTCGATTCCGGCCGTTGCTGAACAATTGCTTATCATTGCCGACCAGACATTGGATACCAGATCTCAACCGTCTTGAAGAGCATGTCGAAGAGCTCTAGGACGCCTTCAAATAGGGTAGGTGGTTGAGGTGCAAGAGGGTCAGTAGACTAGGTAGGTAGTGGGAGAAGAGGAACTTCGGAGGGCAAAGGAGGAGAAGCGAAACAGAGAAACATGGTGGTGGGTGGTAGCTCCTTTGTCGCTCGTAGGACACTACAAGAAAAGTTCTGATAGACAACGTCCCAAAATCGTCAACTAAGGGGCATTTTTCGTCGCCTATGGGCCTAACCCGACGATATGGGTTCCGTTGTGCGTCAGGCAAAGTCCAACGACGATTTTTCGGTCCGTCGCGCTTGGGCGCCCTTCCGCCACGGAAAATCGGACCGTTGCGGAAGTGTTTTCGGGAGCCCGTTGACCGCGACGTCATGCAACCGACACGTGGCGACGCGTTAATCGCCGCTAACGGCGTTAACCGTGAAACCCCGTGGTAGATGGTAGGCCCACACGAGGCTGCCACGTCTTAAGCGGGCCGGGCCGATGACATAGTTTGACCGGTCAACTATATAGCTGGTCCATTAGTTACGTGGGCGGGCCTAACCTCTAAGGTTGGTCAAAACTTAAATGGGCCGCCGATTTAACATGTGGGGTCCACCTTACAACCGGCCGCCCAAGAAGCAAGTGGCGGGCCAAAAACACATGTGGGTCCCACTTTCTTGTTAAAAGGCCGGCCCATTTAGTGTGTGGGGTCCACCGTATAGCAAGTGGGCCGGCCCAACAAGCTAGTGGGCCGGCCAAAACAGTGGGTCCCACTTTCCGGTTAAAGGGTCGGCCCATTTAGTTTGTGGGGTCCACCATATAGCAAGTGGGCGGCCCAACAAAATAGTGGGCGGGCCAAAAGGGTGGGTCCCACTTTCTGTTAAAGGGCCGCCCATTTAGTATGTGGGGCCACCATATAGCAAGTGGGCGGCCCACCAAGCTAGTGGGTCGGGCAAAACACAGTGGGTCCCACATTCTGTTAATGGGCCGACCCATTTGGTATGTGGGTCCACCATATAGAAAGGGCCCAACAAGATAGTGGGTCGGGCCAAAAACACAGTGGGTCCCACCTTCCTATTAAAGGGCGGCCCATTTGGTGTGTGGGGTCCACCATATGAAAGTGGGCCCCAACAAGATAGTGGGTCGGCCAAAAACAAGTGGGTCCCACCTTCCTATTAAAGGGCCGACCCATTTACCATGTGGGACCACCATAGAGCAAGTGGGCCGGCCCCATAAGCATGTGGAGCCCATTATCGTGTAACCGGGCCGGCCTACTAAAGAAGTGGGCCGGCCCAAAATGAAAGTGGGTCCCACACTACTGTAAGTGGGCCGGCCCAATCTGTTGTAGGGCCCTACTTGTTTGACTAGTCAACTTGCATTAAATTTCATGAGCCTAAAATCTGATTTCAATGATACACACAAGTACATACACAAATAAAACAAATAGGAAAATTACAAGGCAATTAATGTGCCCAAATAAAAAAATGACATAGAATCATTGAGGACTTCTATTAGCATCATCAATAACACGTTGACATTTGGCAATCGCCTTGATTGAATCTTGTGTACTCTTTGTCAACATATCAGCTACAGATCCAAAGAGCAATACCATGTCTTTTATAAAGTACAACCTTGAGATATTCTTTTCGATGAAAGAAATGGTCTAGGTTGACTATGAGAAGATGCATCAGAAGAAAGATCAGAACTTTTGTGGGCCTCACTGGTAATGAAGATTGCTTCATCACAACTGCATTCTGATAATAATGCAAAAAGAGTTAAACGATGAACTATGCAAACATTTATTATGCAATGTAGATATAAGATAATAACAAGTTGCATAAATAAGACATGTATGGAACTTGTACTAAGCACAAACTTACATCATAATGTTGCACAGGGTCGCTACAGATCCTTTTTTGGCGACTATCTTCTAATGATGACTGCTTCATTAAAACTGCATTAACATTGTAAACATAGTTACAACAATTAACTATTCAAACATGTATTACGCAATGTAGAGATCAGATAACAGCATGTAGCAGAAATAAGCACAAGATAAGATAAGATGCATGTACTAAGCACATACTGGCTCACTGCAGGTCCTTCTCTTGCGTGCACTAGTCGTGGTCAACATGCCTATCATTTTAGGTTCAGCCATCAAGTGAAATGCTAATCCTCCTGCTCCATTGTCCTTAATCTGTGTTTAGATATCACATTTAAGACCAAGTCAGCTGGTTTCAAATAACAAAAAACTTGAGCTCCCAAATGAATAAGCCAATAGTTACCAGATATCAGATTAAAACCAACTAGATGTTGCTTTGCATGAGATACGAATTTCAGACATTCAGATTTAGAGTAGGGTAATGCCAAGGTTTTACACATAAAGTAAACTGGCATTAAGAATGACCAAATGTCAGGTTCAAATCACCCTCGAAGTTTCTCCAAGACAAGCATATCAAATAGGCAGAAACATAGTAAAGCATGAATGGCATTGCTATGGCAGGGTTCCAAGTGTTAATCTCTTGCATAAGGAACAATGCATATAGGTTATAGATAATAACGGAAGTAAACTGCCAAAATTACCAACCACGAACTCAGATTCCAACCTTACCTAGCATCCCCGCTGTTAATGTTGGATGTTCTAATAAGTGGTTCGCATGATCAATCCCTAGGAAAAATAACATTGACAAGTCAGTCTACGATAATACAAAGACCAGACATGCACGCAAATAACTATATAAGCTAAAGACGAGGTATAAGAGCAAGCAGATTGGAAATGCACATAGCATGATTATAAAAGCAGTGTGAGAATAGCAGACACGAGAAAACAGCTAGCGGTGAGCTAATGACGTGGTATAAGAACAAGCAGATTGGAAATGCCCATAACACGACTATAAAAGCAGTGCGACAATAGCATGCAGTACAAAAACAATTGGCAGCAAATGAATGGGTACAAGGCTATAAATATGTGGATGCACACAGGTGTCAGTAGAATGAACAGGATGGTAGCGACCGGATAATGCTTTTGTACTGTACAACATTTAAACAAACTTCATGCGAAGCAACACATCAAGAAAGTTAACGGCATATGAGATCTGCAAATAACTACACAAAACATGGCTAAAGAAACACCGCGATCTAACGGGCCAGCGCTAACCAAGGCTGCGCGGGGTGGACGGGGGCGGCAACTTGCATTCCAGCGGCGGCGAACGCGGGAGACGACGAATCGACCCTGTTTCAGTAGAAGCGGGCGTTAGTGAAGCAGATCTGGTTGGCTGGCAAGGTATTCGGTGAAGTTGATACAGCCGCTGCGGCGAGGTAGTCGGTGGCGAGGTCGGCGGTGAAGCAGATCCGTCGGTGGCGAGGTCGGCGGTGAAGCAGATCCGTCGGTGGCGAGGTCGGCGGTGAAGCAGATCCGTCGGTGACGAGGGCGGCGGGGGAGCGGATCAGGTGGGTGGACAGCCAACACGATCAAGGCTACGTTGTGGAGGAGTATGCCGGCGGCGAAGCAGATCTAGTACTGTAGAGAGTCAGAGCTTTGGCGTGTGAGAGTATTTTTGAGCTAATGGGGCGAATGGTTGGTGGGTGGGTGTGGGCCTGTGGGGAGGGTTCGGGATCTAGGCAAGATATTTCATTGTTACCGAATGAGCCCTCCATGGTCGGTGGGTTGTAGCTTCCGGACCAGGGTTAAAAGGGTAAAACTGGTCACGGGATTTTCGAATGGATGCGGCGGGATGATTTGGCGCGTGGCCGAAATTTTCAGTTTCAAGCTACAGTACGAGCAGAACGACAAAAATAATGTTCTTCCCCAGGGAGCTCTCATTTCTTCCTCTTCTCTTTCTCTCTCGAGTCTCTCCCACTCCCCGGCTCCTCTCCCCCTTCTCTCCGGCGGCCTCGCCGGCCGGAGACGAGGCCGACTTCTCTCTGTATATTGTACACCCTCCGAACTAAATTAATTGATTCAACTTTCCTTAGACGTGTATGTATCTAGAGTAAAAACATGTGTGGATACATCCATATTTAGATAAGCAAAGTTGAGTCAGCTAATTTGGATCCGAGGGAGTTAGTGTTGTTGTAAGCTTAGATCCAGTGTTTCCCATGAGCAGAATGGCGCAATGGAGTCGGGGATCTCGTCATCGGCTTCAGATCTGGCCTATGGTGAATCTGGCGGATCTTGCCGGCCAAACCCCGATCTGGTGCCATCAATGTGATGGCGCTAACGGTGAGGCTTGCTTTGGTCAGTGCTTCAGATCTGGCCAATGGGGAAGTCAAGCTGCTAAAGTTCACAAGCTCGGGGCATACGACGGCGTCATCCGTCTTGCCCGTGCACATCTTGGACTTTCAGCGACCCTTCTCAGAGCCAATATGCCGTTGCTGAGGCCCTTCTTCTCCTTCGTCTGGCGACTACCGGCGACACCGTCCCAAGTGTTCGTCTGACCCCACAAGTATAGGGGTGTATCGTAGTACTTTCGATAAATAAGAGTGTCGAACCGAGGAGCAGAAGGTGTTGACAAGCAGTTTCGATGAAGGATTCACTGCTGCTCACAGACAAGTATTCAGGGGGTTTTGATATTGCAGATAAATAAAACAAGTAAATAAAATGCGAGAGAAATAATTGCAGCGAGTGGCCCAATCCTTTTTAGCACAAAGGACAAGCCGGTTTGTTTACTTATAATGACCAAATGTTCTTGAGGACACACGGGGATTTTAGTCTAGTACTTTCGCTTCATGTGGCTAAATAATCTTCATTGTTTTGATAAGTGTTGTGTGGGTGAACCTATGCTAATGCACCGCCCTTCCTAGGACTAATACATACTTGTGATTATACCCCTTGCAAGCATCCGCAACTACAAGAAAGTAATTAAGATAAATCTAACCACAGCCTTAAACTCTGAGATCCTGCGATCCCTCCTGCATCGATATACTAACGGGGCTTAGGTTTCTGTCACTCCGGCAACCCCGCAATTAGCAACCGAAGTACAAGATGCACTCCCTAGGCCCATAAATGGTGAAGTGTCGTGTTTCCCCCCAGGAGGGAATTTCCCGGCGGATTCTGCCCGCCGGAGCTCTTTCTCTGGGTGTTCTCCGCCCCGCAGAGGCGGCTGTAACCCTTCGTGAGGTCCTCTGTGGCTTAGGTTTTCGGGACGAAGGAGTACGCGAAGAAAAGAGGCGAAGAGGCTGGGGCCCCCAGAGCATAGGGTGGCGCGGCCAGGCCATGGGCCGCGCCGCCCTATGGTCTGGGCCCACAGTGGCTCTCTTCTTCCCCTTCTGGCTCCCTCCGTCATCTGGAAAAATAGGAATTTACGTGAAATTCCCTTCCACAGTTGATCTTCCGAAATATTGCGTTCGACGGTGCTTTTTCCAGCAGATCCTGGCTCCGGTGCTTGATCCTCCAATGATGATGAAACATGCAAAATAGATGAAATAACATAAGTATTTGTCCCAATATGAAATATATCAATGAATAACAGCAAATTATGATACAAAATAGTGATGCAAATTGGACGTATCAACTCCCCCAAGCTTAGACCTCGCTTGTCCCCAAGCGAAACTGAGCTCGATAAACAAGACCACATGTTTATGGAGTGAAGAGTCGATAAATAAAATACGGACAAGAAGCATCATATTCATTCACACAAGACATTCTAGTAAACAACTTCCTCATATAACTCATCTTGAAATAGGTAAAGAGAAATCACAAGTAAAGGTGCATAAGAAATCATAGTTGGTGATGGCAAACTTTGTTCTTGGTCAGAGAACTACTAACGGATTGTACTTCTAAGCAAAGCTTTCATATTAGATTTTATAGCTGAGCCTTCATATTTAAGCATAACAATCTCCTCATAATCATTGATAACTTCAAAGTCATATTCATTCAGATAAAATTGGTACTAAACAAGAAAGTATAAAAGACATGATCAACTGAATCATAGCATAAATGATTGGTTCACAACAACTCAATTGCTTGCTTGAGATAGAAAGAAATAGGTTTACTGACTCAACATAAAAGTAAAAGATAGGCCCTTCGCAGAGGGAAGCAGGGATTAAATCATGTGCTAGAGCTTTTCAAGTTTTGAAATCATATAAAGATCATAAAAGTAAGATTTTGAGCGGTGTTTGTTGTTGTCAACGAATGGTAGCGGGCACTCTAACCCCCTTGCCAAACGAACCTTCAAAGAGCGGCTCCCATGAGGGACGCATCTCTACCAGCAAGGTAGATCATCCCCTTCTCTTTTGTTTACACATGTATTTTAGTTTTATTAAGGATGACTCCCCCCAACCTTGGCTTTCTCAATCCATGCCGAATCCTCGGGTGCCTTCCAACATTCACATACCATGGAGGAGTGTCTATTGCAGAATTAAGTTGCTTACTGATAAATCAGAGCAAAACATGTGAAGAGAATTATTAATGAAAGTTATTAATTGGGGCTGGGAACCCCGTTGCCAGCTCTTTTTGCAAAATTATTGGATAAGCGGATGTGCCTAGTCCATTGGTGAAAGTCCGCCCAACAAGATTGAAAGATAAAACACCACATACTTCCTCATGAGCTATAAAACATTGACACAAATAAGGAGTAGTAGTTTAAATAATTTAAAGGTAGCACATGAAGTATTTACTTAGAATGAGAAGTACCATGTAGTAGGTAGGTATGGTGGACACAAATGGCATAGGTTTGGTCTAAGGTTATGGATGTATGAAGACATTCCCTCTCGATACAGGTCTTTGGCTAGCAAGGTTTGATAGCAAGCATAAAGGTTGAGGGAAACAAACAAATATACATATGATAGAAACAATCATGCATCTTTCTCATAAGCACAAGCAATTTTAACTTTAGAATACTAAGCATAGAGATAATAGAGTAATATATCTAAGTGTATTTCTCTCTTCTATTAAACATCAAGATGTTGTTGCTATTGACCAATGCTAAGTTTGCCAAAACCAAATAGATTTACTTGATGCTCCCAAAGTGATATCAATACTTATGTCAAGAGTAATCATATAATGGAGATTGCAAACTAAAATAAGATGTGCAAAAAGTAAATGATAAGACTTCTCATTAATATTCCATAACGATAACTCACACCAACGGATACATAGATAACTAACTAAGAGAGATACTTCCACATTGCATACTATTCCATATGATAACTTCCCTACTCATGATATGACACTACTCGATAGTAAAAGATAAAGGTGGTGATGATGTGATACCGCGGCACTCCCCCAAGCTTGGAACAAACCAAGGGGATGCCAATACCGATGATGAATTACTCCTTCGGCGATGGTGGTGATGAATTCCTCTCGCGCTTCATAAGGATCTCCTTCAGCTTCAGCTTCTCAATTTTGCAATTCTGCACCAAAACCTGAAGAGACTCATTGTTACCCGAGTGTGGCGGTGACGGCCTTGTGCTGGGATTTGAGTAATATTCCAGCATTCTGCGAAGTCGCTGGTTCTCCTCCTGAAGTATCTCCACTTCCCTTCTTAGAGCACGATATTGATCACAAAACTCATCAGCAACCCGTATTGCTTCCTCCACACAAGGGAAAGAGTCGAGGTCCAGAGCAGGCGGAAGAACTCCCTGCAAGTTATGAGAAAAAGAACGCCCTATTAACCGATCCCACCAAAATTGGCTTACTCCTCGTAGTTTCCTCTCCGATGCTATCTTCTCCTTCTCCTTATTGATCCTCTCATCCATCTCTTCCCTCCAAGGCCCCTTGTCTTTGTTGTTGGAGACCATGGTGCTTCTAGATCAAAACAAATCTGGCAGAAAACAGCTCGAAACAAAACACGACGAGAAAACGATATTACGGACCTCCAGGGGTCCGGGGGATTATATAGCAAATATTTTTACGACAAAAGGAAGGTTCCAGATCGAACAGAGTCGGAAAGGGGCAACGAGGCGGCTGACCATAGGTCGGCGCGGCCCAGTCAGCCGCGCCGGCCTATGGTGGCACGCCCTCGTGCGTCCTTTCCACTCCGTTTCGAACTCGTAATTTTTCATATTTTCTAAAAACAGCAGAAATAATGTTCGGAAAGGTAAACGCGGACTTTTTATTACCTGTACTGTTACCTATTCAAAGTCCAGTTCTGGCGGACTGTCAATTTGTCCTTTGATGAAAGCCTCCGGTGTTTCCACTTGAATAATATCAACATCAACATTATAAGAATCACCCGAGATATAATGCTTGAGTCTTTGTCCATTCACCACTTGTGTGGCATTGCCTTGGAGAGAGCTAATTTTAATTGCTCCTGAACGATACACCTCCTCAACAACATATGGTCCTTCCCACTTCGAGAGTAATTTCCCTGCAAAGAATCTGAGACGAGACCGATACAATAGAACTTGATCTCCAACATTAAATTCTCTTTTAATGATCCTTCTATCATGCCACTTCTTAACTTTTTCTTTAAAGAGTTTAGCATTTTCATAAGCTTCACTTCTCCATTCATCTAGAGAACTTAATTGCAACAACCTCTTATTACCGGCTAATTTAGGATCTTTATTTAGTTCTCTAACAGCCCAATAAGCTTTGTGCTCTAGTTCTAAAGGTAAATGACAAGCTTTTCCATAAACCATTTTATAAGGTGACATTCCCATAGGATTTTTATAAGCAGTTCTATAAGCCCATAGTGCTTCTTTCAATTTGCTAGCCCAATTCTTTCTAGATTTATTAACAGTCTTTCCCAAGATAGCTTTAATCTATCTATTTGATAATTCTACTTGACCACTAGTTTGAGGGTGATAAGCAGAAGCAATTCTATGATTAATACCATACTTAGCAAGAGTTTTTCTAAAACCTCCATGAATAAAATGAGAACCTCCATCAGTCATAATATATCTAGGTACTCCAAATCTAGGAAATATAACATCTACAAGCATTTTTATAGAGGTCTCACCATCAGCACTTTTTGTAGGTATAGCTTCTACCCATTTAGTAACATAATCAACAGCGACAAGTATATGAGTGTTACCTTCTGAAGAAGGGAAAGGACCCATGAAGTCGAATCCCCAACAATCGAATGGTTCAATAACAAGAGTATAATTCATAGGCATTTCATTGCGTCTGGAGATATTACCAACTCTTTGACATTCATCACAAGATAAAATAAATTTCCTTGCATCTTTGAAAAGTGTTGGCCAATAAAAACCTGATTGTAGAACCTTTTGCGCGGTTCTATCTCCAGCGTGATGTCCTCCATAAACACTACCATGACATTTACTCAATATCTCCTGTTGTTCATATTCAGGAACACATCTTCGCATAATACCATCTACTCCTTCTTTATATAAGTGTGGGTCATCCCAAAAATAATGCCTCAAGTCATAAAAGAATTTCCTCCTTTGCTGAGCTGAAAAGGTTGGAGGCAAATACTTCGAAACAATAAAGTTAGCATAATCTGCATACCAAGGGCTCTCTCGCGAGCTCACCTTTATTACAGCCAATTGTTCATTTGGAAAACTATCATTAACAGGAACAGGATCATAAGCAATATTTTCCAATCTAGACAAATTATCAGCAACAGGATTATCAACACCTTTCCTATCTATAATATGTAAATCAAATTCTTGCAACAGTACCCATCTAATAAGCCTTGGCTTAGCATCTTTCTTTGTCATAAGGTATCTAATTGCAGCATGATCAGTATGAATTGTAACTTTCGAATCAACAATATAAGGTCTAAACTTGTCACAAGCAAAGACTACAGCTAACAATTCTTTTCAGTTGTAGCATAATTTCTTTGAGCAGCATCAAGAGTCTTACTAGCATAATGAATAACATTTAATTTTTTATCTACCCGCTGTCCAAGAACAGCGCCTACAGCAAAATCACTAGCATCACACATAATTTCAAAAGGCAAATTCCAATCGGGAGGTTCGACTACAGGAGCAGTTGTTAAGGCTTTCTTTAGAGTTTCAAAAGCTTCCTTACAATCATCATCAAAAACAAAAGGTACATCTTTTTGAAGAAGATTAGTAAGAGGCTTTGAAATTTTAGAGAAATCTTTAATAAATCTCCTATAAAACCCAGCATGACCAAGAACACTACGAATACCTTTAACATCCCTCGGATAGGGCATCTTCTCAATTGCTTCAACTTTAGCTCTATCAACTTCAATACCTCTCTCGGAAATTTTATGTCCCAATACAATTCCTTCATTAACCATAAAGTGGCATTTCTCCCAATTAAGAACAAGGTTAGTTTCCTCACATCTCTGCAAAACTTTATCGAGGTTTCGCAAGCAATTATCAAAAGAATTCCCATAGACAGAAAAATCATCCATGAACACCTCTACAATACTTTCGCAAAAACCATGAAAAATAGCAGACATGCATCTTTGAAAAGTAGCAGGAGCATTACATAAACCAAAAGGCATACGCCTATAAGCATAAGTTCCATAAGGACAAGTAAATGTGGTTTTCTCTTGATCTTTAGCTTTAACAGCAATTTGTGAAAACCCAGAATAACCATCAAGAAAGCAAAAATGAGTATTTTTAGATAACCTTTCTAGCATTTGATCAATAAAGGGTAAAGGGTAATGATCTTTCTTTGTAACTTTATTAACTTTTCGAAAATCAATGCACATTCTATACCCTACAACTATTCTTTGAGGAATAAGCTCATCATTATCATTAGGCACAACAGTCATTCCTCCTTTCTTAGGAACACAATGCACAGGACTAACCCATCTACTATCAGCAATAGGATATATAATACCAGCTTCAAGAAGTTTTAATACCTCGTTCCTTACCACCTCTTTCATCTTCGGAATTAGACGACGTTGATGTTCAACAACAGGCTTTGCATCTTCTTCCATATTAATAGCATGTTGGCAAATAGAAGGAGAAATCCCTTTCAAATCATCAAGAGTATAGCCAATAGCTCCTCGGTGTTTCTTCAATATTTCCAATAACCTTTCTTCCTCAATCTCTGAAAGCTTAGAACTAATAATAACAAGATATATTTTCTTATCATCAATATGAGCATATTTAAGATTATCAGGTAAAGGCTTTAAATCAAAAACAGGATCTTCCTTTGGTGGCGGTGTTGTACCCAAATCTTCCACCGGTAAATCATGCTTGAGAATAGGTTGGCGAAGAAAAATTTCCTCAAGCTCATCTCTTTCTTTCCTAAAAGCTTCACTTTCACTATTCTCCAAATGTTGCTGCAAAGGATTATTAGGAACAAGAACAATAGATGCACACTGCTCCATTTTAAAATCATTACTAGGCAAGTCAGCTTTATAAGGAGTTTTGGTAAATTTAGAAAAGTTAAATTCATAAGGTTCACCAGCAAATCTAGTCAAAATTTTCTCTTTCTTACAATCTATAATAGCTCCACAAGTATTTAGAAAAGGTCTACCAAAAATGATAGGACAATGATCACTAGCAGCAGAACCAAGTACCAAAAAGTCAGCAGGATATTTAATCTTACCACATAGAACTTCCACATCTCGAACAATACCAATTGGAGAAATAGTTTCTCTATTAGCCAGATGAATAACCACATCAATATCTTCAAGTTCACAAGAACCAATTTCGTGCATAATCTCCGTGTAAAGCTCATAAGGAATAGCACTAACACTTGCACCAATATCACATAAACCATAATAGCAATGATCACCAATTCTAACAGATAGCATAGGAACACTAACTTGTTTGGATTTATTAGGATGTGAAACAATATTAGAAGCATCTTCACAGAAAATAATATGACCATCCTCCACATTTTCAGTCACAAGATCTTTAACTATTGCAACAGCAGGTTCAATTTTAATTTGTTCTTCAGGTTCTTTAGGTTTCTTTTCACTTTTATTAAGCGCTAGATATGACAGAGTACTCCTTCATTTTAGCAGGGAAAGGAGTTTTTTCAATATAAGCTTCAGGAATAACATTATCAACAGTTTCAACCACTACACATTTGTTTACAGATGAATCAACTTTATCTTTATACGGTTCATGATACTTATCAAAATTCTTCTTAGGCAGTTCATAATGAGAGGCAAAAGCTTTATAAAGATTTGCAACAACTTGGGAATCAAGACCATATGTAGCACTCATATTACGAAATTTATCAGTATCCATAAAAGCTTCAATGCATTTATAATCGTAAATTATACCTGATTCTCTATCTTTGTCGTTCTCCCATCCTTCAGTATTTTCTTGGATCCGATCAAGAAGGTCTCTTTTAAACTCTTCATTCTTGCGTGTAAATGATCCAGAACAAGAAGTATCCAGCAAGGTCTTGTCTTGAAAAGAAAGTCTTGCATAGAAATTATCAATAATAACATTACCAGGAAGCTCATGAATGGGGCATTTGAGCATTAAAGACTTCAATCTCCCCCAAGCTTGGGCAATACTCTCTCCATCATGAGGCCAGAAATTATATATGCGGTTCCGATCTTTGTGAATTTCACTTGGAGGATAAAATTTGGAATAAAATAAAGGCACAATGTCCTCCCAATCAATAGAATCACCATTCTTCAGCAATTTATACCAGTGCGCCGCTTTACCAGACAGCGATATAGTGAATAGTTTCTTCCTAACTTCATTCATAGAAATACCTGCACATTTGAATAACCCGCATAATTCATGCAAAAACAATAAATGATCACCAGGATGGACAGTTCCATCCCCTTCATAGCGGTTATCCATAACACGTTCAATAATTTTCATAGGTATTTTATATGGTACTACTTCCTCACCTGGCGCTTCATCCACTACCGTTGCAGTAGTAGTAGATTTCCCAAATAGAAATTGAAGAGAAGATCTCTCCATAATGATTTATAGCAGCAGGCAGAAATAAAATCAGCACAAACAGTAAATTTCCTTACCAATTCCGCTTACCAATAGCGCTTCACTCCCCGGCAACGGCGCCAGAAAATAGTCTTGATGACCCACAAGTATAGGGGGTGTATCGTAGTACTTTTGATAAATAAGAGTGTCGAACCCAACGAGGAGCAGAAGGTGTTGACAAGCAGTTTCGATGAAGGATTCACTGTAAATGCTCACAGACAAGTATTCAGGGGGTTTTGATATTGCAGATAAATAAAGTACAAGTAAATAAAATGCGAGAGAAATAATTGCAGCGAGTGGCCCAATCCTTTTTAGCACAAAGGACAAGCCGGTTTGTTTACTTATAATGACCAAACGTTCTTGAGGACACACGGGGATTTTAGTCTAGTACTTTCGCTTCATGTGGCTAAATAATCTTCATTGTTTCGATAAGTGTTGTGTGGGTGAACCTATGCTAATGCACCGCCCTTCCTAGGACTAATACATACTTGTGATTATACCCCTTGCAAGCATCCGCAACTACAAGAAAGTAATTAAGATAAATCTAACCACAGCCTTAAACTCTGAATCCTGCGATCCCTCCTGCATCGATATACTAACGGGGGCTTAGGTTTCTGTCACTCCGGCAACCCCGCAATTAGCAACCGAGTACAAGATGCACTCCCCTAGGCCCATAAATGGTGAAGTGTCGATTTCCCCCTCCGGGAGGGAATTTCCCCGGCGGATTCCTGCCCGCCGGAGAGCTCTTTTCTCTCTGGTTCTCCGCCCCGCAGAGGCGGCTGTAACCCTTCGTGAGGTCCTCTCTGTGGCTTAGGTTTTCGGGACGAAGGGTACGCGAAGAAAATGAGGCGAAAGAGGGTGTGGGCCCCCCATAGGGTGGCGCGGCCGGGCCATGGGCGCGCCGCCTATGGTCTGGGCCCACAGTGGCTCCTCTCTTCTTCCCCTTCTGGCTCCCTCCGTCATCTGGAAAATAGGAATTTACGTGAAATTCCCTTCCACGGTTGATCTTCCGAAATATTGCGTTCTGACGGTGCTTTTTCCAGCAGAATCCTGGCTCCGGTGCTTGATCCTCCAATGATGATGAAACATGCAAAATTGATGAAATAACATAAGTATTGTGTCCCAATATGAAATATATCAATGAATAACAGCAAATTATGATACAAAATAGTGATGCAAATTGGACGTATCAGTCCCGACGGAGTTGCTGGAAAGGATGCGGAGCAGAGATCTGATGTGCGGTCGAGAAGGACTCGATTGATTTTCTTCTATATGTTTTGGGGTCCTTTTTGTAAAGTTGCAGGTTCTATTAGTTATTGTCTAGTACTTTTGGTCCTCTATGTAATTTTTTGGACTAGTTTCCATTGGCACTGATAAACTTGAATTTTGACAAGTTCACGAGGAAAAAAATTCCTTTGCACATATGGCCTATCATGTATAAACATTCTTGAGATTTAAACTATATGTAATGTGCCATGCATTAACCCTAAACCATATATATGTAACTAACCCTAGCTGATCAAACCCTACTTAATTAAAACAAATAACCCTAAACTATACGCATGCACTTTATGCGCAAAGGCGCGGGTGCCTCTAATAATGTGTGTGCGCACTCGATCGATGATCCCTAAACCTTATACAACCCTGAAACCCTAATCCCTAATCCCTAAACCCTAAACACCCTAAACACTAAACCCTAGACCCTAAACCCTAACCCTAACCCTAAACCCTAATTAAACCCTATATATAGGCCAACGACACTTAATTGTGCATCAAGCAGGCCAGGGGTGCCTCGCGGTCCTCTAATTAAATTAAATGTGCCATGCATTAACCCTAAACCATATATATGTAACTAACCATAGCTAATCAACCCTACTTAATGAAAACACATAACCCTAAACTATACTAGCTATAACCCGATCTAATAAAAACATGCTCTATATATAGCAGCTAGCTAGCAAACCGTAGATTAACACCAATTAATATATACATGGCCTATATCGATCATGTTGTATAACATATCCCTGAGATTCATTAATTAATTATATAATTATCGTGATAAATTAATTAACTTTAATTTTGACAAGTTCTCTCGAATGAAAACACATTTGATTAAGTTGCCTCATAATATATATATATATAATTAGTGTGCATGCATGGCCTACCATGCATTCGTGCATATATTTTAATGTATATTTGAACATATTCTTGGGGATTTCAATCTCTCTCTCTCTCGATCATATATATATCGTGGTGGCCAAAAAACACACATATATATATATGCATGCAATTTAATGCGTAAAGGCGCGGGTGCCTCTAATAATGTGTGTGCGCACTCGATCGATGATCCCTAAACCTTAAACAACCCTAAAACCCCTAAATCCTAATCCCTAAACCCTAAACACCCTAAACACTAAACCCTAAACCCTAGACCCTAAACGTACCCTAACCCTAACCCTAAACCCTAGCTAATCCTAAACCCCAATTAAACCCTATGTATAGGCCAACGACACTTAATTGTGCATCGATCGAGCGGGTCATGGGTGCCTCGCGATCCTCTAATAAAATTAAATGTGCCATGCATTAACCCTAAACCATATATATGTAACTAACCTAGCTGATCAAACCCTACTTAATTAAAACAAATAACCCTAAACTATACGCATGCACTTTATGCGCAAAGGCGCGGGTGCCTCTAATAATGTGTGTGCGCACTCGATCGATGATCCCTAAACCTTAAACAACCCTAAAACCCCTAAATCCCTAATCCCTAAACCCTAAACACCCTAAACACTAAACCCTAAACCCTAGACCCTAAACGTACCCTAACCCTAACCCTAACCCTAACCCTAAACCCTAGCTAATCCTAAACCCCAATTAAACCCTATGTATAGGCCAACGACACTTAATTGTGCATCGATCGGCGGGTCATGGGTGCCTCGCGATCCTCTAATAAAATTAAATGTGCCATGCATTAACCCTAAACCATATATATGTAACTAACCCTAGCTAATCAACCCTACTTAATTAAAACACATAACCCTAAACTATACTAGCTAGCTATAACCCGATCTAATAAAAACATGCTCTATATATAGCAGCTAGCTAGCAAACCGTAGATTAACACCAATTAAAATATACATGGCCTATATCGATCATGTTGTATAACATATCCCTGAGATTCATTAATTAATTATATAATTATCGTGATAAATTAATTAACTTGAACTTTGACAAGTTCTCTCGAATGAAAACACATTTGATTAAGTTGCCTCATAATATATATATAATTAGTGTGCATGCATGGCCTACAATGCATTCGTGCATATATTTTAATGTATATTTGAACATATTCTTGGGGATTTCAATCTCTCTCTCTCTCGATCATCTATATCGTTGGTGGCCCAAAAAACACATATATATGCATGCAATTTATGCGTAAAGGCGCGGGTGCCTCTAATAATGTGTGTGCGCACTCGATCGATGATCCCTAAACCTTAAACAACCCTAAAACCTTAAATCCCTAATCCCTAAACCCTAAACACCTAAACACTAAACCCTAGACCCTAAACATACCCTAACCCTAACCTAACCCTAACCCTAAACCCTAGCTAATCCTAAACCCCAATTAAACCCTATGTATAGGCCAACGACACTTAATTGTGCATCGATCGAGCGGGTCATGGGTGCCTCGCGATCCTCTAATAAAATTAAATGTGCCATGCATTAACCCTAAACCATATATATGTAACTAACCCTAGCTAATCAACCCTACTTAATTAAAACACATAACCCTAAACTATACTAGCTAGCTATAACCCGATCTAATAAAAACATGCTCTATATATAGCAGCTAGCTAGCAAACCGTAGATTAACACCAATTAAAATATACATGGCCTATATCGATCATGTTGTATAACATATCCCTGAGATTCATTAATTAATTATATAATTATCGTGATAAATTAATTAACTTGAACTTTGACAAGTTCTCTCGAATGAAAACACATTTGATTAAGTTGCCTCATAATATATATATAATTAGTGTGCATGCATGGCCTACAATGCATTCGTGCATATATTTTAATGTATATTTGAACATATTCTTGGGGATTTCAATCTCTCTCTCTCTCTCGATCATCTATATATCGTTGGTGGCCCAAAAAACACACATATATATGCATGCAATTTATGCGTAAAGGCGCGGGTGCCTCTAATAATGTGTGTGCGCACTCGATCGATGATCCCTAAACCTTAAACAACCCTAAAACCTTAAATCCCTAATCCCTAAACCCTAAACACCCTAAACACTAAACCCTAAACCCTAGACCCTAAACGTACCCTAACCCTAACCCTAACCCTAACCCTAAACCCTAGCTAATCCTAAACCCCAATTAAACCCTATGTATAGGCCAACGACACTTAATTGTGCATCGATCGAGCGGGTCATGGGTGCCTCGTGATCCTCTAATAAAATTAAATGTGCCATGCATTAACCCTAAACCATATATATGTAACTAACCATAGCTAATCAACCCTACTTAATGAAAACACATAACCCTAAACTATACTAGCTATAACCCGATCTAATAAAAACATGCTCTATATATAGCTGCTAGCTAACCGTAGATTAACACCAATTAATATATACATGGCCTATATCGATCATGTTGTATAACATATCCCTGAGATTCATTAATTAATTATATAATTATCGTGATAAATTAATTAACTTTAATTTTGACAAGTTCTCTCGAATGAAAACACATTTGATTAAGTTGCCTCATAATATATATATATATATAATTAGTGTGCATGCATGGCCTACCATTCGTGCATATATTTTAATGTATATTTGAACATATTCTTGGGGATTTCAATCTCTCTCTCTCGATCATCTATATCGTTGGTGGCCAAAAAACACACACATATATATATATGCATGCAATTTATGCGTAAAGGCGCGGTGCCTCTAATAATGTGTGCGCCTCGATCGATGATCCCTAAACCTTAAACAACCCTAAAACCCCTAAATCCCTAATCCCTAAACCCTAAACACCTAAACACTAAACCCTAAACCCTAGACCCTAAACGCTAACCCTAACCTAACTAACCCTAAACCCTAGCTAATCCTAAACCCCAATTAAACCCTATGTATAGGCCAACGACACTTAATTGTGCATCGATCGAGCGGGTCATGGGTGCCTCGCGATCCTCTAATAAAATTAAATGTGCCATGCATTAACCCTAAACCATATATATGTAACTAACCCTAGCTAATCAACCCTACTTAATTAAAACACATAACCCTAAACTATACTAGCTAGCTATAACCCGATCTAATAAAAACATGCTCTATATATAGCAGCTAGCTAGCAAACCGTAGATTAACACCAATTAAAATATACATGGCCTATATCGATCATGTTGTATAACATATCCCTGAGATTCATTAATTAATTATATAATTATCGTGATAAATTAATTAACTTGAACTTTGACAAGTTCTCTCGAATGAAAACACATTTGATTAAGTTGCCTCATAATATATATATAATTAGTGTGCATGCATGGCCTACAATGCATTCGTGCATATATTTTAATGTATATTTGAACATATTCTTGGGGATTTCAATCTCTCTCTCTCTCGATCATCTATATATCGTTGGTGGCCCAAAAAACACACATATATATGCATGCAATTTATGCGTAAGCGCGGGTGCCTCTAATAATGTGTGTGCGCACTCGATCGATGATCCCTAAACCTTAAACAACCCTAAAACCTTAAATCCCTAATCCCTAAACCCTAAACACCCTAAACACTAAACCCTAAACCCTAGACCCTAAACTAACCCTAACCCTAACCCTAACCCTAAACCCTAGCTAATCCTAAACCCCAATTAAACCCTATGTATAGGCCAACGACACTTAATTGTGCATCGATCGAGCGGGTCATGGGTGCCTCGCGATCCTCTAATAAAATTAAATGTGCCATGCATTAACCCTAAACCATATATATGTAACTAACCCTAGCTAATCAACCCTACTTAATTAAAACACATAAACCTAAACTATACTAGCTATAAACCGATCTAATAAAAACATGCTCTATATATAGCAGCTAGCTAGCAAACCGTAGATTAACACCAATTAAAATATACATGGCCTATATCGATCATGTTGTATAACATATCCCTGAGATTCATTAATTAATTATATAATTATCGTGATAAATTAATTAACTTGAACTTTGACAAGTTCTCTCGAATGAAAACACATTTGATTAAGTTGCCTCATAATATATATAATTAGTGTGCATGCATGGCCTACAATGCATTCGTGCATATATTTTAATGTATATTTGAACATATTCTTGGGGATTTCAATCTCCCTCTCTCTCTCGATCATCTATATATCGTTGGTGGCCCAAAAAACACACATATATATGCATGCAATTTATGCGTAAAGGCGCGGGTGCCTCTAATAATGTGTGTGCGCACTCGATCGATGATCCCTAAACCTTAAACAACCCTAAAACCTTAAATCCTAATCCTTCCCTAAACACCCTAAACACTAAACCCTAAACCCTAGACCCTAAACGTACCCTAACCCTAACCCTAACCCTAACCCTAAACCCTAGCTAATGCTAAACCCCAATTGAACCCTATGTATAGGCCAACGACACTTAATTGTGCATCGATCGAGCGGGTCATGGGTGCCTCGTGATCCTCTAATAAAATTAAATGTGCCATGCATTAACCCTAAACCATATATATGTAACTAACTAGCTAATCAACCCTACTTAATTAAAACACATAACCTACTAACTAGCTATAACCCGATCTAATAAAAACATGCTCTATATATAGCAGCTAGCTAGCAAACCGTAGATTAACACCAATTAAAATATACATGGCCTATATCGATCATGTTGTATAACATATCCCTGAGATTCATTAATTAATTATATAATTATCGTGATAAATTAATTAACTTGAACTTTGACAAGTTCTCTCGAATGAAAACACATTTGATTAAGTTGCCTCATAATATATATATAATTAGTGTGCATGCATGGCCTACAATGCATTCGTGCATATATTTTAATGTATATTTGACATATTCTTGGGGATTTCAATCTCTCTCTCGATCATCTATATATCGTTGGTGGCCAAAAAACACACATATATATATATGCATGCAATTTATGCGTAAAGGCGCGGGTGCCTCTAATAATGTGTGTGCGCACTCGATCGATGATCCCTAAACCTTAAACAACCCTAAAACCCCTAAATCCCTAATCCCTAAACCCTAAACACCCTAAACACTAAACCCTAAACCCTAGACCCTAAACCTACCCTAACCCTAACCTAACCCTAACCCTAAACCTAGCTAATCCTAAACCCCAATTAAACCTATGTATAGGCCAACGACACTTAATTGTGCATCGATCGAGCGGGTCATGGGTGCCTCGCGATCCTCTAATAAAATTAAATGTGCCATGCATTAACCCTAAACCATATATATGTAACTAACCCTAGCTAATCAACCCTACTTAATTAAAACACATAACCCTAAACTATACTAGATATAACCCGATCTAATAAAAACATGCTCTATATATAGCAGCTAGCTAGCAAACCGTAGATTAACACCAATTAAAATATACATGGCCTATATCGATCATGTTGTATAACATATCCCTGAGATTCATTAATTAATTATATAATTATCGTGATAAATTAATTAACTTGAACTTTGACAAGTTATCTCGAATGAAAACACATTTGATTAAGTTGCCTCATAATATATATATAATTAGTGTGCATGCATGGCCTACAATGCATTCGTGCATATATTTTAATGTATATTTGAACATATTCTTGGGGATTTCAATCTCTCTCTCTCTCGATCATCTATATCGTTGGTGGCCCAAAAAACACATATATATATGCATTTTATGCGTAAAGGCGCGGGTGCCTCTAATAATGTGTGTGCGCACTCGATCGATGATCCCTAAACCTTAAACAACCTAAAACCTTAAATCCCTAATCCTAAACCTAAACACCCTAAACACTAAACCTAAACCCCAAACCCTAGACCCTAAACAACTAAACCTAAACCCTAAACCCTAAACCCTAAACCCTAAAACCCTAAACCCTAAACCCTAAACCCTAAACCCTATAAACACCCTAAACACTAATTAAACCCTAAACCTAGACCCTAAACACTAAACCCTAAACCCTAGACCCTAAACACTGTAAACACTAAACCCTAAACCCTAAACACCCTAAACACTAATTAAACCCTAAACCATAGACCCTAAACACTAGACCCTAAACCCTAGACCCTAAACACCTAAACACTAAACCCTAGACCCTCAAAACAACGTAAACACTAAACCCTAAACCCTAGACCCTAGCTAAACACCCAAAACACTAAACCCTAAACCCAGCTAGCTAACCCTAAACCCTAATTAAACCCTATATATATAGGCCAACGACACTTAATTGTGCATCAAGCAGGCCAGGGGTGCCTCGCGGTCCTCTAGTTAAATTAAATGTGACATGCATTAACCCTTAACCATATATATATAACTAACCCCTAGCTAATCAAACCCTAGTTAATTAAAACACATAACCCTACCATGCATGCATTAATTCGTGCATATATTTTAATATATATTTGACATATTCTTGGGGGATTTCAATCTCTCTCTCTCGATCATCTATATGTCGTTGGTGGCCAAAAAACACACACATATACGCATGCACTTTATGCGCAAAGGCGCGTGTGCCTCTAATAATGTGTGTGTGCGCACTCGATCGATGATCCCTAAACCTTAAACTCTAAATAAACCCTAATCCCTAATCCCTAAACCCTAAACACCATAAACATTAAACCCTAAACCCTAGACCCTAAACCCTAACCTCCTAACCCTAAACCCTAAACCCTAATTAAACCCTATATATAGGCCAATGACACTTAATTATGCATCAAGCAGGCCAGGGGTGCCTCGCGGTCCTCTAATTAAATTAAATGTGCCATGCATATATATGTGTTTAATTTGGGGATTTCAATCGCTCTCTCGTATGTAGCTCTCTCTACCTCTCTCTCTTTCTCTCTCTCTCTCTCTCTCTCTCTCGTTGGTGGCCAACAACACACACATGCACTTTGTGCGCAAAGGCATGCGCCTCTAATAATGTGTGCGCAGTCGATCGATCTAGTTTTGATTAATCATAGCACACAAATAAAGAAGTTGTATTTGAATCCACACAACCTAATCTAAAACACATAACCCCTAACATGGCCTAATTAATTAACCCTTCTCGATCTCTACCTAATTAGTGGAAATTGCACAAAATCAAAAGGGGTCCCTCACTAATTATGCATATCTGCTAGATTGTGATAAACTTTTGCCACATATATATTTGGTGGATGGGTGCATCTTGGCATGTAAACAATTAGTGTTTGCAAATGGCGTTGTCAAAATTTATGTACAAATGATTTCTTTCCATCCAAAGTGCATAAAATGGGAGTTTTAATGAAGAAAGTACAAATAAAACAGCTCAACATGCTTCCACACCCCGATTTTCACACGAAGTAGAGCATATTTAAAGGATAATTCCAGAGTTTTACTATTTTTCAAGCAACTTTGCTAATTTTCCCCCACTCACATGACTTTATGTCGATTTAACGAATATGGCGAATTTAAACTACATGGGCGGGATAGTTTGAATTGTGCGCGCGGCAAAGGGAACCGCCTATTCCTCAACCTTGTGCACGGCAAATTACACACGCAACTCCATTAAACGCCACCTACCGACCTTAATTATCACCCCGGCGGCCCGGCCGCATGACCCCCCACCCACCGTACACAACTTATCCCCGTCCGTGCGAAGAGCTTCCCCTCCCCGTCCCGTCCGTGCGAAGAAGAAGCTTCCCCTCCCCGTCGTTCTTCTCGAGACGCACCGGCGGTCAAGTTGATCCACGGTAGGGCTGCTATCTCTAGCTCAATCATGTATCGGGCAAGACAGCCTAACGATTTATATTTTCTTGATGCTGCTAAAAAAATTCGTCAGTATGCTCGAACTAATTGGCACTTTATAGTTTTCCGCTCGATTTGTCATCGATCAATTTGTTCATTTGCGTGGGCATATAGAGTCAGTTCTGCACTCGATCCGTTAATTTGCTGAAATGCCATGGCAGAGTTTTGTACACGATCTGTTTGCTAAAATGTCGATGGGCATTTTTTGTTTTGTACTCGACATGATTGCTGAAATGCATAATCATGTAGTATAGTTTTGTACTCGATGGATATACATTTCCTACTTCGCCTTAAATTAATCACCAACCACTGTATCTCATAATTAAACAGATGGACAGAACTTGGAAACTGCATGGACACTTATGTTCCCCTTCATATATAAATGGTGTTCAACCCTTTATGGGGTTTATTAGAGCTCATGATGGTCACAACCTGGACGTGTATTGCCCGCGCTGCACATGTATGAATGGTGAGAAGAGGCCTCACCCTGTAGTGGCAGATCATTTACACATTTTTGGGATGGACCGCACATATGTTAGGCGGGTTTAGCATGGTGAACCATATAATGATCCTTTAGCAGGAGAAGCAGATCTTGCTCACACTGTATGTGTGCTGGCATATGTAGTTAATTATTTATATTGATGCTGCCGCTGTTTCAATCAATAGTTTGCATTGCTGTGCAAGGTTCTGTACTCAAATTTAACTTGTTGCAGATGGATGGACGGGAAGGAGAGAAAAAGCGCTTGCTTCAGGAAACGGGTTTCAGCTCTGGGACATGTGCTGTGCCAGATGAGAAGGTAAATATGTAAAACGGCATTTGTTCAGGTTGCATCCCTTAGATGTTTGTCTAATCGGTTGATGTACTAATTGCAGAAGCATAGAGTTAAAGAGGTCTCTCAGTTTGATGGGAGATTTGAAGATGAATCTCAGTTTGATGCACCTGTGGATGGTACTGATGACGAGCCTTTCATAGACGAAGGTCCTGCACCTGAGATTATCCAGCTACAGAAGGAGGCCGTGGACCGAGTACACAGCTTTGCGTTGAAGTGGATGCACGCCCGGAGATCATCACGGGCGTCCGGGTAGTCTCAAGACCACCCAGCCCTGATGCACCTGTGGATGGTACTGATGACGAGCCTCTCATAGACGAAGGTCCTGCACCTGAGATTATCCAGCCTACAGAAGGAGGCCGTGGACCGAGTACACAGCTTTGCGTTGAAGAGGATGCACACCCGGAGATCATCAGGGGCGTCCCGGTAGTCTCAGGACCACCCAGCCCTGATGCAAAATGTTGAGCTACTTTATGATTCGTACGCCTTTGGTGCATTCAGTGGATGATCGCGTTGCAAAATTCGACACCCACACAATCAGTTCATCGTACGAGTAGTAGCACAATTACTTCTACAGCGATTCCTGCCAGCGCATTAGTTGGTAGCATGAAACACTTTCAGGTACTCCCCTCTGATTCATATTAATTGACTCAATTCTGTCTAGATATGGATGTATCTAGATGCATTTGTTAACTAGACTAACAAACTTGAGTCAGTTAATATGAATCCGTGTAAACCGCCCAAGTCCTCGAGCAGCTAGTTTATTGACTCTGGACTCCAAGCCTCTCGCGGCAAGCCATCGACGAAGCTTTGACCAGATCTTGGCCCGCAATTTTTTGTGTGGCGAATAGCAAAGCTTTGACCAGTTCCTCTCGGGATACAGCACGCCGGTGAGCTTGCACGGTTGCCATGAGCACTTCCGGCGGAACATCCTCTTCGGCGCCCTCAAGCCGCTGCTGCGAGACACGCAGTGCCTCGAGGTGGACGGAATTCTGGATCTCAGGGCGGGTGGTCCGCATCGTCCGGGAACGATCTCCAGCGGGTTAACGAGGACATGCATGGCGGCCAGGGGATTTGTTTTTTTGTTTTTTTGGTTTGAGCTTGGGATTTGGGGTTTTTTCGGATAGGGGAGGAGGAACCGAGGAAGAGGAAGGAACAGCCGCGTGCTTGGCGCGTGGCGGTGTGCTTGAATTTCGAATTTTTGTGAAATGTTTCATTTCCCCGCTACAATTCGGGGCCAATGCGTCCCGCCGGGCAGCTTCAAGTAAATTTGGGGTGCCACACTATGGGCCCTAGTTTCAGTGAGACATGTAATGACTAGTCACATCAGTAAGTTCACTGTGTAATAAAATATGTTACCCCTCCCCTTTATGTAGCACCCCTTCTCTCCCGATCGAGTGCCGATTGCCGACGGATGCAAGCCGCTAGCTCGATCCCCTCCTTTCGCCTCCACCGTCCAGGCATCCAGCTTGGAGGGGCAAGCTGCATCTAGCCCAAGCGGATTAGGTAGGACTAGTAATGTTCTCTCCTTTCTCGAGATCGGTTCTTTTTTCCTCTCCTCGATATCTTGCGCATCTCTTTCCTATTCTGGGCAAAGGGGTGTCTTTCTGGTCACCCTCGAGCTGGGAGTGATTGATGGGGGTGGGGGCGGGGGCTACCTTTGCTTGGATTGGGGTGTTCTTCCTTTATTTGTCGACATTTGCAACCTTTGTAGTTTCTGCTGATCCTCACTGTATCTTTTGTCAGCTTGTACAGGAAAGGTAAGACCTCGGCGGTGGGGGCAATGGAGCGTAAGGCCACCACGCATGTGGGCAGTTGGCTGAGCCTGAGCTGCGTCCCCAGCCCCGCGAAGCAGGTACTCCGTTTGCTTATCCACTCTTTACCTTTTAAGTGTCTCTCTGGTCTCTGCATCCTCAATCTGTTCCTGTTCTGGAATATGCTTAAAGTAGCACATGTCTTCAGCTGTTTGTGCGTAAAGCCTCTGTGACACCATGCTCTATATTCTCTGTATCAGGTTGGTACCTCCAGGTTCCGTGCTGAGGCTATGGGGAACGAGAATAGCGCCCCACCTGCTGCAGGAGCATGGCCCGATCTGCAGCACAAGAAGCGAAATGCCACTGCCGAGCTGGGCAGGGACCGCCCAGGGGTAATTTTTTAACCAACTTACCATGATGTAGTCTGAATCTGATACTCCCTCAGATCCAAATTAATTGACTCAACTATCTGTAGATACGGATGTATCTAGATGTGTTTTAGCTCTAGATACTACTGCCTCCATCCCAAAGCTTTGGGCTTATATTATTTTTAGAAAGTCAAACTATACCATGTTTGACTAAGCTTTTACCAAAAATCAGTAACATGCAAAATACAAAATTAATATCATTAAATAGATAATAAAATATATTTTCCTACGGTATCTACACAGTATTATATTTGTTGATAGAATGTTCTAAAATTTTGGTCAAACTTTGCTTGTTTTGATTTCTCAAAAATAAATAAGGCTTAAGCTTTTGGATGGTGGTAGTACATTCATATCTAGACAAAGCTGAGTTAACTAGTTTTTTTGTCTGTCCATAGCTAGTGTTCACGCTGCAAAAGGCTAAGAGCATCCACTATATGCATCAGTCTATCTCATACAGTAATTCAATATCACTGAGGTCTGCCTTTTGTTTTGCTATTCATATGCAGACTGAAACTTTAGGGCCTTTACTCAAAAGGAAGATCAAAACTGCGGCTGATCACTATGTTGATGCCGCCCCCATCTTCTAAATGCCTCTACAAGCATTTCACAAGCTGTGGTGATCTTTTAATGAATATGGTATATTTTCTTAATGACAAAACATGCCTTGATTTTTCTCTGTCATTGTCGGTTTTTTCTATGCTTGCCAAAAGTTTACAACAACAACAACAACCCAGTTTCAGTCCCAACAAGTTGGGGTAGGCTAGAGTTGAAACCCATAAGATCTCGAAGCCAAAAGTTAGAAACACCAAATTCGTTTGCACAATCCATACAGTATGTTCATCTACTCCAGTTCTAACCCAACATAAAATGATTTATTTCGATTTTTAGATTAAAAGAGCACCATTAGGCGCTGTTAATTACGACTTTGAGATTAAAATGTCATTTGCAATTGTTAATTACAATTTTGAGACAATTGGTTAGTTTAACCTCGATCTCTTCTCTCTCCATTTTTCCCAACCGAACAAAAATGTAACCATTCCATTCCTCTGAAATGGAACCATTCCATTCCATTCCACGCTGTTTCAGAACCGACCACACCCTTGCATTGTTGTGAACTGTTGTCCATACACGGCCATACCCTTCCACTTACATCTAGCACTATATGCATCAGTCTGTCTCAGTCATTCAATATCACTGCTGAGATCTGTTCCCATTCTTATGCAGGCTGAAACTGCTGCGCCTTTACTCAAGTGGATGCAAAATGGGGCTAATGAGGCTGCTGTGAGGACGATGGTGCCGGCACCATCTTCCGAAAACCTCTACAAGCACGAGGCCATGGGCCAGCTGGGTGGTGACCTTTTAATGAATCTGGTATATTTTCTTAATCCACATACATGATTTCATTATTATCTGTTTAATTACTGTTGGCTTTGTCTAATGCTTACCAAAAGTTCAGAAACACTGCGTTTGCTTACAATCATCATACACTAATTTTTCACTTTTCAGTCTGTCTCATCCAGTATATAAACTGTTGATTTCCATTGGCTTCTTTTGTAATCATTTGCATTGTTGTCAACTGTTCTCTATGCACAACCCTATTCTTCCACTTACACCCCGCACTATTTGCATCAGTCTATCTCATAGATTTATTAAATATCAATGATGAGTTCTGTTGCTATTCATATGCAGGATGAAACTTCTGTTCCTCTACTCAAATGGATAAAAAATGATCCTGATGAGGCTGCTGTGAAGACGATGGTGCTGCCACCATCTTCTGAAAACCTCCTCAAGCACAAGGCCACGGGCCAGCTGGGTGGTACCCTTTTCAGTAAGCAGGTATATTTTCTTAATCCTCATACATGATTTGATTTTTGTCTGTTTATTGCCGGCTTTGTCTAATGCTTACCAATAGTTCAGAAACACACACACCTATTCTTCCACTTACATCCAGCACTATATGCATCAGTGTCTCATAGATTCATTTTATATATCACTGCTGATGTCTGTTGCTCTTCAATTTTTATATGCAGACTGCTAAGCCTTCATTGGTCAAAAGGATTGCAACTGCTGCTGATGAGGCATCTGCAGAGGCTGCCACCAAGTTACTGTCAGCCCCACCTTCTGGATGCTTATATAAGCTCAAGTCCAAGGATCAGCCGGGCCGTAACCATCCAAGGGTTCGGGTATATTTTCTTAAGCCACATATACATGCCATGATTTATGTCTGATATTATCACTGGCTCTGTCTAATGCTTTTTGGAATTCGGAAACACCAAATTAGCATGCTTATATTCATCATACACTAATTTTTCACTGTTCAGTTTGTAACATAGTGTTATGCACTTGCTTGTCAACATTTGCATTGCTCTGAACTATGCACTTTACACAACCTAATTCTTCCACTTACGTTCAGCGCTACGCACCAGTAGTACCTCCCATGTTTCCTTCACCATCCCGATGCCGAGCTTGCGGGAATATGGCGGGCCCATGTACATACCCCGCATATAACACCTCCTATGGCTCTATCTACCTTTCTAGTAGCTCCTTCACAGAGTTACAGGTATGTATTCTCAGTGGTTTAGCATGAATTGGCATATAGTAAAGTCTTGTTTTTAGTCTTCCTGCTTCTTACATTTGTATCAATTTTCACATGCAGACTGTACCTTGTGAACTTCGTCCAATGATTAACCAGATGTGTCCGCATGAAGGATCTTTCACTATGCATGGCAATGGCAAATTGATGAACACCTACACGGTCTATGAGGTGTATGTCTACAAGACGCAGGCCATCACATATTTGTATGGACATGATTGGAGAAAGTTTGCTTTTGACTACGGTCTGAAGAAGGGCGACGAGCTGAGGATCAGAAACTCAAACGGGCAGATATACGTAACTGCTTACAGAGTTGGAGACACTTCCAAATATATAATATGTAACTTTTTTCTACTCATATCTTTTGATAACTGCATTCTGAGCAGTTGTTCTAAACCATTCCCTCTGTTCTAGCTTGCTGGGTTTAACATGATCAAAGCTGCAGATCCCCTGACGGAACAGGAGCGGATGTCACAAAGGGCAACCACACCAGCACCGGCACCGGCTTCCCACTCTCCTGCATCAGCACCGGTTCCCAGCTCCGTTTACTGCATCTACCCAGCAGTCCCCTACATCAGCATTGGTTCTGTAGAGGCCCCATATACTACACATGCCAGGCTCCTGCATCAGCACCTGGTTCCTCTAGCTGCACGTTCCTGCACCTGCAGTCTCCTGCATCGCACCGGTTCCTCTAGAGGCACCGTTTACTGCACCTGCCCAGCAGTCTCCTGCATCATCACCAGCTCGTGTACCAGCCCAGGCTCATGCACCTGCCCCAGCCAGATCACCGAGGTCTCAGCTCATTGTGGCCACCCGTGTGGTGACCAGGACGCATCTGAAGGCTATGTTCGTGAGTATATGACAGCATAACTGCTCTTATCTTGATGTCTTCTCTGCTCAAAGTCTCACATGGTTCAGTGCATTGGTGCCATTGACTAATTTTTGGTGGTATCTCTTGCTTTGAATCAGAAATTGCCTAAAAGTATCTCCAAGGATCTCAATGCTGGCCGAAGGGGCAAGATATCCCTCGTCATGGAGAGTGAAGGTCTCACCGTGGAGGGACGGTACTCTGTCAGTCCCACAGATGGCCGCTTGGCTGTTACTTCCAGTGGAAAAAGTTCATTGACGGTGCCAAACTTCGCATTGGATCAAAGTTGAAGGTCAAGATCTTTCGATGCCGCTGTGACATGCTGGTCATAAAGTTCGCGGTTGTCTAGTTCTGTTGTCCCATGAGCCCTTAGCAAATGCATTTGTAGTTATACTTATATAAGGTTATCTTATCTGAACTGCTAATTAATTGTATGGGTGGTAAAACTCTGGCAAGCTTTTGCTCTTAGCAAGTATGTATGTATGATCAGCTATTATGATAACTAATGTTTGTGTTCATCTTAATTTGCATTTCCTTTTAGAAAAAAACTTAATTTCTATTTTGGCTGACCTGTTAGAGAACTATCAGATTGAACCCACAACATGATTCATATAGATTCATTACACCGAGCCACATGTCTTGACCTTGCGATACACTACTTCCATTAATTAGTGCAAGAAGGCTTACCTGAGCTGCCTGAACCATGGCAGATTCGAATCCACCTTATCTATCTAGAAATACAACCTTTGCAGAAAGAGGATTTGCAGTATGGGGAGGCTGACATTGGGGACCCATGAGCCAGCAGCGTCGTCAACGTTTTAAAGGTGGCAGGAGATCGAAAGAAAAAATAAGCCAAAAATCAGTTGGTAAACAAATTCAAGAAAAAAGAAACATTTACCTGAGAGGATGACATGCGGGACCCATGAGGCAGGCATCCTCAACTATTTCAAGGCGGCGGGGATCAAAATAAAAAAGGAAATAGCCAGAAATTAATTAGGGTCAAAAATAAATCCATCAAAGGAAACTTTTATTGTTCATAGAGGATGACATGTGGGACCGACTTGCCAGCTGCGTCGTCATCGTTTCAAAGGGGGGGGATCAAAAGAAAAAGACAAATAGCCGAAATTAGGGGAAAAAATAAATCCAACAAAGAAAACTTTTATTGTTCATAGGATGACATGCGGGACCCATGAGCCAGGCTTCCTCAACGTTTCAAAGTCGGCATGAGATTGAAAGAAAAAGTCAAGTGACATAATATCAGGAGCCAAAAATAATCCAAGAAAAGAAACTTTATTGTACATAGAGGATGACATGCGGGTCCCATTTTGTAGCAGCGGTCTCAACGCTTCCAAGGCGGCACAGGGAGAAGAAAAATGAAGTAGAAATCAGGGTGTGAAAAAAATCCAAGAAAAGAAAGATTTCAATTGGGCTGTATCTGGACATCTGGGCCTTCGAACTATCTTCTGGGCCTTTTGACTCGTACAATTTCAGCCCACTCCAAAACAGAGGGATTTTCTCAAAAAAAAAACAGGAAAGTCCTATGCTTCGCAAAAACAAAAAACAAGGAGATTCAACATATAAGTTTGTTTATGTAGATATAAAGATTTAATTTATCCGTTTGCAATAGCTCGGAGCGAAATACAACGTTTATTGTCTGTAAAATAAAATATCACATGTTTCTTGTACGGGAGGCTGACATCGGGACCCATGAGCCAGCAGGAGTCAACATTTCAAAGCAGGGATCGAAAATAAAAAAGCCAAAAATCAGTTGGTAAAAAAATACAAGAAAAGAAAACATTTATCGTTCTGAGAGGATGACATGCGGGACCCATGAGGCAGCAGCATCCTCAACGTTTCAAAGTCGGCATGAGATCGAAAGAAAAAGGCAAGTGACATAATATCAGGAGCCAAAAATAATCCAAAAAAAGAAACTTTATTGTACATAGAGGATGACATGCGGGTCCCATTTTGTAGCAGCGGTCTCAACGTTTCCAAGGCGGCACAGGACCAAAAGAAAAATGAGGCAGCAGCATTCTCAACAATTCCAAGGCGGCGGGGGATCAAAAGAAAAATAAAGGAAATAGCCAGAAATTAATTAGGGTCAAAAATAAATCCACCAAAGGAAACTTTTATTGTTCATAGAGGATGACATGTGGGACCGACCTGCCAACAGCGTCCTCATCGTTTCAAGGGGGCAGGGGATCAAAAGAAAAAGGCAAATAGCCAGAAATTAGGGGTAAAAAATAACTCCAGAAAGGAAACTTTTATTGTTCGTAGAGATGACATGCGGGACCCATGAGCCAGCAGCTTACTCAACGTTTCAAAGGCGGCATGAGATCGAAAGAAAAAGGCAAGTGACCAAATATCAGGCCAAAAATAATCCAAGATTTATTGTACATAGAGGATGACATGTGGGTCCCATTTTGCAGCAGCGGTCTCAATGTTTGTAATGCGGCTTGAGATCAAAAGAAAAAGAAAGTAGCTAGTAATTAGGGGGTGAAAAAAATCCAAGAAAAGAAAGTTGATGGACATAGAGGATGACATGCGGGTCCCTTGAACCAACATTACTCAACGTTTCAAAGGGCGGGGATCAAAGAAAAAGGCAAGCCAAAAATCAGAGGGTGAAAAAAAACCAACAAAGGAAACTTTTATAGCACACAGAGGATGACATGCGGGTCCCATGAGCCAGGGTCCTCAACGTTTCAAACGTGGCATGAGATCGAAAGAAAAAGTCAAGTTACCAAATATGAGGTGCCAAAAAAAACTCCAAGAAAAGAAAGTTGATTGCTCATAGAGGATGACATGCGGGTCCCATTTAGCTGCAGCGGTCTCACCGTTTGAGAGGCGGCGGGGGATCGAAAGAAAAAGTCAAGTGACCAAATATGAGGTGCCAAAAATAATCCAAAAAATGAAAGTTTTATAGTACATAGAGGATGACATGCGGGTCCCATTTAGCAGCAGCGGTATCACATTTGAGAGGCAGCGGGGGATCGAAAGAAAAAGTCAAGTTACCAAATATGAGGTGCCAAAAAATCCAAGAAAAGAAAGTTTTATAGTACATAGTGGATGACATGCGGGTCCCATTTAGCAGCAGCGGTATCACGTTTGAGAGGCAGCAGGGAATCGAAAGAAAAAGTCAAGTGACCAAATATGAGGTGCCAAAAAAATCCAAGAAAAGAAAGTTTTATACTACATAGAGGATGACATGCGTGTCCCATTTAGCCAGTATCACCTTTGAGAGGCGAGGTGATCGAAAGAAAAAGTCAAGTGACCAAATATGAGGTGCCAAAAAAATCCAAGAAAGAAAGTTTTATAGTACATAGAGGATGACATGCGGGTCCCATTTAGCAGCAGCGGTATCACCGTTTGAGAGGCAGGGGATCGAAAGAAAAAGGTAAGTGACCAAATATGAGGTGCCAAAAATAATTCAAGAAAAGAAAGTTTTATAGTACATAGAGGATGACATGCGGGTCCCATTTAGCAGCAGCGGTATCACCGTTTGAGAGGCGGGGGATCGAAAGAAAAAGGCAAGTGACCAAATTTGAGGTGCCAAAAAAAACTCCAAGAAAAGAAAGTTGATTGCACATAGAGGATGACATGCGGGTCCCATTTAGCAGCAGCGGTCTCAACGTTTCCAAGGCGGCAAGGGATCAAAAGAAAAAGGAAGTAGCCAGAAATCGGGGGTCAAAAAATCCAAGAATAGAAAGAATTTTGGTTCATAGAGGATGACATGCGGGACCCATGATCCTGCATCGTAAACGGCTCGATCGGAGAACGTTGAACGAGATGGCGCGATCTAGAAAAAACAATGCCGGAGAGGCTGCCATCTGGGCCCTACATCCCTCGGCGGTGCGGATTTGCGTTGACTCGGCGGCGAACCGAGATTTCGAGATGCACCACGTCCCGGGCCACCATACGCGACGTTTTGGCCGCTTTCGTCGGGCTGGGTGGCCTCAAAAACGAGAAAAAAAAGTTTTGACATGCACCACGGAGGGACCAAAATCGTCGGCCATGGTACACCAGCAACCACGGCGCGACTTCAACTTCGTCGGCCATGGCAACTTTTCTTGTAGTGGGAGAAGCCTACATGCTTTATTGGGATTTTGGGCTCTAGAAAAGTAGGAAAGGCATATACAGACCAATATACTATTTCTTTCTATCTTATATAGACATATTTTGGATGCTAATTTGTGTAGGTTGCACCGATTAATAATCGACCAATTAAATCGTTAATCGTCTGATTTCCGATTATTCACTACTTCCAAGACAACCGAGCAGTTAACGATTACCGATTTTCTTACCAATTCCTAGGATGTACTAATTGAATGTTTTATTTACAAACAAATTAACATTTTAAATTAACAAAATGTGAACAAACTTTTTGGTATATCGCTTTTCTGGTCATTTACAATTTTAGAAAGAAGGTCGTCCATATTATGGTCTGATCCAAAGAGATGAATTTGGAGAACTACCTCTTTAAAAGTAAATGGCTATAGGACCCAACAAATGCTAAAAGGAAATATAGAGCCGGAGTAAGGAAAAATTGTTAGCCTAGTTGTTAAATATTGAACTACTGAAACTCTTAATATACATCACGAAATTTGTGCGTGTCGGAAACAAAGGTAATGTAATGTTGGAGGGAAAATATGTGTGTTTCTCCTCCTCTCGTGATGCGCAAGGCGAAGCGCTCGGCGACGCGTAGGGAGCTCCGGCAGCCAGTCCTAGTGAAGCAGATTCATTGCATTTGCATTGGCCCCATATCAAGTCCCTCTTGTGCATGGCGTGAGGAGCCAACTATGGAATCATTAGTTAACCACATTTCTTGAATTGATCACTGCAATCGCTAATCTTGCCAAACAAACACAAACCCAACACTAACTTAATCACGCACACTTACTATGATGATCTCTCACCGGTTTTGATATCATAACCTAGTATTATATTTCTTTAATTGTCAATTGTCCTTTTCATTCAAATAGTAGTTCCACTACTTTCATATAAGCAAGTAATTTAATGTGACTGTTACCATAATATTTTCCCTTCTGTTCTAACAGAAATTTGGAGGATTGAAACCTTAAAAGATTTTTATATGAGGATTTTTTGATTAACATAATTAAATCATACATAAAAATTGCTTAAGGTTTCCTTTCCATTACATTTCATAGTGAATTTTCCATTAAACTCTTGTGCGGACTCCTTTGTTTTTTCCTAACATCATGTAGTAATCAACTAAGCATGACACTGTAAACCTATATTTTTTCTATCTCCACTTTTAGAATATTGTGAATTAATATGGTGCCTTGAAAATATGTTTCTCTTACTTACCATCTTAAGCTTCGTAGCGATTGATTTACCCAACAACAAAAAAAACAGTATCTCTTGAATATCTCACTAGAGATTTCAACTACAAGCTTATAATTTATGCATAGTTGATCATATAAAATGTTCCAGAGGGTTCCCAAGTGTGTAACTTGTATGTGATCGTGTCCATTTGACTGAATGGACTGAACAATATCTATCATACCATAGTACTATTCTTAAGTGTTAACCACATCTTGAGAAACAAAGAAGATAAGCAATGCTACTAGTAGTAGTTCATTTAAATTGGGCTATGAATTGAGCATGTTTACACTACCACAAATGAATTTATTATTTTGCTTCTCAAGCTATTAATTAGTTGATTATGTGTAATTGGGATTTTGTGACATGTTAGATAAATCATATATCTACATAACTCATACTTTTCTGAAATTTTAAAATTGTAGTGTGTGATTTTTTATGTTGATTGAAATGGTTGCATGAAGTTTGGCAATTTATTTTGCATTCAAAGCTTGTATGTTTGATGCATATGTTACATGCCCTATGATACCTTTGTTGAAGGCTGAAGGAGTTAAGTTGCAAGTGATTGTAAAAACCTCCTGCGTAAATTAAGGATTAGTTAAAACGGACACCATACTAACCGCACAACTGAGACAAAGAGATAAACTTAGTGAGCATCATTGTTTGATTTGATGCTTAGAGTGGGTGTATCCTTAACTCTAGGGATGAAACCCTTATTTTATTATTTGTGTCTCACTAAATCATCGTTATTTTTCATGTGAGAAAATGTTTACAATGATATGAAGACACAAATGTCAACAGCATCACAATGTTAGTGTTTGGACATCCACGTTCGACGGATTGTCTTTGAAAACAATACTCCCATTGTTCCTAGATATAAGGTGTGTAGTTTTTGGCATGAAAATAAATATTACGCATTGAAAGAAAATTACACCATGTTTGCGATATTATCCCGAAGTAATTGACATGAGAAAATAGAATAGTTAGAATTAGATAAGGAAATGTAATCAACTCTCTAAAAAAACGCCCAGATGAGTAGTGCAATGCAACACACCCTCTATTATGGATTTTATGTCAAAAACAAATACATCTTATATCTAGGAATGGAGGGAGTGATAGAGAAAATCGTCAAAGTGATGCATACCATTGTGTGGCAGTAGATGGCCGCTCTGATATTGATTCTTTTTTTTGAAGCATATACAGTAGGGAAGACCCCTACTGCTCCTTTTTTCATTATATATCAGAAACAGTAGATATTTACAAATGAGGATAAAACAGAATCCTCTGAGAGAGAAAACAAGAAGGAGAAAAAGAGAGAAAGAGAAAATAGCACAATTCCTTTACAAGATATCTATCCATTGCTGCATTCCTTCTTTCAGACTTGGTTTTGCTCTATGCATAGCTAGAGCAAAATACTCCTTGAACATACCAAAACATGTCTCTTGACTCTTGTCCTCATATTCAAAGATAATGCGATTTCTGTGATTCCATAAACTCCAAGCCCCAATGATTAGAACTTCCTTGAAACATATACCATTATGCCTCTGCTTTCCATATTTGAGCATTTCAATAAGAGCTAGATTAGTATTCCATTCATAGCCAAGCCTCCACCAGAAATTCTAACTGAAATCACATGAGAAAAAAAGATGTAGAAGAGATTCATTTGGCTCATCATCACATATCACATAATAACTGTCCTCTACAAAGAAGTGATTTCTAGTCATTAGATCCTTGGTGTTTAATCTATCCAGAAGAAGCAGCCAGAAAAAGAATTTCTATTTGGATAAACAAGATTATTTCCAGATCCATTTGAAGGGACTAGGCGCCTCAGTAAATTCAGATATGCTTTCATATACCTTTTTTGTGCTATACTTTCCTCCTCCTCCCCATGGAAGATTCCATATATCATTTCCTAGACTCCTGCTGAACGGCTCCATTGAAGAGATTAATTCCTGACATTGGTCATGGGCAATGGTAGATAGGGGCAAGTGAAACATGTCATAGATATTTGAGTCACTGTATTCCTTTGCTTGATTAATAGATAAATCTGTATATTTGGCAAAGGAATGAAGCTGTGGAAATTTCATTTTGGGACATTCATCTAACCATTTATCATGCCATAAGAGAGTGGAGTTTCCAGATTTTACTTGGGGTGCAGCAATTGATTTAAGGATATCAATTAACTCTGTACAATCCTTCCACCAGAAAGAGCCTTTACTAGTTTTTCCTTGTGGTACTTTTCCATCACTGTAGTGTGCTTCCCAGAGTAGATTAACCCAGGGATATCCTTTTTGTTGAAGAACTTAAACAAGAACTTTATGAGCAGAACCTGGTTCTGTTTTCTTAGATTTAACATCCCAATCCCTCCATTTTTCTTTGGCATGCAGACTAGATCCCATTTTGCCAAACATTTCCCTCTCTTGTGAATGTCTTTATCATTCCATAAGAAAGTTCTACAAGATTTTTCCACATGATCAATGATGGTGTAATGCAGCTTGATAGTACACATAGCAAAGATGGGCATATATATGAGATATAACATAATCTCTAATCTGCTAGCATATGACAGCATTCTTGCAATCCCTGCTAATCTTTTGTCCACTTTTTCAGGTATATATACCATATTTTCAATCTTAGGCTTTGTAGTACCCATAGGAAGCCCTAAGTATGTAAAGGGCAAGCTTTCTGTCTTCAATCCTAGTATGTCTGCCAACTCTTGGCATTGTGTAGCTGTGATATTTATTGGGACAAGAGAGCTTTTGTGGTAATTAAATCTAAGCCAAGTTGAGACAGAGAAATTATCCAGTATTTCTTTTATTTTACTGAGTTGTATTGCATCAGCTAGAAGAATGAGAAGTGTGTCATGTGCATACTGTAAAATAGGGAAATCTTGGCCATATGAACTATTAATTGGTAGCTGGATCTCTTCATTACTCCAAGCATTGTTGAAAACAATTTGCAATAACTCAGCAGCTAGGACAAAAAGAATAGGTGAAAGGGGGTCCCCTTGTCTAACCCCTCTTATGCATTTAATTGTTTTCCCTGGAACCCCATTTAGAATAATGGAAGTAGTTGCTGATCCAAGAATACTTTCTATCCAGGATATAAATTTGTCTCCAAATCTTAAATATCTGAGCATATATATGATGGCATTATATTCTACTTTATCAAATGCCTTTTCAAAGTCCACTTTGAAGATAACAATTTCTTTCTTTGATTTATGACAAATATCCAAATATTCATATGCCCATGCAAGATAGTCTTGTATGTTTCTGCTCTTAATAAATTCATATTGATTTTTGTGTATCAGAGGAATGATTACTCTATGCAACCTAATTGCAAGGAGCTTTGTGATCACCTTTAGTGCCATACTAACCAGAGAGATTGGCCTAAAATCAGAAATAAACTCTGGGCAGTCAATTTTAGGAATAAGAGTGATATGTGTAGTATTTATGCTCTGAATATCCAAATGCCCATTATGGAAAGCTTCACATAATTTATAAAAATCTTCCTTGATAGTGTTCCAACATTTTTTCATAAACAGACCATTAAATCCATCTGGTCTAGGAGATCTATCACTTGGCATATGTTGGATTATCTCATCAATTTCCTCATGAGTGAATGGCCTCTCAAGATCAGTGAGATCAGTATTATGATTACTAGTGCCAATATCAAATTGCATCTCAGTTTGAGAAGATAATCCAAGTCTTTCTTTACAAGATTCCCATAATAAAGCAGCTTTATGTGCATGCTCAGTGATAACTCTTCCATCTTCAGCTGTAATACTAGCAATATAATTATGCCTATAATTCCTTGTGGCTATAGCATGAAAGAAATTTGTATTTTCATCACCCAGTTTTGCCCATAAAGCTTGTAGCTATAGCATGAAAGTCTTTTTCCAGTATTTTCTCTTTGCCTCCAAAAGATTGAGTGTATGCTTCTTGAGGGCAGCCCTGAAGTTCTTTTCTATGACAGACAATGTTCTCTGATCCTCTAACCCATCAAAAACTGCAACCACATAACAACAATTTTCAATAAGTTTATTGAGCCGAGATAGATTCTTCTTCCATTTCTTTAATCCATGTCTCAGAGTCTTGAATTTTGCAGTAAAATCCTGTGCAGGATTTTTATATACTCCTTTATTGTGCCAATTTGACACCACAATATTATTAAAATCCTCAAAATCTATCTATAATTCCTCAAATCTGAATATTCTTGCCACTGGGATTTTTGTCCCAATCTTAATCTGAATAGGAATATGATCAGATGATAATTTAGCTAGAGGTATAGCCATAGTATCTGGATACTTGGATGTCCATTGTGCTGAAGTGAAAATCCAATCAAGTGTTTCTAATAAGGGAGTATCTTGCATGTTGCTCCAAGAATAAGATCTCACTTTTAAGGGAATTTCCTCTAAGTCCAAATGCTGAATAATATTGTTGAAAAGAAGAATGTTGTTGTGATCTCCACCAGGTCTATTTCTGTTACTAGGACTTCCCATTAAATTAAAGTCTCTAGTAAACATCCACATATTATGCTCATATGGGTCAAGAGAAAGTAACCAGTTTGTGAATAAAGACCTGCCCTCAGTGCTAGTGGGCCCATATACATTAGTGATTGTCCATTCTTCACTGTTCATATTGCATCTGAATTTGATAGTAATTTCAAAATGGTGTTGGTGGATCACTGTGCCAGAAAAAAGAGATCCAGTCCAAATAATAATTAAGCCCCTGGAACTTCCAATTGATGGTACAAAAGCAAATTGATTGAATTTTCTCGGACAAATTTTCCTCAGATATGCATGATCAAAGTGCTCTTTTTTTTGTCTCCTAGAGACATATGATATTGCAGCTGGTATCATCTATTTTTTTTGTATAAATCATCCCATCTAACTTGACTATTAATCTCTCTCAGATTCCAATTCAATATGCACCAGTTTCTATTCATTAAATAAAATATGAGTGCTTATTTTTGCCCTGTATGAATACAATACATAGGCTTTGATTTGGGCAGTATGTGTAATATATCTGGAACATATACTGGTAGCAAATCCTTTATGTTCCCCAAATGAATATATGGCAATGTGTAGTTATCTGGTGTGCAACAATATAGATCATCAAATAAATCACAGGCATGCAACAGACACAGAGATACATATAACAGTTCAAATCATCATTTGAAAGGGAAATAGTTCTGCTGAAAGAAACAACTGGAGTTCTGCTGCTGAATAGAAAAACAACAAAAATAGAACTAGGGATAACTAGACAATTGATATGTGGCCTGTCTACAGCCAACCAAGCCTCTGATTCAGATACTATCATTACAATTGTCATACATGAGAGCTCCATCAGAAACCACCTGAGGTGGCATCTGACATAAACTTGTGCCAATAGCCTGCACAGTCTTGAGTAGCAGATATCGATTGTGGTGGGGCATCATGGTCCATTACAACAGCCTCAAACTTTGGTGCTAGGTCCAGAGGGATCATGGTCTCATCTTCTTCCCCTTCATCTCCTGCTTCATCTTGCTCTGACAGAGGGATGAACCCTGCAGCTGTAGCACTAGAAACATCTATGTATCCACCATTCAGTTTGGCAATTCTTTCACTTCTGCGCACAAGACTGATTTCAGTGATGGTTTTCTTCTTCCTCTTGCTCTTGGGGTAGTCAGTAGGCTTGGTGATCTCAATAACATCATCATCAGATAGCTCCACCACTTCCCTTGGGTGGGAAGACTGAATGGAAACAGGGGCAACTGTATTCACTTGCAGGAAACATTTCTTGATCAACACATTGTTTTCCTCCACATCCACTATCTTGCATGTTGCATTGATGACTTCAGTGCCACCAAGTTTAGGAAGCAGCTCATTAGCATTGACCACAAGGTTGGAGATCAGACCTTGCAAAGCTGCAATGTTGTCAGTCATTTGATTATGTATATCTGCTGGCACAGGCTGGTTGAGGTCTGGGATATCAGCAGCCATGTCTTCATGTTGGATATCCTCCTGATGTGCATCATCTACATTGGCCTGCATCCCCTGCTGCATCTCCTGTTGCATATGCTGTTGTTGGTTCTCTTGCTGTTGGTTATGCTGTTGTGCATTAGCTGCATGTCCATGTCCATGCCCTCACATCCAAATATCATCAAAACCCATGGGCATAGGATGAGGATTAATATCACCTGGTGGGATTGGATCCTCATCACCTCCAAGTGCACCAAGCATGCTACTAGATATGATGTAAGTGAGACAAGTCCAGGAATCTCCATGACCATGATCAGAGTTGTTATGCATCACAAAAATACTAACAGGGAGAGTATCTATGTTGTAAGGCCTAATCTTAACCAGAATTCTAGCTTTGTTTGATATATCCTTATTATAGACAACAAATCAACCATATGGGACCATAGTTTTCATAATAGTTTCAAGCTCATAGCATTCTTATGGATAATTGAGCAACATCAACCAACACTCATGGGAGAAAACTGCATCTCTATGGTTGTTACCTCTATTTTGCTCAACGAAGCGTAGAACAATGTCACCGATGAAGTGGGGGCTCTGGCTGATGGCGGCATCTCTTTCAACCACACTGACAAACTGTACCAGGGCAGTGCCTTGTCCACAGTGCGAGATATCGCGGACTCTCCAACCCTTGCCTTCCAGGAAGTGCTCGATAGTTGATGCAGACGCCTGGAACTCATGCGCATCTGCTGCAGGACCCAGCAAAGCGATAGCCCAGTCATCAAAGATCACGGGCAATTCACCGCCAAGGACGATGTAGCTGCGCTTCACACGGAGGGGGCCTGGTGGGATGATGTCAAAGCATGGTGGAAGGTGGGGGTAGGGATCTGCGGGGAAGTTCGCCATTGGATCGCACGGTGAGCGCACGGTGGCGGCAACAGAGGTGGCAGATGTGGAATACGAGTCGTCAGGGTTACTTTCGTCATATAAGATTGGTTCACTGTTACGATTTTTGATCCTGTACGAGAAAATATTGGGTTGTTGCGTCGAGATAAGCATTGTTTTGAGATATGGCCATAGTTGTAACAGAATTTGCATATGATCTCATTCGTGCAGTCCTTAAGTTTATGTACAGGTGCAAGGCATCTTCTCTTTCTTAATAGATGACCCCATTTTGATGGCCTCACAGCGAGCCACGTCACCCGATTAAGAATTTTCACGTTCCCCTCATTGTAGGCCACGTTTTTTATGGCCAGACCGACACGACACAGACACGAGCCGAACGACACGACAACAGCTTCGTTGCCATATCCACGGCAGGAGCCGAACGACGGGCTGGACGTCCCGTGGCACGGGCTACCCTACATGGGCTGGACATGGACGAGAGGCCCAGTTCACTCGCCCTCCCTTGGTCCTGTGAGAAAAAACTTGGTCATCATTCATCTCCCCTCGATGGTGCTCTCCAGTCTGAACCGCCGCCATGACCTACCACAATTTCACCCACTATGACTTCTGCCATTCTCGCCACAAATGCTCGTTAAATCGCCCCATGATGCTCAGCATTCAACAACCATCATTGCCCTACAAATATAGAAGAAACTGCTAGGTTTAACTCACTCAGCGCTGCCTCCAGATTTAAAAAGCTCACCGTGTTGCCATGGAGTATCAGCTTGCCTGCCTCCATCCATAGCAGCCATCTCCACTCTGCTAGATTTCCGCTCCAGATTCCCCTTCCCCCATTCCTTTTGTTATCCCCTCACTCATGTTTGTCAACATTTGAGGTTGCTCACTCGATTGATGCTCGATATTTTGCATGCCCCAATTTCATTGTATTTCGCCCACTGCTTTTGATTGGATTTCGATTGGTTTCTAAGTGTTGGGCGCTCAAGCAGGAGGATCGTCACGCGACTACGATGGACAACAATACCTTCTTACATTGGTACATAAAGCCCTTATCTCTTTTACTCTGGTCGTATATGTTTGTTCGCCTCAAATGTCCCCCGCATTCGAAGGTTTTCTGTACACCATCAATATCTATGGGCTTCTTCCCTCCATTGGATCCCGGCCGCCGCCAAGAGACTCGCCACATTCATCCCCTTTTCTGGCAGTGCAGATGAAATACAGAGGTCAGAACAAAAGCTTGGTTTGCTCTTCCCGCATCCAATCCGATCACCACCACCCTACACATATTCTACTGGTTGTTTTTCCTTGATGGAGGTAATTATGTTTTGGTGGTCAAGGTTGACATAGACAACTGTCAGTTAACATGCCAAGTTTTATGTGAATAAATCTGATCTGCTAGAACAAAATATCCTAATCTGTGAGACATATGATACCTAGGTTCTGTTTGATTCTAATAGTACTATTTTACCTGTTACATTTTGCAGCTTGCAAGCCCACCCCGTTATATATTGATCCAGAAGACCTATTCCTTTGCATCAAGCATGATGTGTCTGTTCATTGGAGAGATGTACTGGTATGCAATCCTTCAAGTGGAGCCAACAGCAGATCATGCTAGCATAAGAAAGCAATACCTCAGACTTGCCTTTTCACTCCGTCTATTAAAAACTGTTTATATGGTGCTGAAGATGCATTCAAGTTGGTAGGTGATGCTCATAAAATATTGTGTGATCAAACAATGCGATCTCAATATGACATCAGAATGCATAATGCTTCCAGGGAAGCGCCAAAGCAAATTACACATCAACAAAAGAAGAGTAACGCAAGTAAACAGAATGTTCCTGGATATGTACTGACCATTTGGACCATATGCTCCCATTGTCAGATGCGGTATCAATTATACTCCATGATTCTTCAGGTAATTCCCTTCTACATAAGATACCATCTGCTTAGTGCCTCTATTCCTGCAATTTGTGAGTCCTAAATTTCAGTTTTTTTTTTGCTCTTTCGGTTTCTGAATATGTGATGTATGCATTCTCACAGTATCAGCAGAATACAAGTACACACCCTTTTCTGAAGTCATGCGTGATACCTTTTAGGCAAATATAGTTCAACATTGTTTTCCTATTTAAAAAATTATTCTTATAGCTTTCCGCTCATGTTTCTCATTTATCTGAAAAATATTCTAGGCCTAACAGTGGATTTATTTCCACAGGCATGAAGAAGCAGGACATGACAAAGAGTCATCGATCTATTTCCATGTGCTTGCCAGTGAAACTTAAGTTTCCACTATTAATGTTCATGCCTGAATAAATTGACTAGGTCTATATATTAGTATGTCTACCAAATTGTTACCCTAATTGCAGAAATTGACTTCCAGTCGTATGGCAAATTGCCGAATAACCAAACCAACGTCATCTTTCATCTAGATCAGAGCTTTTAATCTTTGTACATAATATATAGTGGTTCAACATGAATGCCTCCTCCAGTGGTCTCAATAGTATGTACCAGCAGCTTCGCCTGATGAGATGCAGAAAGGTCCGGGGACACATATGTCTTACATACCTTCTCTTTCACTTTACTTTGGGTTTTCTCCTATTGAAATATATTTATAGTACTCTTTAAGGATTGTCATTTTGTTTAACCTTTTTATTATGACCATCTTTTATATTCTTATTACTAAATAAATATTCCGCAGCAACGCGCGGGGTATCATCTAGTTTAAAACAATGAGTAAACCCGGAATTAAACCCCTGATAGACGCTGCAATGAATTTCCTGGGGATTTAAAATTCCATGTCGGAGCAATCAATGGGCTCCAAGATGGGCTGTCGCGTTGGGCTTCAAGATTCTGCTCAGAAAGAGACCGATTTGAAATCGGGGTGGCCCCACCAACGTACTTTCGTCGATCATGCAGTGAACTTCTTCGATCAACATCTGTGGACTTCCGAATAGATCCATATTCTTCAACAAAACTGCATATAGGAGTAGAAATAGAGGAACCAGATGTACTCATAGATTTATGTCGATTGGTAGACAAGGAATGATCCATGGCCTGTGGAGTAAAACATCTCCATTGAAATTTAGAGCCACGAGGTAAAGGTGGCGACTTTTTACGGGTGACAATGTTCCACTCTTGATCCAATTCCTTGATCCAAGCAGTTTCCTCACGAACCCAATTAGGACCTCCAGATCCCCAGAGATGGAAATAGCATTTGAAATGATCACATTCATAAGACAATTTCCTCTGAATAATAAAACCAACTGCTTTTGAGATAACCGAGAAACGAAAAACTCTTCCAGATAGATGTATCACACTAAGAGAATCATATGCACCACCCAAGCAGGCTGAGAGGGCTAAGCTGACATTGATTGATGATAATCGGAATACGGATCTTCCAAAAGAAACCACCAGATGAAAACAAGATGAGGAGGAGACCGGGTTCACCGGCGTGGAGAAGAGCTCACGAACCTTGGCCCGGATGGCATGACCAGGAGTAAAATCCAAAAGATGTACAATGGAGTGAGGATCCTCATAGGGATCAGATCCATGCGCCATCTTGATCTTCAATCCTCAGATCTGGAATCACCATGTTGATCGCCCAAGGGAGCCGTTGGAGGTGGGAGGGGGAGCCATTTTCATGCTTGACTTCATCAGCTTTGGTCGAGCGACGACGACGACGCTGGTGCACTGTTCCCTTCTTGCTCTGATGTTGATTCATATGGAACTATTAATTTTGTGCAAGAAATCATAATCAGCTTGAAAGCCAACATCAGAATAATGGATGAGTAAGAGCGTTAATTTTGGAGAAATTTCTCAAAAAATAAAATTGGGAGCAACATATGCGCTAGCTTCTTATCATTAGTGATGCATGTTTCGGTTTTATTTTTCTTTCATGAATTGGAGTTGAAGACGATTATCGGGCTAAAGGCCTCAAAGTGATTCCTTTATTGGGTTTAAGCTTCTTTCGCTTGTGATCAGTTTACTAATGGGGAAGTATCCTCGCAGTGGAACCCTATTTAGAAAAATGTTAATTTATAAAAATATTTTTTTTTGGAAAAGATCAAATTTAAAAACGTTGGAAATTAAGAAATATTTAAATTTGGACATGCTCAATTTTGAAAATTGTAAATTGTTCAATTTTGAAAGAAAAAAACTAAGAAGGAAAATAAAATCAAAATAAGAAAATAAATTAAAATGAAAAAGTAAAAGTAAAGCGAACAATACTTGTTATTGAGCATTTTTCAAGAGTGGCCCACAAGGAGGCGTTGCGTGCGTGCCGCTTAAGCTGGGGAATAGGAGCACCCAGCCTCGCACTGGCAAAACCAATTATTCCCCATGTTATCCTCGAAAGAAAATTATTCCCTAAGATGTTGAAATCGGACTTGTCTCAGACTAACGCATCCAAATTGTATTCCTCTAGACAAATAATTCTTGAAATTACAATATTGCTTCGCAAATAAAACATTTTTGCTAGTTCGCCAACTAGCTTAGGCCATCTCAAACTCGACGATCCATCCTGCGCCCGCGTGTCTAGATGGGTCGGGTCGGACAAAATCGCGGCCCAACCGCTGCGACGCATCCCAAAAGCGGATGGCCGCGGTGTTCGGGACGATGCAAAACTGGCCAAACTCAGGGCCAGGTTTGCGTGGCCGCATGCTGGCCGCGGATGGCACGCGGCGTCTTCCCTCGTCCGCCTGCTCGCATCCTAGGCCCACTTGTCGGAGCCCACGAGTCCTATTAAATGTTGACTGGGAGGCGGACTGTCCATATCCAGTCCCCACTCCCATTCCACTCCCCACGCACGCTTGCTTGAGCTTCCGCGCGGGAAGCGCGAGTTCGAGCCTAGCGCGAATGACCATGAGGCCGGCAGCAGCCGGCAAGTCGCTCCGGCGCCTTTCGCCATGAGGCCGCCGGTGGTGGCGCAGATCTTCTGGGTGGCCGACACCCCAATGTTGTGGGGCGATGTGAACCTCCCCTGCGGCTGGCATCTGAGTCCAGATAGGGTTCCGGTGCCGTCGATCCCGGCCACCGGCCGCGCCCGCCTAGCGGAGATCTAGCGGCGGCGCGCGCAGCTCCCGGCGGACCTCCGGGAGGACCCCGCCTACAATGATAGGAGTCCCTACTGTGACCTGTGGTTCGAGGTGGAGCATGCTGCGCGCCGGAGACCTGCTTCACCTCGGCGACGGCGAGGCCTCGCGCCCAGCCTCGCATGCCGGTGAGGAGGGCAGGCCGCCGCCCAAGTGGATGCTTCGCCGCAGGCCGCCCCAGTGCCACAGCCCCAACCCGAGGAGGACGATGACTCCGAGCTGCGCGCCTCGCTCGCGGCGTCCCGCGATGTCAACGACCTCGAGGAGCTGGCCAAATGGTCGAACCTTCCCGAGGTGCTCCGCGCCTCCGCGCTGGAGGAGGAGGCCAGGAAGGCCATGAGGACGCCGACGCGTGGGCATTCCTCGCCATGGCGCAACGGCATGAGGAGGCCGCGCTCCGGGAGGAGGAGGGGCACCCCCTCCACCTCAAGCACGAGATGGAGCTTGAGGCCGTTGCGGCGGAGCAGTGGGAGAAGGAGGCGGCGCGGCTGGCTCGCCTGCGCAAGCCGGCGAGCCCTCCGTACCCGCATTCTACCTGGGAAAGGGCGCAGTGGTCGCCCTGGATGGAGTCCCCGACGCGACCAGCGTCCCCGGCGCCCTCCGGCGTGTCCAGCAGGAACAACGCGTCCTCGTCGGGCGTCTTCGTCCTCATCGACGGCGAGGACGACGAGGAATACTACTGGGAGTAGGTGGCGTGCCGGTGACCACCGTGTCCCAAACCCTAGCCTAGGATTTCTACCTTTTTTAGTTAAAGCCCATATAGAAAAATTTTCCCAAAATAGGGCTAAATTTAATGAACTTTAATTTAAATTTAAATAAAGCTCATCCGCAAATGGCTCTAAAAGGAACACGAAACGAAATTTGAAACACTCGACGAAATGACGAACCGATGATGGGAATGGAATCACAACGTCGAGGTGCATCTTTTCCATGTAGACCTTTTCACGAATCGATGAATGGTTTGGCAGATTAGAGGTGATTATGATTGAACTAGTTTAGTTAACCACAATCCCCCTCAATTTGTGTACAACCAAACGAAATGCTTCTCATTTCTCCAACCGAACGCAAGTGGAATTTTTGGCATCCAAACGTTGCGCCAAATCTAGCCCAACTACATTTCCACTCAAACTGTAGCAGTTGAACCAAATTGCATGCGATGGAAACGCAAAATTCACATGCGAGCAACCAATCTAGCCCTGATTATATGGTGTGAGCCTCCAAGTGGATCGTTTCGCTTTTCTATCGACCGTGTTTAAGTAGTTGATGGTGGGCATTTGTGGTTTGGTTGTTAGGCCATTTTAAGGGTTTTTTTGGCTATTCTTGGCTAGGGCCTTTTTGTTTAACAGTACTGGGTCCGTGAGGATTTGATTTTCCAGCCCTGGGTCCCCGTGCTGACACGTGCCATTTTTTCTCCATGCAGCAAAAAATACCCCCACTTTTACTTTAGTGTAGCAAAAACGGTTCTTTCACGAAATAAAAGAAAATGCTGAGCTCGCCGGAGACGTCACCTGAGATTCGTCGGAGACCTTGTAGCAAAAATAATATGCTATTGTAGCAAAATAGACGAACACCTTGCAAGAGACCCCGTAGCAAACATATTATGCAATTCTAGCAAAACTGCAAAACAATTGTAGCAAGAAGTATTCGTATGTTGCAAATTCACATAACGAACACCTTGTTGGAGACATCGACAACAGAAACCTCATAGCAAAACAAATTATGCTTTGTAGCAACATTACAGAACGTTGGTAGCAAAAAAGGTCTATCATCGCCAACCCTAGCTGGCAACAACGCCAAACAACACCGGTACAAGACTTGACCACCATCGGTAACAAAACTGGCCAGCATTTAAAGCATCACCGCTGGTGGTGGTGCATGACTTGGTGGCGAGCATGGAACAGATGAACCATCGGACGACATCTCCGATGTGATGAAGAAATCCTCCGTCTCCGGCGGGGCTCGGTCTTGCCGAGCGCGGTCTCGAACAAGGCTAGTGTAGGGTTCGATGCATGGAAAACAAAACAAAAAATCTATCGCAAAGACGAATAAATCCAAGATCCAATCTATGGAAAAAAGTCAATACCTAATCTATGAGATCGGAGCAACGAGATATATGAGAAACTAACCCTCAAATATCCAAAGCCTTAACGAGATGTGATGAAGAGATTATTTCCGGTGCTGCAATCCGGCAGCACTTCCATACTCGATCACACATACAGTTTCGATGAAGACATTCCTCTCCCCGTTCCAGCGGGCAGCGGAGGTACTAGATCCCCTCGGAATCTCAGGAGCACGACAGCGTGGTGGTGGTGGTGGTGGAGGAGAAAATCCTCCAGGGATTCGCCAAGCTTGCGCAGGAGAGAGGAGGGAGAGAGGGGCGGCTAGGGTAGGGTGTGTGATGGCCAGCCTGCCCCCTCACCTCTATTTATAGAGGGAGGGGCAGCCAAGTCATCCCCTTGGCCCCACCAGATCACGGAAGGAAAGGGGGGATAGAAATCATCCTCTTCCAAATTTGTTTCCCCTTCCAAATTTGCTCCCTCGATTTTAGGGATTTGATCTTATCCTTCGGGATTTGATCATATCCCTAGGGGGTTCGCCGGCTGGGCCTTGAGGGCTTGGTGCCCCTAGCCCATTAGGCCAGGTTGCACCTCCTCGGCCCATGTGGCCCCTCCCAGGGTGGTGGGCCCACCGGTGGCCCTCTAGAACCTTCTTGAAGTTTCGGTCAAACACCGAAACTTTTTCTGAACCCTAGAAAATAACTTCCATTATCTGAATCTTATTCTCCGGACCATTCCAAACCTCCTCATGATGTCCTGGATCCCATCCGAGACTCCAAACAACATTCGGTCTCCATCTCATATTACATATCTACTCAAACAATATTGAACGTTAAGTGTGTCACCTTACGGTTCCCGAACTATGCAGACATGAACGAGACACCTCTTCGACCAATAACCAATAGCGGGACCTGGATAACCATAATGGCTCCTACATATTCAATGGTGACATCATGATCGAAAGAACCATTAACATACGATACCGATTCCCTTTGTTACACGATAATTTACTTATCCGAGGTTCGATCATCGGTATCTCCATACCTAGTTCAACCTCGTTACCCATAAGTAATCTTTACTTGGCATCCCTTGTGACCTAGTCACATGTTTGCAAGCTAATTGGATGACATTCCACCGAGAGGGCTCAGATTATATCTATCAGTCATCAGGATGGACAAATCCCACTCTTGATCCATGCGGTTCAACTTATACTTTCAGACTACTTAATATCACCTTTATAACCACCCATTTACGAAATGGCATTTGATGTCATCAAACCATCTATCCGGTGTAAGTGATTAACACGATCTTATGGTCGAAGCACTAGGTTACTATGTACTTGAAAGCTTATAGCAAAACGAACTTAATGACTTGATCTTATGTTATGCTTACTATGGGTGTGTGTCCATCACATCATTCTCCGGATGACATGATCTTGTTACTAAAAGCATCCAGTTTTCATGATCAGGAAACTATGATCATCAATTAATCAACAAGATAGTTAAACGAGAGGCTTACTAGGGACTCGTTTACAAAACACACATGTATCAGTATTTCCACTTAATACAATTATAGCATGGGATGTAAACATTTATCATGAACACTAAGATATAACAATAACCACTTTATTATTGCCTCTCGGACATATCTCCAACAGCTAGTGCCTATGGAGTCAGGATCTCCTCAACGGGAGGCTCATGCGTCCTTCGTTCTAGCGGGAGCTTGGCCACTCAGCAGGCGTGTTGAATGGTTGCGAGTGATGGAGAGCGCCCTTCTAGAGCTTGGGGCGCTGATGAGGATGTTGAGGTGGTTGCTATTTTAGCTGGTGGTGGCGGGTGTGGCTGGTCCTAGCTCTCTTATTCGTCGAGCCCGACACAGGGCGGTGGCAACCAGCCATGGGTCGTGGCGTGCGGTGGCGAGCACGTGACGCTGGTCGTGGAGGCTAGCCAGCTCATCGGTAGCGCCGCTGGTGGCGCCTCGCTTGGTGGTGTCTGGCAAGAAAGTTAGGTACATAGGTGGAGAGAGAGAAAAGATGGGAAATGGGTGGAGGAAGAACCGTATGAAGATAAGGAGAAGCTGTGGGGCGAGACACGCAATGCCCAACGGAGGCGGAGGATGCCAGCGCTCCGTGGCCCGGCGGGAGTACCATCATTTTCCTTTTAAGTAGTTGATGGTGGGCATTTGTGGTTTGGTTGTTAATTAGTCCATTTTTTGGTTTTTCTTTTGGGCTATTCTTGACTAGGGCTTTTTTTTTTTACCTACCTGGGCAATACAGCTGGTATTTTTGTAGTATCTAAGTTATCAGCGCCAAGTACATGCAGGTCCGGCGTCGCGTGCATACGCGTTCTCGTCCTTGATCTAGGTTTAGCTTACTTTAATGTCCTTTTTTTATTTTCGCCATGTAAAATTATGTTTAGTATGAAATACTAATAGAAAAAAAGTGTCGTGCCACCAGTTTGACCCTGACCCAAATGAACAAAGAGTGGACACCGCCCCCTTTTCTAGGTCATCTAAATGTTTAAGCGAATACATTTGATGTCTCGAATAGGTTAGCCCGCTGAATATGCCCTAAGAATCCCTAGCGAGTACTGCGAAAGCCTGAATCACAATCGATCAACATATCCTTCAATGTATTGGTAACATGACCCTTCATAATTCATTGAACCTGATCCAAAATCGTTGATTTGCATACCTAGGAAGCATCTTTATGGCCATTCGTACCAAAGGCGGACATGATGTTGTATTACGTGAAGGAATTCCGTATAGGCACAAGGAAGCTTTAGTATTCCTCTGGAAGGTTTAGTCATCGATACTTATTATTGATCAAAGAGAGTATTAGTAATGACATACTCCTTCTGATCCTAAATACTTATCATAAATCTAATTAAAATATAAACGAAAATAGATATAAATTTATTGAACCTATAACAAATGTTTAGAGCCGGAAGAGTATATTTCACTACCATGCCGGTGTCATCAAGGCTCCATCATTTGTATTTATTAAAAAGAACATGTGTTAAACTAGTTAGGGCGGCTGCTAACACACACCTCACTGTCACAACTAGGCGGCGCGTGTATGTTCCGGTCCACCAAAGATATTTTTCGATAAAGTAAGTATATTTATATCACCAAACTACAAATTATATTAGTCTATGCAAAAATAAAATATCCTCAAAATATCATGAATGCACACAACCCCATTAAAAAATAGGAAAACAAAACATCCCGGTTATCAAGATCTTGTAGCTTCAACACAAACCATCATCAAGACATCACTTAAATTCCACACTTAATTACAAAACAATGCCTTCAACAAAGTTATTGCCAGATACAACTAATTATTTTAGACCTTAAATTTTCACCCTGCAGCAAATTCATCCTCTCGAAATAATGCTTTCAATAAAATCATCGCCAGACACGACCAATTAAGAAAAGAACTTGGATTTTCATCCTAAAAGAGAAGACCCTATACTCATCATCACCGCCATCACTAGCCTCAAACCTCGGCCGCCTAACATTCTTCGACACTGTCTTCACCATGGAAATCGAACACCGACATGTTCCGTGATGGCAATTACAGGTGGGCATGGCCAGCTCGGCCCGGGCCGGACGACCCAACCAAGCCCGAATATCCCAGACCGGTCGAGCTTGGGCCTAATTTTTTAGCCCAAACGTCGGGCCGGTACGGGTTTGCATTGGGCTTACAGTTTTCATGATTTAAGTAAGGTTCAGGCCTGTCTTCTCAGACTGGGACGGGCTTTTGCCACTTCGGGCGGGGTTCGCGCTCAATTTATAGGCTCGATAGGGGATTGACATTTTAGCTTTGGGCTTTTTCAGTGCCCAGGTGTAATGGCAATACACAGCGAAGATCGTGTCACTCCCTCCCGTAGCCGCACGGTCAGGACTATGGGAAAACACAACTGAATCATATTCGATACAGCAGTCTGCAGGCAACTTGTGCGCAAACGAGATCGCTGGTGGAGCATTCCAAACTGATCACCAGCCAAATCAAAGAGAGCCGACATCAAGCGGAACACCGTCGTGCAGGAGAAGACACCACACCACCGCCCGCGAGCCGACTCTCTCCGGCGAAAGAGAAGACAGCCGTCGTTCGCCTCGACGTGGGACGCGTCTTGACGGTGGTGGCAAGGTAGACTGAAGAAGACGACTGAGTACAAGTCTGCAGCTGGATCCGCAGTCAGTTCGGCTACGCGCGCCTCCTCTGGATGTGGTCCGAGAATCCGAGCAACCAAGGAGACGGACCGGAAGACTGACTGGTCGTCCGCTGATGCCGCCAATCGAACCACCCGGACGCCCCGAGCCACAAGTTCTCGTGGCGCGCGTAGCAAGCGCCCCCACACCCAGATGCAATGGTTTCCAGGAGATTTCACGTCGCGGGATGTGAATATGTGATCGCATCCGATCTGGTGGAGACTGTCAGACTGATCCAGCATTTAGCTCGGCGAGTAGGACGTTTAACATTGTTAGTCACCGTGTACTACTGTCTGCCCAGCTACTCTCCTGAAATCGGCCATGTTCGGAAGTGTAAGAGAAATAGATTAGATGGGAGAGAGATGGAGGTGAGGCGATGACCTCCAGGTGTCGATCACCATGTCATATATATAGAAGCCAATGCGACTAGGGTTTACAAGAGATAAACATCAACCCTAACCAACTATTAGATACTAACTAACTTGGTAGCTATCTAATCTAGGCTAACAGCCGTACGTTAGCTGTACAATCTTAACCATCTAACAGCCTCCCTCAATCTCAACGTGGTACTACCATGTTCAGATTGTTTCTAAATTTTACAAATGATTGTACAGCAAGAGGTTTAGTCAGTATGTCTGCGAGTTGATCATGTGTAGAAACGAATCACACATCAAGAGCTTTGCGCGCCACCCTTTCTCGGACAAAGTGGTAGTCTACTTCGATATGCTTGGTTCGAGCATGAAAGATGGGATTGACCGCCAAGTAGGTTGCGCTGAGATTATCACACCATAGACTTGGAGCACGTCTCAAGAAAATCCCAAGTTCTTTCAACAGCCCTTGAATCCACATGATTTCAGTTGTCGCATTTGCCACTGACTTGTACTCGGCTTCTGTGCTTGAACGTGACACGGTGGGCTGCTTTCTGGAACTCCATGAAACAAGGTTGGATCCAAGAAACACTGCATGCCCGCCTGTTGAACGCCGATCATCCGGACACCCTGCCCAATCGGCATCAGCAAAACCACTGAGTAATAGGGAAGAGGACTTCTGAAGTGAGAGCCCGAAATTCTGTGTTTGCTTGAGGTAGCGTAGAATCCGTTTCACAGCAGTCCAATGGACATCTGTTGGAGACTGTAAAAATTGACAGACTTTGTTGACGCTGAACGAGATATCAGGTCGTGTTAGAGTGAGGTACTGCAGTGCCCCCACCACACTTCTGTACCGTGTGGCATCGCCTGGTGACAGTACTGTTCCGTCCAGCCGAGAGAGCTTCTCGCTAGTAACCATCGGTGTGGATACTCCCTTTGCTTGTTGCATATTTGTACGTGTAAGCAAGTCTGTTATGTATTTTTTTTGAGCCAAAACAGTACCGTCAGGAGTGGGCTTCACTTCTATGCCAAGGAAGAAACTCAGTGTGCCGAGGTCTTTGACAGGGAACTCCTTGCGCAGCTGGCCGAGGAGCTGATCAGCTGCCTGCACAGTGGAGCTTACGACAATGATGTCGTCCACGTATACTAGCATGAAGATGGTGACCGTCTTGTGGCTGTAGATGAACAAAGAGACATCGGCTTTGGAAGGCACAAATCCAAGTTCCTGCAACTTCCCGCTGAGCCGTGCGAACCATGCACGCGGCGCCTGTTTTAACCCATACGGGGATTTCTCGAGCTTGCACACGTGCTGAGGATGGCGCCGATCAATGAAGCCTGAAGGCTGAACCATATAGACCTCCTCCTCGAGGTAGCCATGGAGAAAGGCGACGTCGAGTTGCCGCATGTGCCACCCCTGCGTCACGGCGAGGGAGAGGATGACACGAATAGTGGTAGCCTTGACCACGGGGCTGAAGGTGTCGTCGTAGTCGATGCCGTGACGCTGCTTGAACCCTTTGGCAACGAGGCGTGCTTTGAAACGCTCAATGCTGCCATCGGGATTTTGCTTGACCTTGAAAACCCACCGGCTGTCGATGAGGTTGACGCCAGGTGGTGCAGGAACGAGGCGCCAGGTCTTGTTACGATGCAGAGCTGTGAGCTCGGCGTCCATGGCGGCACGCCAGCGTGGGTCGTCCAGCGCAGCGGCGAGAGAAGGAGGTTCGAGGTCCTCTGAGCGCACGGCAGAGTATGTGACCGTGCCATCCGTCCGCTGTTTTGGCATGGAGATGCCGCTCCGAAGACGCGTGCGCATCATGTGCGTGCGAGGAGCCGCGGGCGGTGAGGGTGGTGCCGAGTCACTCGGCCCACTACTAGCTGTTGACGAAGCCGGGGACGAGGAGTCTTGCGCCGAGCTGCTGGAGCTGGAGGACGCAGAGCCAGGCTCCCCGTCTGCATGTTGATCGACGTCTGCTGCATGGCGATCGTCGTCAGTGGTATTACCTGCACGCTGAACAACAACAGGAACAGGCTGGTTTTGCACATTAGTCAGAAGGTCATTAGCACAGGAAACACTACTGCCATATGAATTTGTGGAAACAGAAAAATGCTTTGAGAAGGGATAGATGTGCTCATCAAAAATGACATCGCGTGAGATATACACACGCCCGGTCTCCACATCTAAACACTTATAGCCTTTGTGATGACTACTGTACCCGATGAAGACGCACTCTTTAGAGCGAAAGCTGAGTTTGCGTGCATTATAAGGCCTAAGGAGTGGCCAACATGCACAGCCGAAGGTTTTCAGAAGATGATAATTTGGTTTTGCCTTATCTCCTAAGAGACGTTCTAATGGGGTGGCATTATCAAGAACACGGGTAGGAAGCCTGTTGATGAGATACACGGCAGTATAAAAGGCATCATCCCAGAATTTAACGGGCATTGATGAATTGGCAAGTAAGGCGAGACCGGTTTCGACAATATGCCGGTGCTTGCACTCGACGGAGCCGTTTTGTTGATGAGTATGGGGACAAGAGATGTAGTGCATAATGCCATGATCAAGGAAATATTTGTGGAGTCGACGGTATTCCCCTCCCCAATCAGATTGTACACTTTTAATTTTGGTGTCAAGAAGAAGTTCGACATGCTTTTGAAAACGAAGAAATATGGATTCAACATCAGATTTAGCATGCAGAAAGTAGATCCAAGTGTATTTTGTGAAATCATCAACAAAGCTAACGTAATATTTGTAGCCACCAACAGAACAAATTGCAGGACCCCAAACATCTGTGTAAATAAGCTCCAAAGGAGCGGTAGAAACATGATTTGATAGTGGAAAAGGAAGTTGATGGCTCTTGGCCATTTGACACGCATTGCACACTCGTGCATGCTCGGAATTATTACAAAAGGGAATTTGATTGAGTCTCAAGATGGAGTTCACCACTTGAGATGATGGATGTCCTAATCGCCGATGCCATTGCTCTTTGCTAACCTTGGCTCACTACAAGAAAAGTTGCGATGGCCGACGAAGTTGAAGTCATGCCGTGGTTGCTGGTGCACCATGGCCGACGATTTTTGGTCCCTCCGTGGTGCATGTCAAAACTTTTTTTTTCTCGTTTTTGAGGCCACCTAGCCCGACGAAAGCGGCCAAAACGTCGCGTATGGTGGCCCGGGACGTGGTGCATCGCGAATTCTCGGGTTCGCCGGCCGAGTCAACGCAAATCCGCACCGCCCATGGATGTAGGGCCCACATGGCAGCCTCTCTAGCATTGTTTTTTTTTCTCGATCGCGCCATCTCGTTCAACGCTCTCCGATCGAGCCGTTTACGATGCAGGATCATGGGTCCCGCTTGTCATCCTCTATGAACCAAAATTCCTTCTTTTCTTGGATTTTTTTGACTTGGCTACTTCCTTTTTCTTGTGATCCCTTGCCGCCTTGGAAACGTTGAGACCGCTGCAGCTAAATGGGACCCACATGTCATCCTCTATGAGCTATGATGACCCACAAGTATAGGGGATCGCAACAGTCTTCGAGGGAAGTATTACCCAATTTATTGATTCGACACAAGGGGAGACAAAGAATACTTGTAAGCCTTAACAGCGGAGTTGTCAATTCAGCTGCACCTGGAAACAGACTTGCTCGCAAGAGTTTATCAGTAGTAACAGTTTTATGGCGTGGAAATAGTGAAATAGCAGGCGGTAAATAAAGACAGCGTAGTGATTATAGTAAACAGCAGGATTAAAATACGTAGGCACGGGGACGGATTTAACGGGCGTTGCATGGATGAGAGAAACTCATGTAACAATCAAAGCAGGGCATTTGCAGATAATAATAAAACGGTATCCAAGTACTAATCAATCAATAGGCATGTGTTCCATATTTAGTCGTACATGCTCGCAATGAGAAACTTGCACAACATCTTCTGTCCTACCAGCCGGTGGCAGCCGGGCCTCTAGGGAAACTACTGGATATTAAGGTACTCCTTTTAATAGAGTACCGGAGCAAAGCATTAACACTCCGTGAACACATGTGATCCTCACATCACTACCATCCCCTCCGGTTGTCCCGATTTCTGTCACTTCGGGGCCATTGGTTCCGGACAGCGACATGTGTATACAACTTGCAGGTAAGATCATAAACAACGAATATCTTCATGAATCAATAACATGTTCAGATCTGGGATCATGGCACTCGGGCCCTAGTGACAAGCATTAAGCATAACAAGTTGCAACAATATCATAAAAGTGACATCTACGGATACTAGGCACTATGCCCTAACAATCTTATGACTATTACATGACCAATCTCATCCAATCCCTACCATCCCCTTCAGCCTACAGCGGGGGAATTACTCACACATGGATGGGGGAAACATTGCTGGTTGATGGAGAGGCGTTGGCGGTGATGGCGGTGAAGATCTCCTCCAATTCCCGTCCGGCGGAGTGCCGAACGGAGACTTCTGGCTCCCGCGACGGAGTTTCGCGATGTGGCGGCTCTCTGGAGGGTTTCTGGCGACTTCGACTCTCTCGTGCGTTTGGTCGAAACCAATAAGTAGTCCGAAGGGGCGTCGGAGGCCGGCCGAGGGGGCCAGACCACATGGCGCGGGCCCCCCGGGCCGCCATGTGGTGTGGGGCCCTCGGGCCTCCACCTCCTTTGCCCTTCTGGCTCCGTCAATATTTTGGCAAAATAGGGCCTTCTGCAAGAATTCCGAGGATTTTCCCGAAAGTTGGATTTCTGCACAAAAACGAGACACCAGAGATTCTGCTGAAAACAGCGTTAGTCCGTGTTAGTTGTATCCAAAATACACAAATTAGAGGCAAAACAATAGCAAAAGTGTTCGGGAAAGTAGATACGTTTTGGACGTATCAACTCCCCCAAGCTTAGCTTATTGCTTGTCCTCAAGCAATTCAGTTAACAACTGAGCGATAAAAGAACTTTCACGAACACATTTGCTCATATGATGTATATATTCTCATGCTATGGCTAATACTTAAGCAGTTCATAATAAGATACATGCAAATAAGATCATCCAACAGCTATGTCAATCATGGAGAGGTACCAACAATTAATAATAAGCATCATGAATCATGTATATAAGCAGGATTGCAATGTTCATAAGAGAATATGATAAAGTGGTATCTCGCTTGCCTGTATTTGATCGGCAAAACATAAATGCCGAGGCACCTCTTGAGTTCATAGAAAGACTAGAAGTAGTGATTGTCAAAGATAAAAGCATCAAAGTTATACCACGATCAATCATATTTTGAGACAAGCATATTATACTAAGAATGACAGTTGTGCTCTCAAGATAGTGCTCAAAGAAAGAATGGAGACACAACATAAAAGTAAAAGATTGACCCTTCGCAGAGGGAAGCAGGGATTAACATGCGCTAGAGCTTTTCATTTGTAAAGCAGGAGTAAAATTATTTTGAGAGGTGTTTGTTGTTGTCAACGAATGGTAATGGGTACACTAACTACCTCATCAACCGGACTCACAAGAGCGGCTCCCATTTATTTATTTTTGGTTGGCACTCCTTCCAACCTTTCTTTCACAAACCATGGCTAACCGAATCCTCGGGTGCCTGCCAACAATCACATACCATGAAGGAGTGCCTTTTTATTTAAGTTTTATTATGATGATGACACTCCCCCAACCTTTGCTTACACAAGCCATGGCTAACCGAATCCTTCGGGTGCCGTCCAACAATCACAAACCATGGAGGAGTGTCTATTTAAGTTAATTAATTGGGACTGGGAATCCCATTGCCAGCTCTTTTTAAAATTATTGGATAAGCGGATGTGCCACTAGTCCATATGAGAGTCCGTCAAAAGTAAATGACAAGGTTGAAAGCTAAACACCACATACTTCCTCATGAGCTATGAAACATTAACACAAATTGAGAAGCATTTTGAATTATTTAAAGGTAGCGCATGAGAATTTACTTGGAATGGTTTGAAATGCCATGCATAGGTATTTATGGTGGACACTTTGGAACAACTTGGTTTTCAGGTGTTTGGAAGCACGAGCGATCCCGCTCAGTACAAGTGAAGGCTAGCAAAAGACTAGGGAGCGACAAATCAAGAGAGCAGTAACTGTCATAATCATGCTTGCGGCAAAATAAATTAACGGAGGCATAAAAGTGATACAAGAACTCTGAAGCAATATAAATCATCGAGGCTTAATTGACTTTTTGTTCAGTCATATGCATGCGTGAGCATGTGCCAAGTCGATATAAATGAATTATTCAGAGGAGGATACCACAATGCCATACTTACTTATGAATAAAACAATGCAAGCAAACATCCATGACATGCTACTCATATTAATAAATTGGAACTAAACATGAGAGATCATGAACTACTAGACTTTCTCAAATAACATATACCTCACATGAACCAACTAAGCATGCTCATATGGATGAGTATATGTACAAAAATGAAAGCAAATAGAGTTCATACCAGCCTCTCACCACAATCAGATTGTCGTAGATCGTCATTATTGCCTTTTCACTTGTGTAGCTTGGATAATATGAAATGAAAACCACGCTCCAGCCACCGAAGACCATTGAACTCATGATGAACTTTACAAACCAAAGAAGAACAGCAAATATTTTTGGTGTTTTCGAATTAGAAACAAGAACGAAAGAAAACAAGCAAACAAAGCAAAATCTTTTTGGGTTTTCTTATAGCAAACTAACGATAGCAAATAAAGCAAACTAAGAGCAAGGAACCAAATAAATAAATGGTGAAGAGAAACAACAGAAATATTTTTGGTCTTTTTGTGTTTTAGGAAAGAAACAAAGCGAAAACAAAAGAATGCAAACTAACAGAAACACAGAAAAGCAGGATGACAGAAATCTGCCAAATCCTGACAGCAGTACAGAAATCGAAATTAAAAAAATCTTCCATTGCTCAGACCAAAAAGTGTTCAACTAATGAAAGTTAGATAACAACCTGGGGAACATGCTCAAAAATTGGCAACTCAAAATAACGTTCTGGCTGTGCGTACGATTTTTTTTGGTAACAGCCCAGAATCTGTTTTTGGACAGCACTTCCCCAAATATCATCTCCCTCTCATTAGAAAACCACTCTAGAGACTAAACAAGTATGTACAAGTATCCAGCAACCATAATATGCAAAGAATGAGTGATGCCGGTATACCTCCCCCCAAGCTTAGGCTTTTGGCCTAAGTGGAGTTCATTCCCAACGAGGGTCGGAGTTCCACGCCGGTGGATCATACATGGAGTGGTAATAGGGCCCCTGCGCAGAAGAATATCGTGGAGGCTCCACATGACCATGATGTTGATATGAGGAGCTTGCTGCATCGGATGAAGAGTCGGGATGCTCCTCGGTCTCCTCCACATCTTCCCTCGCACGACGGCTTTCTCTTTCTATGTATGCGTTTAGCTCATTTTCTGTGATCGACCACCCGTCCCTGGCATCAAGGTTAAACAAAGCAGGTGCAGGCAAGCGTACTAATTTTTCAATTTTCTTAGTTATACTCCAACTTTTCTTATACAAAGTTATCCTATAATGCAGGTTGTTCAAACTAGATGCATCTGAAATAAACTCATGTCTAATCATGGAGAAAACATCAAGTTTCTCTATAGAAAGCGGAATATCTAAATGGTGAGGACCTACACCATGCATAGCTAATAAGCGAGAGGCGATAAGACCTCCACAAATTCCTCCTTTCTCACGGTTAGTAGCAAGTCTACAAGCTATTAAAGCACCCAAATTATAAGTCCTATCCTGTTGCAAAGCAGCAGCTAAGAAAGCCAAATCTTGGACAGATAATTTACCTCCAGTCCTCCTCGCAAGAACGCACTTTGTAATAAAATAGGCAAAGTAGCGGATGGCTGGATGTTGAATGCTACTAATCTTACCACCATCATTGGAGAAGCTCCTCCCATTACAAATCCTTGTATAAAGATCTGAGAGCTCCCGCGGTGTTCCCCTGATCTTCTCGCAGGATCCCCACTGCGGCACTCTAATCGCTGTGCAAAAATCACTGAAAGGCAAGTCAATGGTTTTGTTATAAATTTTATACCGGACCATGGGGTCAGTTCGAGACCGGTGAAATTCGAAATCCTGCACAACCGACACCGTTAGTTTAGCATATTGGTGAGGTTCACCAACAGCAAAATTTCCCAATCCTGCATTGGAAATTAGTGTTTGCACATCTTGCAGGATTCCTGCATTCCGCATAAAGTCCGTGCATGGGTAATAAGAGGGGTATACTCCCTCTTCACGATGGACTCTCATAACTTGCTGTACCTCCAACTCTTCTTGGTTAAGTTGGTGCACACTCCCTTCCATTTTCTGAAATTTTTCAACAATCATTATAAAATTTGATTTCAAGGTGTGTAATTGAAGGGAACTACTATAGGAACTTGCTAGAGTACTAAACATGCATCAAAACTAATTTCTTCCACTTAGAACAAGCATGCAAGCTCACTAAACATGTTATCTACAGCAGCAAAATATTCAAGATATACTCAACCAAATGAAATTCTAATTGGACAATCAAAGGAGTCACATACCAAGGAGTAAATGTGCCAAATTTCAGACAGAAATCTGGGCTGAGCAAGGAGATCGAAAAATCGCGAGTTCTTGAGCAGAAACACGAGTGAGAGAAACTTGGTACGAGCTTTTTCGGGAGAGAGAAGGTGCTGGGAGAAAGAGATGAGGAAGTGGGGCAAGGGGTGGCCCACACCACATGGTGGCGCGGCCCCCTTGCTGGCCGCGCCGGCCTATGGTGTGGCACCCCCTGGTGCCCCACAGGTCATCCTCTGGTGCTCCCAGGTGCCTCGTCGAAAAATAGGACCAACGGTGTAATTTTTGTAATTTTTAGAGAACTTCGAAAAATGCACATTTCTGGGTATTAAATTAATGATTACTGCGCAGGAAAATGATTTCTAAAATCTTAAATGACTAAAGCATATTGCAAAACAAAAGTGCTACAGCAAGTAAAATAGGTGAAGGGAGAAAGAAAGAAAGAAGTGTTGTTTAGCTCTTTTATGCAATAAAATATACTTGTTAACAAGGTTGATCAAGTCTTGCTACCAAATAAATTTTATATGACATAAGAAGAAATAAACCTCAAATCAATCATGTTACCTTATATTGAATTGATATGGATCCAATCACAAGAGTTTGATATTCTTCTTTAGGCTCATATATAGGACAATCAATGGATCCCACTTTGATAGTTTTCACATTAAAAATTGTATTGACTCCACATACTTTATCAATCCTCTTGGGAAAATAGACAGTGTGTTCCTTATCATCAACATTGAAAGTAACCATGCCTTTATTGCAATCAATAACAGCCCCTGCAGTATTAAGAAAGGGTCTTCCAAGAATAATGGACATATTATCATCTTCAGGCATTTCCAACACAACAAAATCAGTTAATATCAAGCAATGTTGAGTAACTTGAACAGGAACATTTTCACATAAACCAACAGGAATAGCAGTAGATTTATCAGCCATTTGCAAAGATATATCAGTAGGTATCAATTTATCTAAATCAAGTCTCTTATAAAGAGAAAAAGGCATCACACTCACACCTGCTCCCAAATCACATAGAGCAGTTCTAACATAATTATTCTTGATGGAACAAGGAATAGTCGGTATACCTGGGTCGCCCAACTTCTTTGGAATCTTACCATTGAAGGAGTAATTAGCGAGCATAGTGGAAATTTCCTCATTGGGGATTTTCCTTTTGTTAGTAACAATATCTTTCATATACTTTGAATAAGGAGGCAATTTAATAGCATCAGTCAAAGGGATTTGCAGAAATAAAGGTTTCATCCAATCACAAAATTTATTATAATGTTCCTCCTCCTTTGATTTTAATTTCTTAGCAGGAAAAGGCATTTGCTTTTGAACCCAAGGTTCTCTTTCATTACCATGCTTCTCAGTAATAAAGTCTTCTTTAGTGTACTTTTTATTTTTAGCATGCTTTTCAGGTTCTTTTTCAATTTCTTCTTTATCAGGAGTATCATCCTTATCATTATCTTTATCATGTTCATTACCACTTTCAGTTTCAGCATCAGAAATAGAAATACTATTAGGATCATTAACAGGTTCAGAGGATTCTACAACATTCTTATGTTTCTTTTTCTTTTTCTTAGATGGAGCACTAGTTTTAATTAGTTGAGAATCTTGTTCAATTCTTTTGGGATGCCCTTCAGGATATAGAGGATCCTGGGTAGAAGCACCACCTCTAGTTGTTACTTCATAAGCATGTTTTTCTTTAGAATTATTTCCCAACAAGTCATTTTGCACTTTAGTAAGTTGATCAATTTGAGTTTGAACCATTTGAAAATGTTTAACAAGTATCTTAACATCATTGGAGGTTCTCTCCACAATACCATGCAATTCACTAATAGCTCGAGAATTTTCCATTAAATGATTCTCTACTCTCATATTAAAGTTTTCTTGCTTAACAATATAATTATCAAATTCATCTAAGCATTGAGCAGGAGATTTTGAATACGGAATATCTTCTCTAGTAAAGTGTTGAAGCGAGTGTACCTCAATCATGGATGAAGGGGGAATTGTCTCACATATATCTTCTATAGGAGGTAAATTCTTCACATCTTCAGGTTTAATACCCTTCTCTTTAAGAGACTTCTTGGCTTCCCTCATATCTTCATCATTTAATTTAATCATACCCCTCTTCTTCACTATCGGTGTCGGGGTTGGTTCAGGTGTAGACCAATCATCATGATTCCGGCCTATTTTAGCCAATAATTCTTCAGCGTCGTCTGGAGTTCTTTTCCTGAAAACACAACCAGCACAACTATCCAGGTATGCCCTAGACTCAATGGTTAGTCCACTATAAAATATATCAAGTAAATCATGCTTTTCCAAATCATGGTCAGGCTGAGCTCTAATAAGAGAGCAAAATCTCGCCCAAGCCTCAGGCAATTTCTCTCCATCTTCCTGGTCAAAATTATAAATTCTCTGCAAAGCAGCATGTTGAGCACTAGCAGGAAAGTATTTTCGAAAGAAAACATCACGCAAGTCAGTTGGACTTTTAATAGAACCAGGAGGCAAATTATTATACCAAGTTTTAGCATCATCCTTTAATGAGAATGGAAAAATTTTAGCGACAAAATAAGTACGCATCTTGACATCATCAGAAAACACGCCACTAAGAGTAGATAACTCAGTCAAGTGTTCAACAGCACTTTCTTTTTCAGTACCACAAAAGGGTGTTTTCTCAACAATAGCTATATGAGATAGATCAAGAGAAAAATCATAATCTTTATCCCTAATGTTTATAGGAGATGTGGCAAATTTAGGATCAGGAGATAATTTATATCTAACAGCATGTTCTGCAAGCAACTTTTTAATTTTTCTTGCATCAGTAGTAGCATTGCATTTTTCAATAAAATCATCATCAAGCTCTACATAATCTTCATCAGGATCATCACTAGAATAATCAAGTTCAGGTGATTTAACAGGTGTAGTAGCATTAGGAGTTTCAGTATTTTCAATTTGTCTAGACTTAGCAATTGTAGCATCTAGAAAAGATCCCAATGAACCACTATCATCAAGCACAGCAGAAACATTATCAATATTATGAGAATTTTCAGATTCAGCAGAAGTACCAGCACGTGAAGCATGTGGCGGTGAAACAAGTTTATCAATCACAGATGGTGAATCAAGAGCAGCAGAGGTACTAAGAGTTGTACCTTTTCTTGTAGTGGATGGTAATATGGCGATCTTAGTATCGCGAGGTTTACCCATAATGGAGAATTTGCAGCGAACAATATCAATCCAAGTGAACTTCCAAATAAAGCTATGCTCCCCGGCAACGGCGCCAGAAAATAGTCTTGATGACCCACAAGTATAGGGGATCGCAACAGTCTTCGAGGGAAGTATTACCCAATTTATTGATTCGACACAAGGGGAGACAAAGAATACTTGTAAGCCTTAACAGCGGAGTTGTCAATTCAGCTGCACCTGGAAACAGACTTGCTCGCAAGAGTTTATCAGTAGTAACAGTTTTATGGCAGTGGAAATAGTGAAATAGCAGCAGCGGTGAAATAAAGACAGCAGTAGTGATTATAGTAAACAGCAGGATTAAAATACTGTAGGCACGGGACGGATTTAACGGGCGTTGCATGGATGAGAGAAACTCATGTAACAATCAAAGCAGGGGCATTTGCAGATAATAATAAAACGGTATCCAAGTACTAATCAATCAATAGGCATGTGTTCCATATTTAGTCGTACGTGCTCGCAATGAGAAACTTGCACAACATCTTCTGTCCTACCAGCCGGTGGCAGCCGGGCCTCTAGGGAAACTACTGGATATTAAGGTACTCCTTTTAATAGAGTACCGGAGCAAAGCATTAACACTCCGTGAACACATGTGATCCTCACATCACTACCATCCCCTCCGGTTGTCCCGATTTCTGTCACTTCGGGGCCATTGGTTCCGGACAGCGACATGTGTATACAACTTGCAGGTAAGATCATAAACAACGAATATCTTCATGAATCAATAACATGTTCAGATCTGAGATCATGGCACTCGGGCCCTAGTGACAAGCATTAAGCATAACAAGTTGCAACAATATCATAAAAGTGACATCTACGGATACTAGGCACTATGCCCTAACAATCTTATGACTATTACATGACCAATCTCATCCAATCCCTACCATCCCCTTCAGCCTACAGCGGGGGAATTACTCACACATGGATGGGGGAAACATTGCTGGTTGATGGAGAGGCGTTGGCGGTGATGGCGGTGAAGATCTCCTCCAATTCCCCGTCCCGGTGGAGTGCCGAACGGAGACTTCGGCTCCCGCGACGGAGTTTCGTGATGTGGCGGCTCTCTGGAGGGTTTCTGGCGACTTCGACTTCTCTCCGTGCGTTTTCAGGTCGAAACCAATAAGTAGTCCGAAGGGGGGCGTCGGAGGCCGGCCGAGGGGGCCAGCCGCCATGTGGTGTGGGGCCCTCGGGCCTCCACCTCCTTTGCCCTTCTGCTCCGTCAATATTTTGGCAAAATAGGGCCTTGCAAGAATTCGAGGATTTTCCCGAAAGTTGGATTTCTGCACAAAAACGAGACACCAGAGCAGTCTGCTGAAAACAGCGTTAGTCCGTGTTAGTTGTATCCAAAATACACAAATTAGAGGCAAAACAATAGCAAAAGTGTTCGGGAAAGTAGATACGTTTTGGACGTATCAACTTTCTTTTCTTGGAGTTTTTTTGGCACCTTATTTTTTGCCTCTTTCGATTCCGCCTCTCAAACGGATGCTGATGCTAAATGGGACCCGCATGTCATCCTCTATGTACTATAAAACTTTCTTTTCCTGGATTATTTTTGGCACCTCATATTTGGTCACTTGCATTTTTCTTTCGATCCCCTGCCGCCTCTCAAATGGTGATACCGCTGATGCTAAATGGGACCCGCATGTCATCCTCTATGTACTATAAAACTTTCTTTTCTTGGATTTTTTTGGCACCTCATATTTGGTCACTTGACTTTTTCTTTCGATCCCCTGCCGCCTCTCAAACAGTGATATCGCTGCTGCTAAATGGGACCCGCATGTCATCCTCTATGTACTATAAAACTTTCTTTTCTTGGATTTTTTTGTCACCTCATATTTGGTAACTTGACTTTTTCTTTCGATCCCCTGCTGCCTCTCAAACAGTGATACCGCTGCTGCTAAATGGGACCCGCATGTCATCCTCTATGTACTATAAAACATTCTTTTTTTGGATTATTTTTGGCACCTCATATTTGGTCACTTGACTTTTTCTTTCGATCCTGCCGCCTCTCAAACGGTGAGACCGCTGCTGCTAAATGGGACCCGCATGTCATCCTCTATGAGCAATCAACTTTCTTTTCTTGGAGTTTTTTTTGGCACCTCATATTTGGTCACTTGCCTTTTTCTTTCGATCTCATGCCACGTTTGAAACGTGGAGGTACCTGCTGGCTCATGGGACCCGCATGTCATCCTCTGTGTGCTATAAAAGTTTCCTTTGTTGGATTTTTTTCACCCTCTGATTTTTGGCTTGCCTTTTTCTTTTGATCCCCTGCCCCCTTTGAAACGTTGAGTAAGCTGTTGGTTCAAGGGACCCGCATGTCATCCTCTATGTCCATCAAGTTTCTTTTCTTGGATTTTTTTTCACCCCCTAATTACTAGCTACTTTCTTTTTCTTTTGATCTCAAGCCGCATTACAAACATTGAGACCGCTGCTGCAAAATGGGACCCACATGTCATCCTCTATGTACAATAAATCTTGGATTATTTTTGGCTCCTGATATTTGGTCACTTGCCTTTTTCTTTCGATCTCATTCCGCCTTTGAAACGTTGAGTAAGCTGCTGGCTCATGGGTCCCGCATGTCATCCTCTACGAACAATAAAAGTTTCCTTTATTGGAGTTATTTTTGACCCCTAATTTCTGGCTATTTGCCTTTTTCTTTTGATCCCCTGCCCCGTTGAAACGATGAGGACGCTGTTGGCAGGTCGGTCCCACATGTCATCCTCTATGAACAATAAAAGTTTCCTTTGGTGGATTTATTTTTGACCCCTAAATAATTTCTGGCTATTTCCTTTATTTTTCTTTTGATCCCCTGCCGCCTTGGAAACGTTTGAGAATGCTGCTGCCTCATGGGTCCCGCATGTCATCCTCTCAGAACGATAAATATTTTCTTTTCTTGGATTTTGTTACCAACTGACTTTTGGTTTTTTATTTTATTTTCGATCCCCTGCCGCCTTTGAAACGTTGACGACGCTGCTGGCTCATGGGTCCCCGATGTCAGCCTCCCCGTACAAGAAACATGTGATATCTTGATTATTTTGCAGACAATAAACAGTGTATTTCGCTCTGAGCTATTGCAAACGGATAAATTAAATCTTTATTTTTACATAAACAAACTTATATGTTGAGTGTCCTTGTTTTTTGTTTTTGCGAAGCATAGGACTTTCCTGTTTTTTTAGAAAAATCCGAACTTTCCTGTTTTGGAGTGGGCTGAAATTGTACGAGACAAAAGGCCCAGCAGGATAGTTCGAAGGCCCAGATGTCCAGATACAGCCCAATTGAAATCTTTCTTTTCTTGGATTTTTTTCACCCCCTGATTTCTGGCTACTTCATTTTTCTTTTGGTCCTGTGCCGCCTTGGAAACGTTGAGACCGCTGCTAAAATGGGACCCACATGTCATCCTCTATGTACAATAAAGTTTCTTTTCTTGGATTATTTTTGGCTCTTGATATTTGGTCACTTTCCTTTTTCTTTCGATCTCATGCCATGTTTGAAACGTTGAGGAACCTGCTGGCTCATGGGACCCGCATGTCATCCTCTATGTACAATAAAGTTTCTTTTCTTGGATTATTTTTGGCTCTTGATATTTGGTCACTTTCCTTTTTCTTTCGATCTCATGCCACGTTGAAACGTTGAGGAACCTGCTGGCTCATGGGACCCGCATGTCATCCTCTATGTACAATAAAGTTTCTTTTCTTGGATTATTTTTGGCTCTTGATATTTGGTCACTTTCCTTTTTCTTTCGATCTCATGCCACGTTTGAAACGTTGAGGAACCTGCTGGCTCATGGGACCCGCATGTCATCCTCTATGTACAATAAAGTTTCTTTTCTTGGATTATTTTTGGCTCTTGATATTTGGTCACTTTCCTTTTTCTTTCGATCTCATGCCACGTTTGAAACGTTGAGGAACCTGCTGGCTCATGGGACCCGCATGTCATCCTCTATGTACAATAAGTTTCTTTTCTTGGATTTTTTTCACATCTGATTTTTGGCTATTTCCTTTTTCTTTTGATCCCCTGCCGCCGCCTTTGAAACGCTGAGTAAGCTGCAGGCTCATAGGTCCCACATGTCAGTATGAACGATAAAGCTTTCCTTTCTTGGAGTTTTTTTACCCCCTAATTTCTGGCTATTTTCTTTTTCTTTTGATCTCAAGCCGCATTTGAAACGTTGAGACCGCTGCTGCTAAATGGGACCCGCATGTCATCCTCTATGTACAATAAAGTTTCTTTTTTTCTTGGATTATCTTTGGCTCCTGATATTTTATCACTTGCGTTTTTCTTTCGATCTCATGCCGCCTTTGAAACGTTGAGTAAGCTGCTGAATCATGGGTCCCGCATGTCATCCTCTACGAACAATAAAAGTTTCCTTTTTTGGAGTTATTTTTGACCCCTAATGTCTGGCTATTTGCCTTTTTCTTTTGATCTCCTGCCCCCTTTGAAACGATGAGGATGCTGTTGGCACGTCGGTCCCACATGTCATCCTCTATGAACAATAAAAGTTTCTTTTGATGGATTTATTTTGAACCCCTAATTAATTTCTGGATATTTCCTTTTTTTCTTTTGATCCCCTGCCGCCTTGGAATCGTTGAGGATGCTGCTGCCTCATGGGTCCCGCATGTCATCCTCTCAGAACGGTAAATGTTTCTTTTCTTGGATTTTGTTTACCAAATGATTTTTGGCTTATTTTATCTTTCGATCTCGTGCCGCCATTAAAACGTTGAGGACGCTGCTGGCTCAGAGGTCCCACATGTCAGCCTCTATGAACAATAAACCTTTCCTTTGTTTGATTTATTATTGACCCATAATTTCTGGCTATTTGCCTTTTTCTTTCGATCTCATGCCGCCTCTGAAACGTTGAGACGCTGCTGGCTCATGGGTCCCACATGTCAGCCTCTATGAACAGTCAAAGTTTCCTTTGTTTGATTTTTTTTACCCTAATTACTGGCTATTTGCCTTTTTTTTATCCCCTGCCGCCTTTGAAACTAAGAGGACGCTGCTGGCCCATGGGTCCCACATCTCAGCCTCTCTGAACGATAAACCTTTCCTTTCTTTTTTTTTCGATCCCGTGCCGCCTTGGAAACGGTGAGACGGCTCCTGCAAAACGGGACCCATATGTCATCCTCTATGTACAATAAATTTCTTTCCTTGGATTATTTTTGGCACCTGATATATGGTCACTTGCCTTTTTTTCGATCCCCTGCCGCCTTTGAAACGTTGAGGACGCTGCTCGCTCGTGGGTCCCATATGTCAGCCTCTAGGAACAATAAACATTTCGTTTCTTGGATTTATTTTTGACCGCTGATTTCTGGCAACTTTGCTTTTTCTTTCGATCCCCTGCCGCCTTTGTTAAAGTTGAGGACGCTGCTGCAAAATGCGTCCCACATGTCAGCTTCTCTGTACGATAATTGTTTCCTCTCTTTGATTTTTTTTCCACTGCTGGCCAATGGGTCCCCGATGTCAGCCTCTATGTACAAGAAATATGTGAATTCTCGATATATTTTAAGCCGAGATATGTAGGATGCTTTTTTTTCGATCCCTTCTGTTTGTTTTTACCTTCAAATGTTGAGGGACGCTACTGGCAAATGGGTCCTGCTCTAGCATTCTCAACTGAAGGAAAAACTGAAATATTGCCTATTCATTTGTTTTTCGTACTCCATGCATCTAATCCATACTAATTGTTGATCCGGGTTTTAGTTCAACTTAATTAGATCAAATTTGATCTACGAGGGAGTATGTAATATATTTTGGGTTCACAACACTGCACTTGTTAACAACAATCTGATGAAGAGGTTTGTCATTTTTTTAAACTACAAATACACTCTAAGATCTTGCACACTAATAGAATAAATCTTGGAACTTTATATAATTAATGACAATTTTGAAATCGACTATATGAATATATCAAAATATAGAGCCCATGTAGATGCGCATACTGGCTATGCGCATTTAAAAAGAATCATAATCATAATTGATACGAAATAAAAATAACTTTATATGTAGAATCTCGGTTTCTAGAGGGCCAATCATAGGATCTCCGTGTTTAAATTAGGAAGGGCCCCAATGGCATGAGTCGGAGGCCCATTAAGTGTTTTTGGATTGTTATCAGCGAAGTAAGCAGGCTGACAGCAATCACCATGTACATGGCCGGCGGCAGCCCAAAAGTACAAACAATTGGCCCATGCAGGGAAGGTAGTACTTTTTTTTATTGGGAAGGTTGTCTGGCTAACCCAAAAAAAAAGTGGTGCTACATGGGGTAATACTTGAACCCGGAATGAGATCGAGTGCCTTGATGAAGGCGAGGCACACATAAATAGTACTCCGTACCATGCCTTGCCCCTCCCTTTCAACCGTTGGATAAAAAATAATTAGACAGATGACTATTAACTAGTAACTGCTACAGTACCAACCAATGTACAGGACATGTGCTACAGTACGTCGTCCACAGTGCATGTGCTTTAGAACCATGAACAGTACATATGCTACATGCTACAGTACTTTGATCTTAGCTATCTATTTTCAATCCAACGGCCAAATCTACAAGTCACCGTACTGTTCATCTGTGCCTTGCTTATGTCAAGGCACTGGATCCTGGACACTTGAACCCATGATCGTTGCTGAGGGTTGCCTATTTGCGCATAATATGTTTTGTCAGCGGGCACTTCACTAGTTTGTGCAAAACATATCCAGCGCAGGATTCAAAAAAACATCACGTTTTTTTCTTTACGTAAACAACAAAACATCTCATGTTCATCACAATCCAGCCAACATAAGCACATAATAATTAATAGTACAACTAGAGAGCTGTACACATAAATAAGGTTTGTCAAGCTTCATGCACTAGCCAACGCAACCAAAAGTCCGAACTAATGGAAAGGGCTAGGCAATCCAATTATACATTTCAACATCCCCCCTCACATGTGACCACAATCCAGTAATGGTACCATCATGTTCACCACAATGCATCATTAAAGAGAGCAGTATACTATTATAGACCAGCTCTCTCTACAGAACATTTGTAAGACAACTTAATACAGCTGTGATTCATATTGTTGCCCCAGCGATGGGTGATAACCTGAACACCATATAACCTTCTCACAGCAATTGTAACCAAATATGAGCACCTGCAATGATTTGGTGTCAAGCTTCTTGAAGGTCAGGAGGTATCCTACCTTCAAGTCATGTGCTTTGACAAACTCTGGCCATCCTTTGTCCATTAAAACATTGCCATCTTGTTGCTTCAGGTCCACAATCCAGGTGCATGCAGTGGACATCTTCAGGTTGATGGACTCTGGACACCCACCGTAAAACCAGGGTAGAACACGACTGGGGATGGAAATCACCTCTAACTCCGATGTACATAGTACCTTGCAGAAGCTGTCAGGGGTATTCTCCTCATCGATGCGCCCAAACACCTTGCACACTGGGGCTGGCTCTACAGATGTCTCCTTCCATGATAAGCTCTCTCCAAGCTTGAGCTTCTTGTTTGAACACTGCAAAAAAGAGGCCTCAATTAGATAATGCCTCTAGCTTCTGACCGTAATTCCAAGCAAATGCATAATCAAAGGCACCTAGCAAACTCAGCGGATCATTGTTCTTATCAAACACACAGTCTGAACAATAAGCTTCTGAATCTAGCTAGGCTGATATGTACAACCTTGTATCATCAAATTATTCAGCATAGTGTATCATTGTATCGCAGAAGCCAAATCGATATAAATAGTAGCTATGAGAATAGAAATCAAGCTAGCATGAGCCATGCATGCTTGCTGGCTATGTCTAGCATCAGAATAATGCATCTGCAGTTCATCATCCGCCAGTACAGATTGACCAAGCAAACAAAAAAAAATCAGCGTCGGCCTAAAGAGTCCACAAGCCAGACATGCATGCTCGGTGTCCTCATATGTGATCATCGGCCGTGGATTGACCAATAGCATATTTGAACGATTATTACTGCACACATTAGATCCAGTCCCAACATAGCTAGCATGGGTGCATGTGTAACCCGAGTCTTTACCAGAGGATTAATATATACACTGGCTGAGAGAAGTACTGTATATCAAACAATGCTAAGCAACCGGCAATACAGCTTAGATATAATAAAGATGTGACCGGCAACGCTAGTGATTCGGGGGAAACATACCGCCATTGCAGCCATGGACCGAGAGAATCGGGGATGCCGCGCCGCCTTAGTGGAGTTTTTAGATGCGACGTCGCCGCATCCGTAGAGGACGGAGTCCAAGCCGCGTAGTCCGAGCGGTGGTGGACGCCGGTGGTGTAGAGAGAGGACTCAGGGGAGATGGACGGCGAGGGATCTGGGGAGATCTGAAGTTCTGAACATGAGGGGGCTGTGAGAAACTGAGAATGATACATCAGCAATCAGCAAGGGAATAAATGCGCGTGTCCCCCGGTCAAAAAAAATGCGCGTGTCTAGGAGGAACGAAGCCAGGTACGCAGGAATCCACACACAAAACTTCACCCGGCGGGTCACTGGGCTTTATCAGTATCTGGTGGGGTCCGGACCTACAGACCAGTGAGACATGTCGTGTGGGTTATGATCCGTTCAGTGTGCACACAGAAATTGCATTCAGAGCTCAGGGCTTCAGGCTACGTTGTACTATACAGTAATATATCCATTTCTTTTGGTAAAATGAAAACGATACTCCATCTGATCCTCATTACATGATGATAAAATGGATGTCTCTACAACTAATATGTGTCTAGATACATCTATATGAGAGCGTCTGTGTTTGTACTGTGTATCTAAAAAAAATATGGATCGGAGGGAGCATTAAGAGGTGTCCAAAAAAAACTGCAAACAAACATGGATGTAAGCAGTTGAGTATTAAACCAGTGCGTGAAATACCTTTATATCTCGACCATGTAACAATGAATATGAGAAGTTTTTGGGGTTTGACCATCTGCACTTGTGTTTGCTACAATCAGATCAAAAAATTGGTCACTTTTACACTTTCTAAAATAAAATGTATTTTTCCCTGAGATTTTACAAGTTCGTACAAGATAGCATTGACTACATCTGGGATATATCACATTTACACTTACAAATCTATGAATATTTCAAAATATTGAGCTCCGTGTACCTACATATAATACAAATCATCAGACCGCACATTGAAACTACCGCAGCATATCACAGTAAATTAAAATAAAATAAAACAAGTCTAACATATACTATATTAGCTAATTAACAAAGTCTCATCACAGTGTATCTGATCCCCAGTTCAGCTTAATACAAAAACCAAGTTCAGCTTGAACATCAGCAGGGGAGTAACCCAGGTCCAAAAGCAGCATCTAGTTAATTCAATAAAATATTGAGGTTATTCTGATCCCCTCTTCCTAAAAACACTGCAGATCATGCATGCAACTAAGGGTGATCAGCACAAAATATTATCCTCTGGGTGGAGGTGTTACTGTCGTAGATCAACACATTCATCAAGGAAGTGTCTTTCACCTCGAAGACGAGAAGGTCATCAAGCTGCAGTTCATGCGCCTCTGCAAACCCGAACCAACCATCCTTCAAGACCAGTTCACCCTGGTACTCATCGATGTGCACATACCAGGCGCAGCCTACGCTGGTCTTGAGCTTGATAGGCCTGGGAAGAATCCCTTTCAGACATTGCTTGAATTCTCTGGGGATGACCAACATATACATGTCATCGTTGCCGTCCAGTTGCACATAGAAGCGCGAGGGCTGAGGAGGGTCCGCCGAGTGACCAACCCGTTTAGGGCGGCCTTTCCCTCGCCCTTTTAATATACAACGTTGAATTGCTGCATCACGCCTGCCCGTCACCTTTGGCTTTTTGGCTAGTGAATTTCTTTGAATTCTGAACTCGGGGCGGTGCAGAGGACATGTACAATCGACAGTCCTAAGACGTAGTTGCTCATTGACGTTGGAGCGAGTTTGCTTCTGCATCTAGTTAAGCACGGTATATATCAATCAACAGCATATAAATCAGAACGTAGCATACATGGAGAAAATGCATCTAGCTATCTCTTTAATTAGTTTGCACAAAATCTAGCAGCAGCAAGACAATTTGATTTTACAGGTACTGAGCAAGCTTTCAGACTTTCTGAAACAGGTAACATGGAGCATATATTTGTATGTTCAGACTGCGAAACCCTGCTCTGTGATGGATACTATTACTAAACATCTTTTTTTGCCAGAACTAGTACTTAACATCTACTGTTTCCCGTCATTAAAAAAACATTTGCAGAAGAATACTACGGTTTCCCGTCATTAAATTTTAAAGAAAAAAGAACTTGTTTAAGATCCCAACTATCATTGACTACTTACACCTGCATCCTAGTGAGTTCAGGACAACTTACAGCCACTTTTGGTGGTGCCGCCACCGGAGAAGACCGTGCCGCGGGGGTTGGGGTCGGCGCAGCCGGAGAAGCTGGTGCCGCCGCCAGGGAAATCAGTGCCGAGCCAGATGGTGCTTCCAGCGGAGAAGAAAGTACCGCGAGAGATGGAACCGACGCTGCCAAAGGGTAAGAAACGGATGTACTCGTAGATCCTTCTCTAGTCACGATCTGGATAGAAGAGACTGGACGTCCATCAAGCTGCTGGAGGATGCGGTGGATCAAATCGGCTGAGTTCAGGAAATATCGGTGATGTTCATCTGTGTCGGCGAAGCAGCTGCCGGTGGAAGGAGGAGGCGAGCCGTTCATGGCAGTCATTAGTGTAAAAGAGGTGAAGTGGGTGGGAGAGAGAGGGTTCGGGACTGAAGTAATTGTAGTCTGCTCTCTCTTTTTTACAAGCATGCGTCCTCAGGCTGATATTTTTTTTAGATACGTACTCAGGCTGCTTTGTCAAACCAGGGCCTCAATGAAGCTAATAGCGCGCTATAGCATATCTAGAGGGTCCACGCTTAGTAATTTTGCTCGCTGTGGCGCTATTTGCGAAACAGCATGCTATATCGCCCTAAAACTTCATAGCGTTAGCGCGCTATTTTTTTCAGGCAAGTTGCTTTCACTTTTTCGTGGTGATGAACTAATCTGTTGGTTCCACTTCTAAATCAGAAGATAATATCGCTAATGCTAATATTTTTTAATAAATAATTTATACTATGTTGTTGCCTTGTGAAATGTTGATGTTAGCCTTCTAATATACTTGAGATCTATTTCTATATGTGGTTATGTATGTATGATTCAGTCACTTTTGGACTATATATATCTATTCGTTCTAGTAAAATTATTTATTTTTAGGCTATATTTAGTATTATTTTGAAAATGCTATTTAAAATATACCACACTATTACCACGATATAGCGTCCATATCGTTTGAAGGTGGCTGCCGCTAATTCATTTAGCACGCTATTTTAAACCTTGGTTAAGACGCGTTTGGCGGCCTGCATCCAGGCTGGTGGGGAAATACCGTACCCAAGTGCTTAAAAGATTGCATCTTTTAGCTGGAAAACATTAGGGCATGTCCAACACAGGCGCTACTGCAAGGGCGCTAGGAATTATTTCCTCGTCGTTTGGCGGTTGGAGAGGCTAATCCCAGCGGTAGTCCTAGCGTCGACGCAAAAGAAAGCAGGGGCGTGAAACTCTTTTCACCTGTCCTAGCTAAAGCACCGGAACCAACAGGAAGTCAGTCTGTCATCAGCAATTAGCGCTGCAAGGAGAGTACCTGGAGGATTTTACAATCTTTTGACATTCATTTGTTCTCTATTAGCGCCATATAGTATATAGCATTGTAATGCCCTTATACTCCTCTCAACATTAAAAAAAAAGGTGTGCATATACTAATAACAGTTGCTGAAATGAAACTAAAAATAAACAGACATGCACGGTTTACGAAGGATGGAAATACAGAGTTCATCACCATCCGTTTTAAATTATAAGATTAGATTACTTCAATGTGGGCTTACATACGCACTAAAATGAGTAAACAGACACACTGAAATGGGTCCAGGTATATAAGATTCAGAAAAAAGGAAGAGCATCTTAAGATACAGAACAGGTTACTAAATTGTTCAAACATATCGTACAAAAAAGATTATTTGCTCCAGAAAGATTCATGGCTCAGTTTAGGGTTGCATCAACATGCGGATATTTTTCAGACTAGGCTTAAACCACATTGTCGCCTGTCGGGGAAATCCCCAACCATCTTCTGGAAGGGTGATAACTCCCATGAGCTCATTTTCCCCTTGCTGCAGGTTACAACGACAAATACAACTAAATGCTGGTTCCCGAAATGCATAGTACGCGATGTACACACAATTTGACCTCATGAATGGAGTCAATGTTCCATCAGGAGCATTGCCATCATTTATCTTCAGGTTCAATGGATAATTCAGTCCAATGAACAGAGAGTGTGTGCCAAGGCTGTCAACTCGACTCCAATTGGGTCCAATCAGGGATAGATCTTTCTCAAAAACATGTATGACAGGGGCAGGACACTCCCGCAGGATAAGGCCATTACCATGATGCAGAACTTCTGCAGGCTCAAGGTGATCATTGCTACGTATATACCGATCTTCATGGATGATCATCAAGCGCTTGCCATCGGCTGATCGAGCTAAAAACCATCTGCCAGATGGTTCCTTCATCGGTGATGGGATCACGAATGGCGGGGCAAGGTGTGCATCTGCATTGTAAACGGAGACAACAAAAAATAGTGTTTGAATGGCTCGGGAAGACAATAATACCAGTAGCTGCAACTTCACATTTGTAGGATCAAATGGAGGATGCAGTCATTATACTTGTATAAAATCTCGAAGAAATAAAATTGTTCCCATTTGAGATGTATGTTAATTACACTCATATTCATTGATGGTAGATACATGTCTCAACCTTATCTGATCCATGATTGTAATGCTTTGAGTACATCGAATATTGAAATAAATTGAAAGTTTGCATGCATCAATTGATGAAGAGGCCAGGGCTAAGCTCCTTATTCATATTCTGACAAGAGCATGCAGTAACTAATTCAGGAATGCATTCATATACTGCAATAATCTGGTTTGGGTTGACAGATTAGTGCACAGCATATACTACTGTAATTCGTTTGTAGCAATGGTTCAGTCAGGTTAGGATAATTTAATGGTGCACAGTCATTTGAAAGGTGAAAAAAAGTCTTAGTGAGCAATTAGTTATTTCAGTTACAATATATCATGAATGGGCTTGATATTAAAATTTATTGCGAAGTATATCATATGGATTGAAGAATTACCAGCCTGTGATTGATCCCAGCAATATGTGGTGCCGGTCCACCCATCCACCGCAACAATAAAGCCGTTGTGCTCGATGGCATCACTGTAATCTACACCCCAACTAGCAAGAGAGAATAACCTCCACTCCTGGCTACCATTAGCCAGGTAAGCGAGTCCAGAATTGAATAGAGCGATGAGCTTGTAATCTGAGTAATGTCCAGCTTTTGTGGGCACTTCGCAAATTACAATCTTCAACAAAAACATGGCACGCCCATACGTCATGTACCTTTCAGGAGGCAAGTCGGGGAAGCCAATCCATTCCTCCCGAAAAATGTTGCAAGTTTCCGACGATGGTAGGGAGATTTCTTGGTGCGTGTAGATGTTCGCGAGGAACCAGTTCCCACCACTGTCCACGCCGGCGATCCAGTCGCCATTCATGCCAACCCAGAATCTATTGTCCATGAACGGCAGGATGGCTGTGCGCCGAGGATGGTCGAGGGGCACAACGTGGTACACCGTGTGGTGCGCACTACTATCATCATAGTGCCAATGGGCAGAATCGGGCATCAGCAAGCAGGGTCCATCCCAATGGTGTAGATTCATGTTGTCGGCGACATGGCGGCACAGCGTTTTGGAGCATGCGGCCAGCCGGACGTCGACTGTAACGTCCAGACTCTGGGCAATGAGATTGAACAGCTCGGCGGGGAGCTTCCCCCAGTCGCCATCCAGCTGGTCGTCGTTCGATGCCGCCATGGAGACGAGATGGATTTAAAAGGGCGGATGCAAGTATGTGTGATTGGAGTTTTGTAGGAGAGTCGAGCGGGAAGGAGGAGTGCTGCGGTTCTGCGGAGGGGTGAGGAGAGAAAGCTATGCAAATGGGAGATCTAGAGGATGAAAAAACTTCTAGCAGCGGTTGGCGAGTGGAGAACGATGATGGAAGTGGAGAGCCAAGGATGGAAACGATGGACATGAAGAGTAGGAGTGGATATGACTTTTTTTATTCTTCAGCAGCTGCATCGAGGCGCCGAGTAAAACTTCGGCTAGGATAGCACGCCACTACGTCCTGGTGCAGTTACTGTCCCGTCAAATCAGTTTGACCACAGAAATGGTTTCTTTATTACAGTATAACTTAATTTTTTCGAACAATATATACTACTCCATTTAATATACTCACTCCGATTCATATTACTTGTCAAATGATATGGATGAATCTAGAACTAAAATGTGTCTAGATATATCTATATTATAGTCAACTAATATGAATCCGAGTTTGTTTGGTTCAAAGGATTTCTAAAGGTATCTTGTACGGAGTAGGATTTTTACACATAGGGATTTTTCCTATAGAGCTTGCTTGATTCAAAGGATTGAGAACCCTCCAAAATACCTATGGATTGCTTTCTCTACAATCCTATCTCTCGGTAATATTGCTATGTGTCTATAACAACTATGAAATGAACTCAATCTCAATAGAAATTTCCTTTGTCTTTCCTAATCAAACAACTAGTTATTTTATGTCTTCGTTTACAAATTAAGATAATTTTTAGGTTATAGGTAATCGTCGAGCTTATGTGATCATCTTTTATGATCAAACTTACTTGATCAGCCGCGGAGGCGCAAAGGAGCAGTGGTGTGCATTAATACGGCCGCATGGGGAAGGCACAGCTAGCGACGATGAGACGTATCGCCAGCATTGGCCTAGGGAACCGTCGCCACCATTAATAAAAGCTATCCCTTTGGGCACCATGTCTCCCACTACTCGTGTCACGCGCGCATGTGGGTTACGGATGGATGGGCTGGGGAAGCCGGACAGAAAACATGACAACCAGGGGGAAAATGAATAAAAATAATACAAAGTCGAAAATATTTCGAAAAATAAACTTTGTAAGAAACTCCATGCGTTTAGCAAATGCGAAGGCAATATGTTGAAACACGTCTAGACCACGTCTAGAACCACTTCCCAAAGCTTAAGGATTATATTGATTTTTAGAAAGTCAAACTATGTTAAGTTTGACTAAGTTTTTACCAAAAGCATTAATATGCAAGATACAAAATCAATATTATTAGATAGAAAATAAATTATATTTTCATATGGTGTCTACAAAATATTATATGTGCTGATAGATTCTTCTAAGAGTTTGGTCGAACTTTACTTGGTTTGACTTTTCAAGAAAAATATACAAAGCTTTAAGCATTGGAACGGAGGTATTTTTCGAAGCACCTACTTGTCTTTAGAAGACAAAAGAAAACATGGAGTAAGGTTGTTTTTTGTGCAAAAGTTTACGTCAAAATCTGGTTATTTGTGTAAAAAGAATCTCAAATTGTGTTATGTGCAAAAACTGCACCAAGAAGTGGTGGTATGTGCAATTTCCTCCGTCACACAAAAGGCAAGCCATTGATACATATATAATTGTGAATAATTACAAAAGTAGTAGGCAGCTAATAAGCGCACATGATTAAACTGCTATGCGAGATCTTCAGCCACCAGAAGTCGTTCCCGCGCCTCTCTAGCATTGAAAATCACGCGTTCTGCGACTTCCATCAAAGAGACAAGCTGAGCTTTGATCCGTTCTCCCAGATGAATGGCCTCGTCACAACTCCTACGAGCACAGGCCGTGATCTCATCCACTTCTAGGAAAGACACCGCCTGCCTGTACCGAAATATCTTGATCCCTAACTCTCTGTTCTCCTCCCGCATGCTGGCAAGATCCAACTTCATCCTCCGACAAGATAAGCAAGGGGAGTGATCCTGCCAAAGGTAACAACAAACATATCGAGCGTTACCGGCAAACGAAGGGCACAAATTGGCTGATTAACGAATATGGTCACTAACATGTAGGACAGACTTAAGTGGTGTCTACATGTCAGTGACTCGAAGTACCCAAAAACCAGCAACCCAAAGTCAGCTAGTAATATTAACCTCCGTCTTCAGCTCCTTCATCCTCTTGAACGGCGGGGAAGCTGGCAACTTATCTTCTTCTACGACCTCTCGCTGGAACCTGACGTCGAAGGATGAGAGATCCTGCGAACGGATGTGCTGCGCCTGCGCGTGCGATTCCCCAGGGCGCTTCTGGCGTAACTCGGAGTTCTCCGCGCCGAGATGCGGAAGTTCCGCTCCCGGGGCCTTGTTGACCCTAAGCCGAGATAGCTCCTGTGTAAGCCGACGAAAAATGTTCAAAATGTTACAGATCAGGCATATCATTACCAGTGCAAACGAGGTAAGTGAATCTCCGGGATCTCGCCCAACGACCGCGGTTGGTCCAATGCCACCACATCTTCTCCGAGATTGACTAACTCCTTTACATCATCTTCTCCGACATTGACTATCTCCTTTACATCATCTTCTGCTCCGAGCTTGACCATCTCCTTTACATCATCTTCTCCTGCGAGCTTGATCATCTGCCTCACATCATCTTCTCCGGCGATATCGACCCTCTCCTGCGGAAGATAACAGATATAAGTCCGAGTATTACCAGCAAAACGAAGGTAATTAAAAGAGGCGTAGTAACCCTTGTGTCCTGGCTAATCAACGGCGGGGACGCTGAGCCCGCATCGTCTCCTCCGAGATCTCCCTTCGCAGGCAGGATTGTTAGAGACAGTGTACTTCTGGTAGTAGTATTTATGCGTGGGGCGCCAGGGGGTCGAGAAGCTAGGACTGCATCTTCTCCTCCGAGCTCTTCCTTGGTAGACATGACAAATGAAACGAGGTGTGGGGGGCGTAAAAGGTATAAAATGGCGGACGGCCGCCCCGCCTCGGCCCTCCAAGGCTTAATTTTTTTGCCTTACTAAACTAAAAACCCTATTTTGCGTCTCACACGGACTGCCCTCAGAGGGCTGCAGGGTCCCATATGCGTGCAGGTCCCACACTTTAGTGAGCACAAATCATATGCGGTAGGTAGGCAAACTTCCAACAATCTTCTTTGTCAAGTGAAGACACGTCGTCAAGACTCTCTCTCTCTCTCCCCCCTTTTGTCATTGAAAAAAAAAGAATATTAGACGGGCGCGTAGCCTGCACTGCAGGGGGGCGATTTTGACAAAAGTAATCCTTTTGGCGAAGAAAAACACAGAAAGCCACACAAAAAGGTTAGTCCAGTGAAATAGATTGCTCAGAGGGTCAGTCCGTGCTTTTCTTTGCCAAAAGGGTTATTTCTGTCAAAATCGCCGCACTGCAGGTTTGCAGCACTGAAAAACCTTGCGTGCCAGTCAACATCACTTCCCGGATAGGTTGAAGCATTTCGAGGCCGTGACTGCTCTCCCTTCCTCTTCTCCTTCCGTGTGATGCCGCTTCCACCTTTTATCCTTTGCAACATTTGCAAAAAATTGTCCGTGACTTGTGCTCACTGAAGTGTGGGACCTCACGCATGGGAACCACACGTAAGTGACAGACATGTTGGTGTAATAATTCGGGTGATCATTATACTGTATTAGAACTCCGTACAAAGTTTCGTATGGATTCAAGGGTAGGAAAGCCAAGTTAACTTATTTACATGACATTATTTTTTCCATGAAGCCAAGTTAACTCATCTAACACTTGGTACATTTTGGTTATATATTCGAAATTTTACTTGAAACTTGTTGGTCATGCCATTTTACTACTCGCCTAACACTTTTTCCGCGCGTGAAGGGATGGGGTGGGCGTGATGCTACCCTAAATTTGTGGGACCCCAAAAAACTTGCAAATCAAGCCAAAGAAACACGATCTTGTCCCCTACCCCCCCTGATTTTGACCTAAATTTGAAATCAAGCCAAAGGTGGTTCAAAAACGGCAATCGGAAATCATGGATTGTTCATCATTTTTCTATATAGCTAGGGAAAATAGCAGACATGCCATACCAATGTTTTAGAAAAGAGCCCTTCAAAAAAGTGTGGCAACATGTTGGAATTCGACCATCTTAATTTCTTCCCACGTGTGAGCTTTGGTACTACTACTACACAAGAACCATGTCAAACTTTTGAATCATGGCCCATTTTATGTATATATTTGCAACTTTTCATGCACGCATGAAAACTTTGCAAAATATGTGCATTTTGGGTTGTCGCACATAAATGTGTGTTTACTTGTCTGCCACCAATTAATCCAATTCTCATTTGTGGGGAAACATGACACGAGATGGCCATTTCCAAAGTTTCATGAATTATCTCAATGTGAATCCATATATGTACAATTTTTGGGGGCTAAATTTCATGTTTTAAACCTAGCTAGTATTTGACCAAGATTCAAATGGGCATAAAATTCAAAAAAAAAACAGAAAAATGAAAAACCAAAGCACATAGCCTTCTTATGTCATATAGTAAGAATTCAAGTTGATAAACAAGGTCTAGACATATTCAAACTAGAAAAATCATGTATCTACCCCTAACACCTAAACTCTGTCTTATGAAGTCAAGCATGAAGAGAAGTGGTTTTGGGTTTCAAACATGGAAATTTCAAAAACCTCCCAAAAGCTTCATTTTAGAGTGACTAAGAAGGATCCATGCTTACCTTTTAATTTTTAGATTTTAAACTTGTTTAAATCTTTGTGAAACCTAGGATTTGACCAAGATTCAAATGGGCATAAAAATTCAGGAAAAAGCCAAAAGAATGATAAACCAAAGCACATAGCATTCTTATGTCATACAGTAAGCATTCAAGTTGATTAACAAGGTCTAGACATATTCAAACTAGAAAATCATGTATATATCTGTCCCTAACCTTAAACTCTGTCTTATATATGAAGTCAATCATGAAGAGAAGTGGTTTGGGTTTCAAACATGAAAATTTCAAGAACATCCCAAAAGTCGCTTCATTTTAGAGTGACTAAGAAGGATCCAGGCTTACCTTTTCGTTTTCATATTATATACTTGTTTAAATCCAGGTCAAACATAGGATTTGACCAAGATTCAAATGGGCATAAAATAAAAAATAGAAGAATGAAAAACAAAAGCACATAGTCTTCGTATGTCATATAGTAAGCTTTCAAGTTGATAAACAAGGTTTAGACATGTTCAAACCAGACAAATCATGTATCTAGCCCCTAACCATAAACTCGGTCGATCTTATGAAGTCTAGCATGAAGAGAAGTCGTATTGGTTTCAAACATGAAAATTTCAAGAACCACCCAAAATCTTCAAATGGGCATAAAATTCAAAAAAACCAGAAAAATGAAAAACCAAAGCACATAGCCTTCTTATGTCATATAGTAAGAATTCAAGTTGATAAACAAGGTCTAGACATATTCAAACTAGACAAATCATGTATCTACCCCTAACACTCTAAACTCTGTCTTATGAAGTCAAGCATGAAGAGAAGTGGTTTTGGGTTTCAAACATGGAAATTTCAAAAACCTCCCAAAAGCTTCATTTTAGAGTGACTAAGAAGGATCCATGCTTACCTTTTAATTTTCAGATTTTAAACTTGTTTAAATCTTTGTGAAACCTAGGATTTGACCAAGATTCAAATGGGCATAAAAATTCAGGAAAAAACCAAAAGAATGATAAACCAAAGCACATAGCATTCTTATGTCATAGAGTAAGCATTCAAGTTGATTAACAAGGTCTAGACATATTCAAACTAGAAAATCATGTATATATCTATTCCTAACCTTAAACTCTGTCTTATGAAGCAATCATGAAGAGAAGTGGTTTTGGGTTTCAAACATGAAAATTTCAAGAACATCCCAAAAGTCGCTTCATTTTAGAGTGACTAAGAAGGATCCAGGCTTACCTTTTCGTTTTCATATTTTATACTTGTTTAAATCCAGGTCAAACATAGGATTTAACCAAGATTCAAATGGGCATAAAATAAAAAAAAATAGAAGAATGAAAAACAAAAGCACATAGTCTTCTTATGTCATATAGTAAGCTTGCAAGTTGATAAACAAGGTTTAGACATGTTCAAACCAGACAAATCATGTATCTAGCCCCTAACCATAAACTCGGTCGATCTTATGAAGTCTAGCATGAAGAGAAGTCGTATTGGTTTCAAACATGAAAATTTCAAGAACCACCCAAAATCTTCAAATGGGCATATAACATTCAAAAAACCAGAAAAATGAAAAACCAAAGCACATATATAGCCTTCTTATGTCATATAGTAAGCATTCAAGTTGATAAACAAGCATGTCTAGACATATTCAAACCCGACAAATCATGTATCTACCCCTAACCCTAAACTCTGCATGTCTTATGAAGTCAACCATGAAGAGAAGTGGTTTTTGGGTTTCAAACATTGAGATTTCAAGAACCCCCAAAAGCTTCATTTTAGAATGACTAGCTAGGAAGGATCCAGGCTTACCTTTTCATTTTAGACTTTTAACTTGTTGGTCAAACCGGATTTGACCAAGATTCAAATGGGCATAAACATTCAAAAAAATCAAAAAATCAAAAACCAAAGCACATAGTCTTCTTATGTCATATAGTAAGAATTGAAGTTGATAAACAAGGTATAGACATATTCAAACTAGACAAATCATGTATCTACCCCCTAAAGCCCTAAACTAGCTTTGTCTTATGAAGTCAAGCATGAAGAGAAATGGTTTTGGGTTTCAAATTATGGAAATTTCAAGAACCCCCCCCCAAGCTTCATTTTGGAGTGACTAAGAAGATCCAGGTTTACCTTTTCATTTTCATGTTTTAAACTGCTTTAGATCTTGGTCAAACCTATGATTTCACCACGACTCAAATGGGCATAAAAATTAAAAAAAAAAAATGAAAAACCAAAGCACATAGCCTTCTTATGTCATATATAGTAAGCATTCAACTTGATGAACATGGCTGGTCTAGACATATTCATAATAGAAAAAACGTGTATCTACCCCCTAACGATTAATTAACTTTGTCTTAATTATGAAGTCAAGCATGAAGAGAAGTGTTTTTGGGTTTCAGACATGGAAATTTTGAAAACCTCCCAAAAACTTCATCTTAGAGTGACAAAGAAGGATCCAAGCTTACCTTTTCATTTTCATGTTTTAAGCTTGTTTAAATATTGGTCAAGCCTAGGATTTGACCAAGATTCAAATGGGCATAAAAATTCTGGAAAAATAAAAAAAATAAAAACCAAAGCACATAGTCTTCTTACGTCATATATATCTATAGTAAGCATATTCAAGTAGATAAACAAGGTATAGACATATTCAAAACAGACAAATCCTGTATCTACCCCCTAACCCTAAACTCGGTCTTATGATGCCTAGCATGAAGAGAAGTCGTTTTGGGTTTCAAACGTTTAAGCCAAAAGCCCCATTTCATATATTTCAAATTTGGTTCAAATTTGAAAGACATACAAGTTATAGCACACATAGTGCATACATGTTCACACATACTGCACTAGATGCTAATTAACCCTATAGTTTGAGGCCATTTGGATGAGGTCGAAAAAATCTTGGATTAGAAATGGGGTTGTTCGAACCCCGTAGTTGGATTTTTTATGAACTTGATCTGTAGTACTGGGCAAAACCCTAGTTTAACGTATTTAATTATAGATTCGTAGGTTGATTTTTCTACCTTTTTATTATTATTACTATGCAGCACATGTGTGTTTGCCGTCGAGTGAAACTCGGAGGAAGAGGGATTACTCGGAAGGAGAGAAGAAGGGAGAGCATTATGGTGTCTCCCCTTTTTCGGGTGATGATGTTGACTTTTGTGCAGGGTTTGTCAGTGAGCAGGAGGTGCGAGCGAGCGAGCGAGTCGAGCGCCGAGAATGAGAGAGATTTGTTTTTTTGTGAGAGGGACAGCCGAAGGATCCAGAAGGACCCACAGACTTCCAAAACGCATCCTGATGCGTCTTCTCTTGACAAAGAAGATGGCTTGGAGTTTGCGTACCTACTGCACTTGACTTGTGCTCACTGAAGTGTGGGACCTCACGCATGGGCACCACACGTAAGTGACGGACCTGTTGGTGTAAAAACTCGGTTGATTATTATAGTGCATTAGAACAAAGTTTCCTATGGATTCAACGGTAGGAAATCCAAGTTAACTCATTTACATGACATTAATTTTTCCATGAAGCAAAGTTAACACATCTATCAATTGGTACATTTTGGAGTGACTAAGAAGGATCCATGCTTATTCGTTTTCACGTGTTAAATTTGTTTAAATCTTGCTCAAACCTAGGATTTCACCAAGATTGAAATGGGCATGAAAATTCAAAAAAAAATGAAATACCAATGCACATAGTCTTCTTCTGTCATATAGTAAGCATTCAAGATGATAAACAAGGTCTAGACATATTCAAACCAGGCAAATCATGTATCTACTCCCTAACGACCCTAAACTCCGTCTTATGAAGTAAGGCATGAAGAGAAGTGGTTTTGGGTTTCAAACATGCAAATTTCAAAAACCTCCCAAAAGCTTCATTTTAGAGTGACTAAGAAGGATCGAGGCTTACCTTTTCATTTTCATGTTTTAAACTTGTTTAAATCTTGGTCAAACCTAGCTAGTATTTGACCAATATTCAAGTGGGCATAAAATTCAAAAAATCAGAAAAATGAAAAACCAAAGCACATAGCCTTCTTATGTCATATAGTAAGAATTCAAGTTGATAAACAAGGTCTAGACATATTCAAACTAGAAAAATCATGTATCTACCCCTAACACTCTAAACTCTGTCTTATGAAGTCAAGCATGAAGAGAAGTGGTTTTGGGTTTCAAACATGGAAATTTCAAAAACCTCCCAAAAGCTTCATTTTAGAGTGACTAAGAAGGATCCATGCTTACCTTTTAATTTTCAGATTTTAAACTTGTTTAAATCTTTGTGAAACCTAGGATTTGACCAAGATTCAAATGGGCATAAAAATTCGGAAAAAGCCAAAAGAATGATAAACCAAAGCACATAGCATTCTTATGTCATACAGTAAGCATTCAAGTTGATTAACAAGGTCTAGACATATTCAAACTAGAAAATCATGTATATATCTGTCCCTAACCTTAAACTCTGTCTTATATATGAAGTCAATCATGAAGAGAAGTGGTTTGGGTTTCAAACATGAAAATTTCAAGAACATCCCAAAAGTCGCTTCATTTTAGAGTGACTAAGAAGGATCCAGGCTTACCTTTTCATTTTCATATTATATACTTGTTTAAATCCAGGTCAAACATAGGATTTGACCAAGATTCAAATGGGCATAAAATAAAAAAATAGAAGAATGAAAAACAAAAGCACATAGTCTTCGTATGTCATATAGTAAGCTTTCAAGTTGATAAACAAGGTTTAGACATGTTCAAACCAGACAAATCATGTATCTAGCCCCTAACCATAAACTCGGTCGATCTTATGAAGTCTAGCATGAAGAGAAGTCGTATTGGTTTCAAACATGAAAATTTCAAGAACCACCCAAAATCTTCAAATGGGCATAAAATTCAAAAAAACCAGAAAAATGAAAAACCAAAGCACATAGCCTTCTTATGTCATATAGTAAGAATTCAAGTTGATAAACAAGGTCTAGACATATTCAAACTAGACAAATCATGTATCTACCCCTAACCCCTAAACTGTCTTATGAAGTCAAGCATGAAGAGAAGTGGTTTTGGGTTTCAAACATGGAAATTTCAAAAACCTCCCAAAAGCTTCATTTTAGAGTGACTAAGAAGGATCCATGCTTACCTTTTAATTTTCAGATTTTAAACTTGTTTAAATCTTTGTGAAACCTAGGATTTGACCAAGATTCAAATGGGCATAAAAATTCAGGAAAAAACCAAAAGAATGATAAACCAAAGCACATAGCATTCTTATGTCATAGAGTAAGCATTCAAGTTGATTAACAAGGTCTAGACATATTCAAACTAGAAAATCATGTATATATCTATTCCTAACCTTAAACTCTGTCTTATGAAGCAATCATGAAGAGAAGTGGTTTTGGGTTTCAAACATGAAAATTTCAAGAACATCCCAAAAGTCGCTTCATTTTAGAGTGACTAAGAAGGATCCAGGCTTACCTTTTCGTTTTCATATTTTATACTTGTTTAAATCCAGGTCAAACATAGGATTTAACCAAGATTCAAATGGGCATAAAAAAAATAGAAGAATGAAAAACAAAAGCACATAGTCTTCTTATGTCATATAGTAAGCTTGCAAGTTGATAAACAAGGTTTAGACATGTTCAAACAGACAAATCATGTATCTAGCCCCTAACCATAAACTCGGTCGATCTTATGAAGTCTAGCATGAAGAGAAGTCGTATTGGTTTCAAACATGAAAATTTCAAGAACCACCCAAAATCTTCAAATGGGCATATAACATTCAAAAAACCAGAAAAATGAAAAACCAAAGCACATATATAGCCTTCTTATGTCATATAGTAAGCATTCAAGTTGATAAACAAGCATGTCTAGACATATTCAAACCCGACAAATCATGTATCTACCCCCTAACCCTAAACTCTGCATGTCTTATGAAGTCAACCATGAAGAGAGAAGTGGTTTTTGGTTTTCAAACATTGAGATTTCAAGAACCCCCAAAAGCTTCATTTTAGAATGACTAGCTAGGAAGGATCCAGGCTTACCTTTTCATTTTCATGTTATAGACTTGTTTAAATCTTGGTCAAACCTAGGATTTGACCAAGATTCAAATGGGCATAAACATTCAAAAAAATCAAAAAATCAAAAACCAAAGCACATATAGTCTTCTTATGTCATATAGTAAGAATTGAAGTTGATAAACAAGGTATAGACATATTCAAACTAGACAAATCATGTATCTACCCCCTAAAGCCCTAAACTAGCTTTGTCTTATGAAGTCAAGCATGAAGAGAAATGGTTTTGGGTTTCATATTAAACATGGAAATTTCAAGAACCCCCCAAAAAGCTTCATTTTGGAGTGACTAAGAAGGATCCAGGTTTACCTTTTCATTTTCATGTTTTAAACTGCTTTAGATCTTGGTCAAACCTATGATTTCACCACGACTCAAATGGGCATAAAAATTAAAAAAAATAAAAAAATGAAAAACCAAAGCACATAGCCTTCTTATGTCATATATAGTAAGCATTCAACTTGATGAACATGGCTGGTCTAGACATATTCATAATAGAAAAAACGTGTATCTACCCCCTAACGATTAATTAACTTTGTCTTAATTATGAAGTCAAGCATGAAGAGAAGTGTTTTTGGGTTTCAGACATGGAAATTTTGAAAACCTCCCAAAAACTTCATCTTAGAGTGACAAAGAAGGATCCAAGCTTACCTTTTCATTTTCATGTTTTAAGCTTGTTTAAATATTGGTCAAGCCTAGGATTTGACCAAGATTCAAATGGGCATAAAAATTCTGGAAAAATAAAAAAAATAAAAACCAAAGCACATAGTCTTCTTACGTCATATATATCTATAGTAAGCATATTCAAGTAGATAAACAAGGTATAGACATATTCAAAACAGACAAATCCCTAAACTCGGTCTTATGATGCCTAGCATGAAGAGAAGTCGTTTTGGGTTTCAAACGTTTAAGCCAAAAGCCCCATTTCATATATTTCAAATTTGGTTCAAATTTGAAAGACATACAAGTTATAGCACACATAGTGCATACATGTTCACACATACTGCACTAGATGCTAATTAACCCTATAGTTTGAGGACATTTGGATGAGGTCGAAAAAAATCTTGGATTAGAAATGGGGTTGTTCGAACCCCGTAGTTGGATTTTTTATGAACTTGATCTGTAGTACTGGGCAAAACCCTAGTTTAACGTATTTAATTATAGATTCGTAGGTTGATTTTTCTACCTTTTTATTATTATTACTATGCAGCACATGTGTGTTTGCCCGTCGAGTGAAACTCGGAGAAGAGAGATCACTCGGAAGGAGAGAAGAAGGAGAGCATTATGGTGTCTCCCTTTTCGGGTGATGATGTTGACTTTTGTGCGGGGGTTTGTCATGAGCGGGGAGGTGCGAGCGAGCGGCGAGCGAAGTCGAGCGAGGCGAGAATGAGAGAGATTTGTTTTTTGTGAGAGGGACAACCGAAGGATCCAGAAGGACCCACAGAATACGCATCCTGATGCGTCTTCTCTTGACAAAGAAGATGGCTTGGAGTTTGCGTACCTACTGCATTGTTGTGCTCGAAGTGTGGGACCTCACGCATGGGCACCACACGTAAGTGACAGACCTGTTGGTGTAAAAACTTGGTTGATTATTATAGTGCATTAGAACAAAGTTTCCTATGGATTCAACGGTAGGAAATCCAAGTTAACTCATTTACATGACATTAATTTTTCCATGAAGCAAAGTTAACACATCTATCAATTGGTACATTTTGGAGTGACTAAGAAGGATCCATGCTTATTCGTTTTCACGTGTTAAATTTGTTTAAATCTTGCTCAAACCTAGGATTTCACCAAGATTGAAATGGGCATGAAAATTCAAAAAAAATGAAATACCAATGCACATAGTCTTCTTCTGTCATATAGTAAGCATTCAAGATGATAAACAAGATCTAGACATATTCAAACCAGGCAAATCATGTATCTACTCCCTAACGACCCTAAACTCCGTCTTATGAAGTAAGGCATGAAGAGAAGTGGTTTTGGGTTTCAAACATGCAAATTTCAAAAACCTCCCAAAAGCTTCATTTTAGAGTGACTAAGAAGGATCGAGGCTTACCTTTTCATTTTCATGTTTTAAACTTGTTTAAATCTTGGTCAAACCTAGCTAGTATTTGACCAATATTCAAATGGGCATAAAATTCAAAAAAATCAGAAAAATGAAAAACCAAAGCACATAGCCTTCTTATGTCATATAGTAAGAATTCAAGTTGATAAACAAGGTCTAGACATATTCAAACTAGACAAATCATGTATCTACCCCTTACACTCTAAACTCTGTCTTATGAAGTCAATTAAGCATGAAGAGAAGTGGTTTTGGGTTTCAAACATGGAAATTTCAAAAACCTCCCAAAAGCTTCATTTTAGAGTGACTAAGAAGGATCCATGCTTACCTTTTAATTTTCAGATTTTAAACTTGTTTAAATCTTTGTGAAACCTAGGATTTGACCAAGATTCAAATGGGCATAAAAATTCAGGAAAAAACCAAAGATTGATAAACCAAAGCACATAGCATTCTTATGTCATATAGTAAGCATTCAAGTTGAAAAACAAGGTCTAGACATATTCAAACTAGAAAATCATGTATATATCTGCCCCTAACCTTAAACTCTGTCTTATGAAGTCAATCATGAAGAGTGGTTTTGGGTTTCAAACATGAAAATTTCAAGAACATCCCAAAAGCTTCATTTTAGAGTGACTAAGAAGGATCCATGCTTACCTTTTCGTTTTCATATTATATACTTTTTTAAATCCAGGTCAAACATAGGATTTGACCAAGATTCAAATGGGCATAAAATAAAATAAAAATAGAAGAATGAAAAACAAAAGCACATAGTCTTCGTATGTCATATAGTAAGCTTTCAAGTTGATAAACAAGGTTTAGATATGTTCAAACCAGACAAATCATGTATCTACCCCTAACCATAAACTCGTCGATCTTATGAAGTCTAGCATGAAGAGAAGTCGTATTGGTTTCAAACATGAAAATTTCAAGAACCTCCCAAAATCTTCAAATGGGCATAAAATTCAAAAAAACCAGAAAAATGAAAAACCAAAGCACATAGCCTTCTTATGTCATATAGTAAGAATTCAAGTTGATAAACAAGGTCTAGACATATTCAAACTAGACAAATCATGTATCTACCCTAACACTCTAAACTCTGTCTTATGAAGTCAAGCATGAAGAGAAGTGGTTTTTGGGTTTCAAACTTGGAAATTTAAAAACCTCCCAAAAGCTTCATTTAGAGTGACTAAGAAGGATCCATGCTTACCTTTTAATTTTCAGATTTTAAACTTGTTTAAATCTTTGTGAAACCTAGGATTTGACCAAGATTCAAATGGGCATAAAAATTCAGGAAAAAACCAAAAGAATGATAAACCAAAGCACATAGCATTCTTATGTCATAGAGTAAGCATTCAAGTTGATTAACAAGGTCTAGACATATTCAAACTAGAAAATCATGTATATATCTATTCCTAACCTTAAACTCTGTCTTATGAAGCAATCATGAAGAGAAGTGGTTTTGGGTTTCAAACATGAAAATTTCAAGAACATCCCAAAAGTCGCTTCATTTTAGAGTGACTAAGAAGGATCCAGGCTTACCTTTTCGTTTTCATATTTTATACTTGTTTAAATCCAGGTCAAACATAGGATTTGACCAAGATTCAAATGGGCATAAAATAAAAAAATAGAAGAATGAAAAACAAAAGCACATAGTCTTCTTATGTCATATAGTAAGCTTGCAAGTTGATAAACAAGGTTTAGACATGTTCAAACCAGACAAATCATGTATCTAGCCCCTAACCATAAACTCGGTCGATCTTATGAAGTCTAGCATGAAGAGAAGTCGTATTGGTTTCAAACATGAAAATTTCAAGAACCACCAAAAATCTTCAAATGGGCATATAACATTCAAAAAACTAGAAAAATGAAAAACCAAAGCACATATATAGCCTTCTTATGTCATATAGTAAGCATTCAAGTTGATAAACAAGCATGTCTCTAGACATATTCAAACCCGACAAATCATGTATCTACCCCTAACCCTAAACTCTGCATGTCTTATGAAGTCAAACATGAAGAGAAGTGGTTTTGGGTTTCAAACATTGAGATTTCAAGAACCCCCCAAAAGCTTCATTTTAGAATGACTAGCTAGGAAGGATCCAGGCTTACCTTTTCATTTTCATGTTATAGACTTGTTTAAATCTTGGTCAAACCTAGATTTGACCAAGATTCAAATGGGCATAAACATTCAAAAAATCAAAAAATCAAAAACCAAAGCACATATAGTCTTCTTATGTCATATAGTAAGAATTGAAGTTGATAAACAAGGTCTAGACATATTCAAACTAGACAAATCATGTATCTACCCCTAAAGCCCTAAACTAGCTTTGTCTTATGAAGTCAAGCATGAAGAGAAATGGTTTTGGGTTTCAAATTAAACATGGAAATTTCAAGAACCCCCAAAAAGCTTCATTTGGAGTGACTAAGAAGGATCCAGGTTTACCTTTTCATTTTCATGTTTTAAACTGCTTTAGATCTTGGTCAAACCTATGATTTCACCACGACTCAAATGGGCATAAAAATAAAAATAAATAAAAAAATGAAAAACCAAAGCACATAGCCTTCTTATGTCATATATAGTAAGCATTCAACTTGATGAACATGGCTGGTCTAGACATATTCATAATAGAAAAAACGTGTATCTACCCCCTAACGATTAATTAACTTTGTCTTAATTATGAAGTCAAGCATGAAGAGAAGTGTTTTTGGGTTTCAGACATGGAAATTTTGAAAACCTCCCAAAAACTTCATCTTAGAGTGACAAAGAAGGATCCAAGCTTACCTTTTCATTTTCATGTTTTAAGCTTGTTTAAATATTGGTCAAGCCTAGGATTTGACCAAGATTCAAATGGGCATAAAAATTCTGGAAAAATAAAAAAAATAAAAACCAAAGCACATAGTCTTCTTACGTCATATATATCTATAGTAAGCATATTCAAGTAGATAAACAAGGTATAGACATATTCAAAACAGACAAATCCTGTATCTACCCCCTAACCCTAAACTCGGTCTTATGATGCCTAGCATGAAGAGAAGTCGTTTTGGGTTTCAAACGTTTAAGCCAAAAGCCCCATTTCATATATTTCAAATTTGGTTCAAATTTGAAAGACATACAAGTTATAGCACACATAGTGCATACATGTTCACACATACTGCACTAGATGCTAATTAACCCTATAGTTTGAGGCCATTTGGATGAGGTCGAAAAAAATCTTGGATTAGAAATGGGGTTGTTCGAACCCCGTAGTTGGATTTTTTATGAACTTGATCTGTAGTACTAGGCAAAACCCTAGTTTAACGTATTTAATTATAGATTCGTAGGTTGATTTTTCTACCTTTTATTATTATTACTATGCAGCACATGTGTGTTTGCCCGTCGAGTGAAACTCGGAGGAAGAGGGATCACTCGGACGAGAGAAGAAGGGAGAGCATTATGGTGTCTCCCCTTTTCGGGTGATGATGTTGACTTTTGTGCAGGGTTTGTCAGTGAGCAGGAGGTGCGAGCGAGCGAGCGAGTCGAGCGAGGCCGAGAATGAGAGAGATTTGTTTTTTTGTGAGAGGGACAACCGAAGGATCCAGAAGGATCCAAAACGCATCCTGATGCCTCTTCTCTTGACAAAGAAGATGGCTTGGAGTTTGCGTACCTACTGCACTTGACTTGTGCTCACTGAAGTGTGGGACCTCACGCATGGGCACCACACGTAAGTGACAGACCTGTTGGTGTAAAAACTCGGTTGATTATTATAGTGCATTAGAACAAAGTTTCCTATGGATTCAACGGTAGGAAATCCAAGTTAACTCATTTACATGACATTAATTTTTCCATGAAGCAAAGTTAACACATCTATCAATTGGTACATTTTGGAGTGACTAAGAAGGATCCATGCTTATTCGTTTTCACGTGTTAAATTTGTTTAAATCTTGCTCAAACCTAGGATTTCACCAAGATTGAAATGGGCATGAAAATTCAAAAAAAAATGAAATACCAATGCACATAGTCTTCTTCTGTCATATATAGTAAGCATTCAAGATGATAAACAAGGTCTAGACATATTCAAACCAGGCAAATCATGTATCTACTCCCTAACGACCCTAAACTCCGTCTTATGAAGTAAGGCATGAAGAGAAGTGGTTTTGGGTTTCAAACATGGAAATTTCAAAAACCTCCCAAAAGCTTCATTTTAGAGTGACTAAGAAGGATCCATGCTTACCTTTTAATTTTCAGATTTTAAACTTGTTTAAATCTTTGTGAAACCTAGGATTTGACCAAGATTCAAATGGGCATAAAAATTCAGGAAAAAACCAAAAGATTGATAAACCAAAGCACATAGCATTCTTATGTCATATAGTAAGCATTCAAGTTGATAAATAAGGTCTAGACATATTCAAACTAGAAAATCATGTATATATCTACCCCTAACCCTAAACTCTGTCTTATGAAGTCAATCATGAAGAGAAGTGGTTTTGGGTTTCAAACATGAAAATTTCAAGAACATCCCAAAAGTCGCTTCATTTTAGAGTGACTAAGAAGGATCCAGGCTTACCTTTTCGTTTTCATATTTTATACTTGTTTAAATCCAGGTCAAACATAGGATTTGACCAAGATTCAAATGGGCATAAAATAAAAAAAATAGAAGAATGAAAAACAAAAGCACATAGTCTTCTTATATATGTCATATAGTAAGCTTTCAAGTTGATAAACAAGGTTTAGACATGTTCAAACCAGACAAATCATGTATCTACCCCCTAACCATAAACTCGGTCGATCTTATGAAGTCTAGCATGAAGAGAAGTCGTATTGGTTTCAAACATGAAAATTTCAAGAACCTCCCAAAATCTTCAAATGGGCATAAAATTCAAAAAACCGGAAAAATGAAAAACCAAAGCACATAGCCTTCTTATGTCATATAGTAAGCATTCAAGTTGATAAACAAGCATGTCTAGACATATTCAACCCCGACAAATCATGTATCTACCCCTAACCCTAAACTCTGCATGTCTTATGAAGTCAACCATGAAGAGAAGTGGTTTTGGGTTTCAAACATTGAGATTTCAAGAACCCCCCAAAAGCTTCATTTTAGAATGACTAAGAAGGATCCAGGCTTACCTTTTCATTTTCATGTTATAGACTTGTTTAAATCTTGGTCAAACCTAGGATTTGACCAAGATTTAAATGGGCATAAACATTCAGAAAAAATCAAAAAATCAAAAACCAAAGCACATATAGTCTTCTTATGTCATATAGTAAGAATTGAAGTTGATAAACAAGGTCTAGACATATTCAAACCAGACAAATCGTGTATCTACACCTAACCCTAAACTATATCTAATGAAGTCAAGCATGATGAGAAATGGTTTTGGGTTTCAAACATTGAGATTTCAAAAACCTCCCAAAAGCTTCATTTTAGAGTGACTAAGAAGGATCCAGGCTTACCTTTTCATTTTCATGTTTTAAACTTGTTTAAATCTTTGTCAAACCTAGGATTTGGCCAAGATTCAAGTTGATAAACATGGTCTAGACATATTCAAACTAGAAAATCATGTATCTACCCCTAGCCCTAACCCTAAACTCTATCTTATGAAGTCAAACATGAAGAGAAGTGGTTTTGGGTTTCAAACATGCATGGAAATTTCGAAAACCTCCCAAAAACTTCATCTTAGAGTGACTAAGAAGGATCCATGATTACCTTTTCATTTTAATGTTTTAAACTTGTTTAAATCTTGGTCAAACCCTAGGATTTGGCCAAGATTCAAATGGGCATAAACATTCAGAAAGAACAAAAAATGAAAAACCAATGCACATGCATAGTCTTCTTAGGTCATATAGTAAGCATTCAAGTTGATAAACAAGCATGTCTAGACATATTCAAACCCGACAAATCATGTATCTACCCCATAACCCTAAACTCATATGTCTTATGAAGTCAACCATGAAGAGAAGTGGTTTTGGGTTTCAAACATTGAGATTTCAAGAACCCCCCAAAAGCTTCATTTTAGAATGACTAAGAAGGATCCATGCTTACCTTTTCACTTTCATGTTTTAAACTTGTTTAAATATTGGTCAAACCTAGGATTTGACCAAGATTCAAATGGGCATATATAAACATTCAGAAAAAACAAAAACCAAAAACCAAAGCACATATATATAGCCTTCTTATGTCATATATATATATAGTAAGCATTCAAGTTGATGAACAAGGTCTAGACATATTCAAAACAGAAAAGGCATGTATCTACCCCTAACCCTTAACTTTGTCTTATGAAGTCAAGCATGAAGAGAAGTGGTTTGGGTTTCAAACATGGAAATTTCTAAAACTTCCCAAAAGCTTAATTTTAGAGTGACTAGGAAGGATCCAGGCTTACCTTTTCATTTTCATGTTTTAAGTTTGTTTAAATCCTAGTCAAACCTAGGATTTGACCAAGATTCAAATGAGCATAAAAATTCAGAAAAAATCAAAAAAAATGAAAACCCAAAGCACATAGCCTTCTTACGTCATATATATAGTAATTAAGCATTCAAGTTGATAAACAAGGTCTAGACATATTCAAAACATACAAATCATGTACTCCGTATCTACCCCCAACCCTAAACTATGTTTTTGGGGGATTTCTTTGACGAAGTTATAACACCCCCACATTTCACATTGGAATTACTTTCAGTAAATCAGCATAAAGTCGTTTAAATGTGCGAAACTATCTTGAAAGTACTAAAACCGTAAAAGTTGGGAATTGGCACTAAAATATGGCGTAATTTATCTAAAAAAATGTAGAGTTGCCAGTTTGACCCGTATCTTATATGTACACCATTCACAAAATAAACATATTTTGTCATCTAGAAAATGAAAAAAATATTTTTTATACCGAAAAGTTGAAAAGTCTAGTCATTAACATTGTTGGGAATGGCAAGATGCACCACCATGCCCAATTTGGGCACATTGTAACAAACTGTGCCACAAATATGGCCATAACTATATCATTTGGCTTGCAAACCATGAATCTTCATACACGATAGTCCGCTTTGTGAAGACATTTTGTTTTTCACTACCCTATCACATGTTTCTTATTTTCCCTGTCAACTAACACATACAAGCACACTCCATGCAGAAGGGTTTCATTTTTCAGGTTTTCTTCAGTTTCATTTATTTATTTCAAAACCAGGTCAAAATGTTTTACATGATTATCCTGCAAAGGGGTTGAATATTTCAGTACTATCACTGGTTTCTATATATAGTAAGTAATATGTATATAAAAATTATTTATGGGGACTTGTAGGACCAAGTTATAACATATCTACAATTCAAATTTGAATTACTTTCAATAAATCAGCATAAAGTCATTTAAATGTGCGAAACTAGCTAGAAAGCACTAAAAACCGTAAATTTGGGATTTGTCATTAAAATATGGCGTAATTTATTTAAAAAATGTAGATGCGCCATTTTGACCCATATCTTTTCTACCCCATGCACAAAAAAACATATTTTATCATCTAGAAAATGAAAAACGATTTTTTATACCGAAAACTTGAAAAGTCTAGTCATCAACATTGTTAGAAATGGCAAGATGCACCACCATGCCCAATTAGGGAACACTATAACAAACAATGTTGTCCAGGGATAATCAAACTTGGTAATATGAACTATGAGATTGAACAAAACGTTATATTTGGTTTACCCTTTGAACCTCCTAACTTACCACAACATTGACTTCTTATTTTTATTTACAAATAGATATTTTAATATCCCATTGTTGTGCAATAATATATGTTTTTTATTATCTCAAATCAATTAGCATTTGATTTTAAAAAACTACCATAATAATTCATGAGAAAGCGTTGAACAAGTTTCAGAATGTAATTTTAGACTTGATAGTTGATATGACCAATAATAGACTTAAATTAAATTGGATTTCAAAGTTCAGATTTTATAAGCGAATATAGTTTCATGTTGCAGACTATGTATTAGCTTGAGGGGCACCCCTAGAATAAAGTAGGTCGGTCACTTACGTGTGGTCCCATGCGTGTAGGTCCCACACATCAGTGAGCACAAGTCACGTGCGGTAGGTAGGCAAACTCCCAGCAATCTTCTTTGTTAAGTAAAGACGCGTCGTCAAGACTCTCTCTCTCTCTCTCCTTTTGTCGCTGAAAAAAATGAATATTAGACGGGCGCGTAGCCTGCACTGCAGGTCTACATAACTGAAACCCTGTGTGCCAGTCAACATCACTCACCGAAAAAAGTGAAGCATTTCTTTTCACCATAAATAACAGCGGCCCCGTGAGGCACTGCTCTCCCTTTCTCTTTCTCCTTCCGTGTGATCCCTCTTCCACCTTTTATCCTTTGCACGATCGAAACTCCACTTATTGTTGTCATTGTTGCACAAAACACTCACTTAACCTGTTCTTTTGCACATATCACCAACTCATGTATTTGTTGCACAAAGGTCTAAATCTGTCGCTAAGCTACTTTACTCTAAATCTGATGACCGGGACCTAGAAGGTAGTGATATCCATTGTCATTGTGTAGTGTGTTTTTTAGAACTCTAAAAGAATATGAAAATATTTTAGCAATTGAAATAATATAAATTAACTAATATGGGATCGATAGTCATGAAATATATTTTCTACTATCCGGCCAATATCAAGTGTCATGAAATATATTCATTGTAAACTTAGTGATAATCACTCGAGTTTGATATGAATGGCCTAGCTAGCTATGGGCATCTCCCACTATATATGTTGTCCACACGACCAAGCAACAAGCATCCATGAGGAAAGTTTCTTATGGGTGACTTTCATCTCTGCCGCAAAACACGCGCCGAAATTGTTGGCGCGTCCCATTTTCAAGCTACCCCAAAACCTGCGGTTTGCCCGTCGGCCTATAAACATCGGTCCACAGAGGATATTTCCCTGTAGAGCACAATTCGAACACCACATCTTTCTCATGCTTCTACCAGGCACACTCCCACGACGACGGCCGTGCCCCACCGCCCCTCCTCACCATCACTGCCTTCTCACCGGCCACCGTAGTGACCGACCACGTTTTACCGGCTCCCTTGCTGCCTAGCAAGCCGGATTAGCTTCCTCGACGCCGACGTTCACCGCGCCATATCTCCTCCGGATCTGCTTCCCCGACTCTGTAGTCCACCTCACCGGAGATCGAGATGGGCAAAAAACGCGGCCCCAAAGTCGACCACCCCCAACCAAAGAGTAAATCCGCCCGGGCCTCAGACGAAGGTTGATGAATACTTTACATGTCCGCTTTTGTTATATGCATTTGATTTCTTACACTAGTTTTCGTTGCTTTCTTGCAATGCATTCTTGCTGATATTAGATCAGTGTAGATAGTTGTTTGCCGCGTAGCTATATGAGATCTTAACCTTACATCTGCTGATCGAGAGGAAGATCGAGGTTATGTCCGCTTTCGTTATGCATTTCTTTTCCGAGAATCACTTCTGTGTGATATGTTTTGGGGGTTTGAAGTATGCATTTTACAAAGGTTATGATAGCAGTCAAGCTAGCAGAGCAATTTGTTGATAGTATTAAACTGCCTGTATTTTTTTTATCTCGGAACTCTGCTGATCGTAACCTTACATCTGCTGATGGAGAGGCAGAGCTTATGTCCGCTTTCGTTACGCATTTCTTTTCCAAATATCACTTCTGTGCGGTACTTTTTTGGGGTTTGAAGTATACTACATTACTACCTCCACCCCAAACCTGAAGGCTTATTTATAAAAGTCAAACCAAGTAAAGTTTGACCAAACTTTCAGAACAATCTATCAAGAAATATAATATTTTGTAGATACCGTACGAAAATATATTCGTTATCTATTTAATGATATTAAATTTGTATTTTGCATGTTAATGATTTTTGATAAAAACTTCGGGATGGTGGTAGTACGTATTACAAAGGTTATGATAGCAGTCAAGCTAGGAGAGCAATTTATTGATAGTATTAAACTGCCTGTATTTTTTTCTATTTGCAACTCTGTGTGCGCCATGTGGAATTGCATGCTCTAGCCAGTTCATCCAATGAGGTTTTATCACTTAACACCAGAAGTTCAGGATTTTTTTATCACAGAACCACAACCCTAGAAATTTGTATCACAAAACACTAACATTTGGGGTAATTGTTTCGCAGAATACATGATCTCTGTTTGATAGCCCATTAGTGACCTCCGGCCACCGTCAGTTTAAGAGTGACCGCAGGAGAAAGACAATTAGACTTTATTTTGTGGTATTTGCTGTTAAACGCAAATACAAAGCTGTTTGTCAACACTAGTTGTTAAATCTTATGTCCAGACAGTTCAAAATAAAATCTTATGTCCAGGGTAGTTGTATTGGTAAACATTATCAAAACCTTATGCTGGTACAGAATATATTACCCAAATCTCATGTTCTTGTGTGGTTATAATTTCTTGTGGATATTTGTCATATGGTAATTCATTTGTGTGTAGCATATGTAACAAGTGTGACTCATATTCTCATTTCCACAGAGTGTCTACAAAATTTCACACCAAAATTCATTTGTTTGTAGCAAACATGCTCACGTACTGTAAATTGGTGTCACGCTGTAGGGTCATGCTCTTGTCAAGCCGACTAATGACAAATAATGTGTTATGTGAAATAATTTCCCCAAATGTTGGTGTTTTGTGATTAAAAATCCCCAACTTGTGGTGCTAAGTGATAAAACCACTCATTCAATAGACCGAGCCTTAGGCATGTATCATTAGATATTTTTTTAGGAAGGCTGCAAATATTTATTTTGAATACTGCGTTGCTACTTGCTAGGATTTGAACTCAGGACCTTGTAGGTCTGATACCATTTCGAATTGCATGCTCTAGCAAGTTCATCCAATAGATCGATCTGTTGGAACTTGGAAGACCCTAGGCAATTATATTAAGCACACGCCATTCCATATGGTTAACCATTGGCATGAAAATGACACTTATATGTGTTTGAGTCTATATGTGGATTGCTTAGCCCTTTCCATCAGTTCGGACTTTTGGTTGCGTTGGCTACTGCATGAAGCTTGACATCATACTTATCCTAAAAATTGTTGCTGCTGCCCTTTGTTGCCCAACATAAATTATTTTTGAGCCATAATTTGTTTGCCCTTTCCATCAGTCCGGACTTCCGGTTGCGTTGGCTAGTGCATGAAGCTTGACAATATGAACATCAATTATTTTTGAGCCATAGTTTGTTTGTCATTACACCTTTTGAGCAGTCTCACTGCTACTATTAATTTGTTCTTATATGCACAGTTCCATGATAAATCTCATCTGCATTTCTCGCCAATGCATGTTAGGTCTTCCACTCGAGAATGAGTACGAAGAGCAACGGAGGCAAACTATTCTGCATAATAGCCGAGTTGCAGCCTCGTTGGGCCTAACACTACATCCTTCTACAAGGTCTAGTGCAAAAACGCCACCCACCTCCCTCACAAAGGATACGGAACATTCCTCTGATTCAGAATTTGATCCTGCTGATTGTGATGGCGAGCTGACTCAGGAAGATGCCCTGGTCGACTATCGTCTGCAACACAACAAGGTGAGTTTTCTCTGTCCTGTCATCGAATTATTTGTCCCAACTTCCATTTGTTGTATCCCAGTCCTACCAAATATGTTACCCATGCCATGTTCAATCTCATTACTACAATTTTTCCTGCTTAGTTAACGCCTCATATATGTTTTGGCATATGTTGCCTTACTGTTTTTCCATTCCATCTGCATATCATCATCATATAATATTGTACATTGAAATATCATTTATGTGTGACAGGCATCTGCAGATTCGGGAAAGAACTTTTCAAGAACGAATAGGAGGAAGAACACTCAACAGGAACCTCAGGCTGATACCGGAGGATGGGTGACAGTGCGTAATAAAAAAAGAGTTAAGCCTGATGCTCGTGCTGCTCCTCCTATTACAAGGTCTAACAAGAGACTGACACGAGGTGGCGAACAGGCCAAGAATGATAACAGTAAAAGGTCTCGTAAAAACCACAAACCATCGAATCAGACAGAAGTAGCCCCAGCATGTACCAGCCCACACATTCCACAACCACCAGTTGCCAATACTGTTTCTCAGCAACAATTGCCAACAGAACCAGTTTCCACAGCAAATTCTAGCCAAGAATTGGCACCATCAGGAGTGGTGGTAGGTAATAATGGCCAAGGACACATGATGCTAGTCCCAGATGATACAGCCTCAAATGTCCAAACAGTGCTGCCACAACACCAGCAAACTGGTGATGATCTCCCTCCGACCCTTAGTCCTGCGAAAGACAACTCCAGATGCCTATTATGCCATTCATCGCAATCCCAGGAATATTGTTTTTGCGAGACATAATAGATTGATATCACAACACATCATTTATTACAACACATAATCGTCTTACACCAAGGATCACAGGATCCAGTCTTATTACAACATAGTGGATCTAGAGATCATATTACAAAACACATAGCGGAAGCGAAGTAACGATCGCGGTCCATTTGTTCCACAGGCAACTGACGCGTCGGGAGCGGTCCTAGTTGTCGTAGACGTTCTGCTGACCATCTTCTTCGTATAACTGTTCACCTTCATAATCTGGCCATTTGAATAGCTAGGGACAAAGCCATGAGTACTTTTAAAGTACTCGCAAACTAATACTAGTATAGCACTATCACTTGTGGTAAGGGGATACTAAGCTCTAGGTTTATTTGCATAAAGCCAAGTTTATTTTATAAACATTTAGTAAAGATGCTTGAATCACTTAGACTAACTCAAGTGGGAACATTAGTGTCATTCCCACAACTTTGTTGTGATTCAATTCACAATCACCATTCATCTTTCAAATTCAAGTCACCAGTCACATGTCCCATTTTTGATAATGGTCTGATGACGGAACAGTATGGCCTTTCCAATCGTCCATAACCGTGGACACGGCTATTCGAATAGTTCTACACTCTGCAGAGGTCGTACACTTGGGCCACAATATTTGCAATAATCCGTCAGGGTTAGCTGGCCCTGATTTATCATACTCCGTATGCGGACTACCAACCATAACCTTTCACTTACATCCTCTAGTACAGGCACCTCTCCCCATGAGCTTGGCCTCCCAGTGAAGACACACATCAGCCTGGGCTGCACAGGGCTTGGGCCGGACAATTCACCTCAATCACGTCATTTCACAATATCTCATATTGCTTTGGAGGCAGCCCTTGGCATAACCCCGATGACGCTTGTTTAGAGGGAACCCATACTAAAGCACATAAATTTCTAGTTAAGCCCTTACCCATTTTGGGTATTGTGGGGGTACTTTCAAAATTGGAATGGTATCGCATCCGAACCCAACCATCAGTTTTATATCAAAAATCACCATCTTCTCTTGGTCATATTCACCTTCAAAGTCATTCAATGGAATGAACCATCATTCCAAGGTTTCAACTTCATTTCAAAGTCACATGTTCCCATCTAGAGTAGTCCAATTTTTAATTGATTAGCACTAGCAACTATTTCATGAGGGGTGATAAGTATCTTGAAGCTTGCTAGGCTAAGTGTGATTCTCTTGTACTACTCTATAATTCAACCAAGTGAATCATAAACCAAAAAGTAACTTTGATAAATAAAATCAAGTAAAGCTTGTAAAGTAAAAACTTTGGGATAGGTTCATAAAGTAAAATGTAATGATGCCTTGCTCTGGTAGAGCTTTGCACCCTGATGGTTAGCAAGTTTATTAGCTTGCATTAGTCTAGCTTGCAAGAATATTAGCTTAGCTTGCCTTGATTGGTGAAGTGATCAAAGTATTCTTCTTCTTCCTCTTGGTAGAATACCTCCTCCTCTTGATAGTCTCCGGTACTAGCGTCTATAAACGAATACGAGGATACAATCACCAAACAATACTTAAGTACTCTTAATTAGCCTTAGTGGCTCACACAATGATCTAGCATCACTACTTAACATTTATTACAAGATTATGCTAGGGTTTCCTTATTTAATAATAGGAAAATAATTTCCTCTCATTGAAAATGGAGTTAGGGTTTCTCTTTAGTTTGTGAGAAAATAATTTCCTCTCATTGAATCTTCTTAAGATTTAATTTCTCTTATGAATAATATATGACCTAGGTTGACTAAAGTCAACCTCTTCATACTTATCATTTGGGAAAATGATTTAAATGAGGTTCCATACCTCATGCAATTTAATACTAACATGGTAGTGATTTAATGCCACCAAATAATTCAATATGAGGTTACTTAGATTATGATCACCACCTCATGTTGAATCACTTGAGAACAAGATTTAAATGAGAGAGATATCTCTCATATGATTTAACACATAGTGGTAATTAATTTAAAGGACTATTATTGAGGTGTTTTAATATTCTCAAAATAACCAGGGATGATCCCATGTTGACCAAGGTCAACACTTCACACTTAGTATTTGAGAAAGTGAGTTAAATGAGATTCATCATCTCATGTGTTTTATTTAATCTTTGGAAAATTTAAATACCATTTAAATTTAAAATCTACAAGTGAGCAAGTATGAGCCTAGGAAATTAAAGGTCAATACATTACTTCATTTTATTTGATAAAGATTATTTAGATGAAACCTCATACCATTTTAATAACCCCTTGCAATGGTTTAATAACATTAATTAATCTAATGTGAGTTTTAATTTAACATGGTATCTATCTCATATTAATTTGGTTGAGGCACGATTTAAATGAGACCAAGTATCTCATATTAATTTAATAACTAGGTTTGGAATATTTAAATACTACTTATGAGCATGATTTAATATTTTCCAAGTGGAACCTATGGGTTATTAATACATGTGTTATTCATTCTTATTGAACTATTTGGACTAATGAATTATGGGAGAAGTTATACCTCATATAAATTACACTATCATCTAAATGATTTAAAAATCTATAAGTAACTAAGCATGAGACTTACTTGACCAAGGTCAGTACCTCTAGTTGAATTACTTAAGATCACAATTTAAATGAGAGGGAAGCCCCCATACTATTTAAATAATTCTATGTGTATGTATTAAATGAACTAGAAATATCTCCATAGCCATTATTTAACTCTAGTCCATGATCATGCAAAACAACTATGCTATATTTTTGCATAAACAATTATATTATGTCAAATGTGATTTATTAGAGTTGGAATCAACTTAAAATCATTTCTAGATAATTTCTAATATTTATTTGAAGTCAGAAAAGTCCCTGCCTTGTTATTTTTATCATTTAAATTTAATTTCGAATTTGGACATGAGGCCAGTGACATTGTTTAGATAATTTCAGGAGCTTTCTAAATATATAAAATTTGCTAGATTTGGTTTGGTAGATTTCAAACTATTAAATTTTGAAGTTGGCACCAGTATTGAATTTGAACTAAATAGATTAAATCGAATTTGAATTACTGGGCCACGCGGGAAAACGACACGGGCTAATCCGATTAAACAGACTGGGCCGGCCCAACTAACGCTGACCACGCAGCGGGCCAGCTGACATGGTGGGGTCTACACGTCAGCGACTTACAAACACCGAATCGGTACGCGTTATGTGATCCGTTCGATCAGAACCTGATCGCACGGTCGTGGGGCATCGTCGTCTCCGACGAGATGCCGTGCTGGCGGCGTACCTAGGGGGTCGGAGGGTGCTGTGGGTCGCCGGCGGTCGATGGCGAGGTTCGAGGCGACGTTGGCGAGGTAGAGGCTCCTGGTACAGTGGCGGAGCTTGGGGAGGCGCGGATCGATGGCGAGAATCTGCGGGCTCCGGCGGCTCCGAGCTTCAAATTGGGACGACTCCGGTGGTGGCTGGTGAAATTGACTGGTGGAGGAGGCTCAGTAAGAGGAGGGGAGTGAATGGTGTGCAGAGAGAAGGAGCCGATCGTCCCCTTTTATAGGGTCGAGGGGTGGCCGCGGGGTGCTGGGAAGGTCGACCATGGGCTCGACGTTTGGCGATCGAAGGGCAAGCTATGGAGCGCGGCTGTGGCGACGTCTAGGCGGTGCTAGCGCGCTTGATGGCGCGTCCAATGATGGTCTGTGGCGAGCTGGCGACGATGGTGTCCTTGCAGTACCGTGGCGGACGGTGCTGATCATGGCGGTGGCTACGGTGCAGGGGCAGGCCTGGGGGTTTGTCTAGCGTGTAGAGGGCGGGGAGTAGGTGCTCAACGCGGTGGTAGCTGGCCAGAGGAGGACGGTGGTGCTCGAGCGCTTGGCGTACTGGCGATGCCAGTGCGCGCTCACCGCGTCGACTGGCATGTCTGGCAACATATTGGCACGCGCGTTCGGCCCATGCCGTGTGTTGGCGATCGAGTGAGCGGTACAGGCTTAGTCCTTATGCATCAGAGATGCTCGAAGACAAGGTGAAAGAGAGAGGGGAGAGCCAGAGAGTGGCATGTGTGGCCGGCATGGTGCACGGCCAGCTTAGTTTAGGTTTTTCCCTTCACTTTAAACGACGAGTCAAGGACATGTAGAGATGCAGGAGGGGTATAGGAGGTTGATGATCACATATGTAAAGGGGTAGAGGCTTTGGACCAGAGGTTAATAGCATGTGTTGAAAATTCTGAACTATGCCTGCAAGGTGTTCGACACAATGGCCGCATGAAGAAAAATTTAGAATTTTGCAATTCTTTTTGGTGGAGTTCATTTATATAATTAATGTGATGGAATGGTGGTGGTGGTGCTCATTTTGGTGAAGGTTTACAAGAATTCCAAAATGGGGTCATCTTCACATAGTTTCAAAGTCTCCACTTGTCAAAATCATACTGGTCAACCTAGTCAACTTCAGCAGAGATGGTCAACATGAAAGTTGTTGACCTTGTCATGGTCTTGGATGACATGGCCTTGGTTGATTAAGTTTGGTTTGAGAATTGAGAAATACAGAGGGGTAAAGTGAGGAACATTTTATAAAATGGCCAAATGACCATTATCACATGTATGTTGAATTTGAGATTTGCTTTGATTTGATTTTGGTTTCTTTGATGCAATTGTGTTTGTTTATCATATATAAGAGTTTTACAAACAATAGATCAAGCAATGGTGGCCTTGGTTGAAGATTTGCAAATTTGGCTAATGTGTATGTGAGTTAAAAATGGAATATACCTCACCATTTGAATTCTCTCCATTTGATTTGACTTTGGTTGACTCTAATGTGGTTCTTATTAGTTTAGAAACATTTTAAGAGCATTGAAACCAATTCAAATGGTCTTGTTCAAAGATTTGCAAATTTGGCCTTAATACATAAGAGATGAGGTGTCAAATTTTAATAAACTTGTAAAGGGTTGTATCTTGCTTCACTTGGGCATGGGTTAGGGTCCATTTAGTGTTATATTGGGTTTAGAGATGGTTTCACACCATTTAGTCAAGGTTTAGAGACATAGGTCAAGGTTTGGTGAAATGACTATGTGTCACATATGCTTTTATGCATATGTTGTATTTGATTTTTAATTTGACTTGATTTGACCCAATTGGTGTTGTTGAGTATTGAAATGGTATATGGAGGTGATCCAACCATTCACAACAAGTCCTAGGGTCAATTTTCTCAAATTCATATTTTTGCTATTTTACTATCATATGCCTCTATGGCATTTTTAGTTTCTTTTTATTTTCTTTGGTTTCAACTTGGAAATGATTTAAGAAGTACTATATAAGGTTTATAAAGCTTTTCCAATCCTTTAAATAAAGTGGAAAGGTCTAGGGTAAAGATTTATAATTATAGCCATAGGCACATATGCCTTTTTCTCATTTAATTTCCTTTTATTTTATTTTAATTAGGATGGTGAGAAGAGGGGTGGGGTTTTAGGGTTTAATATTATTTCAAATACTCATAACAAGCAATCATGGCAATAGCACAAGAATTAAGCAGGATTATTATTTACCAAACTTAATTTAATAAAAAAAAATTGTTGGTTCCAAAATTTGGAACTAGGGAAATTCATTTGTTTTGTTTTGAAATTTTTGGGATGTTACAAACCCTTCCCCCTTAAACAAATCTCGTCCCGAGATTTTAAGAGGAGTTAGGTTCCTAAGAGAGATTGAGCATTTTGATTTAACAGGAAGGCATACTTGTCAGGGTCTGGGGTGCTTCCTGGCTTCTTGTGATCATGTGGTAGAAACGGCCGTTGTTGTTGTTCTGGTTCCTTCTACCTGAAGCGGGCGTTCTTTGAAGTGCAGCGGTGTTGGCGGCAATCTTGGCAAGCTTCTTGGGGCATTCTTTGGAAAAGTGGTCCACAACTCCACATTCATAGCGTTTACAGTGGACTTGTCCTTCGGGGTGACGGGGATGGCATTGCTTCCAGTCCTTGGGCCAGTGTTGGTGTTGGGGTTGTTCCCATTGTTGTTGTGGCTGTTGGGGTTGCGGTTGTTATTGTTGTTTCCTCCGGGCTTCGGGGTCCTCCGTTGTGTTGCTTGTAGTTGGGGCGATAAGTCTGCGCAGTGGCCTGTTGTTTCGGGGGTGAATCCTCCAGAGGAGTTATTGCGTACTTCTGGTATGGAGGGTCCACTCTGGTTCATCATTCTGTGCTTGCGGTTCTCATTGGCCTGATGCAGCTTTCCTTCCATCTGTATGGCTGAGTCTACGAGGGCTTCGAGGTCAGCGAACGGGATATTCACTAACACAGTTTGCATCTCGTCGTGCAGTCCGTTCAGAAATCTTTCCTTTCTCTTCTCATTTGTGTCGGTCTCGTCCGGGGCGTACCTTGACAAAGTGAGAAACCTGTCGCGGTATTCCACCACGGACATTCTTCCTTGCTTGAGTTCGCGGAACTCGTCTCTCATTTTCTTGATTAATCCTTGGGGCACATGGTACTTGCTGAACTTCAGCTTGAAGTCTTCCCATGTCATCATTTGTCCCGCATTCATTGCACGGGCACTAGTCCACCAGGCTCTTGCAGGTCCTGACAGGTAGTGGGTGGCAAACAGTACTTTTTCTGCGGCTTCAACTCCCGCAACTTCAAGGTTGTTCTCTATTGTCTGGAGCCAGTCATCAGCATCCAAGGGCTCTTCGGTTTTGCTGAACATTGGAGGGTTGGTGTTCTGAAATTCTTCAGCTTTGAACCAGGGTGATCGTGGTTTCCACGGCCTTGATTGTTCTGAGCTAGCTGTTGCAGAGCAGTGATATTGGCCTGCCTTTCAGCGCGTTCAGCCTCTCTATCTTCCATCATGAGCTGCAGCATCTGCATCAGCGCATCTTGGTTTGCGTTGCGATTTGGGGGTGCCATCTGAACAGGTATATAGATCATGAGGTAAGAGGGAATTTTCTAGGGCTTCTTTTGAGTTAGGTTTAAACTTATCACGTGAAATATTTTTGTGATGAACATAGCACACACTTTATTTATTCACAACAAACATCATACATTACAAGTTAAAGCACTAAGGGTTTTAAGAACCCCTTTTCCACAATCTACGATACATGGTGCGGGATACAACTCACACCTACGTAAGTGAAGCTAGTGCAACTATTCCTCATTGTCTTCATCCACATCGATGGGAATGATCCCATCCTCTGCAGCCTCCAGAAACTCGTAGTCCTCCTCATCAGTGAACTCGTCATCCTCAAAGTCGTTGTCGTCACTCAGGAAGTCATCGCCTCCTTGGATGTCTTCTCCATCCTCCTCCATCTCCTGGATCTGGTCCTGCTGTGTCCGGACAGTCACCTCTAAGGTGCGAATCTTCTCGCGAAGACGGGTGATAGTAGCGACATTCTTGGCGCGCTGCAGGCGGAGTGACCGGCGGTCCTTGGCGAGTAGCCTGATGGCGTCGGCATGATGAGCCAAAGCCATCTGGGCACGGTGGGAGTGGACACGTGTCAGCTCCAGATCCTTCCGGGTCTCATGAAGCATAAAGTCCAAATGCTGCACATGGATCTTGAGCACCGGGTGCGAAGAGAGTGCCATGGGCTCTCCCATGGTGTCGTGCCTCGCGAAGTGGGCGAAGCGGCTTCCCCGGAGTGCGGCGATGTTCTGTCCGCACACCCGAGCAAGTCCCTCCTGAAGGGCGTGAGCAAGACCGTCCACCCAGCTGTATGCCTTGAAGGAGAAAAGGATCCTCTCCGAGATGGGAGGTTCCGAGCTTCCCTTCAAGTCAGCGGTGATCATCCACTGCTGTTCCCCAGCGGGGGTGTTGTGGATCCGGACTCCGTGGAACTGGGGAGGTGGGCGTTCGAGCTTCTCGGACACTAGGTACAAGTCGCGCTCAAACACCAGACTTCCTCCGTTTTCCAGATCGTAGGTCTCCGTCTGGACGTAGGGCTCCATCTGAAAGTGAAATGGATAAGTAAGTTAGAGATGTGAACAAGTGTGGCAAAATTTTAAATGGATTTACAAGGAGGTGCATGATTTATTATTTTTAAGAAGATCTGGTAGAGAAGAAAATGAATAAGTTTTTCACAAATACTTATTTCATTTGAAACTAAAATTTTCGAACGTCCATTCTAACTAGGGTCTCCTAAGGTCAAACAATGGCTCTGATACCAACTTGTCAACACCCGGATTTTTAAATCCAGATGCCTATTATGCCATTCATCGCCATCCCAGGAATATTGTTTTTGCGAGACATAATAGATTGATGTCACAACACATCATTTATTACGACACATAATCGTCTTACACCAAGGATCACAGGATCCAGTCTTATTACAACATAGTGGATCTAGAGATCATATTACAAAACACATAGCGGAAGCGAAGTAACGGTCGCGGTCCATTTGTTCCACAGGCAACTGTTGACGTCGGAGCGGTCCTAGTTGTCGTAGACGTTCTGCTGACCATCTTCTTCGTATAACTGTTCACCTTCATAATCTGGCCATTTGAATAGCCAGGGACAAAGCCATGAGTACTTTTAAAGTACTCGCAAACTAATACTAGTATAGCACTATCACTTGTGGTAAGGGGATACTAAGCTCTAGGTTTATTTGCATAAAGCCAAGTTTATTTTATAAACATTTAGTAAAGATGCTTGAATCACTTAGACTAACTCAAGTGGGAACATTAGTGTCATTCCCACAACTTTGTTGTGATTCAATTCACAATCACCATTCATCTTTCAAATTCAAGTCACCAGTCACATGTCCCATTTTTGATAATGGTCTGATGACGGAACAGTATGGCCTTTCCAATCGTCCGTAACCGTGGACACGGCTATTCGAATAGTTCTACACTCTGCAGAGGTCGTACACTTGGGCCACAATATTTGCAATAATCCGTCAGGGTTAACTGGCCCTGATTTATCATACTCCGTATGCGGACTACCAACCATAACCTTTCACTTACATCCTCTAGTACAGGCACCTCTCCCCATGAGCTTGGCCTCCCAGTGAAGACACACCGTCAGCCTGGGAACTGCACAGGGCTTGGGCCGGACAATTCACCTCAATCACGTCATTTCACAATATCTCATATTTCTTTGGAGGCAGCCCTTGGCATAACCCCGATGACGCTTGTTTAGAGGGAACCCATACTAAAGCACATAAATTTCTAGTTAAGCCCTTACCCATTTTGGGTATTGTGGGGGTACTTTCAAAATTGGAATGGTATCGCATCCGAACCCAACCATCAGTTTTATATCAAAAATCACCATCTTCTCTTGGTCATATTCACCTTCAAAGTCATTCAATGGAATGAACCATCATTCCAAGGTTTCAACTTCATTTCAAAGTCACATGTTCCCATCTAGAGTAGTCCAATTTTTAATTGATTAGCACTAGCAACTATTTCATGAGGGGTGATAAGTATCTTGGAGCTTGCTAGGCTAAGTGTGATTCTCTTGTACTACTCTATAATTCAACCAAGTGAATCATAAACCAAAAAGTAACTTTGATAAATAAAATCAAGTAAAGCTTGTAAAGTAAAAACTTTGGGATAGGTTCATAAAGTAAAATGTAATGATGCCTTGCTCTGGTAGAGCTTTGCACCCTGATGGTTAGCAAGTTTATTAGCTTGCATTAGTCTAGCTTGCAAGAATATTAGCTTGCTTGTATGGGTAATAGCTTGCAAGAGTATTATCTTGCCTTGATTGGTGAGGTGATCAAAGTATTCTTCTTCTTCCTCTTGGTAGAATATCTCCTCCTCTTGATAGTCTCCGGTACTAGCGTCTATAAACGAATACGAGGATACAATCACCAAACAATACTTAAGTACTCTTAATTAGCCTTAGTGGCTCACACAATGATCTAGCATCACTACTTAACATTTACTACCAGATTATGCTAGGGTCTTTTTATTTATTAATAGGAAAATAATTTCCTATCATTAAAATTGGAGTTAGGGTTTCTCTTTTAGTATGTGAGAAAATAATTTCCTCTCATTGGATCTTCTTAATATTTAATTTCTCTTATGAATAATATATGACCTAGGTTGACTAAAGTCAACCTCTTCATACTTATCATTTGGAAAAATGTTTTAAATGAGGTTCCATACCTCATGCAATTTAATACTAACATGGTAGTGATTTAATGCCACCAAATAATTCAATATGAGGTTATTTAGATTATGATCACCACCTCATGTTGAATCACTTGAGAACAAGATTTAAATGAGAGAGATATCTCTCATATGATTTAACACATAGTGGTAATTAATTTAAAGGACTATTATTGAGGTGTTTTAATATTCTCAAAATAACCAGGGATGATCCCATGTTGACCAAGGTCAACACTTCACACTTATTTGAGAAAGTGAGTTAAATGAGATTCATCATCTCATGTGTTTTAATTAATCTTTGGAAAATTTAAATACCATTTAAATTTAAAATCTACAAGTGAGCAAGCATGAGCCTAGGAATTAAGGGTCAATACATTACTTCATTTTATTTGATAAAGATTATTTAGATGAAACCTCATACCATTTTAATAACCCCTTGCAATGGTTTAATAACATTAATTAATCTAATGTGAGTTTTAATTTAACATGGTATCTATCTCATATTAATTTGGTTGAGGCACGATTTAAATGAGACCAAGTATCTCATATTAATTTAATAACTAGGTTTGGAATATTTAAATACTACTTATGAGCATGATTTAATATTTTCAAAGTGGAACCTATGGGTTATTAATACATGTGTTATTCATTCTTATTGAACTATTTGGACTAATGATTTATGGGAGAAGTTATACCTCATATAAATTACACTATCATCTAAATGATTTAAAAATCTATAAGTAACTAAGCATGAGACTTACTTGACCAAGGTCAGTACCTCTAGTTGAATTACTTAAGATCACAATTTAAATGAGAGGAAGCCCCCATACTATTTAAATAATTCTATGTGTATGTATTAAATGAACTAGAAATATCTCCATAGCCATTATTTAACTCTAGTCCATGATCATGCAAAACAACTATGCTATATTTTTGCATAAGCAATTCTATTATGTCAAATGTGATTTATTAGAGTTGGAATCAACTTAAAATCATTTCTAGATAATTTCTAATATTTATTTGAAGTTAGAAAAGGCCCTGCCTTGTTATTTTTATCATTTAAATTTATTTTCGAATTTGGACATGAGGCCAGTGACATTGTTTAGATAATTTCAGGAGCTTTCTAAATATATAAAATTTGCTAGATTTGGTTTGGTAGATTTCAAACTATTAAATTTTGAAGTTGGCACCAGTATTGAATTTGAACTAAATAGATTAAATCGAATTTGAATTACTGGGCCACGCGGGAAAACGACACGGGCTAATCAGATTAAACAGACTGGGCCGGCCCAACTAACGCTGACCACGCAGCGGGCCAGCTGACATGGTGGGGTCTACACGTCAGCGACTTACAAACACCGAATCGGTACGCGTTATGTGATCCGTTCGATCGGAACCTGATCGCACGGTCGTGGGGCATCATCGTCTCCGACGAGATGCCGGCGTGCTGGCGGCGTACCTAGGGGGTCGGAGGGCGCTGTGGGTCGCCGGCGGTCGATGGTGAGGTTCGAGGCGACGTTGGCGAGGTAGCAGAGGCTCCTGGTTCAGTGGCGGAGCTTGGGGAGGCGCGGATCGATGGCGAGAATCTGCGGGCTCCGGCGGCTCCGAGCTTCAAATTGGGACGACTCCGGTGGTGGCTGGTGAAATTGACTGGTGGAGGAGGCTCAGTGAGGAGAGGGAGTGAATGGTGTGCGAGAAGGAGCCGATCGTCCCTTTTATAGGGTCGAGGGTGGCCGCGGTGCTGGGAAGGTCGACCATGGGCTCGACATTTCTGGCGATCGAAGGGGCAAGCTATGGAGCGCAGCTGGTAGGCGACGTCTAGGCAGTGCTAGCGCGCTTGATGGCGCGTCCAATGGTGGTCTGTGGCGAGCTGGCAACAATGGTGTCCTTGCAGTACCGTGGCGGATGGTGCTGATCATGGCGGTGGCTACGGTGCAGGGGCAGGCCTGGGGGTTTGTCTAGCGTGTAGAGGGCGGGGAGTAGGTGCTCAACGCGGTGGTAGCTTGGCCAGAGGAGGACGGTGGTGCTCGAGCGCTTGGCGATGCGATGTAGCGCTCACCGTCGGGCATGTCCGGCAACATATTGGCACGCGTTCCGGCCCATGCCGTGTGTTGGCGATCGAGTGAGCGGTACAGGCTTAGTCCTTATGCATAGATGCTCGAAGACAAGGTGAAAGAGAGGGAGAGCCAGAGAGATGAGTGGCATGTGTGGCCGGCATGGTGCACGGCCAGCTTAGTTTAGGTTTTTCCTTCACTTTGCAGTCAAGGACATGTAGAGATGCAGGAGGGGTATAGGAGGTTGATGATCACATATGTAAAGGGGTAGAGGCTTTGGACCAGAGGTTAATAGCATGTGTTGAAAATTCTGAACTATGCCTGCAAGGTGTTCGACACAATGGCCGCATGAAGAAAAATTTAGAATTTTGCAATTCTTTTTGGTGGAGTTCATTTATATAATTAATGTGATGGAATGGTGGTGGTGGTGCTCATTTTGGTGAAGGTTTACAAGAATTCCAAAATGGGGTTATCTTCACATAGTTTCAAAGTCTCCACTTGTCAAAATCATACTGGTCAACCTAGTCAACTTCAGCAGAGATGGTCAACATGAAAGTTGTTGACCTTGACATGGTCTTGGATTACATGGCCTTGGTTGATTAAGTTTGGTTTGAGAATTGAGAAATACAGAGGGGTAAAGTGAGGAACATTTTATAAAATGGCCAAATGACCATTATCACATGTATGTTGAATTTGAGATTTGCTTTGATTTGATTTTGGTTTCTTTGATGCAATTGTGTTTGTTTATCATATATAAGAGTTTTACAAACCATAGATCAAGCAATGGTGGCCTTTGGTGAAGATTTGCAAAATTGGGTTTTGTATGTGAGTTAAAAATGGAATATACCTCACCATTTGAATTCTCTCCATTTGATTTGACTTTGGTTGACTCTAATGTGGTTCTTATTAGTTTAGAAACATTTTAAGAGCATTGAAACCAATTCAAATGATCTTGTTCAAAGATTTGCAAATTTGGCCTTAATACATAAGAGATGAGGTGTCAATTTTTAATAAACTTGTAACTTGTTTATCTTGCTTCACTTGAGCATGGGTTAGGGTCCATTTAGTGTTATATTGGGTTTAGAGATGGTTTCACACCATTTAGTCAAGGTTGAGAAACATAGGTCAAGGTTTAGTGAAATGACTATGTGTCACATATGCTTTTATGCATTTGTTGTATTTGATTTTTAATTTGACTTGATTTGACCCAATTGGTGTTGTTGAGTATTGAAATGGTATATAGAGGTGATCCAACCATTCACAACAAGTCCTAGGGTCAATTTTCTCAAATTCATATTTTTGCTATTTTACTATCATATGCCTCTATTTTTTAGTTTCTTTATTTTCTTTGGTTTCAACTTGGAAATGATTTAAGAAGTACTATATAAGGTTTATAAAGCTTTTCCAATCCTTTAAATAAAGTGGAAAGGTCTAGGGTAAAGATTTATAACTATAGCCATAGGCACATATGCCTTTTCTCATTTAATTTCCTTTTATTTTATTTTAATTAGGATGGTGAGAATAGGGGTGGGGTTTTAGGGTTTAATATTATTTTAACTACTCATAACAAGCAATCATGGCAATAGCACAAAAATTAAGCAGGATTATTATTTACCAAACTTAATTTAATTAAAAAAATTGTTGGTTCCAAAATTTGGAACTAGGGAAATTCATTTGTTTTGTTTTGAAATTTTTGGGGATGTTACATTAGTCCTGCGAAAGACAACTCCTCTCCCGATGATGAGACCCATGCCAAAAAAAGGTAATACTTTTTTCAAGACTTGTAGTTTAATGCTCCCTTATGTATCTATATACCATGATAGCTTGATGTAATGCTTAACTTGGTAGGTTCGCCACGATCAATAAAAACGAGGGGGCCAACGGTAGGAAAAAAACTTGCAGCTAAGATTTCCGGAATGGGTTCAAGATTTCGCATCACATCTATTGTAGGTGGCAGAAGGCCACTTCATCCGCATGAATCTTCATATCTTGTATCACAGGTTGGCCATTTTATCAGGAATGAACTTCCTACCTTCCCATTGTGGAAGCAGCACGTTGACACCCCTTCACAGTTCGAGAGTTTAGTGCATAATTTACACGTAAGTCATGCTTCTCCTGGTAATGATAAATTATTCCACATTGATCTGTCCCATTTCTTGTAGCTTACTGTTGTTTCTATGCTATATAACTCACCAATCATTCCACCGTTGTGAGCAGTTAAGGTTTGAATTCGATGAGGATAATGAGGATGTAAAGTTTGTCATCGCTTCCATATTCAAAGAATTGTTGCGCCAGCACCGCTATAAGCTTAAGGCGACATACTTCACTGGCCAGATTACTGCCAATGTTCGAACAAAGTCTCCTGCACCCTGTATGACTGACGAGCAGTGGGGAGATCTTGTCAAGCATTGGTCTGATCCAAAGAATGTGGTATGGCTTATGAGGACCGTGAAACCAGATTAAATTCCGAATACTTATTTTGCGCCAGTGTCTCACTAGTCTCCTTTTGCAGACGTTGTCTAAAAGGAACCAGGCTAACCGCTTGAAACAACGTTTACCAAGCCGTACAGGATCTCGTCACTTGGTTGGGCATCTCTGGCAAAAAGTAATGCCCCGCTGGTCTGTACTGCTACATATGTTACTCGTAAATTGTGTAGAACTCCGTGTGCATGTTATATTTCCATCCTCCATTTCAACCACGTTATTTGATCTCCATATGATTGTACAAAAATGCAGAAAGTAGATCATGCAAACAACATGCAACCAGACAAAGAGATGACTCTGGCAGAGCAGTTCGAGGCATGCCAGAAGAACAAACATAATGTGATAGGAGAACTTGCAGAAAGTGTTATTGTAAGTCTTCTTTATGATTTAAATTTTTTAACTACACACTTGCCAATTTGTAGGAGCAATATGTCAATATGATCTTGTAGGCGTTTTTGTGAAAATGCATTTGATGTGTAATCAGGCATACCAACTTGTAGGATTAGAAGTAGTTCATACACATTAAATCTACCGTCTGCATGTTTCTCTGTAATAACTTTTATTTTTACACGACTCAAAACTTTTCAGGCAAATATGAAATTGGAGATGGCAAAACCCGGGAAAGATGGTATGGAAAAAACTCTAGAAGAATGTATGGAGACATTTACCATGGTACTTAAAAATAAAGATATCACCAAAAACACTTTCCTGCGAAATGCTGGGTTTTTGCAGTCCAAGTCCAAGTCCAAGTCCAAGTCTTTCTCTGCACAAGTTCTGGAGGAACAAATCCAAATAGAACGAGCTGCAGCAGATGTGTTAAGAAACCAAGTTGACATGTTGAGATCGAGATCAGAAGCATGTGATGCCCTACTGCAGGAGGCCAATCAAGTTTGTTATAATCTCTCAAAAGACTAATAAAATGCCATAGATAATTGGAGATGAAAACACTGACATTGACATGTGAGTACCTTGGTATTGTGAAATGTTTACTGAGACTGAGGCACTGTTCCTATTTTGTTGGTGGATGCATTTATCTACGGCTGGGATCAACTTGGTAGTTGTTCCTGTGGATGTTTTAGAAATTGGTTGCCTAGCCTTTTCAATCCGTTCGAACTTAAATGGTATTAGAGCCAAGGTCTCGAGTTTGAATTGTTGACGGTGTGGTTCAATTCATCCTTAAATTGTTGGTGCCCCATTGGCCCTTGTAAAGCTTCATGTGCCTACCTCCGAATCCAGTGTTGAATTTCTCTTGTCACACACGAGGATGGCTGTTAATGTGTATATAAGTGGGTTGCATAGCCCCTTTTATATAAGGTTGCAAGTTTCCTTATTGTGTTGTGCCTTTGGGATTCAGCCTGCACTTCTGACTTTTGGTTGCGTTGGCTACTGCATAAGTTTAATATAGTTCCATGTGGTTTTTGTTGAGTTCTATAATAAGTGGATTGCCTAGCCCTTTCCATCATTTCGGACCTGTGGTGTGCTATTCTGTTTTCCACGTATTAGACCTCCTCTTCTTAACAAGACTCCATGAGTAGGAGGCACTATGATTTTTTTGCGCATGAAATTACTCAATTAGATAGCTTAATCCCATTTGTTGACTCTCTGTTGATCAGCCACTTGAGGGTAAAACTGAGTATATTGCACTAGCCAGTATTAGTACTCGAGGGGAAAACTGAGTGCAGATATTTTTCCAGTGTAAGGCTAACTGAGTACACGTAACGGTGCAGACGTGCAGTACCACGGACGCGTGTCGCGGTGCACAGCGGTTAGGCGGTGCGCGTGTTGAGACCAAACGTCTAGCTTTTTTGAGAAACTGCCGAGACCAACCGTCACGTTGCCAGAGCCCCCTCTCTCCCTCCCTCTGCACACAGTCTCATTCTCACTCACGCACGCAACCACGCCTCTCACGTCCCATCAACTTCTCCAAATCGAAGGAAAAAACACCAACCGCCCACGCGTGCTCCCTGCCGGCGATGGACAAGAAGAATGCGCCGGCGGCCGTCGCCTCCGTGAACTGGGCCTCTCTCTCGGCTGATGGACCACTTCACAAGATCGGCGAATGCTTACTGGCGAACGAGCAGTACGCTGACACCTACTCTGCTATGAGGCAAGTCTGTAGAAATTGGCGCTCAGGTTTACCTGAGCCCGACGTGCACCTGCACGAATGGATCATGCTAGACCACGGCCTTCCACGCGCTGCTGATTTCACCTTCCTCCACCTCCGCACATCCCGCTACGTCACCATCGATCTAACGGAAGTTCATGCAAGGTTCAAATTCCTCCATATCTATAGAGTTAATCTATTTTTATTTTCAATCTTAAACATCTTAGTGCTGAATGTTATCTTCATCAATATATTTTAGATACTACTTTGTCGGCTTTTGCCGTGGCGTCATCGTGCTTGCCCAGAAGAACCAGCCGCACAAGATACGGCTTCTGAACCCACTCACAAAGACATTGAATACTATGTTTGAGGCGCATATGCCAAACGTTATTCTGAAGTCAGTCGCTGTGATGAAGTCCCCGACTATGGTCTTCGTTTCCAAAGATTACCCGGCGGAAATTGCTTGGGTCGATGAGAGCACTCCAACTAAGGGTATAGATGAAGATTGGGGAGAAGGAAGATTTTCGATCGAGCACCATTGTCTGCGTTGCATTACCCCGTTCAATGGTGAATTGTATGCAATAGCTGTGAACAATTTTGAGTTCGGAAAATTAGTGTGCACCAACAATGTCCAGTTGGATGGTGCTCTGCTGCTTGTGTTGTTGGACAACAAGCATTTGGAGGAAGGTCAACCATTGGTGTACCGTGTGGACACTGAGAGCCGCTCTCTCCATGCCGTCAATAACATTGGCAGTCGTGCCTTCTTCGTCCATTATATCCGGTGTATCTCCGTCGACACCAGAGTGCACCCGACACTTCGACCTGGCTGCATCTACTACACAGATTTTGGTTATATCAGAGAGTACTTTGATGATATAAAGGCCTGGGATGAGTGGCCAATACATGTGAATAGATTAGGAAACTACGGTATGAGAAATGAACAAAGGCCATACCGTTTGGAGGATGTATTGGCTGCACACTGCAGACGGAAGGAGTTCAATGAAAATTTCCTTCAATGGAGTGACGAAGAAATATATGCTGAATGAAGAACATATTCGTTCATCCTGGGGTATCCTAATCTTCATGTTGGCCATACATTGTGTCTTGTATTATTTTCAGATTAGTTTGTCGTGAACATTAACATTGTTATTGGCTGCTTTTGGCTCTTGTATGCAGTTTATGTAGTATTATACTTAGTTTTCTGGATTTATTATGCTGCTGTGAATTTATCCTATACTAGCTTCTAGATTTGACTGATTTTGTTTGTAATGATGATGGCTTGATGTGGCTGCTGGCCTTAACTGCCGAAGCAGAGCAATTAGTACTTAACCAGGTGTACCGTCTTTATATTAGTATTATATTATATTACTTGACCATAGCCATATTCAAAATCAAATCTCAGTCGGGCGGCAAAATCTCCCGCCAATCTAGAAATATTTCAGACGTGTTTTTGAATGGGATAAGAAGATAGAACACGATGATAGTAACCGATATTCAAGGTGATGATGATTTGATTTTGCACTCGGCCTTGAACAGAGGTACTAGTACGGTCTCACAATTTTTTATCATTATACTTGGACCTTAGCCAAATTCAAAATCTCATAGCGGCAAAACTTCCCGCCCACAAAATACAAAAAATTCACACGCTTTCAAATTCCCATTCTACCCTTGTGGAGATGACAACAAAGTCGGTTGGTGGGGGTCTGCCCGTCATTTTTTGGATCACCACCTCCCTAGCCCCGGAAACCCTCCCAAAAAATTCATTTCCCTCAGACCACCCACCGGAACTTCCCAAGTCCCTCTCTACCACCTCCACGACCACCGCACGGAACATCCCCCCGGACTTCCCCGGCCTACCGAGCCCTCGCGATCCTCGTCATCCGGCCCTGCCGGAGCCGCCTCATCGACCGTCATCAACCGGACCGGATCATCCCGCCGAACCTCGAAACCATATGCTCATCCGCAGCCTACCGCAGCGCTTGGCTGCGGCATCGTCCACCATCGGATCTTGCTCACCGACACCGATGTGCATGAACCGAATCTGCTTCACCGGCGCCGTGCATGATCTAAACTCTTCTACTGTCGCTTTTTATTGCTTGCCTGCAAGTTCTTGTTTAATCTTGGGGAACCTGTTTGTGCTAACGACGCGCCGTTACGTCTTTGCAGATTAGATGAGTAACCATGAAGTTTAATGGCCGTCTCTCCAACCCCAAGGAGCACATGTAGTGTACTTCATCACCGGATCTATCAACCCCGGGAAGATCTGCTGTGATTCCCACAGAGTGCTTCTCCTAATGTAAGTCCCTTGTTTTAGCGCCATGTTCTGGGTTCAGATGCTTGTTTGTCTGAAGCTCTTTTAGTTCATTCCTAGTTATGACCGTAACACCTTGCTATTTTCTAGTTCATTGCTAACTTCAAGCGATTGAACATTTTGGTTTGCATTCCCTGCTCTGTAGATGTAGCCATCATAACTTCTATCTTGCTCATTCGTTGTTCATGCCAATCTTGTTCTCCCTGAACATGTTGGTTTGCATTCCCTGTACTACGGTGATGCCATTGTTATTTCTATCTACTTCGTCGTAAGCTAACAAATTAACTGCCTGCTATTAGTTCCTGCATGCTATCGCTCTGCCATCCTGCAGTACAAATTTATTTGAACTCGTCACAGCAGCAACTTCCATCATAATTTTGTCTGCCATCTGATTCTTCAAAAGCTGCAATATTAACTTGTTTCTCTTAATTGGCATGGCGCTCACATATAGAATTGTGAACATATTGGTGTGCATTCCCTTTTCTACAAGTTCAGATCCCACTATATTCCGTTTCTGGTCCATCCTAAGCCGTAGCATTAACTATCCTCTATGTGTTGCTCATTACAACTTTATATCCCGAAACAAATTGATTTTTTCCCTTATCTACAAGTTTATCAGTGATGCCATTATAACTCCTATCTGTTTTATTCCTAGCTATTATAGTAACATCCTGCTATTATTTAGTTCATGGCCAATTTTAAGTAATTGCACATGTTGGTTCGCATTCCCTGCTCTATAGCTTTTGGCATCGTAACTTCTATATTTGGTTTACATTCCTTGCTCTGTAGATCTAGCCACCATAACTTTATCTTGCTCAGATGTTGTTTCAAAAATTATGGCCTGCTACTATGTTGTTTGTGCCAATTTTTTACTCCATGAACATGTTGGCTTGCATTCCCTGTACTACAGGTGATGCCATTGTTTTGTATCTAGTTCATTGTAAGCTAACAAAGTAAGGACTTAGTTTGGCATGCTATCACTCTGCTATCTAAGCCTGTAGTACAAATAAACTTGTCATATTACTAGATAATAATTTTGTGTGCCATCTTGTTCTTCAAAAGCTGCATTATCGACTTGTTTCTCTGACTTGGCATGACGCTCACATATGGAATGCTGAACATATTAGTTTGCATTCCCTCTTATACAAGTTCACAGGTGATCCCACTATATTCTGTATCTTGCTCAGTCGTCGTTACAAAATTTATAGCCTGCTACTATGTTGTTCATGCCAATTTTGTACTCCATGAACATGTTGGTTTGCATGGGACTCGACAGTAGTAAGTCTGCTGTTTCATTCTAACATGCTCTGTTATATTGGCTGTTGGTATGCGGCATGCACTCTTTGTTTGCTTATTGTGCGCATTACAATGATCTTGTTATAACGACGAAATGATGAGTTCCAAATTCTTTGGCAAACAATATTGTAGTGTCTTTGCCTTTCCATTGTTGTTGTCTTAACTTGTAATGTCTTTGTTTCAGATATAGGTGCTGCATGGACAACTTAAAAGATTGCCGGATCGCTTCATTGTATTGCTAGGTTTAATTACCATTCAATTTCTCTGGGTTCTGTAATATTTTTTTCAATGCCTTGCAGCTGATGTAATATTTAGTTAGTTTTTATAGTTCTTTCGCGCATTTTTCTTTGGTGCTTGTGGTAAGTGAGGCTATTCGACAAATCAATGCTAAATATTCTCAATATCTAAATCACGAATTCCCATCCCTTAAGCTTAAGCAAAATCACATATGTGCAAAAATCCTAAAGCGCATATTATGGCACTTAAAATGGCAATTTGATGTGGACACTCTACCCTTGCATTAAGGTGGACAAACCGCGCGGCAAAAAATGGGCCCACTTCCTATTACAATATTGGGGCCCCTTCCCTGCTGGCCCCTGCCCCACTAAGGGTGGACCCCACCCACAAACCCTTTTTAGTTGGGCACCCATTTGCTGTGTGGTCCACATACTAAATGGCGCCCTTTAAGGAAAGTGGGACCCACTGTGTGTTTTGGCCCGACCCACTATCTTGTTGGGCCGGCCCACTGCTATATGGTGGACCCACATACTAATTGATAACAAAGTGGGTTCCACGCACTATCTTGTATTCTATATGGTGGTCCCACATGGTAAATGGGCCCTTTAATAGGAAGGTGGGACCACTGTGTTTTTGCCCGGCCACTATCTTGTTGGGCCGGCCCACTTTATATGGTGGACCCCACATACCAAATGGGCCGGCCCATTAACAGAATGTGGGACCCACTGTGTTTTGGCCCCCCTATCTTGGTGGGCGACCACTTGCTATATGGTGGACCCCATACTAAATGGTGACCCTTTAACGAAGGTGGGACCACTGTGTTTTTGGCGGCCCACTATCTTGTTGGGCCGGCCCACGTTATATGGTGGACCCCACATACTAAATGGGTCGACTTTACGGAAAGTGGGACCCAATGTTTTTGGTTTGTCCGCCCACTTGCTATACGGTGGACCCACATTGGCCTTTTAACTTCGGCCATGCTTCTTGGGCCCTTCTAAGGTGGACCCCACATGTTAAATGGGCCGCCCATTTACTGACCAATCCAACATTAGAGGTTAGGCCCGGCCCACGTAACTAATGGACCAGCCGCTATATAGTTGACTGTGCATACCGGCCCGCTTAAGACGTGCCGCCTCGTGTGGGCCTACCATCTACCACGGGGTTCAGTTACGCCGTGCCATCGGGTCTGCTGCGTGTCGCTTGCATGACGTCGGCAACGGGCTCCAAAGCTTTCGCAACGGTCCGATTTTCCGTGGCGGAAGGGCGCCCAAGCGACGGACCGAAAAAATCGTCGTTGGACTTTGCGCGTTCGACAACATAACCCATATCGTCGGGTTAGGCCCATAGGCGACGAAAAATGCCCCTTAGTTGACAATTTTGGGACGTTGTCTATCAGAACTTTTCTTGTAGTGGCTACTGAGAACATGGCACATTTGCCGGCGTTTATTGCTGATGGATGAATGGGGTAGAGTCCTGCTTCACACCTGCCTTGGAGCACCCTTCTCCTCGACTCCCGATCCCTGACAACAAAATGATACGGATGAATTTCAATAAAAATATTATTGTCTTTGGCGAGTTTGTGAGCGGAAAGGAGATTTTTGGTGATGTGGGGAACATGAAGTATGTTGCGAAGAGAGAGGGATTTGGCAGCAGTATTTAAAGTACTATGACCAACATGAGAAATATGCAAACCTGCGCCGTTGCCGACGTGCACGCGCTCGTTGCCGTTGTAGGCCTCCCTCACAGCAAGGCGATCAAGGTCGCTCGTGATGTGATCAGTTGCCCCGGTGTCCATGTACCAAGCAGGGTCGACGTTGTAGCCGTAGGTGGCAGCGTTGGCGGAGGGCTCTTCATCGTTGTAGGCGTGGTTGTAGCGGTTGTAGCAGCGGATCGCACTATGGCCAATCTTGTGACAGATTTGACACACAGGATGCGGTGCACCAGAGGTGTTCGCGCCAGCTTGCCCTTGTCCGCCGTTGCCACGTCCCTGTGGCGGCGCGCCTCGGCCGCCACCACCACGACCCTGGCCGCGTCCACGGCCACCGTTGCCGCGACCGCCTCCTCCCTGCTGGTTGCCGCCGCCGCCTCCATTGTTGGGGCGCCCACCTTGCTGACGGCCAGTGAAGTTGGCGGAAGGCCCGCCAGTGCCACTACAAGAGATCTGATATACTGTGACGAAAACCCTCATGACGGTGGTATGTAACGTCACAGCCGGTCATAATGTGTGACGTTTTGTCTATGGCGTCATGCATTGCAAAAGATCCGTGACGGTGGCAAAGTCATCGTCACCCATTAGGACATTGCATGACGATTTGATACCTTCCGTGACGAGCTTTGATGGGTCACAGAAAAATTACAATGAGCTATACTCATATTGCGTATATAATAGCTAGCGGGAGGACCATCAAGGTGAGACCTACATATTAATGCAGAAATAAAGGAACATCATTATTAAATATATATATCTTAACTAGTTGGGGCTGCTCGGAGGGAACCCACACATGTCAGGAAGAAATAGTAAATGTTGCTACTGATATCATTTTCATCAATCAAAAAGGTTAACATATAATTTATTCAGAACAGGATTCTAGAGAAAAAAAAAGACAACATAGAAGGGGAAATGCGTTTGGTTCTGGTTAGGATCGTTAACATTTGCGTCAATCAAAAGGTTAAATGTATATACAGCATTCCCAAAAAATGTATATACAGGGATAAAAAATGCTCTGCCAATTACCGAGGGACATCCTCCATGCAATATTCCAAGTAGTACCAAAAATTCGATTTTCTCTACATCCAAAATGGAGCTTCCCTCCACTTCTCCTTATTTTCGCCCACTATACCATATGTCCCACGTGTAGGTCAGTTGCAAATTTCCATCCACTACTAATCCGGGGCGGAGCCACCGCCCACTCCCCTATTTCTCCTGATCGTCTCCCCGATTCTCGCCATAACCTAGATCAGAGGCATCCGATCACCCGCCCCAGGAACGTCGAACGGCGCTGCTCTCCTATCTACGGGATCAGGTCATCCGGCCTCACCTATGACTTTTTCCTCCATGCCCCAGGCAACTCGAACGCTGCCGCCCCCATCACCACGGGATCAGAGCCACCGGCCGGCCTCACCCACGATGCCCTCCTCCATGCCCCTTCTCTGGTTCCCTCCCACGAGTGTTGCTTCGTCCACACCCAAGCGAACGCCAATGCCTACACCCGCGAGAACGCCGCCGCCCGCACCCGCGCGGCCGCCGCCGCCCAGATCAAGGTAGCAGCCTCATCTACAAACCGTTGTACTAGTGGATACTGCAGGTACTTCGTGAATTTGTTGCTCCGTGCCACCACCTTGTTTGCCGATTGTGTGGTGTGATGGTTTTCTGGTCTTTTTCTTAGTAGCTTGCTGTTGATATTTGACATGATGAGATCGATCCCGTGATCATCCTGTGTGTCTGACGGGTACTGAGTTTTATGTTCTGATGGAGTAATTAACTGATTATTTATCACACGTCAAATAGAAGATGTAAGCTTTCTTATTAATGTATTCATTCATCTGTCAAGAAATAGAGATGTCACGCCAGTTCTGATGGCTCAAACAATTCAGAATGCAAAGAAACAGTTTTACTTTACCTTGGGTGCGCTGATTTGGTGAAGTTAAACAATCAGTAGTCAAGTGTATATTCAAAGTCCTCTTCTGGTGTCTACTTTAATCCTTTGTTTGCTTGCCATGTCTTGAGTCTTAACTGAAGATCCTTCTTCATGTTTTGCAATACATGCTAGACTGAACCATGCTAGTTTCGCTACAGTAGTTCTGTGGGTTCGTATCCAAGTTTCATGTAAATAAAAGTATTCTTTCTGAGCATTTTTTTTCTGTATTTGTCATATCTCTGAACCTGTACATATAAATGAACATGTTCGTTACAGATGCTTGACACAATCAGTGGACAAAAATATATATTGAGGTCGCAGATTAATTGAAGCCATCAGTTTTGCTTTGCATTTGTCCAACAGCAGCACATGGATGATAAGAGGTGACACGTTAATTGAAGCCATCAGTTTTGCTTTGCATTTGTTTGAGCTGCTTTTCCTGCTTGCTAAATACTATTCATATACTCATGTCGAGAAGATTTTAAACGAGGAAAATGTACTGAACACTCCCGCTGAAATAGTAATAGTTTGTGTTGCTTTTTCTTTATGTTTGCATTGTAAATTATAATCTATAACACAACCTGTTTTGAGCTAGATATCAATAGTTATACCATAATATATGTAGCTGATACTTTTGTAGTGAGCTAGATTATAGTCGATTGAACTTGTCACGTGTTAACAATTATACTATGGTTGCATTTAACGAGTTTTCACTAGTTTCTGTAAAGTGCATACCTTGCATAGCCAGCTTTGAAAGACCAGTATCCACCATTGAATCAGCTAGATAAACATAAAATTATTTGCAACATGGTAAGGTTTATTGGACACTTTTTGCTTTATTGTTTTATCTGGCTATGACCTGGAGTATCTAGGACAGAGTAAGTAGAGACATTCTAACCTACAGTTCGGACAGAGTAAGATGATAACACTACTGCTAGTTGCATAATCCACAGTACCTAATGAACATGTTTGTTGTTTTTATAAATTTACATACTAATATCATTTTCTTCTTATAGGATATCTATGTAAAGAACAAGGACACCAAAGAAACAATCCAGCATCACCAAACTACTAGGTATTATTTCCACCAACCTGTAAGTGTTCTACCAGAATCATTCTAGTCCCATGTCTAATACAACATGTCTTCATTTAAGGAATACTAATTTTAGGAATTCCTACATCTTGTAGAAAAAATAAAAGTACAACAATTCTCCAATTGAGTTTTCCAAGGAGACCCATACCAAAAGAAAGACGGGATGCATGGTGCCAGCTGCCCTTGACTCGTATGTGAGATTTATCTAATTTCTGCTACTTGAATAACGGTTGTTGCTGTGCTATTTCCTGCTTGTTGTGCCACTGGTTATTTCTGTGTTCATGCATGGCTGCATGATGTGGTGCTGGATGTTTCTGTGGTGCTGGCTACTGGATAGACTTGTTGATGTTGTCGTTGTGTTAAAAAAACTATTGTCATTTGTTTGCTTCATGAATATCAATTATATATTATGTGCGTGTTTACGATTCTTACTATGCTTTTGTAAGTTTCATCGAACATATCGCCTTTCTCTAACTTGAGCAACGATGTTGTCCTTCTACAGCCTGCCATGAAAAATAATACTAGAGTGAAGTACAACTAGGGGAAGAGAAGCCGATGCCTGATTGTGTCTGAAAATCTGAAGGAGCAGAACTCCTCAAGCACTTTGTACATGGGGTACCAATCAAGACCTGGGAGGTCTAGGTCCAAGAATTACAAGAAATAGTTAAACAACAGAAGCGAGGCAATAAAGGCACGTGAGATGTACCAATAACATTTAACCGGCAGAGCTAAAGCGCTATAGGTTGCACTTGAAGAGATGCAAACAAAGCAACAAGAAGAAATGGAAGCTCTAAAAGAAAAGCAGCAATGAACATGCCAACCTTATTAGTTTCCTTTTACGGAAGCATGTCGCTCAAAACAAAGCACCTATCTTCGTGTTGCATGAAGGACATCATTATATGATGGTGCTTTCTTGCATGAACCTAGTTTGATAGTTCTTAGTCATGTCAAATTTACTTTGTATACACCATGATATTTTGTTATTGTGATTTCGATGACTATTGACTATATAAAGTGATATGCATTCAAATTTAATATTAATTCACATACTAATGTATGTAAAATTCAGGAATTATTACCTTCAATTATTTAAAATAAAATCAGATAAAGTAACTAATATTCCACGCAAAAATAATTCCACATAAAATACCAAAAAAGGAAAATAATTATAATTTGTTGCAAAAATATTTGTGGAAAATTATACGCGAAAACGTATTTATTTTTGGAAAACTAAAATAAAAGAAAATAATCTAAATAAATCAAATGACATCACCACGACGTCATCCACATCTATGACGCTAATGCATGACGTTTTCTTGCCGTGAGGTGTTCTTCCAAGTGCTGACATCACACGTGACATCATCGATGCTTAGTGACGTTTTTTCGTGTGCCGCGTCACTAGGGAGTAATCTGTGACGGGGATTCCATGACGATGCTTGTGACGCTCAAACTACGTCACAGAGGGGTCTTCCGTGACGTTTATTGATATTGCATGACGTCTTGGGCTCGTCACAGTATATCAGATCCCTTGTAGTGTGCCGAGTGTGATCTCGGCGTCATGCTGCTCGTGGCGCTGCTCGAAGGAGAGGAGGTGGGAGTATACCTCGTCGAGCGTGACGTTGTCGTTGCGCATGGTGAGGGAGGTGACGAGGGCATCGTAGTCCGGGCCGAGGCCGGCCAGAATGTAGGAGATCTTCTCCTCGTCGCGCAGGGGCTGGCCGATGGCGGCCAGCGTGTCCGCCAAGGTCTTCATCTGGCGGAAGTAGTCAGCGGCCGAAGTGCCCTTCTTCTTGGCCGCACACAGCTGTGAACGTATCTGGATGACCCGAGCACGGGATCGAGAGGAAAACATCCCCTCAAGCACAAGCCACGCATCACGTGCCGTGGCGGCGCCCATGATGGACGCGAGAACTTCCTCGGTGACGGTGGCGAGGAGGCCACTCAGCACCGTCTGGTCGCGCACGAACCAGGTAGCGTAGTCAGGGTTGGCGACCTGAGTTGTCACCGCCTCATCGCCGGTGCCGACAGTGCTGGCGACGGTTGGGGACGGCGCAACGACGCTCCCATCGATGTGGCCGAGGAGCACGTGGCTCCGGAGATGAGCGACCATCTGAGCGCGCCATGGCATGAAGTTGGCATAGTTCAGCCGGACGGTGACGGAGGAGGTGACTGGCATGGGCGGTGCGATGGTGGAGGAAGAAGAGGCCATGAGCCGAGTTGGCTCTGATACCATGTAAGAGAAATAGATTAGATGGGAGAGAGATGGAGGTGAGGCGATGACCTCCAGGGGTCGATCACCATGTCATATATATAGAAGCCAATGCGACTAGGGTTTACAAGAGAGGCATATACACTTTTAGTCCCACAACTTGTATCAAAGGAGCATTTTAGTCCCACAACTTGTAAAAGGTGCACCGGTGGTACCACAACTTGCTTTGCGCGGACAATTAGGTGCAATCAGTCCGAATTACTCCACGTCAGCTAATACGTGGATGAAATTTTAACACTTTAGTCCAGGAAAGAAGAAGAAAAATCCCTTTTAGGTGCTTCCGCTGGCAGTCCAAATTTTATGGAAAGAGTCCCCTAATCCCGCTATTTCTTAACTGCCGTTATCTTCTCGTCAAGAACGATCTGCACAGATCGATAGCAGTTCATCTCGGCGACCTCGTGACAGACCAGGCGACGGCGATATCACCCCTGTTCCCTGTTGATCCTGCCGGCCATGCACTACCGCGAGCACAAGGAAGATCCCCCGCCTTACGGTACGGCCAGTTTCTTCTCTGCCCTCCTTGTTTCTTCTATCGCGGCGGTGCGGGTGGTGGAGGGGAGGGGTGACATATGATCGTGAGAGAAATCAGTGTTTTTAGGGGCTGAAATCATAGGCAAATAGTATGGTGAGCACTGGTATATCATTTACTTGGATAAATCCTGCAGATTACGAATGATTTATGGTGGTTATACATACCTAAGATGAGTGATGTAGATAACTGGATTAGAATTTATATTCGTACTCCAGTTCGGGCACCTGCTCTTCGCTGCTCGCATTGTACTCTTGATCCTTGTCTTTGCCCCACAAGAGCATGTACATACCGGCGATGAAAAATACTCCTCCGATTATGCTGCAGATCAACAACACCAGCACATTGACAGTGAAAATAGTTAGAGCATTTTACAGTGACAAAATGGAAACATTACAACTCAGGCGTAGTAATTGAGGTGATGTATGTAAACGGCCAAAGTTAGTACTGTAATACACAAGCAACTTATAACAATTTGGCATACACCAATGTTGTGATTTTGCACTTATAACTCTGTAATACTGCTATCTTGGTTTCGGACTGTAATATGTCATGGTTTGCACTTATAACACTGTAATATGTCCTGGATTTGCATACTCTAGATTGTATAACAATAATAACACATTGTAAATCAATTCTGACTAATGACCATAGTATTTTCATATTGTACCAATTCATGCCTAAACATAAACTGAACGTATTGTAATGACTGTGCTAACATGTGCTTTACTTAGAATCTGAATCCTTACTTTAGTTAAATGAATGTTAACTTATATACTGAATTTCTTGTGCAGTTCTGTTTCCGGGAGAAGACTGTAGTGAAGTAGTGCATAATGGGTTTTTCTGTGGATTAAGAGATAATTTGTGCTATGTCGATGCATCATATGCACATTTTGACAATTGCACTACTGACACTTGGTCAATCTCCTGGATTAATGAAATTTTGAGAATCTTGGGCTACGAGAGAGATGGTAGGTTGCATGTATATTGGTTGTTGCCAGGCAAGGACATAAAAAATGGCTTGGTCCTAATTGAGAAACAGCCAGACATTAGAGACATGATCAATGCCAGCAAGTCAGAGAAGACACTTGTTTTGTTTATCGATCACACAAACTTTCTCAAGGGGTTGAGAGAAGATGTCATTGTACAGCGTAGGAATACTCCAAGTACAGTTGTGAGAAGTGCTCCAAGTCGAGTTGAGAGAAGTGCTCCAATTGCTACTGCGTCTTGACGGTGGTGGCAAGGTAGACTGAAGAAGACGACTGAGTACAAGTCTGCAGCTGGATCCGCAGTCAGTTCGGCTACGCGCGCCTGCTCTGGATGTGGTCCGAGAATCCGAGCAACCAAGGAGACGGACCGGAAGACTGACTGGTCGTCCGCTGATGCCGCCAATCGAACCACCCGGACGCCCCGAGCCACAAGTTCTCGTGGCGCGCGTAGCAAGCGCCCCCACACCCAGATGCAATGGTTTCCAGGAGATTTCACGTCGCGGGATGTGAATATGTGATCGCATCCGATCTGGTGGAGACTGTCAGACTGATCCAGCATTTAGCTCGGCGAGTAGGACGTTTAACATTGTTAGTCACCGTGTACTACTGTCTGCCCAGCTACTCTCCTGAAATCGGCCATGTTCGGAAGTGTAAGAGAAATAGATTAGATGGGAGAGAGATGGAGGTGAGGCGATGACCTCCAGGTGTCGATCACCATGTCATATATATAGAAGCCAATGCGACTAGGGTTTACAAGAGATAAACATCAACCCTAACCAACTATTAGATACTAACTAACTTGGTAGCTATCTAATCTAGGCTAACAGCCGTACGTTAGCTGTACAATCTTAACCATCTAACAGGAAGACACCTAATAATAAAGCTGTGTACTGTGTCACTGTATCACAAACACAGAGTTGGCGTACGTGGATGGTCACCGGCCGAGGTGGGATCTCCGGTTAATTTGTTTGCTCATATATATTACGACGAACCACCCGATGGTGTCACACTGTCACCACAATCACTACGGACCACCAGTCCACCACATTCTTCCACGTACACCAGACAAATCTTGTCGTGGAATCGACCGCCACAAAGCCTTTTAATCACTAATCCATGTACAACGACATGTGCACATAAAGGCGTGGAGAGTGACGGCTTGCTCTCTTCACGCCACGATTAAGGTGGTTTTCTTGTTTTCTCCCGAGCTTTCTAGAATCATTTGTGACCGCCATGTGTTCTTCCATTCGAACTATAAAAAAAATCTGGTATCAAGACGTTACCGCTTGGATGTACAAAGAACAAGTTTTAAACTAGCGATGCCATAACGCCAGAAAAGCTTGACCACATTACAGTAGAACGACCGCTGACTCACCTCACGCCAATGTTATAGAAGTGGCCGGCTATTCCATGTGTTTCTTTTATGTAGTAAAGTGTTGTAGTTTTGATTTTTTTTTTTTGGGAGGACATGATTAGATTAGTGTGAATAGATGAAGTAGTAATACTAGCTAGCAGATATGACTGAAAAATGTTGTGCAGCTACGCCACATTTTAGACAACAAATATGAAAAATAGCATTCTTGGAGACGGAATGTTCAAAGGTTGCGTGATGAATCATGCGAACTGAAAGATCAGATTCCATGGGTCAATTATTTATAATAATATTTTATTGATTATATATAATGAAAAATTGATTGAGTATGTGTTCGAATTAGCTATTGATAAGCGTATCAACACTCTGCGCCATGTCACGCTAAATAATATTATCGCTTATAAATAACGAATTGGGTTCTTCAAGATTTAAATTTGAAATTTTAGGACGGTTAAGTTGTGTTAGCTAGATGTTTGTTATTATATGTTTGTCTTTTTGATGTGTTTTGGTTAATATAAATAAATATTACTAATCAAATGAATATTTTAATAATATCCTAGTGGAATGAACATCCAATCTCATTTGCTTGGTTATAATAAACATTAGAACAGATTTTCATCACTCATTGTTGGGCTCACAAACAATCACGAAGTTGACGTCCTCTTTATGTATCTCGATAATTACGATGAGCACTCACCGCTTAGATATCATATCCTAGTATTATATTTCAACAAGGCATTATTTTCATTTTCATTAAAATCATAGTTTCCAAAATATTTTTCTAAGTCATAAAATTGAGAAACGTTGTTATCATAAGAATTTATCTTCTTTGATTCAAAGAGATCCATAGAAATTTCGACGATTGAAATCCTTATGGTTTTCTATATGTTGGTTGTCTGATATGTAGCTTTCAATCCCACATATTTGTTTAGTTCATAGAAAATCCTATATCCATTCTAACCTCTTGGAAAGACTGTTTTTTTCATGTTGCCCAATCGAACAGGCTTCACAATTTTGTAGGAATCAAGTGGGCACAAAATTGTGATCCTACATTTTCCTATATCCCCTTTTTGCAATAGTATTACAATAAAGGATGCCCTTATAAGTATATTTCGATTGCTTCCCATATTGAGCTTTCTAGAGATTCATTTATAGAAGTGAACTAAATATTTTCATATAACTTAAATATCTCCATAGATTTCAAATACAAGCATATGATTTAGTTATAGCCGACAGACCCTTGAATCTACTCGACACCTCCTTATATAATGTCATTGTGGACAATGAAAAGCATTCGGGTAGCCCTCAAACCACAACCTCCTTTAAAATCTAGGATCAGATCGTCCCACGATGCTCCAATATTCAGTCACAAAATCTTCAAAAGTGTATGAGGACGCCACTCAATGCAGCTTGGGGGATCATGAAAGAGTGAAACATTATGGTTTCAACAAAAACTCAAGCCCCTACAGATACGAGCTCTCTGATAGATACATAAACTCCGATATGGCTCGTAGCAAAAAAAGACCGTTCGCCGCTCTTGCGTCTGGCAGTGGAGGTTGCGGAGGGCCGTCAAGGAGATTGACTTGCTCCAATGAGTGGACCCGCAGGGGGGGGGAGGGCCGTGTGTACTGCGAGTAGATACAGCCGTTACAGTTTTAGGTTAACAAACTTGTAACCACCTATGTAAAAATGATCAATTTAGCCAACTAACATTAATGAGAAATGTTTTGTTATCATGTGTCAATGACGGACATGCCTACACAGGAGGCCGCGGACACCAAAACAGTCCACGGCGCCTATCCTTGAGGAGCGGTGTGCATTCGGTGGTTCTGACTGGCTCAAACAGCTGCCACCATGGATCCATCGTGGGAGCGCCAACAACCGATCATTGGGCGCTCGCGGGGTAGGTGGCGAAGAGCGCCAGGGCCGCAGACCGGTCCATCATCACCGTGCTCAGCTGCGCGACGAACTGGCGAGATGCACCTGCATCGGCACGGCGCCGCGTCCGTGCCACAGCCAGACGCGGCCACAGCTGGGCGCCGTAGTTGGATTGGTAGGTAGCTGAAGACAAGACTAAAGAAGACGACAGAGTATAAGTCTGCAACTGGATCCGCAGTCAGGGCATCTCCAACCGAGTGACCCATCTCGCGTCCGCGCGTCCGTATGGGTCGAAACGGACAAAACCGTGGCCCAGCGCGCGGACCCATCCCTAAAACGGATGGCCGCGGCGTCCGGGACGACCCAAATCGGCCTCTTGGACGAGTTTGCGTGGCCGCGGACGCGAAAGGCTGGTCGCTCGCGTCCTCCTTATCCGCCCCTGCCCGCCTGTCTGCCTCCCAAAACAGAAACACTCCACTCTACTCCCAAAACCTAGAGATGGCCGATGAAGCGACTCCGCCGCCACCGCCACCATCGGAGAGACGCTCGCGGCCGCGCGGCCGCCTGGCGGCGGACTGGACGCTCCGGTGGTCGTGGAGCCCGGGCCGCCGACGAAGAAGGCGAAGCCCGAGCTCACCGCGGAGCAGAGGGCGATGGAGACCAAGAAGCGGGGGACCGGCGCAGGCGTCGATCAACGGAAGGGAGGCCGCCACCGCGGAGTGTGCGGGCAGCGGGCAGCTCTCGAACTCCAAACGCGGCGAAGAACACTCTCCTTCAAGAGCAGGCGCATGCCATGCTCTTTACGCACGCAGCTCGGCCGGCACATGATCATCCCGGCACCGGCACGCCTCGGGGGAGCTCGGCCTCGTCCGTGACCCGGCCCCTTCCTCCAAGGTCAAGCCCCCGACTGCCCCGTTTGGGCACGAAATGGGGGCGCATTCAGGGCGGCACGCGTACCCGTCACGGGATGGGTCACCGGAGGTGGGCGAGTCCATGACGGGGCCGTCACCTTCGTCCATTGACCTCAACCGTGCGCCGGCGAACTCCAAAGGCCCCAAGCACCTGGGACAGCTGCGATGGCCGGTGCACGCAACCTGCTCGACGATTTGTCGGCCGCGCGCGCGCAGTCACCGTCCACCGTGCAGGCCCCTCCGTCTTTCGCGCAGACAATGCCGACAACCCTGCCATATCCTTCGACACAGCAGGCTCCCCAGCCACCACCCATTGACACACAGGAGGGCACAACTGCCTGCTCCGGCAGCATAAACATCGAGGAGGAGCCGTTGTTCGGTGAGGGCTGATACGCGTAGATGCACACGTCCGTTGGGAACCCCAAGTGGAAGGTATGATGCGTATAGAAGCAAGTTTCCCTCAGTATGAAACCAAGGTTTAATCGAACCAGTGGGAGCCAAGAAGCACGTTGAAGGTTGATGGTGGCGAAATGTGATGCGGCGCAACAACGGGATTCCGGCGCCAACGTGGAACCCACAACACAACCAAGTACTTTGCCCCAACAAAACAGTGAGGTTGTCAATCTCACCGGCTTGTTGTAACAAAGGATTAACCGTATTGTGTGGAAGATGATTGTTTGCAAGAAAACAGAAAACAAGTATTGCAGTAGATTGTATGCGATGTAAAGAATAGGACCGGGGTCCACAGTTCACTAGAGGTGTCTCTCCCATAAGATAAAAGCATGTTGGGTGAACAAATTACAATTGGCAATTGACAAATAGAGAAGGGCATAACAATGCATATACATGGTATGATAAATATAGTGAGATTTAATCCGGGCATTACGACAAAGTACATAGACCGCCATCCAACTGCATCAATGCCTAAAAAGTCCACCTTCAGGTTATCATCCGAACCCCATTCAGTATTAAGTTGCAAAGCAACAGACAATTGCAAAGTATGGTGCGTAATGTAATCGACAACTACATCCTTAGACATAGAATCAATGTTTTATCCCTAGTGGCAACAAGACATCACAACCTTAGAACTTTGTCACTGTCCCGGTGTCAATGAAGGCATGAACCCACTATCGAGCATAAATACTCCCTCTTGAGTTAAGAGTAAAAACTTGGCCAGAGCCTCTACTAATAACGGAGAGCATGCAAGATCATAAACAACACATAAACAATAGATTGATAATCACCATAACATAGTATTCTCTATCCATCGGATCCCGACAAACACAACATATAGTATTACAGATAGATGATCTTGATCATGTTAGGCAGCTCACAAGATCCAACAATGAAGCACAATTAGGAGAAGACGACCATCTAGCTACTGCTATGGACCCATAGTCCAGGGTGAACTACTCACTCATCACTCCGGAGGCGATCATGGCGATGAAGAGTCCTCCGGAGATGAATCCCTCTCCGGCAGGGTGCCGGGCGATCTCCCGAATCCCCGAGATGGGATTCGCGGCGGCGGCGTCTCCGGAAGGTTTTCCGTATCGTGGCTCTCGGCTGGGGGTTTCGCGACGGAGGCTATAAGTAGGCGAAAGGGCAGGTCAAGAGGCGGCACGAGGGCCCAACAGGGCCGCGCGGCCGGGGCGGCCGCGCCGCCTGTCGTCCGCCACCTCGTGGCCCCACTTCGACTCCCTTCGGTCTTGAAGCTTCGTGCAAAAATAGGACCCGGGCGTTGATTTCGTCCAATTCCGGGAATATTTCCTTACTATTTTCTGAAACCAAAAACAGAAAACAGCAACTATCTCTTCGGCATCTTGTTAATAGGTTAGTTCCGAAATGCGTAAATACGACATATAATGTGCATAAAACATGTAGGTATCATCAATAAAGTAGCATGGAACATAAGAAATTATCGATACGTTGGAGACGTATCAGCATCCCTTAGTTCCGTCCCGAGAGTAAAACGATAACAAAGATAATTTCAAGTGACATGCCATCATAATCTTGATCATACTATTTGTAAACATATGTAATGAATGCAGCGATCAAAACAATGGTAATGACATGAGTAAACAACTGAATCATAGAGCAAAGACTTTTCATGAATAGTACTTCAAGACAAGCATCAATAAGTCTTGCATAAGAGTTAACTCATCAAGCAATAAATCAAAGTAAAGGTGTTGAAGCAACACAAAGGAAGATTAAGTTTCAGCGGTTGCTTTCAACTTATAACATGTATATCTCATGGATATTGTCAACATAAAGTAATATAACAAGTGCAATATGCAAATATGTAGGAATCAATGCACAGTTCACACAAGTGTTTGCTTCTTAAGGTGGAGGAAGATAGGTAAACTGACTCAACAATAAAAGTAAAAGAATGGTCCTTCAAAGAGGAAAGCATCGATTGTTGTATTTGTGCTAGAGCTTTTATTTTGAAAACATGAAACAATTTTGTCAACGGTAGTAATAAAGCATATGAGTTATGTAAATTATATCTTACAAGTTGCAAGCCTCATGCATAGTGTACTAATAGTGCCCGCACCTTGTCCTACTTAGCTTGGACTACCGGATCTTTGCAATGCCATGTTTCAACCAAGTGTCACAAAGGGGTACCTCCATGCCGCCTGTACAAAGGTCTAAGAAAGCTCGCATTTTGGATTTCTCGCTTTTGATTATTCTCAACTTAGACATCCATACCGGGACAACATGGACAACAGATAATGGACTCCTCTTAAATGCATAAGCATGTAGCAACAATTATTATTCTCATATGAGATTGAGGATATATGTCCAAAACTGAAACTTCAACCATGATTCATGGCTTTAGTTAGCGGCCCAATGTTCTTCTCTAACAATTTGCATGCTCCAATCATTAAGGTGATAGATCCTTCAGACAAGACGGACATGCATAGAAACTCACATGATATTCAACAAAGAATAGTTGATGGCGTTCCCCGAAGCATAGTTATCGCACAACAAGCAACTTAATAAAAGATAAAGTGCATAAGTACATATTCAATACTACGATAGTTTTTAAGGCTATTTTGTCCCATGAGCTATATATTGCAAAGGTGAATGATGGAATTTTAAAGGTAGCACTCAAGCAATTTACTTTGGAATGGCGGAGAAATACCATGTAGTAGGTAGGTATGGTGGACACAAATGGCATAGTAGTTGGCTCAAGGATTTTGGATGCATGAGAAGTATTCCCTCTCGATACAAGGTTTAGGCTAGCAAGGTTATTTGAAGCAAACTCAAGGATGAACCGGTGCAACAAAACTCACATAAAAGACATATTGTAAACATTATAAGACTCTACACCGTCTTCCTTGTTGTTCAAAACTCAATACTAGATATTATCTAGACCTTAGAGAGACCAAATATGCAAATCAAATTTTAGCAAGCTCTATGTATTTCTTCATTAATGGGTGCAAAGCATATGATGCAAGAGCTTAAACATGAGCACAACAATTGCCAAGTATCACATTATCCAAGACATTTTAGAATTACTACATGTAGCATTTTCCAATTCCAACCATATAACAATTTAACGAAGAAGAAACTTCGCCTTGAACATTATGAGTAAAGCCTAAGGACATATTTGTCCATATGCAACAGCGGAGCGTGTCTCTCTCCACAAAGTGAATGCTAGGATCCATTTTATTCAAACAAAAACAAAAACAAAAACAAACCGACGCTCCAAGTAAAGAACACAAGATGTGATTGAATAAAAATATAGTTTCGGGGAGGAACCTGATGATGTTGTCGATGAAGAAGGGGATGCATTGGGCATCCCCAAGTTTAGACGCTTGAGTCTTCTTAAAATATGCAGGGGTGAACCACGGGGCATCCCCAAGCTTAGAGCTTTCACTCCTCTTGATCATAGTATATCATACTCCTCTCTTGACCCTTGAAAACTTCCTTCACACCAAACTTCAAGCAAACTCATTAGAGGGTTAGTGCACAATTAATAATTCACACATTCAGAGGTGACACAATCATTCTTTACACTTCTGGACATTTCATAAAGCTACTGGACATTAATGGATCAAAGAAATTCATCCAACATAGCAAAAGAGGCAATGCGAAATAAAAGGCAGAATCTGTCAAAAACAGAACAGTCCGTAAAGACGAATTTTAAAATGGCACCAGACTTGCTCAAATGGAAAAACTCAAAACTAATGAAAGTTGCGTACATATCTGAGGATCACGCTCGTAAATTTTCAGATTTTTTCGAATTTTCTACAGAGACTTGTGCCCAGATTCGTGACAGACAGCAATGCTGTTTCTGCGCAGCGATCCCAAATATAACATCAACTTTAACATAGAAACTTTACTTGGCACAAAAACATGATAAGGAGAGGTTTCTACAGTAGTAAACAACTTCCAAGACTCAAATATAAAACAAAGTACTGTAGTAAAAACATGGGTTGTCTCCCATAAGCGCTTTTCTTTACGCCTTTCAGCTAGGCGCAGAAAGTGCAAATCAAGTAACATCAAGAGTAGAAGCATCAACATCATAATTTGTTCTAATAATAGAATAAAAAGGCAACTTCATTCTCTTTCTAGGTAAGTGTTCCATACCTTTCTTAAGAGGAAATTGATATTTAATATTATCTTCCCTCATATCAATAACAGCACCAACGGTTCGAAGAAAAGGTCTTCCCAACACAATAGGACAAGATGCATTGCATTCAATATCCAAGACAACAAAATCAACGGGGACAAGGTTATTGTTAACCGTAATGTGCACATTATCAATCATCCCCAAAGGTTTCTTTTTAACATTATCGGCAAGATTAACATCCAAATAACAATTCTTCAATGGTGGCAAGTCAAGCATATCATAAATCTTTTTAGGCATAACAGAAATACTTGCACCAAGATCACATAAAGCATTACATTCAAAGTCATTGAATTTCATTTTAATGATGGGCTCCCAACCATCTTCTAACTTTCTAGGAATAGAAGTTTCAAGTTTTAGTTTCTCTTCTCTAGCTTTTATGAGAGCATTTGTAATATGTTTTGTAAAGGCTAAATTTATAACACTAGCATTAGGACTTTTAGCAAGTTTTTGTAAGAACTTTATAACTTCAGAGATGTGGCAATCATCAAAATCTAAATCATTATGAGCTACAGCAATGGGATCATTGTTCCCAAGGTTGGAAAAAATTTCAGCAGTTTTATCACAAGCGGTTTCAGCAGTTTTAGCAATTTCAGCAGTTTTGTACGCTTTGCACTAGGAGTAGAAACATTGCCAACACCAATTATCTTACCATTGATAGTAGGAGGTGCAGCAACATGTGAATCATTATCATTACTAATGGTGGTAATAGTCCAAACTTTAGCTACATTATTCTCTTTAGCTAGTTTTTCATTTTCTTCTCTATCCCACCTAGCACGCAATTCAGCCATTAATCTTATATTCTCATTAATTCTAACTTGGATGGAATTTGCTGTAGTAGTAATCTTATTATCAATATCATTATTAGGCATAACTTTCAATTTTAAAAGATTAACGTCAGAGGCAAGTCTATCAACTCTAGAAGCAATAATATCAATTTTATCAAGCTTTTCCTCAACAGATTTGTTAAAAGCAGTTTGTGTACTAATAAATTCTTTAAGCATAGCTTCAAGACCAGAGGGTACACTTCTATTATTGTTGTAAGAATTCCCATAAGAATTACCATAACCATTACCATTAGCAGAAGGATATGGCCTATAGTTATTACCAGAGTTGTTCCTATAAGCATTGTTGTTGAAATTATTATTTTTAATGAAATTCACATCAATATTTTCTTCTTGAGCAACCAATGAAGCTAAAGGAACATTATTTGGATCTACATTAGATCTACCATTCACAAGCATAGACATAATCACATCAATCTTATCACTCAAGGAAGAGGTTTCTTCAACAGAATTTACCTTGTGGAGCTCTTTCCGTGTGCCATTCAGAGTAATTTATCATCATATCATCAAGAAGCTTTGTAGCCGCCCCAAAGTGATGGACATAAAGGTACCTCCAGCAGTTGAATCCAATAAATTCCGAAGAAAAATTTAGTCGCATAGAAGGTTTGGATGATCATCCAAGTAGTCAGTCCATGGGTTGGGCAATTCTTTACCAAAGTTTTCATTCTCTCCCATGCTTGAGCAACATGTTCAGTATCTAATTGCTTAAAATTCATTATGCTACTTCTCAAAGATATAATTTTAGCGGGAGGATAATATCTACCAATAAAAGCATCCTTACATTTAGTCCATGAATCAATACTATTCTTAGGCAAAGATAGCAACCAATCTTTAGCTCTTCCTCTTAATGAGAAAGGAAACACTTTCAATTTAATAATATCACCATCTACATCCTTATACTTTTGCATTTCACATAGTTCAACAAAATTATTAAGATGGGCAGCATCATCAGAACTAACACCAGAAAATTGATCTCTCATAACCAGTTCAGTAAAGCAGGTTTAATTTCAAAGAATTCTGCTGTAGTAGCAGGTGGAGCAATAGGTGTGCATAGGAAATCATTATTATTTGCGTTTGTGAAGTCACACAACTTAGTATTTTCAGGGGTATTCATTGTAGCAACAGTAAATAAAGCAAACTAGATAAAGTAAATGCAAGTAACTAATTTTTTTGTGTTTTTGATATAGAGAGCAAGACAAAATAAAGTAAAACTAGCAACTAATTTTTTTGTGTTTTGTTTAGGTGCAGCAAACAAAGTAGTAAATAAAATAAAGCAAGACAAAAACAAAGTAAAGAGATTGAGAAGTGGAGACTCCCCTTGCAGCGTGTCTTGATCTCCCCGCAACGGCGCCAAATTTAGCTTGATACGCGTAGATGCACACGTCCGTTGGGAACCCCAAGTGGAAGGTATGATGCGTATAGAAGCAAGTTTCCCTCAGTATGAAACCAAGGTTTAATCGAACCAGTAGGAGCCAAGAAGCACGTTGAAGGTTGATGGTGGCGAAATGTGATGCGGCGCAACAACAGGGATTCCGGCGCCAACGTGGAACCTGCACAACACAACCCAAGTACTTTGCCCCAACGAAATAGTGAGGTTGTCAATCTCACCGGCTTGCTGTAACAAAGGATTAACCGTATTGTGTGGAAGATGATTGTTTGCAAGAAAACAGTAAAACAAGTATTGCGAGAGATTGTATGCGATGTAAAGAATAGGACCGGGGTCCACGGTTCACTAGAGGTGTCTCTCCCATAAGATAAAAGCATGTTGGGTGAACAAATTACAGTCGGGCAATTGACAAATAGAGAAGGGCATAACAATGCATATACATGATATGATAAATATAGTGAGATTTAATCCGGGCATTACGACAAAGTACATAGACCGCCATCCAACGCATCTATGCCTAAAAAGTCCACCTTCAGGTTATCATCCGAACCCCATTCAGTATTAAGTTACAAAGCAACAGACAATTGCATTAAGTATGGCGCGTAATGTAATCGACAACTACATCCTTAGACATAGAATCAATGTTTTATCCCTAGTGGCAACAGCACATCACAACCTTAGAACTTTCACTGTCCCAGGTGTCAATGAAGGCATGAACCCACTATCGAGCATAAATACTCCCTCTTGGAGTTAAGAGTAAAAACTTGGCCAGAGCCTCTACTAATAACGGAGAGCATGGAAGATCATAAACAACACATAAACAATAGATTGATAATCACCATAACATAGTATTCTCTATCCATCGGATCCCGACAAACACAACATATAGTATTACAGATAGATGATCTTGATCATGTTAGGCAGCTCACAAGATCCAACAATGAAGCACAATTAGGAGAAGACGACCATCTAGCTACCGCTATGGACCCATAGTCCAGGGGTGAACTACTCACTCATCACTCCGGAGGCGATCATGGCGATGAAGAGTCCTCCGGGAGATGAATCCCCTCTCCGGCAGGGTGCCGGAGGCGATCTCCCGAATCCCCCGAGATGGGATTCGGCGGCGGCGTCTGCGGAAGGTTTTCGTGGCTCTCTGGGGGGTTTCGCGACGGAGGCTATAAGTAGGCGAAAGGGCAGGTCAGAGGCGACACGAGGGGCGAATGACAGGGCCGCGGCGGGGCCGGGCCGCGCCGCCTGTCGTCCGGCCACCTCGTGGCCCCACTTCGACTCCCTTCGGTCTTGGAAGCTTCGTGCAAAAATAGGACCCCGGACGTTGATTTCGTCCAATTCCGAGAATATTTCCTTACTACGATTTCTAAAACCAAAAACAGCAGAAAACAAAACGGCTCTTCGGCATCTTGTTAATAGGTTAGTTCCGGAAAATGCGTAAATACGACATATAATGTGCATAAAACATGTAGGTATCATCAATAAAGTAGCATGGAACATAAGAAATTATCGATACGTTGGAGACGTATCAAGGGCCTCACACAAGCCGCAGCTGCACAAGCTAGAGCTCGCCGGGTAAGCAAACGAACCGCCAACTACACGGAGAAGGAGGACAAGGTGCTCGTCCAAGGATGGTTGACCATCGGGCAAGATGCGTTGACAGGTGCCGAGCAGAAGGGGACCGCATTCTGGCGTCGGATCTATGAATACTTTCATGAACATCGCAAATATGGACAGGAGCCATTTGAGAGCGACCGCAGCGAGATATCGCTCCAAAAGAGGTGGGGAGCAATTCAAACGGAATGCAACAAGTTCCAGGCGGCGTATGATCACGCGAAGCGGATCCCCGTTAGTGGCATGGGTGTGAAGGACTTGGTATGATTGTTAACCTCAACTTATTCATCCGATGTTTGCACATATGTTTATCGTTGTTGTCTCGCTTTGCTCTAGGTGTGGCGAGCTTTGGAATTCTACAAAGTCAACAATGGAGAGAAGACCTTTTCCTTCCCTCATTGTTGGAAGGAACTCCACGGCACCCCCAAGTTTCAGGAGGGGTACGAGGGGTACATGGCGACCTTGACTGGCAACAACCCCGCCAAAGATGCCACGGTCATTGACCTTGATGGTGGGCAGCCTTGCGGTAGCTCCGCTTCCCGTGCAAGTCGTCCACGCGGCCACAAGTCAACCAAAGCCGACATGAAGCATGATGCTTCGTCCATGCTATTGTATGGCACTTTGAAGGAGATGCATGCGGACAGAGAGGTGTCCACGGACAAGAGGGATGAGAGGAGGCGCCGGGAGAAAGAAGAGGACAGGAAGAAATTCTTTGATGTCCATCAGAAGAAGCTTGAGATTGAAGAGGTCAAGGCCAAGACCAAAGCTAAAGAACTTGAGCTCAAAGAGAGAGAACTTGAGCTCATAGCAATGGCAAGGGCCAAAGAGGTGGAGCTGAAGGCGAAGAAAGTTGAGCTCAAACGCCAAGCCGAGGACAACCTCATCATGAACACCGACTTGACCAACATGAGCGAGGCGAAGAGAGCTTGGTTCGAGAAGAGACAGAAGGAGATCCTCGAGCGCCCAAATTGAGTTAGACAATCTCAATTGTAATTTTTATATTTTTCTCAAACTATGGCACATTTTATTTGATTTATCATGGTACATTTGATAATATTTTATGCTATTTGATATTATTTTATGTTTGTTACATATTATTCTATGTATATGAGATATTATTCTATGTTTGTTAGACATTGTTTATAAGGATCTGTGGCAGATGGCCTATTTCCCAAAGAAATAGGCCAAATGGCCAAATGGGTGGCCGCTGCATTGGGCGCAGCGTGCGACCCAAACGGACGCGCGGACGCGGGGCTCCGTCCGCGCGTCCGCTCGGCCACGCAAACGGCCCAAAACAGACGACCCAGCACGTCCGTAGATCGCTCGGTTGAAGATGCCCTCAGTTCGGCTACGCGCGCTTCCCCTGCGGAACGAACGTGGTCCGAGCAACCGATCATGGAGACGGACTGGACGAGACCACCCAACCTAATCCAAGCCCGTCGATAGATCGACACCCACGCACTGGCTTGTCCGGTCACTACGGGAACCCGCCGACGTGCCGACGGCCAGAATCTGTGCCGACGGCCGCCGTCGGCACAGCCTCGCTCGCCGTCAGCCCAGCAAAGTAGCCGTCGGCACAGCCTGGCCGTCGGCACAGAACCACCAGACCGACGGCCGCCGTCGGCACACTTTGGCCGTCGGCACAAACACCATCTGTGCCGACGGCACGTAGCCTAGCCGTCGGCACATGGTCATATGGTGGGGCCACAGACAGCCACCGACAACGGCGTCAGCAGGTGGCAAACGGCGTGAAGTGGGCCGACGGCCAGGCCGTCGGCACAGCTTCCCCGCCAAATTTTCCTTCTTCCCGCCCTTATTCGCGCCAATTTTTCGCGCCACTTCCTATGTAGGCCGACGGCCAGGCCGTCGGCACAGGTTCCCGCCATTTTTCCCCCTCCTTCCCTCCCGCCATTCTTCTCGCGCCCATTCTCTCCCGCCAATTATTCCCGCCGTTTTAGCCCTCGTCGTCCTATATATAGCTATGTCTTCTCAACACTAACATCAGCAACAACATTTCTCTCCTCATCCAAAAAACACCACGAATCCTCGAGCTCAGCTGCCGTCGAGATGGCTCCTTGTCGCCGTAGCAACACGGGCTTCATCGGCGTTCGCCAGCGGGCTGCGGGCCATTTCGCGTCCGAAATCTCCGCCGGTGGTGTGCGTGTGTGGCTCGGCACCTTCTACACGAAGGAGGCTGCTGCCCGCGCATACGACGTTGCGGCTTGGAGGTTTGGCCGTCGCGCCACGAATTGAACTTCCCGGAGGTCGTCTCGCGGAAGCCGAGAGTCTCTCTACGAGCCGCTACTTCGCTCGAGAGGGTGAAGCGCAGCGGTTCAGAGATGGCCAGCGGCGGATTGATACCACCGAGGCGGACGAGCAGTTCATGGCACAGTGGCGCAGAGACCATCCCGGAGACGTCGCGGCCACGCGCGCATTCGGAAGGAGAAGCAGGCGTGGGAGAGAGGAGGGGGGGAAAGCGGCAGAGGAGGGCCGAATATGACGCGGAGTACGCCAAAGGAGAGGCGTCGACATGGGGGGAAAATGATGAACGGTGGTTTTCGTACCTCTCAAGTACCGCTTCAGAGGACACCCCTAGCGAGGACGAAGATTTCGAGAACTGATTAGTATGTGTGTGTGTCGAGTCCATGTGTCTAACGGGTCATGTGTCGACCCAGTGTTAAGTGCTTTGTTCGTGTGTGGGTTTAGTTTTTTAAGTGTTTTGGTTTGTGTGTTAGTAGTGTAGTTTTTAAGTGCTTTGCTTCGTGTGTGGGTGTAGTTCTTTAAGTGCTTTGGTTTGTGTGTGGTCTAGTTCTTTAAGTGTTTTGGTTTGTGTGTGGGTCTAGTTACGTGTGTGGGTCTCAAGTTCTTAAGTGTATCATTATTGTGTGTCGTCAGAAATCGAGCATCGGAAATGGTCCCAAAACTCAGGCAGATTATAGACTATAGGGGTAAAATCCAGGATCTGTATGTGGAAACTCCTGGTAAGCCCAACCTATGGTTTCCCATGTACATATGTCCTAAACAAACCAAAGCAAATAAAAAAATCCATTGTTACACCGTCACACGGAGAAAGCTATAGGGGTAGATCTGCGGGGTCCCCGCCCTAGGGTTTCCGAAGATACAGATCACCGGAGCGTCGGAACCGCTTAAAAACTTGCATATGTCCCTAGCATATGTGCACAAGTGTGATGTAGGGTTTGGCTAACCTTGCATGTACCCGGCGTTGACGATTTTCGCAGACATGGGCCAGCACTTGGTGAAAATCCAGGATCTGTATGTGCAAACTCCTGGTACGGCTAAAATGGAGCCTATTTTATGGTAAAGTAAGCCCAACCTATGGTTTCCCATGTACATATGTCCTAAACAAACCAAAGCAAATAAAAAATCCATTGTTACACCGTCACACGGAGAAAGCTATAGGGGTAGATCTGCGGGGTCCCCGCCCTAGGGTTTCCGAAGATACAGATCAGCGGAGCGTCGGAACCGCTTAAAAACTTGCATATGTCCCTAGCATATGTGCACAAGTGTGATGTAGGGTTTGGCTAACCTTGCATGTACCCGGCGTTGACGATTTTCGCAGACATGGGCCAGCACTTGGTGAAAATCCAGGATCTGTATGTGCAAACTCCTGGTACGGCTAAAATGGAGCCTATTTTATGGTAAAGTAAGCCCAACCTATGGTTTCCCATGTACATATGTCCTAAACAAACCAAAGCAAATAAAAAAATCCATTGTTACACCGTCACACGGAGAAAGCTATAGGGGTAGATCTGCGGGGTCCCCGCCCTAGGGTTTCCGAAGATACAGATCAGCGGAGCGTCGGAACCGCTTAAAAACTTGCATATGTCCCTAGCATATGTGCACAAGTGTGATGTAGGGTTTGTCTAACCTTGCATGTACCCGGCGTTGACGATTTTCGCAGACATGGGCCAGCACTTGGTGAAAATCCAGGATCTGTATGTGCAAACTCCTGGTACGGCTAAAATGGAGCCTATTTTATGGTAAAGTAAGCCCAACCTATGGTTTCCCATGTACATATGTCCTAAACAAACCAAAGCAAATAAAAAAATCCATTGTTACACCGTCACACGGAGAAAGCTATAGGGGTAGATCTGCGGGGTCCCCGCCCTAGGGTTTCCAAAGATACAGATCAGCGGAGCGTCGGAACCGCTTAAAAACTTGCATATGTCCCTAGCATATGTGCACAAGTGTGATGTAGGGTTTGTCTAACCTTGCATGTACCGCGTTGACGATTTTCGCAGACATGGGCCAGCACTTGGTGAAAATCCAGGATCATGTGCAAACTCCTGGTACGGCTAAAATGGAGCCTATTTTATGGTAAAGTAAGCCCAACCTATGGTTTCCCATGTACATATGTCCTAAACAAACCAAAGCAAATAAAAAAATCCATTGTTACACCGTCACACGGAGAAAGCTATAGGGGTAGATCTGCGGGGTCCCCGCCCTAGGGTTTCCGAAGATACAGATCAGCGGAGCGTCGGAACCGCTTAAAAACTTGCATATGTCCCTAGCATATGTGCACAAGTGTGATGTAGGGTTTGGCTAACCTTGCATGTACCCGGCGTTGACGATTTTCGCAGACATGGGCCAGCACTTGGTGAAAATCCAGGATCTGTATGTGCAAACTCCTGGTACGGCTAAAATGGAGCCTATTTTATGGTAAAGTAAGCCCAACCTATGGTTTCCCATGTACATATGTACTAAACAAACCAAAGCAAATAAAAAAATCCATTGTTACACCGTCACACGGAGAAAGCTATAGGGGTAGATCTGCGGGGTCCCCGCCCTAGGGTTTCCGAAGATACAGATCACGGAGCGTCGGAACCGCTTAAAAACTTGCATATGTCCCTAGCATATGTGCACAAGTGTGATGTAGGGTTTGGCTAACCTTGCATGTACCCGGCGTTGACGATTTTCGCAGACATGGGCCAGCACTTGGTGAAAATCCAGGATCTGTATGTGCAAACTCCTGGTACGGCTAAAATGGAGCCTATTTTATGGTAAAGTAAGTCCAACCTATGGTTTCCCATGTACATATGTCCTAAACAAACCAAAGCAAATAAAAAAATCCATTGTTACACCGTCACACGGAGAAAGCTATAGGGGTAGATCTGCGGGGTCCCCGCCCTAGGGTTTCCGAAGATACAGATCAGCGGAGCGTCGGAACCGCTTAAAAACTTGCATATGTCCCTAGCATATGTGCACAAGTGTGATGTAGGGTTTGGCTAACCTTGCATGTACCCGGCGTTGACGATTTCCGCAGACATGTCCCGGCGGCCCCGTTTTGCGCAGTTGGCAAAGCAAACGGACCCAAAAATCGAGCGGAGCCGCGTGGCGTCATTTTATGTGTCCTAGTAACCAATGCAAAAGACGGAACTGGGATACGGCAATTATCTTGAGAACCCTTCACGAACAGGGCTATCTCGTCCGGAGTTCTATGGCTTTTAGGGGAAATGAGTAGGAAACGGCCCGTTTCACCACATAGTTTGTCAACGAGGCCATATTTGGCACGTGCGTGGGCCCTAGGATGGGAAGCAAGGCCCGTCGCGGATTTCCAATCCGAACCACGGGCGACGGTTTTCCATTTTCGGGGTGGAAGGGCTTTTTTTGTGAAGCACTACATGGTGCGCATTTCAGTATCGCGCGGGACCTCCGCGCAGCGGTAGGATACCTCCTACGCACCACCTATCACATGCCATATGCGCGCGGAGCCATCTGGGAATCCCACCCGCTTCTGCGGTGCCCCGCCGAATCCGCTGAAACCCGGATTTGAACCGGCGACACTTTCCTTCGCTCAATAAATGGAGGGAAAATGGTTTTAGGTCTAGGACGCGTCATTTTATGTGCTAAATGTTTTCCGTTTCGCGCGTTGGCGGACGGGTGCAGCCGCGCGCCCGGTACGGCCATACCGCATGTCCCGGCGGCCCCGTTTTGCGCAGTTGGCAAAGCAAACGGACCCAAAAAATCGAGCGGAGCCGCGTGGCGTCATTTTATGTGTCCTAGTAACCAATGCAAAAGACGGAACTGGGATACGGCAATTATCTTGGAGAACCCTTCACGAACAGGGCTATCTCGTCCGGAGTTCTATGGCTTTTAGGGGAAATGAGTAGGAAACGGCCCGTTTCACCACATAGTTTGTCGGAACGAGGCCATATTTGGCACGTGCGTGGGCCCTAGGATGGGAAGCAAGGCCCCGGTCGCGGATTTCCAATCCGAACCACGGGCGACGGTTTTTCCATTTTCGGGGTGCCGAAGGGCTTTTTTTGTGAAGCGGCTACATGGTGCGCATTTCAGTATCGCGCGGACCTCCGCGCAGCGGTAGGATACCTCCTACGCACCACCTATCACATGCCATATGCGCGCGGAAGCCATCTGGGAATCCCACCCGCTTCCTGCGGTGCCCGCCGAATCTGAAACGGACCGGATTTGAACGGGCGACACTTTCCTTCGCTCAATAAATGGAGGGAAAAATGGTTTTAGGTCTAGGACGCGTCATTTTATGTGCTAAATGTTTTCCGTTTCGCGCGTTGGCGACGGGTGCAACGCGCGCCGTACGGCCATACCGCATGTCCCGGCCCCGTTTTGCGCGAGAAAGCAAACGGGCCCAAAAAATCGAGCGGAGCCGCGTGGCGTCATTTTATGTGTCCTAGTAACCAATGCAAAAGACGGAAATACGGCAATTATCTTGGAGAACCCTTCACGAACAGGGCTATCGTCCGGAGTTCTATGGCTTTTAGGGGAAATGAGTAGAAACGGCCCGTTTCACCACATAGTTTGTCGGAACGAGGCCATATTTGGCACGTGCGTGGGCCCTAGGATGGGAAGCAAGGCCGGTCGCGGATTTCCAATCGAACCACGGCGACGGTTTTTCCATTTCGGTGCGGGTTTTTTTGTGAAGCGGCTACATGGTGCGCATTTCAGTATCGCGCGGGACCTCCGCGCAGCGGTAGGATACCTCTACGCACCACCTATCACATGCCATATGCACGCGGAAGCCATCCGGGAATCCCACCCGCTTCCTGCGGTGCCCCGCCAATCCGAAACGACCGGATTTGAACCGGCGACACTTTCCGCTCAATAAATGGAGGGAAAATGGTTTTAGGTCTAGGACGCGTCATTTTATGTGCTAAATGTTTTCCGTTCGTTGGCGGACGGGTGCAACCGCGCGCCGTACGCCATACCGCATGTCCCGGCGGCCCGTTTTGCGCGGTTACAAAGCAAACGGACCCAAAAATCGAGCGGAGCCGCGTGGCGTCATTTTATGTGTCCTAGTAACCACTGCAAAGACGGAACTGGGATACGGCAATTATCTTGGAGAACCCTTCACGAACAGGCTATCACGTCCGGAGTTCTATGGCTTTTAGGGGAAATGAGTAGAAACGGCCCGTTTCACCACATAGTTTGTCGAACGAGGCCATATTTGGCACGTGCGTGGGCCCTAGGATGGGAAGCAAGGCCCGGTCGCGGATTTCCAATCCAAACACGGCGACGGTTTTTCCATTTTTGGGGTGCGGAAGGGCTTTTTTTGTGAAGCACTACATGGTGCGCATTTCAGTATCGCGCGGGACCTCCAGCGGTAGGATACCTCCTACGCACCACCTATCACATGCCATATGCGCGCGGAAGCCATCTGGGAATCCCACCCGCTTCTGCGGTGCCGCGAATCCGCCCCGACCGGATTTGAACCGGGCGACACTTTCCTTCGCTCAATAAATGGAGGGAAAAATGGTTTTAGGTCTAGGACGCGTCATTTTATGTGCTAAATGTTTTCCGTTTCGCGCGTTGGCGGACGGGTGTGCCGCGCGCCCGTGCGGCCATACCGCATGTCCCGGCCCGTTTGCGCAGTTGGCAAAGCAAACGGACCCAAAAATCGAGCGGAGCCGCGTGGCGTCATTTTATGTGTCCTAGTAACCACCGCAAAAGACGGAACTGGGATACGGCAATTATCTTGGAGAACCCTTCACGAACAGGGCTATCTCGTCCGGAGTTCTATGGCTTTTAGGGGAAATGAGTAGAAACGGCCCGTTTCACCACATAGTTTGTCGGCACGAGGCCATATTTGGCACGTGCGTGGGCCCTAGGATGGGAAGCAAGGCCCCGGTCACGGATTTCCAATCCGAACCACGGCCGAGTTTTCCATTTTCGGGGTGCCGGAAGGGCTTTTTTTGAAGCGGCTACATGGTGCGCATTTCAGTATCGCGCGGGACCTCCGCGCAGCGGTAGGATACCTCCTACGCACCACCTATCACATGCCATATGCGCGCGAAAGCCATCTGGGAATCCCACCCGCTTCTGCGGTGCCCCGCCGAATCCGCTAGAAACGACCGGATTTGAACGGGCGACACTTTCCTTCGCTCAATAAATGGAGGGAAAATGGTTTTAGGTCTAGGACGCGTCATTTTATGTGCTAAATGTTTTCCGTTTCGCGCGTTGGCGGACGGGTGCAACGCCCGCAGCCATACCGCATGTCCCGCGGCCCGTTTTGCGCAGTTGGCAAAGCAAACGGACCCAAAAAATCGAGCGGAGCCGCGTGGCGTCATTTTATGTGTCCTAGTAACCACTGCAAAAGACGGAACTGACCGCGCGCCCGGTGCGGCCATACCGCATGTCCCGCGGCCCCGTTTTATGTGTGGCGTCATTTTATGTGTCGGAGTCATTTTATGTGTCGCCACCCTCAGCTCCTCCACCCCGCGCGCTCAGCTCCTAGCAACCACTGCAAAAGTAAATAAAGAAATAAAAAGGAAAAAAGAAAAAGGAAAATAAAAATAGAAAGAAAAATAAAAATAGAAATTAAAAAAAAAGTGTGCCGACGGCCTAGCCGTCGGCACAGATAGGGTTAGTAATTAAGTGGTCGGGCCGACCGACCCCGCACGCCCTCACTGCCGAAGCTCGAACCCCGCGCGCCCGCCACTGCCGAAGCCCACGCGCCGCCGCCTACCTCGCGCGCCGCCGCCAACCCCGCGCGCCGCCGCCTACCTCGCGCGCCGCCGCCGCCTCCACCAACCCCGCCCGCCGCCGCCGCCTCCACCAACCCCGCCCGCCGCCGCCGCCTGCGCCAACCCCGCCGTCGCCTCCACCAACCCGGGCGCCGCCGCCACCGCCTCCCCTGCTCCGCCACTGCCCTCCCCAACCCCGCCGTCCCCTCCTCCTCACCGTCGCCGCCGTCCCCTCCTCCTCACCGTCGCCGCCGTCGCCTCCTCCAACCCCGCGAGCCCGTCCTCGCCTCCGTCGACGTCTACACGGCCACACCTTCCTCCCCGTCGCCGGCAACTCCTCCTCCACCTCCTCCAGGGTGAGCACGGTTCCTACTCACCCTCCCCCTGCATGCTACCTTTTTTTTGTTTGTTTCTAAAAAAATGTTGAAATCTGGATACTATTCAAAGTACTTAAAACTACACTTCTACAAATAATCTATCCATCTATGAACTTTGTTTTGGTTTTTGGGTAAATAAAATTTTGGACATAATTAAAATCTGATATAAAATTTTGGAAGAAGCTGGATGAGGTGAACGCCGCCGCCCAGCAGCACCTCGCGGGCGTGCAGGACCATGTCAACTTCACTTTGCAGGTCACGCACCCCCTTCTTAATTAGATTCGGGTTTCCTCTATAGGACGCAGATTTAGGGCGGAGGAGCGGAATCCCCGATGCCTGTTCGTGGGGTCTCGGATTGGGGGCGGTTCCTGGATTCGTGATGCGGTATTTTAGGGATTCGCATTTTACTTTTCCGGCGGCTAATTTTAGAGTAGAGGCAGCTAATCCTGCGGCAGTCATGAAATTATGTGGGTTCTTGAAGGAGTTTCCTCTATCCAATTGCACTGTACTGTGATGCTAATTGTTTCGGCTATTTCAGGGTTATTATTCTTGGATACTTAGATTGTTCTGATGCAGTTCACACGATAAATTTTGGCCTTTTTTTTACCATACACTATTGTAGATTTTATATGGAACACCAGAATTTTGGTGGACTGTAGCTCATAGATATGTGGGAATTTTAGTAAGCCAAGTAGTGGCGCATGGATGCTGTTTTTTTTATATATATTGGGTTCTCTAGATGTGGTGTAATCTGCTTAGCATTGCTTAGCATTGCTGTGCTGTATGTGGTGTGGTCACTTAAAATAGTGAAACAATAATGTCAAGTTTCTAGATTTGATGTATAATTTTGGACATAATTAAAATCTGATATAAAATGAGTATTATGGCATAATTCATATCTCTCAAATTACAAATCTAAATTGTGCAAATTATATATCCATTTTCAGCAGAAAAATGTGAGGATTTCAAATCTGAATTTGTCATGCATCATTGGCATCATCTCTGAATTGTCCAGATTAAATATGCAACATGAACAAAAACTATATGCGAGGGTGTTTATCATTTCAGAGATGATGCCAGTAGAAATAGAAATATGATTTTAACAATTTGAATTTGTTGTTGTCTAAACTAGGCCGATGGCGTGACGACCCCGGGTCCCTACTGCTTGACACGATTCGAGACGGTCGCCGACATCGCCGAGGGTGAGCTAAAACTCCACCTCCTCCATATTTTTTACATCACTAGATTCATTTTTCAAGTAAAGTTGCGTAACCTAGGTGTCACTTCCCGTCCGCGAGCGTTACGCGGATAAATATGCATTAGTGGTCGGCATATTTTCAACCGTAACGCTTGCGGCATTTACGGGACAGTGGCGGATGCGTAGTTGTCTACGTTTTCCATGTTCTACTCTCCGAGTCAGGATTTCGGCGGCGCCTCCCCATTGTTCTCCGGATGCACATCCTCTCGGTTTTTGCCGAGACGTGTATCGGGAGAAGCGGGGAGGTGCTGCCGAAATTCTGACTTGGACCGGGGTAGAGCATGGAGAACGTAGCCAACTACGGATCCGGCGGCTGCTAGGAGCCCACCTAGTAGAGATGTAGGTTGATGCATGCGTTTCGCCGGTAAAATAAAAATATGATGCATTTAATTTCATGGTACTATTTGTTGTTTGTCTCCCAATCAAGCAGAGGATGGCTGATAATGGGTGGATGTACAGTGGCCGTGCTAGTTCGACTGAAATGACAGAAGAGTGGGTATGGAAGACCAATTTATTAGTGAAGGAGTTAGCGCGTGGTTCAAAGTCAGGCGTTCGTCCAAGTTGCCCTTGCGCTCGTTGCAAGAGGCGTCATCGTCACGGAAAGGATGATATGACTAAACATCTTTGGTTGAATGGGTATATGCCTGATTACGTCACGTGTGTCGACTTTACTCAGTACGAACGTGACAGAGGTGAGGTGATGAGGCAGCGAATCGATGGCAATGAGGACGATGGGATTAGATACTTGCTAGATGATCTCCACGATGCCTACATGCCAGAATCGCCAGAACAGGAGGAACCGCCAGAACCTGAGGGACCGCCAGAACCGGAGGAACCGCCAGAACCGGAGCAAGCAATATGCTTCTTATGCTTAGTATCTAATTTTTGCTTATTGTCTACATTTTATTAAGGCATGAATGCTTACTTGTTTACTCTTTGTCAATGCAGGTGATTGATCAATATGAGCGGAAGCAAGCAATCCATGAACTCCATTTTGAAGAGTATGAGCCAACAGAAGTTCACCGGGACCACTAGAAGTGGAAGACCAACGCGTGCCAGCTCGCGTTACGCGGACGATGACACGGGTGGAGTTGGAGGTGGAGGTGTAGGTGGAGGTGGAGGACGTGGTGGAGGTGGAGGACGAGGTGGAGGTGGAGGACGAGCGGGAGGACGAGGCGGAGGCGGAGGTGGAGGACGACGAGGTGGAGGTGGAGGAGGGACGAGGTGGAGGTGGACCTTTCCTTGGTGACATACCCTCCGTCTGGCGACGTGGCTTCCGCTGCACACACCCGGGGAGATGGAGGTGGAGATGGAGGTGGAGATGGAGGTGGAGGGGGACGAGGAGGCGAGAGAGGGAGATGGCGCGAAGAAGTTGCGCATTCGTGGTGAAGCGCAAGTCCCTGATGAGAGGAGGGAGCCTACTAGCCAGGATGCGAAAGCCCTCATCATCCCGAACGAAAAAGAGTAAGTTTAATTTTGAACATTTAGATTCATTTTGCTATGTACTAATGTTTTCATTATTGTGCATAACTGATTGGCATACTAATGTTTTGATTATTGTGCAGCAATTGGACATATGACAAGGGGGTTCGCCAGCCGTCGAGCATGATTGGAGCTCTTATTAGGCAGTACTGGCCGGGCTTTTACACTCCGGTCCCCGGCGGCGAGAAGAAGCTAGCCGAGACTTGGGCGGACTATGAGGCAGCTCCTTGCCCGGGCTTTGGGACAGCTTCTGACGCCGTGTACACCAAGTTTTGGGTAAAGCATGCTTCTCGAGTTTACTTCATAGTTGATGACCACACTATGCTAACTCATGTCTCTCTCACAATTATTCTTATGCATGATTGCAGACCCATTATAAGGTGCCTGATGATATGGTTGAGCTAGGGAAGGCGGTACTGACTAGGGCTTGTCAGAGGTTGACAAGGCAACAGTGGTACAATCAGAAGCATACCTGCATCGGGCACTTCAAGGCTGAGCAGGGCACGAGGGTCAAGAAAGCTGACAATATCAGGGACGATCCTGAGATGACAAAGGAAGATTACTTCAAGGTAAGTAAATATTCAATGAGACTCTATGTTGCTGCATAGTTGGGATTGCATTATGTGTTCTTCAAATGAGTTTTGGTTTTTCAGGTTATGCCCCTATGGTGCGAGAATAAGGAAGACGCATTTGAGGCCTTGGTAGCGAGGTGGGTTGGCGAAGACGCCGACTTCAACGCCAAGAGCGCGCGCAACAAGGCAAACCGGGGCACGGAGGAACACACAGTGCGGGAAGCCGCAGCACTGAGCGCTACAGGAAGCACAAGGTACATATATACATGGAACAACTTGCATTTATTTCCCCTCATATTACTACTTGATAAACATAACATTTATCTTGTTGTGCAGGAGGCGGAACTCGGGGAGCCTCTCACCGAGGTGGGAGGGTGGCAGAAGATGAAGCTGAAGCAGCCCGATCTGAGCCAGCCTCAGCCCTCGCTGCCCGAGTACTACGGCTTTGCCGAAGAGGAGTTGGACAAGTACTGCTCGGTGTTCAAGGGTCTTCATCCGGAGGTGGATGATCCTATTGAGCAGGAGACCGACTTGATTATGGTGGCGGGGAGCGGCGCGGAGCATGGCCGCACGAAGCTTCTTAGTGGGGTGATCAAGCCGCAGAGGACCCTCACGCAGATCAGGTCTACCCTCACCGCCGGCGACCCACCGGTCGCGCCTCCTCGACACCGTCGTACGGATGTAAGTTTTCTCATTTCCATCTTCTTTCCAACATTCATCCCTGAATGGCTAAAGTGACATGACTCCTTTTCTTGGAAATTGTAGGCTCACTTTGAGGCCGCCTACGCGGCCGCTTATGAGAACTATTTGACGGTTGTAGCAGAGTGGGACCTCAAGAGAGCGGCTTGGGAAGAGTACCAGGAGGCGACGAGTCGTGTAAGTTCCAATCTTTTATGGTTCGAAGACATGACAAGTCCCACCTCCCTTTTTTTATATCTGCGGCGCTTGACATCTAAACTATCTTGCAGGGTCAGGACGTTCTTCCGAGAGAGGATCGCACTTCCGGAAGAGGAGCCACCTAGGCCGGGGCCGACTCCGTGTGCCCATCGAGGAAGCTTTCGCGGCCACATACTACGCACGGACCGTAATCGTGCCTAACCATTCTCACCGCTTTCCTTTCCCATGTGTAAGATGCTAACTCTTGTCAAACATGTAGGGCACGGGAAGTTCGCGGAACCGACCCTCTCCTGGTTCGTCGCGCGAGGGCACACCGATGCACCCCGGCCGCCATTCTCCCGGTGCTTGGTTTTCACCTGCTGGCGATGGTTCAGGCCATGGTTCTACTTCGGTCTACCTCGACAAAGGCCGGACGCCTGAATTTACGAGTCGGACCCCCTGATCTTAGTTTCCCTTAGCTAGGTGTCTAGCGGGTGTGCGTCGATCGTGTGTGCCATGTGTCGACGATGTATGATGATTGTGTGTGCTACATGACACATATTTGTATCACGATGATGTTGTTGCTATATTTGATGATGATTATGTGCTGTGCAACATTTGTGATGCATTTGAATGTATATTACTGCTATATATGCTGTGCGTGCTGTGCTGGGCCAGGAAATGCAGCGGAAACCAAATGGTATGGCCTGTGCCGCGGCATAGCTCGGCCCCTGGACGTGCCAAATGGCAGGGTGCCGCTATGCCGTCGGCACAGGAAGGTGCGCCACGGCAGCGGTCGGCGGCAGCCGTGGCCGAAGGATGCTGGCGGACGGGCGTCGGCACGGGGGCAGGCGTGGACGCGTGGCAGCTCTGGGCAGCGGCGCGTCGGCAGTGCGGCGTGGACGTGGCAGCCTCTGGTCCCGATGGCGATGTCTGAGCCGCGCGCGGCCGTCGGCACACTCCCTTGACCTAACGGCCGTTAGGCGCTCGCCACGCGTTGAGCCGCGGCGATCATGCCGACGGCGTCGTTTGACGGCCGGGCTGTGCCGGCAAAGGCTGAAAGTGCGCGATCTTTCTTAGGCGGGATGCCGGGCGTGTCTGACGTGGCGCGACAGCGGTGATCTGTGCCGACGGCCGCCGGCCGTCGGCCCCTCCGCTGGTTCCCGTAGTGGGTGCTACCGCCAACCAAAACCGGTACGCCCCGAGCCACCAGTTCTCGTGGCGCGCGTAGCAAGCGCCCCCACGCCCATATGCAATGGTTGTGAGGAGATTTCACGTCGCGCCGCTGGACATGATCGCAGCCGATCTGGTGGAGACTGATCGAGCATTTAGCTCGGCGAGTAGGACACCATGATTTTTTCTGGACGTTCAAACTTGTCAGTAACGGTGTTAGCACTGTCCCTCCGGCTACTCTCCTCGTCTCCTCCATCTTCAGAAGACACCTAATAATTAAGCTGTGTATTGTGTCACTGTATCAGAAAAACAGTGTAGGCGTACATGGATGGATGATAGAACGGGTCACCGGCTGACTGAGCGATCCATCGATGATACTAGAACGGATCACCGGCCTGGAGCGCGGGGTCTCTTGTTTGTTTGGCCGCGTATTACAGACCACCCGATGGTGTCACCAGAATCACTACGGATCACCACATTCTTACACGTACACGGCAAAAAATCTCAGTCGTGGGATCAACGACCACAAGCTTTTAATCACTGGCCCGTAACTAATGACATGTACGACGACGTGGAGAGTGACCGCTTCCTCGCTTCACACCAACGAATAGCAAGCCCGCGGTTACGTCAGATATATCACTATACGTACTTAATCTTTGATGGATGATTGTGGAAATGATGCGCAAGCTTTTGCACGCCCAGGACATACTCCAACATCTTATCTTTCCTTAGGAAATACTATTAAGAGTAGGTTTGGCGATCAAATTCGTTTTCTCCATGGCAAACTATGTGGTCTCTATTCCAGTGAAAAATTAGTCATATCCGTGCTATCGTTCTATGCTAAGAACCTTAGGTGGGGTATTCAATAACCACTTCAATAAGCATGCAGCATTTGTGCTGAGCTAGATGGAAAGTAATTTCAGTGTTCGATCCTACTCGGCAATACCAAGAATCTGACGATTGTTAGAGTATATCACGTCTAGGCCATATTAGGTAGTTTAAGATTGTAATTTTGATCTATCTCTACTAGATTTCTTAGTCTTCAGGTCTTCTGTACTATATAAACATCCCAAGATGCCCACAATGTAATCAACAATTATAATCAATATAACAACTATTCCGCAATTCTACAATGATGATGAATATAAAAAAATCAAAAGTTTGAGGCATGCCACAATAACCGTAGGATTTTTTGTTGATGCGAGAAGCACATGCGGCCAATTAACAGGTGGTAAATTTCCAACTTCAGCGCTTGATTCGATGACGAACCAAGGAGGTCGAAAAATGGAAACAGTTTTATCCCTAGTGTTTGATGATGTCTCGGTGTCACAACTTTTCACAAAGCAAGATCAGATAACATTGGAGTCGAGCCAATTACATATTATAGCTATCATATTATTTCAGATCTAAATTCACTATTCTCTTGGGGTTCTTCATGAATATGGAGAGCGGATTGTGCAAAAGTGTAAGGGAAAGTTTTTATTTTGTTTGGTTTTATAGTAGGTTAAGTTTCTTAAATTTATACTAAAATTTTGTACTTTCAACATAACTTATCTTATATTTAAGGCATTGATCCATATTTTAGAATATAGTATTCAATACCGTTTTCATGTAAAATTAGGATAACTATAATATGTAAGCACAATAATTTATATTAATATGTACATATGTGATAATGCACCACATCTATCCTTATGAGAAAAAAACTGCACAAAAATGATTTTAGTTTGTTTGCGATGTGTAAGAAGTTTGTTTGTAACAATGGTTTTCACAATAACTCTAAGCATCCCCCATACTATCACATTTCTCGCAAATTTATTTATGTCCAGAAATATATTTTAAAGTATTTACATGTATCATTTCATGTAGTATGCTTTCATATCTACAAAACTTGCTAGAGTATTCATTAGTACAAGATATGGTTAGTACTTGTTCAACGAGTCACCTCTTCTACTATCTTTTGCAGCCTACGATTAGTGGTAAGTCATTGATATTTTCTTGTTCTAGAAATATTATCAAGACCATTTAGTTCATAGCATGACGAATAATAAGAAGTAAATTTATATAAGTTGCGTGATACTCTAGTACACAATGATGTCCCTGCAATAATCAAGCAACTTCGAAAAGTAAATTTACAAGTTAATATGTTTGTTTCTTATTTTAAAAAGACATTAGTATATAAAAATACTTCATCGTTCCAAAATAATCGAAGTTCTAGGTTTATACTAAAGGAAAATACTAAAATTTGACCAAGTTTGTAAAAAAAAATATCAACAGGTAAAAAGACAAAAAAAAAATTACATCCAACGTACAACAATTTGTTGCGCTATATAGATTTGATGTGATAGATGTTGACACATTTTCCCATAACTTCGGCCTCACTTAGAGAAGTTTGACTTCAAACAAACCTAGAAGATGAATTATAATGGTACAGAGAGAGTATAATATTGTTAAAATAAAGGTATCAACAAGGCTTTGGTTTGTGCGAACAGGAAAAAATATTTATATTAGCTGTTAAATAGGTACATACTCATTATGTTCTAAATTTACGAATCATGTGTTGATCAATGTGGTACCAGTGGATAATTCTCATAATGGAATTTGAATGAACTCAATTGATGAAGTGTTTGAAAGATATGAGTGCTCAGTCGTTAAGTTCTACCAATGAAATTTGTCCATTTTCTAGCTTAATGGGTGAACATTCATATATTAAACGACTCGGCCGGTGCTGTTAAATCGCTTGATTTAAAATGTGCATTGTAGTGACTACGCTTCCTATGTGGGAACGAAGACCAGGAGAATATGTGGGAACAAAGACCAGGAGAATATGGGATCATGTAGAGGGGATGATTTCTCATTCATCTTCATAGCCGACATAGCATTTATAGCCTCCATCTACACCGTCGGTAAAACTGTAAATCAAATAGACATCAATATAATTAAGCAGAAGTAGGTCTTTACCTCCACCTAGAGGGGCCCAACTTAGGTACAATGTGTCCCGTACTAATCTCATCCAGGTGCTTCTATGTCATCATTGTCAACGATCATCCATAAGCTACGCTTGTAGAATTTGCTTCGTTAATACCTCGACAATGACCAATCTTTTGTCCCATACTTTCATGGTTTAGCACGCATCATGTATAATATGTAAGACAAATATTTACTTACCTCTTTTCTCAAAATCATCCCAAGTTATTTCTGTGTATAGTCACCATACCTTTTATTGTACTCCATACAAAAAACTACTAGTAACATCAGCATGATCCTCTTGGATTCCTATGTAGACGCAAGTAACATCAGCACGATCCTCTTGGTTGATAGCGACCACGTCCCTCCACGATTAGAGGTCCCGATATGCCATACTCATTACTTAATTTCGATGAATAAAATTCAGTACCATGCCAGATGCATGGACATGTAGATATTGCCAACCTGGACTTAGAGCATAGTCGCGTCCCCCAAAGCGTCCCTCAAAGCACCGGGCATGCCGAACACAACGAAAAGCGAGGCGGGAAGTGGCGGGGCCGACCCGTCAGCAGCACAGGGAAAATTCGTCTCCCTCTCCCGCCAAATCCCGCCACATCGCGCATATCCCGCCGCGCATTTCTGACCTCCCAACACATATCCCGCCGCCGATTCATTTCTCCTATCCCGCCGATTTCTTTCTCCCGTCCGCCTCCACTACCCTCTCCATGGCGCGCAGCCCCCAAAAAGATGGCCAAGCGGCCAAGAAGCCGTCGGGCAATGGGACGAAAGGGCGAAAGCGCCGTTCGCGGGCCGCGGGCGTCGGCTGCGAAGAAGAAGCGGAAGGATGGACCGACGATCAATGGCACAAGATTGTGCGCGGAAGCTATTGACGGTGGAGCTGAAGAGGACGGGCGGCGGAGCGGAAAGGCTCGCGGCGCGCCGCACTAGCACATACTGGCCGGGTGTATCGCCGCCACCAACGCGAGCCCATGGAGTACGTCGGTGCCGACGTACGTTCCGGGAGTGATCTCTCCGTCGTCATCCGCCTTCTACGACGACGGCCCGTCCGCCACTCCCGGGTGTGTGACGCCTAACTTGTCGCCCACTACCAGATGCGCCGCGCGCGCAACCCCAACAACCTCTACTCCCGGCGTACGAGCAGCGCGAGCCAGACCCGGTCCGGACGGCGACCCTTTCACGGCCGCAGGGCCGCTCGACGACGGCGCCGGTGCGAGAGGAGGACGGGGTTGAGGAGGAGGAACGAGGACGAGGAAGAGGAGGGGTGGAGGACGGCGCGAGGGCGAAGAGGGCGAGGGACCGAGGAGGACGATGATCTCGTGGAGGTAGACGCGGACGACCGAAGTGGACGGTTTTGGAAGATCTTTGTCTGTGCGACTCGTTGGCGACGGTGAGCCATGATTCCATCATCGGCGCCAACCAAAAATACGGGAAGTATTGGGCGAGGATCAAGGCCGAGTTCGATGAGCGCAAGGTCATGAACAGCGACTACAACAAAGTGACAATGAAGAGGAGCCAAAAGGCAATGTCGACGCGATGGGTCATCATCCAGGCGTTGGTGAACTCCTTCCATGGATACCATAGCGACATAGTGACCAGAGCCGACAGCGGCGCCGACGTCGCCCAACTGGTACGACCCTTTCTTCCATAATCTGTAGCGCCTACATTGTGTTTGATGAAATGATTCTGCTTCCTTTGGTTAGTTTGACAGGGCCATGGATTTGTACCGGAAAAACTCGGAAGGTCACAAGTCTTTCGCGCTCGTGCATTGCTATAGCAAGCTCAAATTGAACGAGAAATGGCGGTTGACGCGCTTGTCGCTGTCCAAGGGGAAGGACGCCATTGATCTGGACGCGCCGGAACGTCGACAGGGCGTCCTACTGGCAACAAGGCTGCCAAGGCCGCCTTGGCCGACGCTGCGTCGTGTGAGAAGACGCGGGCGTCGATCACGAAATGCATCGCTGACGTCTCCTCGACCTTTCTCTCCCACGACAAAAAGGCCGACGAAAGGTGGTCCGAGCTGCTCAAGAGGCAAGAGGAGAAGTTGGAGCTCAAGAAACGCAGGGACGACATGTCTCTGCTGAGAACGTCGAGGGAATGTCTCCCCGGACGCGAGCGGCGCACAACTTCTTCAAAGGCCAGATCCTCGACGACATCGAAGCCAAAATGGCGGCGGCCGACGCCCGCCGACGCGGCGGCCCGGCAGCGAGCAAGAGAGGCGACGCGTCTTCTGCTACACACATGCGTCGGCCTCTGCGTCGGTGAGTGAGCATGCACAGCACCGGGCAGATCGCGACGAGGTCATCGTGATTGACGGGCTTGCGTCGACTCAGGATACGTCGCCGTAACCCCTTCTTCTAAATTAGCATGCACCACCGGTCTGTAATATGATCGCGCGCCCAGTACTTTGATCGCCGCTACTCTGATCGCGACGATTCGGCGGGAACGATCTCTTTTGAATGCAACTATTTGAATTTTTGATTGGGGGCGGCGTTTGGGGGACGCGGCTGGGGAGCGACGTCCCTCAAACGCGGCAAGAACAAAATACGTCTCCCAAACGCTCGATCCGGCGCGGTTTGGGGAGCGCTTTGAAGGACGCGACTGGAGATGCTCTTAGTTCCGTAATCTTTATCCTTGCTGAGTTCTCCACCTTACATGGCCACTACGGTCGGCAATGTTTGTCGTGGAGTCAATGAGAAGTTCTTTTTAAAAAAACACATACATACGCTCTCTTATGAACACACGTAGATACACCTTTATTTGATGAGCATCTTCGATAGACTGAATCGAGAGGCCTTAAGATTGATGAGACACCACAGACGCCACACTATCGATGCAAAGGTGGCACTAAAAGTAAATTATAGTAATTTTTATGAGATACTAAAATGTAAAACCTGAGGTTTGATCTCATGCAAACTACCTGTGTGGGCCTTCTTAATCATCCAATGTGAGGTTGGTTCTCGAGTCAATAAGAAGCGGTGGTATTTTTTTTCCACACTCAGTATTGCTGTTGTGTGGGCCGTAAGAGGATGTTTGGAACTGGACCACGCAGGGAAATAGGCACATAAACCATCCGCGAACACGATGAAAGTGATCGATAGAAAGGGTTACCTGAGGTCTTCTTTTTTTCTCTCGAGCTTTCCAGAATCATTAGAGCAAGTACAATAAGTTTTAGTCAGCTGGCTATAAAATTTAAAATAATATATTGTTGCTTAGTTTTTTTTTTGAGAGAATATTGTTGCTTAGTTGGAGGAGAGAGAGGAGGAGAGAAGAGGAGTGGGCTCTAAGAGTAGTCACAATGCATAGTATCATATAGAAGTATCATGCGTATGATACTACTACATGTTACTATCTTCACAATGCATGATATCATATATTAGTATCATAGTCTCTATATATTAATTGTTTTGTAGAATCTCAATCCAAATATATGTACAAGATTTACTTGACATTAATTTTTCTAGTAGTATGTGCTATACATATCTACCTATGATACTAGTACCCTCTCTCTCATACTTAATTGTACTGCCACATCAGTATTTTGCATGCATGAAATGCATGATACTACCTATGATACTACCATTGTGGCTAGTCTAATGCAAGAGCCAGCTCTAGCACGTGCTACTAGGCACTTTGTGAGAGTGAATGGTGGGTCATGCATTGATAAAGTACTAAACTTTTATAGCTCACTATTGTACATGTTGGCTCTAGATTGACTATAGATGACATGACACTTAGCTTATAGCCAGCAGTTGGCTCTACTATAATATATATTATTTACATGTACAAACAACAGTGTTTAACTACCTAGCGCACACATACATACATACTGGGCAGTGGCGTACTTAAATTAAAAGAAGTAGAGCGACCGCTAACTCGCCTCACACCACAATTATGGGCAAGCTTAGACTAGTCATAGTGGGGAGTAACATAGAGTAGTAACATGCACATGTTACTACTTTATGTTACTACGTTCATAGTGGAAAGTAACATTTGTGTGGTGTCATGTAAACTAATATTTATTATGTTGTAGACTCATGTTGTCTTGGAAGCTGTGATGTTATGGTAACATAGCTAGTTACCACCTCACTCTCTTTCTTCATTTATTAGCATGTCATGTCACCAAACTGCCTTGAGATGTGTGATGTTACTAGCTATGTTACTCCCAGCAGTCTTACGTCCAAACCCATCACTTAATTCACCACACATGATGATGGACCAATTACAAGGGGTGTGCATTCGCTGTTTCTGGCTGGCTCAGACTGCTCATAGTGGGAGTAACATAGCTAGTAACATCACACATCTCAAGGCATTTTGATGACATGGCATGTTAATAAATGAAGAAAGAGAGTGAGGTGGTAACTAGCTATGTTACCATAACATCACACACCTCAAGGCAAGATGAGTCTACAACATAATAAATGATACAATGCATGACACCACATATAAGTTACTACACACTATGAAGGTAGTAACCTAGACTAGTAACATGGCATATGTTACTAGTCTAAGTTACTCCCCACTATGACCAGCCTCAGACCGCTGCCACCGTGGATCCATCAGCGACCGACGTGGAGCCAACCACCGGTGGTTGCACGCTGGCCGCGAGGTAGGCGGCGCATACCGGCCGTGCCGGCGCCCCGAGGGCGGCGTCCACCGCGGCGTCGCTCCACCGGTCCCTCATTGCCCTGTTCAGCCGCGCCACGAAGCCGGCGCGGCGCCGCTCCAGGTGCTTCAGGAACCGCGGCGAGATGCACTGGGTGTTGGACGTGCCATCCGCCTCCTCGCGGCAGCGCCTCGACGTCGGCGGCGGTGCCACTGGCGAGGTACTCCACCATGGACTCCGTGACGCGGGCCGGCGCGGCGCCGCGGGCGTCCCACAGCCACATGCGCGCCACGGCCCGGCGCACCGCGGCGGCCACGGCGTCCACGGGCTTGTCGGTCCCGGCGCCGGACAGGAGACGCGGGCTCAGTGAAATGACGTACTCCCCACCGGCGTTGGCGTCGACGGTCGCGTCGGCGGCGGTGAGGTTGCCGCCGTCCATCATCCGCACGGTGACGCGCGTGACGCGGCGGCGCGGGAAGGACGGGTCCGGGAAGAGCGCGTCCTCGACGGCGCGGCTGGCGCGGTGGAGCAGGCGCTCGGCGCGGCCGTTGGAGACGAAGAGGAGGTCGAACCGGCGGGCCGCGACGCCGCCCTGGGTCGCGGCGCCGACGACGTCGATGCGGAAGCCCTTGGAGGCCTCGTGATGCGCGAAGAGCGAGACGGAGGCGACGAGGAGGACGGCGAGGTAGCGGGCGAGGATGCTCTGGCCGGAAGGGGAGGAGCGGGTTGGGATCATGTAGAGGGGATGATCTCTCATTCATCCTCATAGCCGACATAGCATCCATAGCTTCCATCTACACCGTCGGTAAAAACTGTAAATCAAATAGACATCAATATAATCAAGCAGAAGTAGGTCTTTACCTCCACCTAGAGGGGCCCAACCTAGGTACAACGTGCCGCGTACCAATCTCGTCCAGGTGCTTCAATGTCGTCATTGTCAACGATCATCCATAAGCTACGCTTGTAGCATTTGCTTCGTTAATACCTCGACAACGACCAATCTTTTGTTCCATACTTTCATGGTTTAGCACCCATCATGTATAATATGTAAGACAAATATTTACTTACATCTTTTCTCAAAACCATCCCAAGTTATTTCCATGTATGGTCACCATACCTTTCAATGTACTCCAAACAAAAACTATTAACTTTAAGTCTTTAACGTTATCCTCTTGGATTCATATATAGACGCAGTAGACGTTAACCGCCAATAATGACATAAAATAAGTGTTGATAGGGACCACCTCCCAACACGATTAGAGGTCCCAATATGACATATTCATTACTTAATTTTGATGAATAAAATTCACTACCATGCCAGATGCATGGACATGTAGATGTTGGCAACATGTACTTAGTTAGTTAGTTCCGTAATCTTTATCATTGCTGAGTTCTCCACCCCACATGGCAACTGCGGCCGGCAAAGTTCTTCGGGAAGTCAATGAGAAGTTATTTTTTAAAAAACGCATGTGGACGCGCTCTCTCTCTCTCTCATGAACGCACGTAGACACACCTTTTTTCTGATGAGCATCTTTGATAGACTGAATCGGAAAGGCTTAAGATTGACGGAAACACCGCAGAACTACAGTATCGATGGATACGTCGCACTGAAATAAATTCTAATTTTTATGAGATACCGAAATATAAAACATGTGGTTCGATCTTTTGTAAGCTGCCTCCCTAACCATCCAACGTGACGTTGGTTCTCGAGTCAACAAGAACCGGTGGTAGATTTTTTTTTTCACACTCGATATTGTTGTTGTGTGATAGGTCGTAAGAGTAGAATATTTGGATCTGGACCACGCAGGGAAGGAGGCACATAAACCATCCGCGAACACGATGAAAGTGATCGATAGAAAGGGTCACCTGAGGTCTTCTTTTTTTCTCTCGAGCTTTCCGGAATCATTTGAGACTACACTATATATATTCTTTACATGTACAAACAACAAAGTGTTTAACTACCTAGCGCATACATACATACTGGGCAATGGCGTACTTGAATTAAAAAGAAGTAGAGCGACCGCTAACTCGCATCACACCACAACTAGGGGCGAGCTTATGTCCAAACCCATCACTTAATTCACGAAGGACCAATTACAAGGGGTGTGCATTCGCTGTTTCTGGCTGGCTCAAACCGCTGCCACCGTGGATCCATCAGCGACCGACGTGTCGCCAACCACCGGTGGTTGCACGCTGGCGGCGAGGTAGGCGGCGCATACCGGCCGGGCCGGCGCCCCGAGGGCGGCGTCCACCGCGGCGTCGCTCCACCGATCCCTCATTGCCCTGTTCAGCCGCGCCACGAACCCGGCGCGGCGCCGCTCCAGGTGCTTCAGGAACCGCGGCGAGATGCACTGGGTGTTGGACGTGCCATCCGCCTCCTTGGAAGACGGCAGCGCCTCGACGTCGGCGGCGGTGCCACTGGCGAGGTACTCCACCATGGACTCCGTGACGCGGGCCGGCGCGGCGCCGCGGGCGTCCCACAGCCACATGCGCGCCACAGCCCGGCGCACAGCGGCGGCCACGGCGTCCACGGGCTTGTCGGTCCCGGCGCCGGACAGGAGGCGCGGACTCAGCGAAATGACGTACTCCCCGCCGGCGTTGGCGTCGACGGTCGCGTCGGCAGCGGTGAGGTTGCCGCCGTCCATCATCCGCACGGTGACGCGCGTGACGCGGCGGCGCGGGAAGGACGGGTCCGGGAAGAGCGCGTCCTCGACGGCGCGGCTGGCGCGGTGGAGCAGGCGCTCGGCGCGGCCGTTGGAGACGAAGAGGAGGTCGAACCGGCGGGCCGCGACGCCGCCCTGGGTCGCGGCGCCGACGACGTCGATGCGGAAGCCCTTGGATGCCTCGCGGTGCGCGAAGAGCGAGACGGAGGCGACGAGGAGGACGGCGAGGTAGCGGGCGAGGATGCTCCGGCCGGAAGGGGAGGAGCGGGTTGGGGTCGGGGAGAGGACGGTGGTCGTCGTGTCATCGTCGACGGTGATGCCGGAGGAGGAGCACGACGCGGCGGTGGAGAGCGGGAGGAGGAGCGGGGCTTCCATTGCTGGCAGGTCAGGAGGAGCTAGAGAGCCAGCTACGGAAGCTTTGCACTGTACGAGCTTGTAAGCAATCAGGAGAGCTTTGGGATTATTGTACTGGCCTGTGGCAATAATGCGAGCTTCGCGCGCTATTTAAAGGCAACTTGAAACGTCCTAGTGAAGCGGCTAAAATGATTGATGTGATTGGGTTTTTGTGTAGAGTTCAGTGCTTCATCTCGCCTCTGCCTGCCTGACAGATTTCTCTTGGTGTGCATCCATCAGCCGATCAATGTCAGAGATTCAGAACGAGTCCGTGTCAGTTTCCCCGTTTGGTGCCAAAGATGTTGGTCACCCTAGATCATGGGCCTCTAGTTTGCATTGTCCTAGCGATGACAAGTCGTTAAGTGGAATCGCCGGCAGCGGCACCACAGAATGTACCGGCCATTGCATCGTCCACAAATCCAGCCACTCGTTATCTGGCCAGCGACCCCTGACCACCTTGTTCAGTCCTTAGCGTCCCAACAGACTTTTTGGAGGCACGTAACAGATTAATTAGTACTCCCTCTATTTCTAGATATATTTTAAGAAACACACGCGGAGAAAAATTACACAACATTTTGGCAGGATTGCCCCTGGATAATTGACATAAGAAAATAGAAGAATTTGCAAAAGATTAGAAAACACAATCAAATCCTTATAAAAAATGTCCACACAGGTTATCCCATGTATTATACTCATGGGATCTTATATGTAGAAACAGAGAGTGCTAATAACGGAGGGAGTACCTTATATTTTGAATTTTGTTTTTCAAAAACCTACGCATCTTATATCTAGAAACAGAGAGTGCTAATTAACCTTTTTTGATAAAAAGAATATATTAATATTGGGAGATACCAATGATTGTACGGATGCACATAGCCAAATTAAGAGAAAGAACACTAAGAAATAAAAAATCCCCTCGTTACGGTATTTCAGGCTTAGCAGCAACAATACATCCACCACCAAAACATGGATCAACTATCAACCAGACATTGATCACAGCCACGCATCCTTTCTTTATTTAAGCATGCGAGAGCACATCATGTATGTCCAACTGCGTAGTTTTTGCACCCAGCCTCTACTCACTGAACGATACTCGACAGTCTCGTCCCATGTGTCTCATATCCAGGACCAGGAGCAGGGTGTAGTTTAGCGAGAAACAATTCGTAGCACCCAAGAATATGTGTTTCGGAGTTCAAAAACTGCACATGTTGCATTACTATCATCTTTTACAAGAGGAAAGACAATTTCCTTGTATAGAATATCTAGGACATGGTACAACAGAACACGGGGCGACACCCAAGAGAATTCGCAGTTCTTACATGGCTGACGGACAGCTGTTACAACTCCCAGAGAACTGCACGGGTTGGCTAATTGTGTACAGGTTTTGAGAAGGAAAAAAAATGTCAAAAATTGCACCTCTAAATCTACACCCTCCGGGAGTTTCAATTCAGTGTATGAGCAAACACAGCTTCTTCAGGGAGTGCATCTTACCTCCAGTCCCTAGATGCAAATGGAACTGACCCGGTATCATTCTACATCCACAGAAATGGAAACTATTCACCTGCAAGTAAATGGGAAAATAAGTTAGAAATGGTCAGCAAAGATTGCTGTGATTTGCAAAAACTGCCACTAGGGTTCCAGCGGTTTACCTATACACCAGGAATTTTTAGAAGAACAAGCGAGCAGAGGTACAGACATACGGAGATGGCAATCCCAGCAACAAAATTTTGGTACAGCCGAGTATTGTCTCTGCTGGGGATGAATGCTGCTCTAAGTACGTTTGTGAGCTCGAATATTCGGTATGATAGCTGAAATATGAAGCATGGAATTAGCATATTTGATGATTCAGTTTTGTGGAATAAACCTGAGATCGGTAAACTTACGAAAAGATATATCGTTGTGGTAAGCATGAAGTTAAGCATGGGGTAGTCTGGTATGAAAGACAGAAGCCATTTTGGCTGCCCATTTGGTACGCTAGACCTGTAAAAAAAAGAACCAGCACTGAAAAAGGATCCAACGAACCATTTAGAGAAAATGATAACAGATCCTACATGCACATCCCGGTCAAAAGAAATGTATCTGCATTTTCTTATACATGCCTAATCATGGAATCTTCAGTCTCGAATTCTAATCTCTTCGAAGGTACAAGCAGCTGGGTTCTAATGTGTGGCGTCGATTACATAGTTGCTCCTAACAGTTGAAGAGTAATACTTGGTAAAGTAATAAACCAAGCTCTCAGTATTTAGTGGAACTATCCCATTCAGACCAACAGAATATAAACTAATGGTTTCCTTGCCGAACAACTGGACTTACTCCAGTATACCAGTGGATATACAGTACCTAGATATAGAAGGTCAAGGTCTCACAGACACAATAGAATGACCCTTTTATTATCACTCTTCAGTTTTGATCTTATATTTTTAGCATGTTATAATATACTCATCAATGCACTACTGAACTGAATATATTGAGTAGTTGAAAAAGAGTTGACATCTGCTGAAACGACTCGATTATATACCTGAGCCAAATGTGGATCTGAGATATATAAGTCTCCAGTGTAACCTTGCCAAGCCAACTATCAAAAAAAGAAAACAGATAAGAGTCTTAGTAATGGAGAACACAAAGGAATAGGAAGTCAAATGCCCGAACAGTTGATTTGAGGTGCTACAAATTCAGATGCTTACGCGAAAAGAGCCAAAGAGGCGCCCCTCAGCTGTTGGGTGCAATTGCGTAGGCAAATATACACGCTGTAAGAAATAAGGTACCGTGTCAGCTGGATGAACCATATTTCTGTAACATATCATATTAATGGTTATGATATCATCATTTTTCCTTTTTTATACATACGTGATAGGAATCCATGACGTGTAGGGATGGTACTTGTTGTACGTTATTTTGTCTAGCTTGTAGATATATTCATACCACAAATAGCCAGCCTACAAGAACAGAAGTCCAAGTTAGTACATCATATGAAGTTAACACGGCGCTGTTGACTTGTTGGTAAAACCAAGCTAGCTGACATAAATAGTGATTCAATCCATTTGTATGAGATAGTAATGCGACTTACCAGTACCGAAACAGTCACAATGGTACCCTTGATCGACAACCTAACCTTAGTCTCGGCTTCCTCCAGCTTCTCCATCCATCTTTCCACCTGTTTAGTATTAAAGGTTATATGCTAGATCAATATGCGATAAACAAAAGGAACAAATACATAAGATAATAACATCTATGTCTGTATGCCATCATCACTCTTTGTATCAGGAGACCCCTAGACACCAGAGGGAAAGTGTATGAAAAGAACTTAAAATATCTCCCACTCATGAATGCATAATGAAAGGAGTAAAGTACATATCCATATCTGAAAACTTACATTAGGGTGGAAGTAGGCGTAAATCATTCCAATAATCCATATGTACCGATCGAGCCCAGATCGGAAATGCCACTCGTGCAATAAGGGTAAGTGTGACTTAGAAGGCTCCGGATCTTTATAGCCTACATTGGACAGAAAAGACAAATATAAACAATCCAGATCCATGACTGAGAAGAAGAATTTCACACAAAATTATATGGATAACTCACCGAGCAGAAACGTAAAGGGGGCCCACAAAATTTCGAAGACCCCAGGGACTTCCCAAATCAAAATGACACTCAAAAAGCAGCAAGCGATCTTAATAGCCATAACTGATGGTATCTCATTATACTTGTTAAACAGACCAAGTGATCCGTACACCATAAGCGTAAATAGGGTGTGCATTGGGCAGATATAGTACAGCATAAAATCATTGTCAAGGACAATGCAACAGAAGGTCACAAAGAAATTTAGCCTCCACATCATCTGCAATTAAAGTTTACTCATTGGTCATTGGTGTTTTAAAGATGGTAAAAATATCAAGTAGAATTAAATTTATCATATGAAGGGGAGATGAAGGTTGAGGTAGACTCGGCACCTGAGCAAATCTTGCAATGCTAAAATCTTTCTTGATATAATAGTACGAGAAATTCCCAAATCCGGTCATCCAAACATAGCAAGCAATGAAAACACGAATTGCATTGTATATTTCTGACGCACCGAAATAGTGGTACATCAGAAATAAGACCTGGAAAGGCAGATTCAATAATTAGAGGTTTACAACATACTGACAGCCAGAATATAACAAATATAAAACCTGCATACGACAACAACAACCAGGAAGGTACTGCAATAATTGTATACGCTGGTCGTATAAATTTGCTGTAACATACGTACATGAGAAACAAAAGCTATTGCGAAAGCAGTTGGGATACGGAGTAGCAGATTGTAACTCATGGATGATGACCAAAACACTTTTATTTGAGTTTAATACATAGCAAAACCCGTTAGCTTGGTCATTCATCTACTTTTGCAATCTAAGAGAAATAGACTAGGAAGTGGAAGAGGCACTAAAATGAATGCACTATGTAAAAAATGCATGGCAGAAATTTCACTAAATGAACATGGCCATGCTTTTGTGTATCATGTGGCAAGCTGAAAGGATCAATGGCCAAAGGAAACAAGTGCACTAAGAATTTCAGCACCCACAGTTTCTCAAAATTTCGAATTTTAGATATGATCAAAATCACATTTACCAGAAGAACTACAGCGGTGAAATAAATCACTAACCTGCATCCACCCTTTCCATTCCTCAGTTTGGTGGCGATTAAGATAGAGTATAGACTTTCCAGAAAATGCTGATTTCTCCTGGTGCTTCTTCAGTGAAGTAAGTGCCGACGCTATGATGAGAAGAATGTATAGAAACAGAAACAGGTCGCGGTTGTAGTTCTGTCAACAAAAATAGGGCAAAGATTACCATACAAGAAAAGGAGAACCAGAGACATGACGAGCATATACAGTTCTGCTTGCTGTAATTCAGGTTTATCCATAAATAGTTGCTTATTACATCCGCACAAACATTTAACTGGTAGATCACCAAGCTTACAAAAGTTGCAAGTATAAGCCATCATCTATTAGCTACAGTTCTCAGATGGTGAAAACCTTAAGCTTGTTAGACATGCCTACAAATATGCCACCTGATTTGCGGTGGCTCACTACATCCAAATTCAAGCTAAGGCAAATAAATCATTATAGCTTGCAGGTATTAATTGCTGAAAGAACAACGAGGAAACAGGTCATAGTAGATTACGAAACCAGAAGTAACAAGGATGGTCTCCAGGGCTACGAAAAATGTTGGTATTACTATTTTAATTAAAAAAAACAATCGATACCTGCTACAGCTTCATTTACCATATGATACAACATTCTAAATGACTACAGTAAGAAAAAAGAGCAACATGGTTACCTTCTTGCTTTCTGCAAATATGTTTGTCCGGTCACAAATGTAATAATAAACTAGAACAATGCCAACTTCAGCCCTGCAAAATGGTTAGTGGGTGAACAAGTGTCTACAGATAGCCTCTTAGCGTGAAAAACCAGAGTGGGAGAAATTAAGTCTGTAGGGTCTTACATGGCTCTCAGTACGGCACGGTTTTCGAGCAGAAAAGACTCATCCATTGTTATAAACCTGCACACCACAACCACCTCATGACATAAGCAATCATCATCAGGATGTGTACGGATCTATAATCCTAAAATATGTATTGTATTGTTTACTCAGAACATACCGTATTAAATTCGCTTTTGCAGACACATTCCGGAACTTTGCCGATGGTGATTTCAACTGGCCTCCTTCAATTAATATGGCCTTCTCATCTTCCTTGGAAGTTTCGTTCTCCAGAGTAACATCTGAGTGACTGCAGATGACAAAATGATGGATGAAAAGGACAAAGTTAGAACAGTGGTTGTTCAACTTCTTAACAGAGTAACTGGTGCAATCTGCCAGATAAAGCATGGAAACTCCGTAACATGGTTGAATTATTTGAGGCAGCAGTACGCAGCTAGCGGTGAATTTCTCCACCTTCATAGTTACTCGGATCTATATTGCTAAAGATGTCTAGAGGTTTTGGAACAAGGAAGAAATCTTACACTTTCCCATGTGACGAAGACCTCCGGTATTCCAGGATCTCGGAGTAGACCCATGCAATGAGGACCGGGAAAAGACCGAGCAAAAACGACACCTGCAAGAACGGAAAACAACGTGGTACGCACGTAAGTCCGTGCCAGCATCCAAAAATGAGCTTCAGTTACTTAAAACAAACCAACGCATGATAAAACTTTGAAAAGGCCAACTCTGTGCTGGTTTGGGATTGCGGATGTCAGTCGCACGCGTGGTCAAACTCTCCAGAATTTTACGTTTTCTTCAGAGAGATCGGTTGATATACGGTACCTAAGCACATTCGTTGTGGTGTGGTGCCACGTTTTCTCTGATGGTTTCCACCGGCAAACATCAGAAAAATTCTGGTTTACCACATTTACTATCACAGAGATCGCAGTAATCAGAATGTTTAACAGAAATCGCAGACACGGTATGAAATCCTAGGAAACAATCATCCAGATCCCCCTCAAACCCTTCACTGCCCCAAACGAACAGCAACCTCATGTGTCATGTGGTCTAAAACTCTAAATTACTTGAGAATTAATGAACCCAAAAGAAGCCCCGGCAGACCACCAAACTCGTTAGGTGAGGGCTGACAGGAACGAAGACACCTTCGTCGGCCCCGAATTAAATTCTGGCTGGAAAACCTGGAGCAACCTTAAACATTGCATTAAACTGTTGACCTGGTACGCTCAGCAGCCATCACACGGCACTCTGCTGAACCAGTAGACGCGAGCTTCTGCTACGTTTTGGTCGCCGAATTTGCTCGGTTCGGCAGGAATTCGACCTGCTTGCTCTTAGTTGGTGCTTACTGCACAGGGCACGGCCAGCAGCTCCCGGGGACGGCAGAGCAGCGAAATCAAGCAAGGAAACAAGCTAAACCGCCTAGACGCAACAGACGAGACGGGGAATTGGAGGAGCAGAGCACGAGCAAGAGGAGGGAGTTAACGAGCGGTGCGGGGGATCACCTGGCCGGGCGTGACGGGGCCGAAGACCTCCATCCCGCGCGCCGAGATCCCGATCCCGGCAGCAGCAGCAGTGGCGCGGACGGGTCAGATCCAGAGCACGTCCGTCCCAGGTCAGCAGGCCATGGCGCCGCTGGGAGTCAGAGGGACGACGTGGTGGCGGGCGGGCGGGTGGGGAGGTGATGGGGATGGGGGGTGCGAGCTTATATACGAGCAATGGCGGGAGTGGGAAGGAATTGACGGGGATGGAGGAGATCTGAAGCAAGCGCTGCGCTGCGCGGTGGCTGGTCGCGGTCGGGCCCGACGGACGGAGAGGGAAGGAAATGATGGGGAAAAGGGGACGGAGGTTGGTCGCCGACGGGATGGTGGTGGCCTGGTGGGTGGTTGCGGTTTGGTGCCGGACTCCCTTTTTCCTGTGCTTTCTGGGCTTTGTTTAGTTTTTATTATCGGACCTCGTCGTGTAATCGTGTTCTTTCTCTATGAACTACCATGAGTCTATGACTATGATGGTTTTCTCTCCTCCAACGATACTGTCAATGTCTATTGGCAATTGGCCTCGTCATTGTTTCTATTCTATATGAAAGAGTGCTAGTAAATTGTACATGGATTGTTTTTAAAAAAGTTGACCGTGTATCTTTGGACGGCTCGGTCAAGGTTGAAGCGAGTGACGACCAAGAATGGAAATGACCCGGTTTTCATGTACCCGTTCTTACGAGTTTGTCCCGCTCATATCCCGATTGACTAAACCAAAGCAGTATTGCACTTGCACACACTACCGGCCATCCTCACCACTCCCTAGCTCCTCTTCTTTAGGAAACCGGCTACGCAGTGAATCCTGCTACGTGATCTCTTGTTTATCATGTTTTATCCCAATGGGCAAGATCAGGCAGGAAACGGCCATCCCATGTCCAACCCACTTTATATCCTTACTTGTTCACCACTCTAACTCGATGTATGTGTATCCTAAGGGTGATCTACCGTTATCTTGCCTCGGGACCACACTCACGCTTGCCTAAAGCGCAAACATTAGACGATTCTCTGTAGTGATGTGTCTAAAAGAGTGGCACATTGGACACACTGATTTGTGGTTTTGTCATGGTTTTTGACAAGTTAGAGAGCCTACCGATGGCTGTTCCATGGTCAATAGCTTGCTTATATTGTAGCTTTATTTTCGACCTCTTTGCAAGTCAAAAGTATCAACTCGATAACAAGTCTTCCCATCCATATAGGTGTCTGGTTCATAGGCATAATCGCAATGTGACAGTGAAGAGCCGAAGAGGGAGGGAATACCAAACATCATGACAAGCATGTAGTAGTAAAAGTGATGAAGGGGATGCAGATCAACAGCTACAAAAAAAAGGAAAATCTACCACGTCATTAGAATGTCAAATCGCAATTGGGTCTGTTGACACACAAGATTCTTACTAAATGTCCGCTCATGGTGATTTCTATACCCCCTGAATTCTACTTCCGTAAACCAATGGTGAATTCACATGTTTTAGCAAACCATTTAGATATGTATGTGCCTCGTACATACACTTTCTCTGCTAATTACATGTAAATTCCAATTGATGCATCGAGATCATGTGAGTTGGGTGACACTTTAGGAGCCGGCCTAGCCGAGTTATAGCGACTCAGAGTGAACATGTTTGGTTAGTCTTCCTATTCTAACTTTGGGACACCCTGGGCCTGGTCATATCTTTATCTTGGTCATACCTCAGGGTAATCGCTATCAACGTACTTGACGTCACCCATTGTGATGGATTGGTATGTATTTTTTGTCCGCCAGATTTGGTATTCTATTTTGGTTCCAATGACACCTTTTTATACCAATCAAACTATTTATAGACTATCAATTCATGTTTATTTATACTAAATATTTTTACATCTTCATAATTTAATATTATACTCATGCTCACAAAAGTAAGGTAATGTTTTTTTATAATTCTAGGAGTCGTTACAAATATGCATTTATTTTGCTAAAATGAAACTACATTATGAACAAAATTGTTAAATGTAAGTGCTCAAGGTTTTGTTTCAGAATATTCACTTCGAGTTTAAGAAACATAAAGAATCACATTACCCACAGATACCCACATATTAACTTATGTCCATTAATAATTCTCAATGCATTTGTTATGTAATTTTCCATAGTTTGTTAAATATCTATGAATCTTGGTAAAACATAGTTTGTTAAATATCTATGAATCTTGGCAAAGTGCTATAGAGTATATAAAAACGAATAATTTGATAGTGATTTCTAGAATATAAGAGCTTGCGTTTACTTTGTAACTAGATAGTGGATTCTAAAGTTTTGTTAGCGATCCTTTGAAAGAGTTGGCGTGTGTTGTACAACCATGTGATTTCGAGGATCCTCATCACCCCAACCACATGTATAAAGTCCATAAAGCGAGATTTGTATGATCACATTGGGATTTCCTACTCAAGGATGAGTTTGTGGTGGGGAAGGTGCATTACACCATTTTCACCAAGAGGGTTAAAGGTGGTGATTGGTTCATATGTAGATTGTGTGTCCCTTGGTTTGTGTGAGTGTCTTCCTAGCAAGCCCAAAAGACTAGCTCGGTAAAAAATCATATAGATGTTCTATAGATAGAACACGAATGCTTCGTCGATGGCCGAAGAGACATGGAAAACCAAGAGCACTACATGCATGTAGTAGTAGAAGTGGCAACGAGGATGCAGATGAATTATTGCAGAGAAGGCAATCCACTGTGCCATTTGTCGTGGTCATGGGAACCAGGTACTCCCACGGAGGACAAAGGGGATCCACCGTGCATAGGGTGGCCCCTAGCCTAAGGACTCGGCGTACTGGATGCCTCGTCAACTTGGAGTACAAGGCAATCCAAGAAACCATCTTAGAGTACCAGGCAAGAAACGTACATATGTACGATACGCGTGGAAGACTCTGTATTCAGCTAGAGCTCTAGTTGTAAACTTACCGCCTCCGCCTACATAAGGAGGGGTAGGGAGGGAGCGCTCGGAAGGCATCAGCCCTACGATGTACCACCTAGCCTCACAACAACACCATCACCATGGAGGAATCAAGAATCCATTTAGAAACACATCAGAATATACGAAGTAGATCTCTCTACAAATAGGAGTAGGGTCCTTACTAGATGATCCTTCTAGGTTCAGTTGATTGTGCAGCTTTTAGCAAACCGTTTAGCTACATGTGTGCTTTCTTAACACTTCCTTTCTAAATCTTATTATGTAAGATAAGTGACAATCACATCGATGACCCATGGGTTCATCGTCCTATTGGTGTAGGCACTGTTGTAAGCAATTTCTTTTAACACCAAAACATCGCAAAAGTGAAATCCGGATTGGAAGGAGCGAACCCAACTCTTCCCGGATTATAGGATCGACACATCTGCAATGAATCGACTATGTACTTCTATTTATATTTAGAAAAAAGGAAATACAGTAGTAGTAAAAGAAGTATTTGTGCTCTGACGTACGTACTACCGTACACCACCAGCATGTGTCCGTCTTGAGAGCAGGACTCTCCCATCCATTCATGTGCTCTCTACTCTCTAGCTCAATAGGAACGATATGTCGGTTGGACCAGATGGAGAAAATCATTCAGAAAAGTGCTTTGTGGGTGCACCAAAAGGCAATGGATTTTTCTGGTGCGGGGACGTACGTCGTGTTCGGTGGTGGTGCACTACGAAGACCGATGTTATCAGATTATTATTGTTAGCAGTCGGTCCGTCGGGTCAGGAGAGTAGTGTCATAGCGCTAGTGAGAAAGGGATCGCAGGCTTGGCTGGAACTAACGGATGGTGCGAGGATTTGCAGCGAAAGCGACACCGTTTGCCGTTGGCGTTGTCCACTCCATTTTTTTTCCGGTGAGCATTTCAGGGCACATGCTAAAAGTGTCCGACCCGTTTGGCCCACTAGGGCAGCCCGTCAGGCGCCTGGAATTTGGACGTCCATGCTCCGATGCTACCAGTACTCGTGCAGACAATTCTCAAAAAAAAAAAAAAACTCGTGCAGACCGTCGCACTCAAAACTCGAAATAAAAGAGAATGGTGAAGAGCCAAGCTAGATCGGGTGCGACAGCATCAATTTCCATTCTTGCCGGCCATTGCCATTACTCTGTCCGTCTGCCGATGAAATCGCCCTCGATCGGTTGCTCAGTTAATTTCATTATCAGGCATATACAAGAGTATAGTGTTAGAGCATCTCCAACAGACGCTCTATCCCGCGCTGTATCCAAAAAATTATCTGGTTTAGCGCGTGGGCGCAAAATGATGCTCCGGCGCTGTAAAATAGAGCTTGGGGCAAAAGCGCTATGTCGTGCACTATATCTAGCGCGCCGGAAAGAGCGCGTTGTATAAAGTCGCGCGCAGAAACAACTACGGATTTTACAGCTCCAAGATTTAGAGCTTCTGCTGGAGGTGAATATGCCCCCACGCGCAAAACACAGATAGAGCACGCTGTAAAGCAGTTTTATAGCGCTTAAATTTGACGCCTCTGTTGGAGATGCTCTTACGTAACTGCATTGAGGCCTTGACAGCAACTGGTGTTTGCCCGGTGCTCTGTCCATGCGCAGATCAATACGCGCCGGTCCATTGCCGCCGGGTGACTGTCATATATAGGCATGCTTCCTAAACTCGATCCCTCCACGCCACGCGGGCTGGCGGCTGAAATCTAGTACATAGACACGGTTAAGTAGTTGGCTAACTGACATCGTTCACGGCTGCAGCCGGCAAGCCTGCAACATTTCACTGGCCTGCGTCCAAAGCATCTACCCCTTTTTCTTCAATAAAAAGAAGAGGGAAAGCAGAAACACCTCCGCGTAGAAAGAACGAAATCTACAATTTGGGGTGCACCACCAAGGGTTGGACAGGGCCGGCCCTATGTTTTTCCGGACCCTTGGGCGAAGTCAATAAAAGGGCCCCTCGAAGGTAATATATGTAGGTATAACAAGATATATAAATGTATATGTGCCTACTTTCATTTACAGAAAGATAAGAGTTAAAATATAAGCAAACATACTTCATGTAAGATGTATATAAATAATATCACTTAAGTGAAAATAATAAAACGGTAGAAAAATATAACAATTATTTCCTACTACTTTGACTACCTTACATAAAAATGAAATTACAATGACTTCATCGATAATTATACTTCAATGCTTCACAAAAAAAAAAGATTCTTCGTTCATTCCTAGATGCAAAATCATTGACCAAAATTTCAAGATCAATGTTGTCCAAGATATCCTCTCAATACAACATGTAACCAATCCATTCAATATATCTTGTAACATAGTTGAGCTCAAATAAATTTTCAAAATACTTATTTAAATCTCCTTTTTACGATTTAATAAACTGATTCTCTGTTTTTTTTCACATCACTAGACAATTGATTTGGCATTCTAATTAATATAATGGTGAAGGAATTTACATCGAATTAGAACCCAAATTAAGGGGATAAATCATTGATTAGATGGAGGGCATGAACTTACAGGGAGGCAGGCTAGCGGGCAGGCGAGAACGAGGCGATCGGGCAGCAGGGCGACGGCCGAGGCGATCGGAGAGCGGGTGGTACACAAAGACGAGGAACAACTGAACAGGCGTACCGCAGACGAACATTCGTTACTCGCTAGCTCATCCAGGCCTGAGTCAACCAAACGCTGGTTGTGATCCTGCCTCGGCTTTTTTTCCAGATCAATGTAGTCCTGCCTCATGAAAGACTCCCGATAAGGCAATGGATCTATTGGTTGCATCTTTTTTTAGTGGGCATGTTCACCTGTATTAATTTTTTTCTTCAGCCCAAACTAGAGAAAAGCTGTGATTATGGGCCCCTCCTTGGCCTGGGCCCTAGGCGGCCGTCCATGGCTGCCATGGGTCAGGGCCGGCCCTGGGGTTGGACTCAACTCACCATGGATTACTTCCTTTACGCATAGGGTGATCGGCCCAGGGTCAAGGGCGAAGCTGGACGAAAAGATCATTGGGTTCAGCTCTACTAGTTATGTGATAATTATCCACTAATGAGATAAGTTAAAGAGCAAATTAGTGAAGGTTTCAGGAAATTTATTGGGTTCAACTGAACCGAACACTTGTATACCAGCTCCGCCACTGCCGAGGGTGGTAACCATTGAGGCGTTGTTCTTCTTTGTTCATGCACAGAGGAGGCCGAAAAATATGTCATGTTTAGAAGGTGTTCGTCCAACGAAAGAGTGGGTGAATATGTCTGATCATCGCTAAATCTGATTATGTCGTGGCGACTGCAAATGTCACACACCATGGCAAGCATTTATCTCGTTTTGGGCACATGTTTCCGGATACAAAGGCAACATAGAGGGGTCTTCCTAGTTTTCAGGTTTCGAGGGTATCAAGAGATGTAACAAAGTCGTTCGTGATCTTGCATCGGCGGCTAGGAGAAATCTTCACACTTTCCGGCCACGGCATACCCGACATGCATGCATGAGCTTCTTGTGAATGATGATAATATTGTATTACTCCCAGTTACATGCAAATCAAATGTCCAGACAACTCATGTAACATATTTCGGTAAAAATAGTCCCAATCACCACATGAGATTCTGAAGTCTGCGGTTTAAATTCTGAGTTTAACACGTAGATGAAGTTTTGGTAATTACTTGGGTAGCAAATTACTTTTCCATCTCAATGTTTTGGACTAGATTAGAGTTGAATTGGACGAAAAAATAATCTTGATATCATGTTTGAAATTTCGATATTATTTATGTTTCTAAAGTTTTAGACCTTTGTGCCAAAGAGAAATCATTGGCAGAACATTCATCTTTAATACAAATAAACAGGCTATGTAAACCATGTGAATGGATGGCGATTGGTATAAGTGTTAAATTAAAATTGTTCATGTGAGCATATGTACCTTGTGACAAAAAATGGCATTCCTATTGTCAAAAGTTTCACGCGTACATGTTCATGGCTTATGTGCACATGTAAATGTGTTTTGGTTTGTAAAAATATAATTCTGCTCAGAAGGTCACTTTTTAGAGTATCGAGTTTTGTTACTTTTCAAAGAGCACACCGTAATTTGTTTCCATGAACCTACACTTTCTTCTATCGCAGCAAGCACCAAAAAACAGAGGGGTTGATTTTGATTGAATTGTACACATTAGTTTGCATATTTTGATAGTCCTTACTCTAGAAGCATCTACCAAGTTGTCTACCGTACACTATGAAACAGTCTACCATATGGTTTATATATTTAAAGATACTATGGAAAAGGATACATAATCACATTTTTGTGCTTAGACTTGTGGTGAAACTTTTTGTAACATGATAGTTTCTTAGACATCCCAAACTATCTAAAATACAATTTTTGTGAAATAACTATAGGTTATAGCACTATAAAATTTAATCAATAACACTAGGATATGACAAAAAAACGTTGTAATATATATAGGTGTGATTTTCATTGTTAATTCTTTTAAGTATACCTGAAGATAGGAAATAAACACTAGGATATGAAAATAAAATATACCGTAATATGCATAAGTGTGCTTTTGCATTGTTAATTCTTTTAAGTGTTCAACGACAAGGTGAGTTATGAGGAAGTAAAAAAAGCTCTATATACATAGATGAGAAGGCAGTGAGCACCCACACTCTGGCTCCTTCTAGAACTACAAACCGGACGGTATGTAACATGTAGAAAAATGCTTCTTATAAGAATATGTTGGTTTCTCGTAAAAGTGTAGTCCACATAATGACAAAGTCAAACTGTGCGGCCCTCGGCCGACACTGAAGCTAGGAAGCGACGACGAGTAGAAGCCCGATCAGGACCATGATGACACTGAGTTGTTCAGTGACGGGAGCTGCCAAGCATCAATCATCTGAGTGAGCCCACCAATGGTGAGCTCCTTGTCACGAGGAGAACACCGCTAAAAGGTACCTCATATATTTTAAATAATATTGTGTAGCAGTAGTTGATGTACTTTTAATTAGTCTTAAGAACAATATATAGTATGTACAATTCATTGGTGATTGATTAGTTGCCACTCGATGTGCATCTTCTTTGTCTGTAAAACAATTCAATTATTTATTGATGTGATATCCTCGTCATATGGGTTCCGAGGGGTTGACCATTCAGGTCGAAGAGCCTACTAGCTATTAGGATTATAATCCAAGGGTAGCTTAAACATTGCACATAAGGGAAGGCGCGGTAAGCCTCCTAATCAAACACTACTTGGTGAAGTGATCAAAGTCTCAAGTTAGCCTCCATTGGAGACTGGAAAGGAAACCAAGATAAAAGGGAAGGTGATAAAGTTAAACCCAAATAATTGCCTGAAATATTACTTATCTCAAAATTTCAAGCCATGTTCATGATAAACTCAATTAAACTTTTTTCAAGATTTTCTTGAAATTGTATTTATAATTTTACGCACAAAGTATTTCTACCAGAGAATTTAAACATCATTATGTACGAACAAGTGATCAGCTGGGAGAATTTCATTCTAGCCTAATCAAGCAAACTTAAATCCTTCTGTAAGAATGGAGGGTGAGATGCGCTGGAAATGTTTTTGGAGGAGAAATAAGAAGAGGGTGTAGGTGAGGGGAGAGTAGAAGAGGAGAGGGAGCAGGAGGATTGGAAAAAAATCTACAATAGTGAGGAGCAACAAAATGGCATGTTTGCATGTAGAATAATTTTGACATTGTCCTATCGGCTTAAATAGAATGATGTTGTTAGATCTGTGATGGTTGCAAACATATAGTGGGATGGTAGCCATGCAAATGACGATCAACGTACGACTGGTGTTTGAAGTAGTAGGATAGGAGGGAGAATAGACGTAGATGGTGGTTGGCTGAGAAGGAGATGGATTTTCACTTACCTCTAAATCTAGATGATTATAAGGGGGCCAAAGGGGAAGCTCCCCGGAACATGGACTATGCTCCTACAACTAGTTGCACATTTTGAAAGAAATATCAATTTTATTTATACATATAAATGTTTATGTGTGTGAATTTTCAAAAGGGGCATATTAGCATAGAAAAGGAGGCAAATTTTGTTGCTGTAAAAAATAAATTCACTAAACCCACCTTTTCCACATATGAGGCAAAATTGATTATTTCCCACAAAATTATGCAAGCATGCAAAATGCTTGACCATCAAAATGTATATAATTGAAGAAATGTTTTCGCATTTGAAATTATGTTTTACACCAAGGAGCCACATGCACCTTTGAATTTTCGTATTTTTTTTGTGCTATTGCACAGATAGTGGGCCTCGCTTGACGATGGAGGTGATACCTATTGCACCTGCCTTAACCAGTAAACTTAAGTTGTTGTAACGTAAACAAGGGTAACCAAGCTCTTGTAAACTTACCAAGGGCGTCATCACGGCAGGAAACGATATTGGCAATCCAAAGATCTCAAGGCGCTCCACGGCTAGGCGAAGCTGACCCTTCGACAGCAACGTACTGGCCGGAATGAATCTCCGCGGCATATGATCGATACATCCTGTGCTGCCCGGCCACAGTGCCACACCATGCATCTCCGTTCGCCCACGTCGGTCCTTCTTCCAGCACACACTCGTCCTGCGAGGTTTTGGACTGGCGTAGTACGCAAAAATGCTGAATTTGCAGCCTCTCTCTCTCTCGCTAGCACTCCTGATCATTCTCGCCTAACAGACGGTTTTGTTTGTTTTCTGATGCTGTACGTACCCTTGTCGATGCGTGTTGCATTGTGACTGGGTCATTTGGACGTAGGTACAGGGGGAGCCATCTGTTCATGCTAGTACTACTTTAGAAATCGTGTTCACACCCACGTGCTGCTTTAGGCTGGTGCCAACGCAGGCGGTAGGCGGGGCGCTACCGCCCGAGGCGGGGCGAGAGGGAGACGACAGCGGGGCGAGACGGCAGCGCGGGGCGGTGGCGCGGGCGCCCGGCGGTATCGCCCGCTACCGCCCGCGCTGGGGGCGAGAGGGAGGCGACAGGCGGGCGAGAGGGGGGCGGCAGTGTTGGCAGCACGGGGCGGTAGCGCGGGCGAGAGGGAGGTTGTAACGGCTAGCTGACGTGGCACGATCTGATTCGTCCACGTCAGCTAGCCGTTGGGTAGCTGTTGCTGGTTCAAAAAATCCGAAAAAAGCCAAAAAACTCCAAAATTTCATCCCACCCCTATAAATACCCCCCATATAGTTTCACTCACTCCACACCCATTTCATCTCATTCATCTCCTTCACTCTCTCAAATCTTCTCCACCATGTCCGGTTGGACTCCACCAGATTTGACCTCGTTCACGGATCTGTTGCAGCCCGACGGGTCACCAATACACCTAGATGATGTCTCTCCGACACATCGTCGCACCAATGTCGGTTCTTCGCCGCTTCCCCGAGTTTTATACTCCTCCGGCACACCACCTTCGGGGCCATATGGGCCATACGCTCCACCTCCGGCGCCATATGGTTCATACCCTCCGCCTCCGTATCCATACCCCCCACCACCTCCACATGCTCCACCTACAGGTAGCGGGAGTGGACTGTACCTCCTTACCCACCATATGGTTCATACCCTCCGCCTCCGTATCCATACGCGCCATATGGTCCGTACCCCCGACCACCTCCTGAAGCCAGTGCTCCAAGCTTGGAGTCCGATGCCGCGGAAACAATCGTACCAACGCGTCAACCGCGTCCAAAGAGGCTTGACTGGACAGCTGCGGACGAGGAAAAACTGGTACTTTACTTACCCATCACATGTTTATTTCGGGTTGGTTCTTGCTTGGATTTTTCACTAACAATATCTATTTCGGGGTAGGTTCATGCTTGGATTTTTAACTCCAAGGACTCTGTCGCCGGTAATTGCAAGACCGGCAATAGTTTTTGGGGTCAGATAGCTGCAACCTTCAACTCTACCTCGGATCCTGCCCGTCATCGGACCTCGAAGCAGCTGAAGGATCATTGGAACGCCTACAACAAGGAGGTGTCCCTGTTCAATGCATACCACATCCAAGAAGAAGCGTTACGTCAGAGTGGAGCAGACGATCAGATGGTCATGAAGGCGGCAATGGAGTGGTACGCGAATGACAAAAGAGTGACTCAGCCGTTCAGACGGCACCACTGGTGGGAAGCTGTTCGCAATAAAGCGAAGTGGAAAGGACAGCATGGTCATGGTAGTGGAACCGATTCCACTTCCAAGAGAAGCCGTCTAGGAGTTTCTGGTGAGTACAGCTCTAGCGAGGCGACGACGGAGGAGGAGCGTCCAACGGGCCGTGATAGGGCCAAGGACGCGGCACGTAAGGGTAGGAGGAAGGGGAATGAAACCTCATCAACCAGTGAGGTAGCAAGTAAATCCTTCGCGATGAAGAACATGTGGAATGGTTTAGTGAAGGCTAAGCTGCTCAAGCAATGGAACAAAATGAAAGACCGATCAACCGCCGACATAAACGAAGCAGAAAAGCATACCGTAATTTCTTTCCATGAACCTACATTTGTCTCTATCGCAGCAAGCACCAAAAACAGTGGGGTATTTATTGAATTGTACACATTAATAGTCCTTACTCTAGAAGCATCTACCAAGTTGTCTACCGGATTCGTACACTATGAAACAGTCCACCAAATGGTTTATATATTTAAAGATACTATGGAAAAGGATACATAATCACATTTTTGTGCTTAGACTTGTGGTGAATTGTTTTTGTAACATGATAGTTTCTTAGACATCCCAAACTATCTAAAATACAATTTTTGTGAAATAACTATAGTTTATAGCACTATAAAATTTAATCATAAACACTAGGATATGACAAAAAATGTTGTAATATGCATAAGTGTGATCTTGCATTGTTAATTGTTTTAAGTATACCTGAAGATAGGAAATAAAAATTAGGATATGACAATAAAATATACCGTAATATGCATAAGTGCGCTTTTGCATTGTAAATTCTTTTAAGTGTACCTGAACACATGAAATTGTATCCACGGCGGTACATTAAAATATGTACATCAACAAAGAAATAGTTTCAACGACAAGATGAGTTATGAGGAAGTAAAAAAAAACTCTTTATACATAATACATAGATGAGAAGGCAGTGAGCACACAAAAACTTTCTCTTTTTAGAACTACAAACTGAAATCAGTAGGTGCTAAAAAGTACTTCTTCCTTTAAATTGTAGTATGTATGAGTAAGTGCATCTATGAGGGACATACCATTCCTTCCAAAGGTATTTGACATTTGTTAGTTTTTTTTTTCTGCCCATACCATTCTTCTTGTTTGCATTATTTATTTGATTGGCTCCCTCATGTAGATTTTCTTCCTCTCTCCCTCGTTCCACTCGCACGCACACACTCCTCTCACCACCTATCTCTCCTGCATGGCTACATTATACATTATCGCAAGACTAAACTTTATGAATCCTATGGAAATTTCTTTCCTATTCCTGCGTTTCAAAGGACTTAAAGAAAACTTTTCCTCCAAAAGTCGTATCCCACAAAATTCCTGTAAAATTCATGTGTTCCAAACACCCCTCAAACAACTTCTTAGTCCTCCCTTGATTCAAGGGAGTGTTATCACCAGAATTTGACCAAGTCAGAGGTGGGCCGCGATCAAGATGGACTTGGAGATATATGCGTGGACAGATATGTGAATCGGCCTTGTGTATCAAGTTTGGGCTAGTTGCCCGTGTATCTGTAACATATTAGATCGCATCTTAGTTTAGAAATTAGAGTTTATCTCGTGCACGGTTTAGTGCACGCCCACATTAGAAAGTCCCCTGGACTATAAATATGTACCTAGGGTTTATGGAATAAACAACAACCAACGTTCAACACAAACCAATCTCGGCGCATCGCCAACTCCTTCGTCTCGAGGGTTCCTCCGTAAGCACCATGCTGCCTAGATCGCATCTCGCGATCTAGGCACGAGCCTGCCTAGGTGTTCATGCGTTGCTCGATCGAAGCCTTTTTGATGGCGAGCAACGTAGTTATCATAGATGTGTTAGGGTTAGCATTGTTCTTAGCATCATATGCTTACGTAGTGCGACCCTTGCGCATCTAGCCGTCCCGTACCTCATCATGGGTGCAGGGCGGCACCCGCTGATCGTTATTTAGTAGATCTGATCCGTTACGGTCGCTCCTTGATTCATCAAGGATTAGTTTAATATCTGCAATAGTTAGGCCTTACAAAGGGTTGGAGGATCCAGGCATGCGGGTGTAGTTTGCTGCCCCTAGACAGGACGTTCCGAGGATCAACCTAGTGTTGGTTTTTAGGCCTTGTCTAGGGCTGGCTTTACGTGCGTGAGCGCGAGGCCCAATCGTGAGTAGGATGATCCGATTATGCGGTGAAAACCCTAGATCGTCGTGGATCTCATATGCTTTATCTTGATCAAGCAGACCACCATATATTCGGCCACCTCGACGAATCATGGGTGGATCGGCTCCATGAGCCGATTCACAGACAACCCGAGAGCCGATCGAGGCTCGTATTTAACGTATACGTGTGTGCCCTGCAGAAACTAAGCGAGGCATCATCCACACCTTCCGACCGGTATAGGTCGTGGCACGCCTTGCAACCCGCATCGGCGCGCGACCAGGAGGCTTTGCGGGCCGTCGTTCGGAGGGGCCAGCCGCAGCCCTAGTCGTTCTCGCTCTACGGTGTTGGCGCCATCGCCCGCCGGCGGGTTTCGACGTCAACACATTTCGCACGACGGTGGGACAATCTTCAACGACAACCATCTCGCCATCCACATCGGAGATGGCAAAGCCCGTCGAGTACGAGGATCTAATGGCAAAGTCGGGCCCTCCGCGAGGCCGACCTCATCGGCTCTTCCCACGACGCCCGCTCCCATGGCGTCAACACGGTCGATCTCAGCCACTCCATAAGGGAACCAGGGTTCTCTTTCGATGCCAATATGGCGGGGTTCGTGATTCGCCATGACGCGGACAAAGCGGAAAGCAGCCACACTCGTGGCAATGAGAAGGACGAGGCCGCTCCACGTGACCGGCCCCAAGACGATAAACGGTACTGCCGAGGAGGAGGCGAGAAGCATGCGGTATCCACGCCCATTATCCGTGCATCTCCTCGCAAATATGATCAGCCATACGACCGACACCGCCCCGGCGAAGACGACCAAAGAATTCATCGGTCCGATGCAGGCGGGAGGTATCGTCAAGACAACTATGACGACGGGTACGAGCGTCGTGACAATGTGGACAGACTGGGACCGCCCTTCTTCGCATCGCTGGGATTCGGAATGAGCCGATTACCAACAATCGGCAATTGCCCAAATGCAAACAAAAGGAGAAGGGTGCAGCTAAGTTATCCGTGTTCGAGCGCCTGGGGCCTCTCCCGCCTTGGGGCAGGCATACCGAGTCCGTTCGATGGAAGATCACGAGAACTCGGAGACGGTGATGAAGAGGATAAGTATCATCGGCCAAGATGGTGTCCCGACGGGCTCAGCCGCTCCCAAAAACGTAGGGTTCAGCGACTACGTGCGTTGGAAGAAGCCGAAAGGTTATATCTGCACGCGCCGAGGAAGGCGCGGCCTGACCTGGCCGCCAAAATTCAGCGAACCCTGGATGAGGAAGGTCGGCCACAAAGAAAAGAGTGGCGCCCAAGAAAGGAAAGCCGATGACGAGACATCGGCTGGCACTAACATGGTTTTCATCCTTCCTGCGGAATTTAGCGCTCCAAGGTTATATGAAGCACCCGTGGCACAATCGGACTGCCCACGGCCGGTCATCTTCGAGAAGCCGCGAGAAAGAAGTTACAGCATCCGAAGGCCCTGTACTTACGAGGCTACATCAATGGACAGCTTGTCAATAAGATGTTGGTGGACACCGGAGCGGCAGTCAACATTATGCCATACTCTATGCTACGGCGGTTGGGACGCTCCACCTCGGATTTAATCAAAACCAATGTAACATTGAGCGATTTCAACGTCCAAGCATCTGACGCGCAAGGGGTTCTAAACGTGGATCTGACCGTAGGAAGAAAGACTATCCCTACGACGTTCTTTGTTGTCGACAGCAAAAGCACATATGCTGTAATATTAGGGAGGGATTGGATCCACGCTAATCGTTGCATTCCATCCACGATGCACCAATGCCTAATTCAGTGGGATGGAGATGAGGTGGAGGTCGTCCACGCCGATGATTCAGCCGAGATCTCAACAGCCGGTATGGGCATTTGGGAGGCATCAGGTCAAGAGCCACTCGGCATCAATTTGGACGACTGCGAACGCATCGATGTGACAAAGAACGGGGTAAGGCTGGTTCTATCCACCGGACTGACCGTATAACGAGAACAACATCGATGGACAAAGGTGTTGAGGCTGATCCTTGCGATCGGCCCCCAAAATTTTTGTGGAGGAACATTACAAAACCTTCACCAAGCACGCAACGTGGAGGCCGATTCCAGCAATCGGCCAAAATTATCCCCACCATCTATTTTGCCTGGGAGCGACATTTGACCCAGAGGGCTACCTAAAGAGCCGATACCATCAATTTTCTTGACAGAATCGGCTCGGGGGGGCGTCTAGATGGATTAAATACATATGAGGCAACATTATCAAGTATGGGGGCCGACGCACAAGTCGGCCGTGGAAATACATATGAGGCAACATTATCAAGTATGGGGGCCGACGCACAAGTCGGCCGTGGAAAAGTTGAAAATTTTTGAGCACAGCCGATGCACGGCCATCGACTTAAGGGCATCAACCACCTTGCGACCGTCACACGAAGGAGCTTAAGGGGATAGTCATCAGGCAGCGAGGCTCCACTGAAGGGCGAATATGCCGGCGACTCTTCTCAGTAGAATGGTTGATGCCTCAAGCGGATCATTGTGTCGACAATGTCGGGTCGCGGCCCCGCGAAGCAGTATGTCTCTTCTGAAACCAGGAGAATAGTCGATGTTGAGGCGATCGGCTACGGCATGTCACGACCACAAGGGGGGAAAACATCAGGAAACGTCCTCACCGAGAGCTGCATCAGCCTGCCAAAGATAATGAGCCAATATTATCGACGAAACGCAGGACCTGAGCGGGAGAAGCTCAGGGAGACAGTTGGCCCTGAAGGGTCCTTCACTATAGGTGGCCGATTTTTCCCAATCGGCTGGCCCGCTTCCCAGCTTGCCCGAAGAATGATGCTGATGTCGCCAGAAACATCGTTTCTACATACAAGCCAATTGAGTGACACGCACGGGGCTTTGTTGTGGGCCCTAACCGATGGCCAGCCCGCTGGATTGGCTAGCAAGGCTCATGATCTTGCTTGAGGTCTCATGGGCAAAGCCGACGCTTGGCCGTCGACTCAAGGGGTATGGTGGTTACAGGCAAAGATCTCATGGAGCATCCATCACCAAATCGGCAGTGTTTGCGCAAGCCTGCGGATCAGTCCAGGGTCATGAGGACAACCGATGATCGTCCGATGATCTTGATGAGCCGAACCATTCAAGCCGAGCTATCTGCACCAGAAGCTGCATCAGTTCGCCCGAGATGATGAGCTAATTAGGACAGCAAGGTGGTTCTTCGGAGCTGCCGACCTTTCCAGACCGCTGTGGGCTTGAGCCTAACGCAAATACAGTTGGGAAACCGATGGTGGCCCAATCACTGGTCTGCGTTTATCCTCGCCCGGACTAAGGCTCGGGGGGCAGCTCGCCTTTAGGTTCCTTGTTCTATGGAGCCGATTTGGTTGAAATCGGCTTGCTCTGCATCATAACTCGTCAAGAGGGGTGAATTATTGCAGACGGGAGTGGCTGGAGGTAGTGGAAGGAAGCAACGATCGCTGACGGACTTTGGGCCAGGTGTGACTACGAAGAGATGAGGCATTATCAGGGCAGTGGCAAAGAGGATCCGGTAGATGAGAATGCCGCTGAGGTCCATTAGTCCGTATGGTTGAGTCTGCATTTCCAGGATCTAGGATTTGCGCGATTGCGGCTCGTCCTAGGGGTGGAGGTCTGGATGGATCTTCCTCGAGTTTATCATGAGAGTCCGATGCATTGCCATCGGCTCCTTAAAGCACCGACCAGATTGGCAATCGGCAAGCACGGCTATAAAAAAAGGACGACAAGATCGAGTTGGGGAAGTTCTCCATTGATTAACTAGAGTTCTTACATAAAGAGCCGATTGCTCTCAAAAGAAGATCCTAGGGGCTACATTGCCCGTCTACTACTGATGGCCCCGAGCTAAGATCCTATCTAGGGGCCGTTGCGCCTTCCGTCATCGCCATCCTCGCCGTCGCGGCCGCCCGCTCGTTGCCGCGCCGTAGCGACCGGCAGGACCTTCGTTGTCCTCGTCTTCTTCATCGCGTCGCGCGTCACTGTCGAAATCGCTGAGATTGCCGGCCAGGGGGTGGCGCTTGGCCGGTGGCTCGTCTGAGGAACCATCTTCTTCCTCCTCCTCCGGCCTCTCCTCTTCGGAGGAGGGGGCCCCGTCCTGAAGGTGGTCGTCGTCGCTTCCCTCCACCGCCTCCTCGGCAAGGAAGGAGAGGTCGCTCTCCCCGTCGGCCGGGGACCGGTCGTCCTCCGACCGTGGAGAGTCGTGCTTGGCTCATTCCCGGCCGATGGCGCGGCGAATGTTGGCCGCGTGGGCTTCCTCCGTTTCCATTCCGGCGTCGCCGTGGAAGGGGAGGACTGCGAAAGGTCCGACGAAGAGGAAGACATGGTGGCACAGAGGGTTTTTCTTTGGAAGTACTAGTGCCCGGAGGATGAGGAAGAAAGGCAGAAGTGGCCGAATAAAGGGGAATATCTCGGTTAATGCCTAAGCGCTCCGAGAACGTGGTGCCGTAACCGTCGTCGTGCGAGAAGCGAGGAGGCAAGACGTCATCATGAAGGAAATGCGACGGTTCTGCCACGACATGACCCGGCGAAAGAGCGTAATGATTTTGGAAATGTCATTTCCAAAACCAGGGGGGCATGTGTTATCACCAGAATTTGACCAAGTCGAGGTGGGCCGCGATCAAGATGGACTTGGAGATATATATGGACAGATATGTGAATCGGCCTTGTGTATCAAGTTTGGGCTAGTTGGCCCGTATCTGTAACATATTAGATCGCATCTTAGTTTAGAAATTAGAGTTTATCTCGTGCACGGTTTAGTGCACGCCCACATTAGAAAGTCCCCGGACTATAAATATGTACCTAGGGTTTATGGAATAAACAACAACCAACGTTCAACACAAACCAATCTCGCGCATCGCCAACTCCTTCGTCTCGAGGGTTCCTCCAGAAGCACCATGCGCCTAGATCGCATCTCGCGATCTAGGCAGCACGAGCCCGCCTAGGTGTTCATGCGTTGCTCGTCGAAGCCTTTTTGATGGCGAGCAACGTAGTTATCATAGATGTGTTAGGGTTAGCATTGTTCTTAGCATCATATGCTTACGTAGTGACCTTGCGCATCTAGCCGTCCCCGTACCTCATCATGGGTGCAGGCACCCCGCCTGATCGTTATTTAGTAGATCTGATCCGTTACGGTCGCTCCTTGATTCATCAAGGATTAGTTTAATATCTGCAATAGTTAGGCCTTACAAAGGGTTGGAGGATCCAGCGGCATGCAGGTGTAGTTTGCTGCCCCTAGACAGACGTCCGAGGATCAACCTAGTGTTGGTTTTTAGGCCTTGTCTAGGGCCGGCTTACGTTTACCGTGCGTGAGCGCGAGGCCCAATCGTGAGTAGGATGATCCGATTATGCGGTGAAAACCCTAGATCGTCGTGGATCTCATATGCTTTATCTTGATCAGACCACACCATATATTCGGCCACCTCGACGAATCATGGGTGGATCGGCTCCATGAGCCGATTCACAGACAACGAGAGCCGATCGAGGCTCGTATTTAACGTATACGTGTGTGCCCCGCAGAAACTAAGCGAGGCATCATCCACACCTTCCGACTGGTATAGTGGCACGCCTGCAACCCGCATCGGCGCGCGATCAGGAGGCTTTGCGGGCGTCGCTCTGAGGGATCGGGGCCAGCCGCAGCCCTAGTCGTTCCCGGCTCTACGGTGTTGGCCAGTCACTGCCCGCCGGTGGGTTTCTGACGTCAACAGGGAGTTTCAAAGGATATCTAAGAGGATTTAGTTCGTAAGGAAGTTTTTCTACCGTAATAGTATGATTCGTAGGATTGACATCTTTAGGGGTTATTTCTAAGGATGTAAAATTGAACTTATGAGTAATTAATGCAATAAATGAATGTGTGCATTGTTTTGATGCGTAGCTCTCCATTAAAAAAAGGATTAATGCTAATGTTTTCTTTACACTCTGTTTCATATTGCTGCTGTTTGAGAATTGAGAACCATGTGAATCAAAGACACTTTATTTAGTTAGGTTTCAAGTATTGGTCCCTAAATTAACTTCAAAACTATGTAATCCAGTAACCGTGCAAAATCGTAAAAATGCAGACCTAGCCATTTTCCACGGCTGTGCTGCAGGCCTGCAGTCCTTCTGGAAGCAGAGTAGAGTCAAACTTGCAGTCGATAAAGCTCACTCACACACACACGGGCCGGTTGGCTGGTTCCTGAGCAGAGAGAGGAGCTGCTCCATTCTATGGCCCTCATGAATCCACAGATCCCCCTTTTTCCTCCTCCGCAAGCTCCGGTTTTTAAACCTCCGCGGAGCAGCGCAGCCTTCCATCCAATCCCTCCCCGCCTCTCCCTCCTCCCTCCTCCACGCAGCAGGACAAGTACCGCCACCGAACTGGGCAAAATCCTCCTCACACGCAACCAATCGCGAGCCACAATCACCCATTTTTCCCGCGGCCCGCCGTTCTACTACAAGGAGAACCCAGCCGCTCCTGGCCGGCTCTAGAGGTTCTGCCGTCCGTGCGCGTAGCTTCGCCTCGTTGGTGTCAAGGTTCTTGGATTGGTGGGGGAGTCGTGGGAGATGCTGTCTGTGAGCTCACCGAGGGTGCACATGAGCAGGACCGTCGTGGACCCGGTCCAGCTGGCCTCTTGCCGGTGCCGCTGGGCAGGCCGGGCGGCCGCGCGGGCGGTGGCGCCGCCACAGCCCAGGCGGCGCACGCCTTGTGTTTGTTTCGTGGCCGCGCCCAGCCAGACAGGTTTGTTGTGTGCTTCTTCTTTCTTTCAGCTGTCTTTACCACTGGAGACTGCATCCTATCTTTAGCAACGTTGGTTGGACTCAGAGTGAAGCTGAGCTAGAGTTTGTCTGTGTAGGTCTTGCTGCTATCGACGTGCTGGCAGCCGGTGCGGCGGCTACGACGGCGAGGCTCCCTGAGCGCGTGTCCGTCTCGTCTCTGCTGGAGGTCGTCTCGGACGACCTGCTGAAGCTCAACAATAATCTGAAAGCGGTGAGCGTCTTATCGAGGTCTTTGTTAAATTCCCTCAAGATTGCTTTGCAAAAGATGCACTCATGTAGGCTGTGAACGAATGAGTTTCCTTTTTCCCTGTGAGTGTCTAATAGGTGCTCACATTGATCACGGTATGAAATTGCGTAGCAAGTTCTTCCGAAATATGGTGCGACACTTGTATTGGCTTGCTATTTTTGCTAACAACACCATCCAGGGTTACGATTTCGATTTCTAATACCATGTAGAAAATCATAGGAAACCGGAACAACTGCAAGTTCAGTCCAAATAGTGTGAAGCTGCAAAAGAAGTGTGCACTGTCTTCTTTTAAATTCAATCTCGAGCTGTGTTTCAACCTAACTGTGCTGCAGTCTTAAATCGCCGTAACTTCCTCTCGATAGATCAGAGCTGTTGACAGACAGTACATGTAGTGGCGCAGCCACATCCCGGCAACCCCGGGTGGCCGCCTGCAGGGGCAGAGCTACATAGGCTTATCAGGGTGCACCTGCAACCGGGCACAGAATTTTCTAGTTAGCAATTAGGCCCAAAAAAATTTAGCTTGTGCGCCACCCTATGTCATGTAAAGTGAACCCTGATAGCCTAAATTCATGTTCCAAAGAATGCCCTTACACTCTACTGAACCCCGGTCAGCCTTTGTCTAGCGCTGCCCCTGGCCGCCTGGGCTCTGCCGAGGAATCTCCATAGGGTTACAGCACAGTACAAGGATTTACTGAGTTGAATGTGGGCAAATTCCAGTCTACTTAGAGGCTGATTCTGCCACTAAGTACAGAGATGGATCAAAAACCTGCAGTAGCTACTATGATTTCACAGACTATTCTAAGTTAATTAGATTACAAGGGACATATACAATTCGCGCTAAAAGAAAATAAGCCAGTGTCATTTGCAATGCACATGTTGGCACCGGTTTACCTGTTCTTTAAAAGTGGACTGCATATCATACACAGGAATACAGTCTAATGATATGGCTAAAGACAATGACAGCTTCCTACTGGTGCACGTTTTCCAAACCATCCTAATCGTGTATTGGCCCCATATTTGATGACGTGGAGTTCAGCAGCACCGCTAGTGACTAGCTGCCTTTTTCTGGTCTCTGTTTGCGTAATCTCGAGCTGTGTTTCAACCTAACAGTGCTGCAGTCTTAAATCACCGTTACTTCCTCTCTATATACCAGAGATGTTGACAGACCGTATATGTAGTGGCGGAGCCACATCCCGGCTGGCCTCCTGCTAGGGCAGAGCTACATAGGCTTATCAGGGTGCACCTGCAACTGGGAACGGAATTTTTAGTTAGCAATTATGCCAAGAATTTAGCTTGTGCGCCACCCTATGTCATGTAAAGTGAACCCTGGTAGCTGAAATTTAGGTTTCAAAGAACACCATTACACTCTAGTGAACCCCGGTCAGTCTTGGTCTAGCTCTGCCCCTGGCCGCCTGGGCTCTTTTGAGGAATTTCCATACGGTTACAGCACAGTACAAGGATTTATGGAGTTGATTGCAGGCAAATGTCTGTCGGCCTAGTATGTGTACTTTGCCCAGGCTCTACTTAGAGGCTGGCTCCGCCACTAACAGAGCTGGATCAAAAACCTGCAGTACCTACTATGATTTCACGGATTATTCAAAGTTAATTAAATTACAAGGCAATTGGGGCTAAAAGAAAAATGTCGTTTGCAATGCACATGTTTGCACCGGTTTACCTGTTCTTTAATAGTGGACTGCACATAATACACAGGACTACAGTCTAAAGATATGGTTAAAGACAATGACAGCTTCCTACTTGTGCACGCCTTTCAAACCGTCCTAATCATGTATTGGCCCCATATTTGATGACTTGGAGCTCAGCAGCACCACTGGTGACTAGCTGCCTTTTTCTGGATAGGTCATCTCTGTTTGCGTAATCAAGACAGCAAACTTCAGAGCACATATCAAACAGATAAATGCACATATCTACACTAGTTTTTGACATAAGATTTTTCTACACTAGTTCCTGCTGAGTTCTTATTTCCAAAGTAACTACTAAGTAGCTGACATGATCTCAATAGCTTATTGGTGCAGAAAATCCAGTTCTAGTTTCTGCCGCAGAACAAATTTTTGGTGCTGGTGGAAAGAGATTAAGACCAGCATTGGTTTTTCTGGTGTCCAGAGCAACTGCAGAGTTAGCTGGTTTGCCGTAAGTTCCTCTTCTTGTTGCAGCCTTACTATTTCTATTTTTTTTATTATGCACTCAAACCTTTATATATTTGCATTCCAGGGAGCTAACTACAGAGCATCAACGTTTGGCAGAGATTATAGAGATGATTCACACTGCAAGTTTAATACATGACGATGTCATAGATGATAGTGGGATGCGAAGAGGTACATATGTTGCTATGTACAAACGAATCAGCAATAGTTCAATAGAAAAGCGTTCTCTGTTGTTTATTCATCCTAATGAAATGGTTCAATGAGGAAACAAGGAAATTATTATATTTATTCTAAACTAGATCTGGTTGTTTGCAGGGAAAGAGACCATTCATCAGCTATATGGAACCCGTATAGCCGTGCTTGCTGGCGATTTTATGTTTGCGCAATCTTCTTGGTTTCTTGCAAACTTAGAAAACATTGAAGTCATCAAGCTCATCAGCCAGGTACTGAAGGACTCCGCTTAAACTCCATCCTAGTCTGTAAAACTATATATGTTTTTTTGTGTAAACAGTCCATGTGCTCTGCTCACAGGTGATCAAGGACTTTGCCAGTGGTGAGATAAAACAACAATCAACTCTCTTCGATTGTGATGTCACCCTCGATGACTATCTGCTCAAGAGCTACTACAAAACTGCCTCCCTGCTCGCTTCGAGCACGAGGTCCGCCGCCATATTCAGCGGCGTCAGCACCACGATATGCGAGCAGATGTATGAGTACGGCAGGAACCTTGGGCTCTCATTCCAAGTAGTCGACGACATCCTCGACTTCACCCAATCGGCTGAGCAGCTTGGCAAGCCGGCAGGGAGTGACCTGGCAAAGGGGAACCTGACAGCCCCAGTCATCTTCGCCCTGCAGGAGAATCCGGCGCTGAGGGAGATTATCGACTCTGAGTTCTGCGACACGGGCTCGCTGGCGACGGCCATGGAGCTTGTCCACAGTAGTGGCGGGATCAGACGGGCGCAGGAGCTCGCGAGGGAGAAGGGTGATTTGGCGCTCCGGAATTTGGAGTGCCTTCCTAGGAGCGGGTTCAGGAGCGCCCTGGAGAACATGGTCAAGTACAATCTTGAGAGGATTGACTAGGATGGATCCACTTGGTCTCTCTCTGAAGATTCAGATGACACACCTGCGGGATGTGTACATACCAGCTTCCACAAAATTCAGTATCATGTCCATTTAAGGAGATGACTGATGCAACATCGCAAGCAACATCACAGCATTGGCGTCATGGTGTGTACCCACTACCTTGTGTGTACTACATGTATAACGTAGCGTTGTATTCTGCATCTCAAGTAACTGCCCAGGTAAATATGTACCATATACCCGAAAGATTAAATTTTATTAGTATAGCAGGTAGGAACATTATTTTTTTCTTCCAGTGGTGAGCGAATCTTGTAATTCTGTTGACCACCGGAGTATGAATTAACATTGTTATAGCCCGGAAAGTGTCTTTGGGTCCCGACCACCACTGATTCCTTCGTTTAAAAAAAATCAAAATCATATTTAAATGTTCCAAAAAAATCAGAAAAACATTCTGGACATAATCAATGATGTATCCTACAAGTATGCAAAAGCGCAATGCGAAATTGTTTGTATTGTGAGCTGCATAAAAATAACAATCTGATAACAACGAAGATTTGAAAATATGCATACTCAGATCCACACTTTTATCCTTTTTGTCTATCTCCAAATACAAAGTATTTGAAATTGAGATTTTGCACGTTTGTGGGAAACACCATTGGCTACATATGGATTTGTTTCAATTTTAAAAACTCATAAATATGATAAAAAAAAACAATGGGATCGCTGGAGCTGGGAAGTCAGAAATCTCCATTGTATATCCAATATATATACACTGTAAAGATCCCTGTGCATTCTGGTTTCTGGATTGTTGAGATGTGTATTTCTACTTGTATATTTCACTACTTTAAATTATTTACCGATAATCCTATGAGCTTTCCCATGATGATCAATTTTTTAATGAATGTTCTTGTTGGGAATCAGGCAGAGCTGAGTGAAGAAGTAGGTATCCGGCTGGGATGGATCCAGCTGAGCAGAAACGAGCAGACACCACACGAGTTTCCGTCGGTGGCAGAAGCTTCTTCACTCTTTACACTTCGAATAAATGCTCTATTTGTTTGTTATTTAAAAAATAGATCAAGTGTTGCTCTCTTTTGCATAATATAAAAGAAAAAAAAACACTCCACTAGTACGGGTGGTCGCCAGAACTCGGAGCAAGTATAGTATTCTTCGCACTGCGGCTGCGTCGGTGGTGCGAATTAACTAATTAATTAACAGCCGGTTATAGAGCATCGACGGTACTGGTACGACTCGTGATGAACGATGGCGAGGTCGATCTGAATCGCCCATTATTAATGACGAGACCGATGAACATGGAGATGCTGCCCTCTCGGCGTGTGCTTGTCGCCGTACTCGAAAAATACTTGCAAGGAGTAGTAAAATTGCAATGGCTGCATCTACTAGTACACGTATAGTATATTCACTTATATATTCTCCTACCATGTGGCGTACGTCGAGCTGTTCCCTTGCACCGTACAATTTTTCAGAATAATTTTTTGCTACTCCCTTGGATTTATAATGAGTGCTATAATTTTAGTCTAAACTCAGAATAGACGATTTTCTCAGAATACTTGGCACATAGAGATAGAGCAAAAAAAGCGACCCCAACAGATGACCTAAATTAATAAATTAGACCCAAAAAAATTGGGCACACCCACGCTGCGCCACCGCCGCCCTAGCCACCACCTCCTCCAGATCTAGTTGCGCCGCAACCCGCCGCGCCATTTGGCTCAAAAATAAAACCACGCCGACTCATGCTCGCTTCCACCGTGCCACACCCACCCGCGCCACCAGATGCCGCCGCGAGAAAAGCAACACAGGGTTCCACGGCGTCTAGCTGCGGCAATCTAGCTACTAGGCCGTCAAGATCACCAACAGCGGGGCACGGCTGTGGCTGGGGACCTTCGAGTCGCCCGAGCTCACCGCCCACGCCTATGATGTGGTGGTGTGGAGGTTGTACTGGCCCCACGGCGAGCTCAAATTCCTTGACGTGTTGATCGCCGAGGAGGCCGAGTTCCTCGCCACTCCATTTCGGGTGATGACCCGCGCCGAGGAGCTGGAGCACCACCATGCATACTTGCGCCAACACACGCACCATGACGACAAGGAGGTCATGGTAAGGTTCAGCGAACCAGAGCTCGACTTACACGCCAAGAGGGACAAGAAGAGAAGAAGCACGCTGATGAAGGCGGAGCTTCGAAGTCTAGGGGGTAGGCCGGCCCCTCGACCACATCACCGCTGAGTCACTATAAGAGGAGATGGATGACACATTTTGGGCATCACTTGCCCAATCCTCCGTTGATGAGGACGGCGATTTCTGGGATGATCCCTAGGTGTGTTATGGTTGGAGATTCGAAGGTGTAGAAGTAGTGTCGATGATGTCTATCTAGTGCCGAACTAGTGTCGATGATGTCTATCTAGTGTCGAAGCATCTAGGTATTGTAGAACTAGTGTCGGAGTGTTTATCCAATGTCAAAATCGAAGTGCCGAAGTATCTATGTATCGAACTATCATAATGGTAATGTTCAACTCAAACTACATTTGAAAGGTTTCAAAGTTTCGGACTTTGTGTGAAATCGAAATGTGCTTGTGCCCTAATATACACCATCTTGAATTTCACTAGTCCCCTAGTTTACATCTTCTGAAATTAATGCCTAATATTTGGTGCCTAAAAAGTGACAAAACATATAAAGCGATGCCCTATAATCCGAATTTGATGTAAGATTTTACATTCTCTGTTGGAGATGGTTTTAGCAAGAGAGAAGTTGGGTGTTGGAAGAACAAACATGACGTTCTTCTACACTACGGAAAGCAAGGTCTAGCAGGCTACTGTCCGTGTGGTAGCAAGTCTGAGAACGGTGACTTGAAGGCATCCCCAACAATGGCCGGATTACATATTATTGGTTGGCGTTTCAATTCTGTCACGGATGTGATTACCCACCACCTAATTTAAACCCGAGTGACCGTGCTACCAAAGCCATGTACGAGACAGACCAACCCCCGGTTAACCTACTACGGTGCACAAAGGTTCGTGTGGACTTACCAGTCAAAGTTGGATCACGGCGGGCCTCTCATTTTTCTGAGAGATTGAAACTAGGCATTCTAGAATATATCTCGCTCGTCATCTCATGGTCGGAGATCCGTCTAATTTCGTGACCAAGTATTTTCCTCGCTGTCGGTACTTTATTTGGTGGTCAACTTGAAGAACTGACCGTCTTTTCCTCTACATACAAGAATTGTCCGCGCGCTGTTCCACTAAAAGTGCAGTGTGTGTTAGACTTATCCCCAACCAACATCACTCTGGTCCTCACGTTTTGATACTCTTAGGAACTATTTTTCAAGGATATATGATTGCTCTTAGGAACATTGAAATCGAGCACTCTAGCTAGAAGCTGTCACACACATCCAAATCACCCGTCGATTGATTTAGCACTCCTTATTTACTATGCAGAGAATATTACAAATATTTGGCAACTTATTTAGTATGTTATAGAAAATTGGAAATATTTAGCAACTTAGGAGAAACTTTTGTTGTGCATGATAGTACAACGGTGAACACACACCGACACACACAATATGAAATGTCGGTCAACCTAGAAGAAAATATACTACCTCCATCCTAATAAATAAGGTTTATATTTTTCTTTCTAAAAGTCCAATGTCAAGTTTCACCAAGTTTTTAGAGAAAAATGTACACAATCCAAAATCAACATGATACATCATGAAAAATAATTTCATATAATATCTATATAACATCCTAGTTCTTGATAGTTTTATTTTAAAGGCCTTATTTATTGGGACGGAGGATATGTGTTATTTCTTTTTCATGCAAGAATTGCGTGGGCTACAACCGAGCTTGCGAAGATAAACCATACTGTATTTTTTAATTGAACAACCGTGCTTATTTTCTATGTAAAACACCCAAATACTTGAGAAACAAATTTAGTTTTTAGAATGAGTATCTTTTAAGTACTACCTCAGTCGTAGATGGCGTAGGAAGCGCGATCATGTGATGCGCATGTGTGGCTGTGCACGTATGTACAGTGTCATCATCCTAATAATGTAGCTCCTATATGAACCGAAAATGACCGTTTTCTTCCTCACATACTACCTCCATCTCAAAGCTTAAGCCTTATATATTTTTTGAAAAATCAAACCAAGTAAAGTTTAACCAAAATTTTAGAACAAACTATCAACAAATATAATATTTTGTAGGTACCATACGAAAATATATTTCATTATCTATTTAATGATATTAATTTTGTATTTTTCATGTTAATGTTTTTGGTAAAAGCTTAGTCAAACTGAACATAGTTTGACTTTCTAAAAATAATATAAGCCTTAAATTTTGGGATGGAGGTAGTATTATTCTTTTGAAAAGCAGAGAATGAATGTCCTAAAAGGTTCTAATGAATGTGAAGCAGGGGAAAATCGGAGGACCACAAGAGGTTCTAATGTGATGCATGGGAAAGAACTACGAATAGTACAGATTGCAATTACACAAATGAAATGACTGTCCTAAAAGGTTCTATAAGAATTAGAATTCCCCCAAATTCCTTATAATTCTGCCAAATCACATCGGCCCTTGAAACTACTATCTTGGACTAATAAAGAGATATTTTCTGACCTGTGTTCAATGGAAGCCGATTAAACTTACCCGACCTCTTTACATAGTTACCAGACCACTAAGTTAAAAATTGACACGCACATACGTACGTTCTTTTCTACTCCCTCCGTCCATCAAAGAATGTCTAAGGTTTGTACACATTCAAATGTATTTATACACCAAAAATTGTGTAGATACATACAAATTTAAATAAACTTTTGACATTCTTTTACGGGCAGAGGTAGTACATGTAATGTTTTTTTAAGAAAATACGAATTTTAGAGCGCTACAGTAACTCAGGTACCACGGTCACTTGTAGCGTGTGAGTGGGAAACCGCGATCATGTGAGGCGCATGTGAGCATGGTGCGCGTACGTCACGTTCGCCATCGTAAGTTGCAACGTAGAAAAGACGGATTTCTCCCTCACAAAGAAAAGAAAAACAATAATGGAGCACTATACGAGGTGGATAGTAGGCGGGCGGTGGTTGCCGACGCGGAGATGCGGATCGGACGGCTGGGATGCAGCTTCCGACGCCATGTGGCCCAGAGTAACGCACGCACAATAAGAAGAAGCAGAGGAAGAGGAGGAAGCAAGGAGAAAAATACAATCTTTGTAGATTAACGGCAAGTCGGCAGCAAGCAAAAGGAAAGGCCACGGCCACGGCCAAGAATCGCGCTGCAATCTACCTCCACCGCCGCTCCCCTCCGGCCGGCTCTCCTCTCTCTTCGCCGGCGGCCGCGAGATCGGGGCGGAGGAGAGACAGAGGCCCCGATCTGCCTGCGGCTTCGCCTCGGCTCGTTTCGGCTCGCCGCGGCGCGTGGATTTGAGGGCGGCGCCGGCCGAGCTGCTAGCGCCGTGCGCAGGGTTTGGCGTGATCGGGAGGCGCCGCCGAGGGAGAAGGGCCCTGTTTGCGGAGTGGGGTTGGGTTGCGGAGATCGACCGATCCGTCCGTCCGGTCCGGGAGGCCGGAATGCAGCAGCAGGGGCAGATGAACAAGGTGGGTCGCCGTCCCCGCTCCTTCCAGGACCTCGGGTGCTCTTCCCGTATCTTCTCTCGATTCGAGTTATTATATTATACAAACGTGTCGGTGTTTTTGAATCGCTATTTTGAAAATTCAATTTCTTTTTAATACTCCTTCATCAAGATTTCGATATCTGCATCCTTGCTAGCATAGCCGAAACTTTTGATCTGCCCGTGTGATACAAAAAGGAAAAATGCTGATGCTTGCCGTCGATTTCAGTTCTTGGATGCAAGCGAGTCGGTCCGTTTTTGAATCGTCCGCTGCTGTGTTTCAACTTTCCTGAAAGATTTTTCAAACTACTGCTAGTTCAACCTTATGTTGAGGGTTCAGTTTCGGCATCGTTCCTGTCCTGTGGCCGAAACGCTCGATCTGGTTCTGGTATGTCTGCGAGAGAGAGAAAGAAAATGTCAAATGCAGTCGGTCGGTTCCAATGCCGCGTGGTCAGTAACGAACAGCTCATGCCTCACATGCGGAAGTTGACCGCGCTCTTGGTTGCCGCTTCCAGAATCCAGATGCCCTCTGTTCCGTGCAGGAGATAATTAAACCAAACCGCAAGCTGTAGCCTTTCCCCCGTCGGTGCGCAACAAATTAAGAAGTTGCATTTCTTGTTGGTGCCATCTCATGTGCCCAGTGCCCACCAGCAACCCGAATTCATTGGCAGCAAGTTGAAGGGACAGTTGATTATAGCGGCCACGGTGCTTTGGCTTCTTTATGGTTGGTTCAGCTGCAACTGCAATGTGGTGTGGCCATTCCAAATCTCTGTCGGTCTGCAATGATTATCTCTCTAACCCCACCAATCATGTGCCATTCCAGTTTGCCAAACTAACCGCTTAAATTCCTCTGTAGTGGCTATCTGTTCAATAGTTGTTGTTTTTTGACAGTTTGCTGATTCAGTCTGCTCAATTCATTGTTTTCAGAGTGCCGCGGATGTGGACTTCTTCACGGAGTACGGCGACGCGAACCGGTACAGGATCCAGGAGGTCATCGGCAAGGGGAGCTACGGGGTCGTGTGCTCCGCCCTCGATCTGCAGACGAGGCAGAAGGTGGCGATCAAGAAGATACACAACATCTTCGACCACGTCTCCGACGCCGCGCGCATCCTCCGCGAGATCAAGCTCCTCAGGCTCCTGAGGCACCCCGATGTCGTCGAGATCAAGCACATTATGTTGCCTCCGTCGAGGAAGGACTTCAAAGATATTTATGTGGTGTTTGAGCTCATGGAGTCTGATCTCCACCAAGTTATCAAGGCCAACGATGACTTGACGAAGGAGCATTACCAGTTCTTTCTCTACCAACTACTACGAGCCCTCAAATACATCCATACTGGTATGGGATCGTTACCTTCAAGTCTATTGTTACTTTGGAGAACGATGTTTCACCATGAAGGTGGTGTTGTGTTGTAGTCTCTACACTTATGTGTAGTGGGTCAGATCCCCTTTTCATGTCGTTTTCTTTCACTTGTCTTTCAAACACACGCTCGCCCCTGGGGCTTGTTCTTCAATATAAATAAGTTTGGTGATAGGTCAGTTATGGTTCCTCAGTGGGCAGAGCTAGATAATCTACATTGTGGTTTAGTCAACAGCTGCTCAGTTGATACTTTTAATTACCAAAGTGTGGCTTGTGTCAAGTTTAGTCAACCAAGAGAATAATATTAACCTTAAATATCTATCATCCCTTTCAACACTTCTAAAATAAATCCCCTTACATATGTTAGCCTGCATTCTCTGAATATTCTGAAAGTGCTTTCCTTTTGAGCCATAGATCATCCACAACCATAATGGATGTAAATTATGATTATACCCTAGCAGTCAAGATAAGTTCCGCACTATTATTGATGCAACCTTTGTTCACATCTTGAAAATGAAATATGTTGGTTTTTCTATATGTTAGACACTCTTGTAAAGACACTGCACTCTGATTGCTCGTTCAAAAACTTGTTCACTTACTTGCCATATGTATTCAATTGACAGTGCAAGAAATTATGGCCCAATGTTTTTCCTTCAATCACAAACCGTAAAAAAAGTACTTGATTTTTGCTAATACTGAGTTTATATGAATGCAGCTAGTGTTTATCATCGTGACCTGAAGCCAAAGAACATTTTAGCAAATTCTAACTGCAAACTGAAGATATGTGATTTTGGTCTAGCACGAGTTGCATTCAATGATACCCCAACAACAGTCTTCTGGACGGTATGTTGGTAGAAACTCAATTATTATGTTTCTTGTAAGAGACTGGATTAAGAATCAGACTTCATGGATGTCATACCTATGCCCCCGCAGGATTATGTCGCGACAAGATGGTATAGAGCTCCAGAGCTCTGTGGATCCTTCTTCACGAAGGTGAGCTTTAGAATGCATGCTTATTAAAAAAACTAAGAAACAAAATAAGGTGCTTAATCTATTGACAGGCTAGAATGTAACAGAACAACATGCTTATCATTCTCCTATGGTGAACTCGATTGAGATATCAGTTGTGGCATAGTGTGGATTATGGTTGATGGCTCCGTACCATGGGTTATCAATTTTTTTATCGTATGAACATAGTATTTGCGACGATAAATTCGCTGGTGAAAATTCAAATGCACTATGTCCCTGTTCTGTTATAGTGGTTCCATACAGAAATGCTCAAACTTCATAAATTTCCATGGTTTCTCAATTTGTCAGAGAGATTAGATCTGTTCGGTCTAGTTTTTATCATTTTATACTACCTGGCCTGTTTTAATTCATGAATTTGATCTTAACATTATTCCTGCCATGTTCTACATGATTACTGGATCACTATCCTGTTGAATAATAACTTCGACAGCAGTCAGATGAACTGGTCTTACTTCAAAGAACACTAAAAGCATCTTTAATTATTACCAGGATTTTGCTTATATGCATTTTCTTATTTGTTTTGGGGTCTTGTTCCCTCTGAAATGCAGTATACACCTGCCATTGACATTTGGAGCATTGGGTGCATTTTTGCTGAGGTGCTGACAGGGAAGCCTTTGTTTCCTGGTAAAAATGTTGTCCATCAGTTAGATTTAATGACTGACCTTCTAGGAACACCTTCCGTGGACACAATTTCTCGGGTATGGCACTGAACTCAGGGGAGGACTATATTTTAGTTTATCCGGTGAATGTTTTCAGTGACTACACGATCTGAATTTATTGTTTTTGTTCCTTTCCAGGTCCGGAATGAAAAAGCAAGAAGGTACTTGAGCAGTATGAGAAAGAAAGACCCAGTTCCATTTTGTCAGAAATTTCCCAATGCAGATCCTTTGGGACTAAAACTCTTGGAAAAGCTATTAGCGTTTGATCCAAAGGACCGTCTAACTGCAGAAGAGGTAGTCTTTTGGTGCTATTTAATCATTCTGATATCTCGTTTTTTCTTCTCTGTCGCATCATGCCTCTGATGCTGCTTGCAGCACTAGTTGGTTAGAATTGTAGTTGTATAATGTACTAATGTTCCCTTCAATACTTATATTTTGTCAGGCATTGACTCACCCATACTTTAGAGGCCTTTCCAAGCCTGATAGAGAACCATCCTGTCAGCCAATCAAAAAACTGGAGTTTGACTTTGAGCACAGAAGAATGTCGAAGGATGATATAAGGGAGCTGATATTCCAGGAGATATTAGAATATCATCCGCAATTACTGAAGGACTACAGAGACGGCACTGAGAGGACAACCTTTCTATACCCAAGGTTTTCTTTTTTTCTGCGGTTGCATTCTGTCATTTCTGTTCATTGTGTCAAACTATCAAACTCTTACTGACCACCATGCTTCGTGGTTATGTTTTTCAGTGCTGTTGACCAATTCAAGAAGCAGTTTTCTCATCTCGAAGAAAGTGATGGTAGTGGCCCTGTTCCAGCAGAAAGAAAACATGCATCCCTTCCTAGGTAATATCACATCATATTCTGGTCTTCTGTTCATTTTTTCCTTCTATATTAATTGCACGGACACAAAACACTTAATGGTGCACTTTGAAGTGCACCCCTCCTCTGCTCCATATTAATATTGTTGATAATAGTTGATGATAACTGTCTTATAGTATAAAAGTTAATTGACTGAGATCTGTGACCTCAGGGTTCTCAAATTGTTAGGTCCTGTTTAATACTTCATGGGTCTGTTCAGAAGTGAGAGTTGATTATTATGTGTTCAGAGCGTTGGTACTTGAGACCCACTTAATACTACTTTGTTTACTTTGTTGCGACTCAGTACTTGCATGTGCTTCTGACCTTTCATCATTGTATGCTTATGAAGGAAAGCTTGTGTTATTGCTAATCTACATCTTCATTTCTGCAGGTCCACTATTGTTCACTCAACTCCAATACCTGCCAAGGCACAACCTTCTGTGGCCTCATCGAGGGGCAGACCAATCTCCAATGAGACAGGAAGGTACCCAGGAAATGTTCCTATTGCTGCTCAGGCTGCACACACGGCACAAGCAGGTGAGTTTGCGTTAATTTACTATACATGTTTCATTGATATTGTTCGAACTGTAAATTCTCATTTGTAACATTATTTCCTATCTTTCAGCATTACCTTACGAAAGTGGAAGCGGCAAATATCCTTACTCAGGGTACCCTCCCCAGCAACAGATCCCACAAGCATACGGGTATCATCATCAACTGCCCGGTGCTGGGCAACCACAGGCCATTGGGGGATATGCTTGTGCATACACCACCAAAGGCACGGCGGTTAATGCTGCTGCTCCAGGCATGAGAGCATCCTCCTACCAACATCTTCCAGCACCGTCGAAGAACGGCCCTCTGGACAGACTAGCGGCAGAAACCACTGACATTTACACACGATCTCTCAACGGCATCGTGGCCGCCGCCGCGGCATCAGCCGGCAACGGGGGTGCTCACAGGAAGGTCAGTGCCACAGTACCATTTGGGGTGTCGAAAATGTACTAGTGTTGCCTGAAATGACATGTCAGTGTGTCTTTGGAGCTCCGAAACCGACTCCTCGCTGGGAAGCTGCTGCCCCTAGTAACTGGATTCGTAGTAACAGATGGAGAAATTAATTGGCCTGAAATAACTGAGGGATGATGATCGTCCGGACGAGGGCAATGCAAAGATTGGTGATCTGAAGCAGCTTCTGGTCCTCTCCCATCTCTCTAGGTTTTAGTGCTATACACATAGGCAGAGATTGTGTTCGCCTCTGCACCCAATAGGGCTTGGTGACATGAGTTATTTAGGTGCAATTCAGCTGGTTGGTTAGCGGCTGTTTGGAAACAAGCCCAATTGAAGATAAATTTGTACTATCTTGAACAACTAATTAAAGATATGGTCCATTGATCATCATATCATTCATACTTATATACAACCATGCTAGTTACCCATCTATTCAGATGTCCCGGTGCATTTTGATTGTACTCCTTCTGTCCCATGAAGATTATCTGAGATTTTTCAAATTTGGATTTTGTATCACGTGAACCCACGTGCTCGTAAAGTTACCTAGAGGCTGGCCTCGTCTTAGAGGATTCTCAGCAGCGCCCTAGATATGCTATTGCCATCAGCCTCTCCAATAAACTAGTGGGGCCATCTCATAGGCCCTCCCAATAGTTCTTTCATCTTCTGTTTTCTTAGCAAATGAAACCACATTTTATTTATCCAAATGTGACCATATTAGATAGTTTAAAACACACAAATAGGTTCCAACATGAACCCTCCCGAGCAACCACTATTCCTATTTTGACGGAGAAGGCAACTTTTCATTGATTATAGGGAGAAAAGCTACAATGTGTACAAAACTGAAAGAGCAACAAACAAACATCTAGAGAGCCATTGATCATCACATGATTGATCATCATGGGGGGCTATGCATACGCTGATACACCACCAAAGGCAGGACGCCTAATGCCACCGCTCCGTGCATGAGAGTGTCACCCCCTCTAGACAAACTAGCGGCGGAGACCACGGATATATGCATGAGGTTTCTCAATGGCATCGTCGTCGCCGCTGTGGCATTGGCTAGCACCGGGGGGTGCTCGCAGGAAGGTCGGCGCCACTGTGCCCTTTGGTGTGTCCAAGATGTATTAGAAGTAGTTGAGATGAAATGACATCATGCCTTGGGAATTCAGAACCGGATGCTTCGGTCGAAGCTGCCTACCCTTGGGCATCTTCAACGACCTGACCCATTTTAGACACCAATTATGTATGTTTTCATTTTTTTTGGGTTGTCTCGCAGCCGGAGTGGTTACAAACGAAGAAGAAATTGGCCAAGAAAATATAGGTGATCTCAGACAGCACCTGGCCCCTTATAAACAGATTGATTAAAGCGATGGTCCATAAGTCCATTGATCATCATACGATTGATCCATGGTAATATGATCCATTGAACAACAAACGATCAACCCATGCGTCAGTTCATTTGGAATAAAGGAGTAACATGCTGTGGCACGTAGAGATATGATGATCACGTGCACACACATGAGTTAGGCACGTTCAGATCGGCCGAACCGTAACGTGATAGTGGCTACAAACACTCGTTGCTGCCGCGGCGTACGTCATATCGGCTGCTTAGTGCTTAGTGCAATCTCATCTTAGACTTTTTGGCACCCCTAGTGGTACTTTCGTTTCGAGTGGTTGCATTCAAATTTTACGTGGGCAAAAGACCCGCTACCCACATGGGTAACTAAGCAACCCTGCTTTATACGAAGATTCAAGCCATGTAAACTTATTTAGTTTGGTTTCCTAGTAGAACGCGAATTTCTGGTTTGATTTTTTTGTCAAAGTCAACTTACTATTCAAAAAGTTAACGCAAAATATGTTGGTGAGTTGACTTTGACCAACAAATATTCATACAAAAAATTTGAAACCACTTTTTTATACTAGAAATATGTGTTCTAGATAAGGAAAACAAACTAAAATAGGTTAATATGATTTGAATCACCGCATGACCTAAACATGCTTAGTTACCCATGTGGGTAGCAAATGCACACTAGTAGAAAAAAGGCCTTCACCGGGACTAAAGGTCCATCCACGTGGGCTGGGTGCGTCGAGGCAAAAATGCCTCCAGGTGAATTTTTTTATTTTATTTTTATAATTTTTTCCACTCCGTTTTTTTTTCTAGTCAAATTACTTACTCGTGTGGAAAAAAAGGCCTTTACCGGGACTAAAGGTCCATCCACGCGGGCTGGGTGCGACGAGGCAAAAATGCCTCCAGGTGAATTTTTTATTTTATTTTTCTAATTTTTTCCACTCCGTTTTTTTTTTCTAGTCAAATTTCTTACTCGTGGTCAAACTTCCCACTCGGTCACCCATCCTCCCATTACTCTAGCACTAACATGCTTAACTACCGAGCTCAATCCCGTCCCGCATCCAAGTGCTTCGCGCGCAAGTATGTGATAGTAGTATCATATCAATCCTATTAACATGTTGGTCGATGTCACATTTCTTTATTTTTTGAATTTCAAAAAACTCTTTTAATAAACAAAAGTAATGATGTAATAATAATCTTGAATAAATAAATAAACATTAACTTTTTAATTTGTATTATTTTTAAATTTATAAAAAATTAATTTTTTTTTGCCAAACCTTAAACCTAAAAATTTGAAAATATAAAAGTAATAGTAATCTTTATGCAGGATGCAATTATTAATTTAACTTTTTTGAAAAATAAAAAAAATATAAAATCTGTAATTTATAGCAAACACTAAAATCTTTCTGCTTTCGTATTTTCATTTAGAATTTTGAGAATCTAAAAATTAGCTAGCCGGGTAAACCCGAGTGAATTCGGATGTAATTTTTTCCCACGATGATTTTGATATATTATACGTTTTTTTCCGATGTCGTATGCAAAAGTTAATGCGGTTTTACCATTTTTTATTTTTTTTTGCAAAAAAAGTCAAAATTCGAACTTCTTAATTTCGCCGAATAGTAGGTTGCATAACTTGCCTGCCAAAACCCACCGGCGAGCAGCGACGAGCAACACGGAGAGCCGGGAGGCTCCCAGATCTGGTGGGCCCTGGTCCCTCGGCGACGCCCCAATGCTCGGCACACGTCCCGGCGGTTGCAGGCGTGCCACCCGACCTATACCTGGTCAGGAAGGTGTTGGATTGCTTCAATTAGTTTCCTGCATGGTAGACACGTAAACATTAAATGAGCCTCGATCGGTTCTCAGGTTACCCTGTGAATCGGCTCAAAGAGCCGATTACCCATGGTTCATAATGGATCTGCAATAACATGGGGGTCTGCTTTATCAATGCTAAGCTAAATCAATCTACGACAGTTTAGGGTTTTCACCGCATAACCGGAACATCCTACACGTAGTTGACTCTGGCAGATACGAAAGATAACAAAAACTAACCCAAAACGAGGCCTAAAAACCAACATGAAGTCGATCTCTTCTTGGATCGGTAAACCGTACCTTACGTACTGGATCGTTCAACCCGTTTGCAAGGCCTAACCATGCAGATATCAAACTAATCCTCGAAGAACAAGGAACAACTATAACAGATCGAATCTACTAAACAAAGATAAAGCAAGATGCTGCCCTTACATAGGTGTAAAGACAACTAGATATCTAGGGGCAGCACAACTACGTAAATATATCAGAAAAGCATCGATGCAAGCCCTAAGACATCTACGATAAACAGTGTTACTCGCCATCAAAAGGCTTCAAGACGAGCAACACCAAACAACAAATAAACAGATACTGCTTAGATCGCAAGATGCGATCTAGGCAGCATGACGCTACCCTAAGAAACCCTCGAAACAAGGGGTGGCGATGCGCCTGGATTGTGTTTGTTGTGAATGTGATCGTCCTGCTTTCTCAATAACCCTAGGTACATATTTATAGTCCGTGGACTTTCTTTCTTTGGAAATACACCTAACCGTGTACGAGCTAAACTCTATCTCTTAATTCTAAACTAAGATGCAATCTACTATAATATACATATACACGGGCAATCTAGCCCAAATTCTCGCACGAGGCCGATTCAGAGATACTCCACGTGTATATCCTCCAAGCCCATCTCAATTACGGCCATCTCTTGATCCGGTTAAAATCTGGTGATAACAATAACATACAAGAATCTGAAAACATTTTATTTTTTGAATTTTCTATTATTTTCTTCTGTATTTTATAAAACAAAAAAAGCGATCCACAAGGGGGTGAAGGGTGCGTGGGGAGTAAAAAACCTGAAAAGAACCTTTAGTCTTGGTTGGAGACACCAACCAAAACTAAAGAGGCATGCGTTGGCCGCAACCTACCATAGCTCTTTACCAACCGGGACTAAAGATCTACCCTTTAGTCCTGGCCGGAGTATTAGTCCCGATTTCCTGCAGAACCGGGACTAAATACCCCATTAGTCTCGAGCAAAAATGTTTAAAAACTAATGAGATGATATGAAAGCTCTCTTTCCTACTAGTGGCAGTGTCTACGGTAGTACCGTAGTAGTGGTTAAACGAGTTCAATCTGGTCTTGATGACTTTGAGCTGTTGTTTTCCGGCCTTCGTCCGTATGTGACTAGTTAACGTCTCTGATTGAGAAATGACTAGGTCCTATGCACGAAACAATTATACTCCCTCCATTTCTTTCTATAGTGTCTATTTTTTTTTGGCACGGAAATTAGCGCAATAGTATTTTTTACACAAGACCCCTTAGCTGAACGATTTGAGATCACCATAAAATTTGGAAAATCCATATCTTCCTAACTTACCGTAACAAATCTCACAAATCTCTCTTATTGATTCTCCATATATATGCAGCCAGGTTCAATTAAGGAAATTAAAACATTGCTACCTAATTTTAAGAAATCGTTGGGTCATGCATTAGGAATCTCAATTAATTGTTTCCAATTTTAGATGGATTTTTTCTCACGCATATTGTGTGGGAGCTAAACGGGGGAGGGGGTAATTGAAAAAAAGCCAAGCTACAACCTTATATTCTGAAACAAATGTCAAAAATCTATAGGCACTATAGAAAGGAACGGAGGGAGTACTTTATTACGTGTTAATATGCCAACTTCCTCTCTTAAACTATACGCTAAAAACTCGTCTACAATCTAGATATGACTATGTTTAGATAAAGTTGAGTTACTTATTTTTAAAAATAGTACAGTACAATTTCTAAAACATGAAGATCTTAATGATATTAGCTAGCACGATCGTAAATCAGTGTAGTTACACGGCAACCGCATGCACGAGACAATCTCCACTCTCCTCACTCATTAACGTACGTCGCCATGGGCAGATTTAGAGTGCTAGCCATGGGGGGCAAATGCCCCCACTTAATTTTTTGTCTCTTTGTAATACTACCTCTATTCATTTTTACATGTTAAAAATTTGTCTAAATTCGAATGTATCTAGACATTTTTTAGGCATAGATACATTTAAATTTAGACGTACTATTGGACATCTATTAACGGACGGAGGTAGTAGTAAACTTAAAAGAGTCATTTGCCCCCACTTAGCCCACTGTCACCGAAGAGACGTCGCATCGATGATTTCGATGATGATGACGATACCGGACAAGAATGATCGACCAGCTCTACAAAGATGTATATATACCTGGCATCCAGACAAGCCGCAACGTACCAAAACGTCGAGCCGATCGAGCCGCTTGCACCATGGCATCGCCGCTTCCTCCCACGTTCCAACTCATTCTCCTTCTCCTGCTCGCCGCCGTGCTCTCGCACTCCGGTTCAAATGCGGCCGCCCAAGTGTTCCCCGTCGAAGCTCGCCCGACCAGCTCCGGCTACCTCCCCGTCGACGCGTCCGCCAACGCGTCCCTCTTCTTCGCATTCTACGAGGCCGCCGACCCGCTCGACGCCGCGCCGGCCGACACGCCGCTGATCCTCTGGCTCGATGGCGGGCCAGGATGCTCCGGCCAGCTCAGCAACTTCTTCCAGATCGGGCCCTACTCCCTCGTCACCTCCGGCGACGGCGCTCCCAACGGCTCCCTCTCGCCCAACCCCTACGCGTGGAACCGCCGCTTCGGGCTGCTCTTCATCGACAGCCCGCTCGGCACCGGCTTCAGCGCCGCGCCGTCGCCGGAGGCCATCCCGAGTAACCAGTCCGTCATCGCGGAGCAGACGCTCGCCGCAATCCAGGCCTTCTACGCGCTGCACCCGGCCTCCTTCCGCTCGCGCCCCTTCTTCATCGCCGGCGAGAGCTACGGCGGCAAGTACGTGCCCGCGGCGGCCTCGCGCATCCTCGCAGCGAACCAGGCGCTCCCGCCGCGCATGCGCGTCAACCTCCGCGGCGTGGCCATCGGCAACGGGCTGGTGGACCCCGTGGCGCAGGTGGCCACGTTCGCCGACACGGCCTACTTCATGGGCCTCATCAACGCGCGGCAGCGGGTGGAGCTGGAGGCGCTGCAGTCGGAGACGGTGGCGCTGGCGAGGGCGGGGCGGTGGGGCGAGGCGACGGACGCGCGCGCGCGGGTGGTTTCGCGGCTGCAGGAGCACATCGGGATGCCCACGCTGTTCGACGTGGTGAACGAGGGCCGGTGGCTGGACGCCGACGCGCTGGACGCGTTCCTGAACAGGGGCGAGGTGAAGGCGGCGTTGGGCGTGACGGTGGACAACGTGGTGTTCCAGTCGTGCTCGGCGGCGGTGGCGGCGGCGCTGCGGGAGGACGGGATGAAGAGCGCCAGGCCGGAGGTGGAGGAGCTGCTGCGGGCGGCGGCGGTGCGCGTGCTGCTGTACGAGGGGATCCGGGACCTGCGGGACGGGGTGGCGTCGGTGGAGGCGTGGCTGGCCGCGGTGGAGTGGGACGGCATCGCCGCGTTCCAGGAGGCCAAGCGCACCGTGTGGCGCACCGGCGGCGAGGGTGAGCTTGCCGGGTATGTGCAGAGCCACGGCGCGCTGGCGCACGTCGTGGTGTACGGGGCCGGGCACTTCGTGCCGGCGGGCAACGGGCGCGCGGCGCAGGAGATGATCGAGGACTGGGTGTCCCAGACTGGCATCTTCGCTGGCGACGACGGCGGCGGCGGCGGGCATGGCGTGATGTGAAGACCGTGACGTGCATACGCGCGTGCACGTACGCAATCTTGGAACGGCGGTACTCACACGTCCGTCCTGTAGGATGTAGCCTACTATCGTACTAACTCCCTCCTGCATATACGGAGTAGGAGTATAAGTTTTTTCAAAATAATAATAATATAATTTTTGATCAAATTGATTGAGAATATTATTTATATCTACAAAACCAGATGTATATCATAATGAATGCAATAGTAGTATTTAGTGTTGATATTTTCGTCAACTTTATATCATCCGACTTTTGAAAAATCTTACACGCACTACATTTTGACTAGAAGGGGTACTTCACATCGAAAACACGTAATTTTGTCTCCGCAAATGAAGAACATTATAATTTTGTATGATGATTTTTCGTTAGCCACTTTGAATTTGCTGGTTACTAAAACTTTGTCAAATTCAACTAAAAATATAGAAAAAATATATATTAACATTTGCAATACAAAATATATATACTATAAAATATACTCTATGATGATTCTAACAGTATATATTTTATATTATAGATGTTTATATTTATTCTAAATATTTCGTTGAACTCTATAAAGTTTCTACAACGGGTATGTGTTTGTCATTAATGAGCCTCACCCCCATTGATCTAATAGCAGCATTGTGTTTTTCGAGAGGATTTTGAGCAATATAAGACCGCGAGCTGTTGAAGACGATGTTATGCTGCTTCCAAAATCACCAAGCCGTAAGCATGATCATCGGGAAAGTGCCCTTGTCGGTCATCGTTGGGGAAAGCCCGTATGGTCGCATCCCACCAATCAACAAAATTGACCCCACCAATCCGCAAAATTGACCCCACCAACAAACAATGGCTATCCTTGAGCTACTTGAGGGCTCCTTTGATTCAAAGGATTTGCATAGGAATTGTGTAGGATTTGGTTTCTATAGGAAAAATTTCTATACATGTTGTTTGATTCATAGGAACATATCCTATAGGAAAAATTCCTATAGGAATCTTGTAGTGTAATTCCTATAGGAAAAAAGCATTAGCTCATACCTAATGGAAAAATTCCTTTGCTACAATCAAACAAACTTCATCTTCCTATAGGTTTCAAGTAGACATGCCATTCCAATCCTATACCTTTGCTATTCCCATGCTTTTCCTATCCTTTAAATCAAAGGAGCCCTGAATTTGTTAGCAAACACTCTTGTTGCCTATTAGATTTTTCATCCACCGTATAGATATAGTTTTTTTTTGTGATTACGCTTTACACAAAATGTAGATAAAAATCACCAACCAAATTCAGCACCCACCAATTTATTTTTTGATAATTCAGAACATCAGATGCTCATCACACACACACAAATCCTCATAGAACACTCACAAATTAAACAATGGTCTCTCCTTAGGACTCTCTCTACACATATGTCAATTAAACCCTAGTTAATTAATTAACCAACATAATTAAGGAGGTTCGTACAAGGCGTTTGTGTTTGTCATTAATGGACCTCACCCCATTGATCTACTAGCAGCATTGCGTTTTTTCGAGAGGATTTCGAGCAATATAAGACCGCGAGCTGTTGAAGACAATGTTACGTTGCTTCCATAATCACCAAGCCATGAGCATGATCATCGAGAAAGTGCCCTTGCCAGCCATCGTTGGGGAAACTTGACCCCAGCAACTAACAATGGCTATCCTTGAGCTACTTGAATTTGTTAGCTAACACTCTTGTTGCCTATTAGATTTGTCATCGACCATATAGTTTTTTCTTATGATTCTGTTTTACCTATAATATGAACAAAAATCAACAGAAAATTTTAAAAAAATGTAGAATTCAGAAAGTCAAGCATTTAGATGCTCATCAAAAAAATAAAATCATCACTAGCTAAACACAGGACAATTAAACACGAGTCTCCTCATAGTACTCTCTCTATATATGCATATGCGAATCAAACCCCATGTAATAATTAGTTAACCAACATGGGGGGTTTTCACGACGCGTTTGTATTTGTCGACTATGAGCCTGACACGCATTGATCTACCATCACAGGTTTGCATGTCGTGTTTTGAGAGGACTTCGAAGTGGAGTTCCGGCTTACCCTTTCTGATGATCCTCTTGGCCTTGTGCAACCTTAAGACCAATGACCCTCGGCCACGACCATCCATGGTACTTATTAAAATCTGAATAAACTGACCGGTACCTTATCCGCTTTGCCACGCCTTCTTCAACCTGAACATAGCATAGATTAAGGGAAAACTAAATTTGAAGTCTATATGCTAAAAAGTGTTTAGATACATCGAAATTTAGATAAACTTGTAAAATCCTTTTATTAACAGAGGTAATAATAGGTTTACCAAAGAAACATCTACACACTTCATATACTACTGTACCAGTTTGTTTACATGGTAGGTCAAGCAAATAACCATAGGTGCATATATAGCTGAAATTTGCTGAAAAAAAGCTTGTCACTATAGTATACATACATCAAAGGAACTACACAGTGATTTTACCGATGATGATGCCGCAGATATTCCGGGAATCTTTGCTGTAATCTTAGCACGCGCCTTCTGCTCTTCTGGAAAAACTTAAACAAGATCTAAGATGGGATGATAAGGTAGTTTAAATGAGAAGAACGATCTGGAGTATT